>JARYZH020000181.1:100000-812227 GCA_030021035.2 Notholithocarpus densiflorus | reverse complement strand
ACTCCACATCCACAAGAAGCATAAGAAGAATAGTCATTGCAGTTTTAAAACTAATATTCACAAAAAAATATCCTCAAAAACATTAGCTCTGGTAATTGATTTTGTTTTGGAATCAATAACATAAATCTCCTCAAAATCAAGCACAAACTCTAGGTCATCCAACCTCTGGTTCCTATATTGATTCGTCTAAAAAACCTAGAACAGAAATGCAGCCTGGTGAATGCAGCCTGGTGATGTTGTTGCTAATAGTAACGAATGAGAAAAAGAAGAACTTCATCCTTTCAGTCCTTAATATAATTTAACTAGCATCTTGAGAGAAATCAGTTACAATATTGAAGGCATTGTTAAAATGACCGTATTATCCTATCATGCCATGCTATTAAATAGACATCTTGATATTTATTGGGCAGCTAAAGGGCCAGGCCATACTAATATTTTCAATGATCTCTAAGTATTTGAACTTTGGGATTTATCAAACATATTGCATGTCTGTCCAAAAAAGACAGTGATTTCACTGCCAAAATTTTTCGCATGCAAATAGGAACTTCAGTTCAGACATTTATTTAAATCTTCAACCTAAAAGAAACCACCACCACCCCCCCCCCCCCAAAAAAAAGAAAAAAAAGAAAAAAAGAAGAAGATATGTGCCTAATGTTTCTTCACCAATCTGAAAGGTACGTTTGCCCATGCTATGACAGAGCACTTCATTGTTCTTATTTATTTTGGTGATGTTGAAGTTGTTTAATTTGGTTTAGTATGCAATATTATGTATTAATCCAGTTTAAGTGAAAAAAAGTATATACGATATATTCTTGATGATATGATGTAGAGCATTCAATCAATTATATTTTGGTAATGATCAATTTTAAACTCATCCACATATTTATATCTTAATTTTAAATAATAAAAAATGTATACTAATTTAAAATTTAAGTACTATTGAAAATTCACATAAGTTCTGCTTGACAGTGGACATGAACTCATGCAGAAGTTCATAATATTCCTGAAAAGAATTATCAAAATCACCTCAGGGAATGTATATTATACTAGTAAAAATTTATGAACCAAAATTGGAGCAAGGTGCAAATGTAAACTATGAAACCTTCCCAGTGTAGAACTCGTCTTCCAACAACTGTTCATTGTTTGTCCCCACATCAATTGTTATAGGCAAACACAAGAAGACAGTCCATACAATTCTTGATCAGAATAAGGGATATTATGTGATTACAACCAAGGCTTTTATTTTGAACTTGGTTTTGCGTGGCATTTAGAAATGATCCCTAAGGTTTAAAACAAAGTACATCATGTGACCAACAATTTACAATGTAGTAAAACGAAGCAAGAACCCCAAGTTTTATTTGAATAAACTTACTGCAGAAGGACGAAGACCTCCGAGTGCTGTATACAAAGACAATTTCCCCACAGGAATCCTCATCCCCTAAAACATATCCAAAACCATCATGTGAAGGCTAGTTCACTTTTACAGCCCAATAATTTACATAGAACCCTGTTTAATAAGTTTAGAAATTAAAAACAATGATTGACAACATAACTACCTGACAGCCAAGATCCCCAAGTCCCAAAATTCGCTCACCATCCGTCACAACAATTGCTTGAATAGTCCTCTCAGGCCAGTTCTTCAACACCTCAAGAATCTTGCCCCTGCAAAATCCGAGCACTCCTTCATATTATGACTAAAGTAGCCCTAAGTTGCACATAGTTACAGCAGAAACAGAAATTCATACTTTTCTTTCAAACTTATTTAAAGACCCTGAGGGCAATTGAAGATGCTCCCGTACTTCTGGCAAGCCTCACCCACAGTTGGAGTATAGACAACTGGGAGCAATTCCTCAACATTATCAATGAGAAGTTTGTAGAACAACCTTTCATTCCTTTCCTGTAAAAAATAAAACATAAAAAAATTTCAAAAAAATATCTGTATTACCTCTCTTTCAAAATTTCAATAGGACTTCATTCATCACATAAGGATAAATTAAGTCCATTTGTCTTTCCACAGAATTCTTAGCACACAAACATTTATTCCAAGAAAGCCTCATTAAAGAAAGGGGTTTAATTATACCAAAAATAGAAAAATTAAGGAAATAAAGAAACAATAAAAATGTTAAGGCACCATAATTAAACAAACTATAGTCCTACAATGTCTCAACATCTCAAGATGATCCCAAACTTGAAAATACACAATCAGTCCAAATGTCATTATGCACAAGACAATCACTTTCAATACTATCCAAAATATTATCAGACAATTTGTCTGCACGTGGTGACCATATGCAAACAATGTACAACAATCATCATCAAAACTGAATTCAATGATGGTGAAACTCCTAAGTCCTACCTAAAGCTCCATCAAGGCAATGTATTTTTGCAGCGAGACTTGATATTGTCGGATGTTCTGCATCAATTTCTTCTCCTGGGATTAGCAAAATACAAAAAAGGGTCAACGAAAATTCAAACTATGAGAACAATGAATCAGATAAAACGATGCCATAAGCCAATATCACTAATACAACCTGATATGGATAAAATTACAACACTCCCTGACGGTTTGGCGTGAAGCAAAAATTAAAAAAAAAAAAAAGGATTGGGATGACATGGCCGCTGACGTGGCGCAACATAAGCGCAGCGACATTAAACGCTACGCTTTAGCTTTTAGTAATACTAGTCGCTAACCCGTGCGATGCACGGGATAGTTAAACAAAAATTACAAATATTTATTAATAAAATAAATAATAATAACTGTAAAATCAATCAAATTGAGTATGACATTGCCTTATATGTTTCATCATAAACAGCAAACCCTGTTTAATAAGTTTAGATTTTTAAAACGATGATTGACAGCATAATTACCTGACAGCCAAGATCCCCAAGTCCCAAAATTCGCTCACCATCCGTCACAACAATTGCTTAAATAGTCCTCTCAGGCCAATTCTTTAACACCTCAAGAACCTTGCCCCTGCAAAATCCGAGCACTCCTTCATATTATGACTAAAGTAGCTCCAAGTTGCATATAGTTACAGCAGAAACAGATATTCATACTTTTCTTTCAAACTTATGTAAAGACCCTAAGGGCGCTTGAAGATGCTCCCATACTTCTGGCAAGCCTCACCCACAATTGGAGTATAGACAACTGGGAGCAATTCCTCAACATTATCAATTAGAAGTTTGTAGAACAGCCTTTCATTCCTCTCCTGTAAAAAATGAAACATAAAAAAAAAAATCTGTATTACCCCTCTTTCAAAATTTCAATAGGACTTCATTCATCACATAAGGATAAATTAAGTCCATTTGTCTTTCCACAGAATTCTAAGCACACAAACATGCATTCCAACAAAGCCTCATTAAAGAAAGGGGTTTAATTATACCAACAATAGAAAGACGAAGGAAATAAAGAAACAATAAAAATGTTAAGGCATCATAATTAAACAAACTATAGTCCTACAATGTCTCAACATCTCAAGATGATCCCAAACTTGAAAATACACAATCAGTCCAAATGTCATTATGCACAAGACAATCATTTTCGATACTATTCAAAATATTATCAGACAATTTGTCTGCACGTGGTGACCATATGCAAACAATGTACAACAATCATAATCAAAACTAAATTCAATGACAGTGAAACTCCTAAGTCCTACTTGAAGCTCCATCAAGCCAATGTACTTTTGCAGCAGGACTTGATATTGGAGGGTATTTGGCCGGCACCACACCGGTGCTCTCTGTTAGGTCTCTTTTGTTTTCATTGTGCAGATATTCTTTCGAGCGTGCGAGGACCGTGTAGCTCACTGGTGATTTTCACGGCATCATCACAACCTGAAGTTGTTGAGACAAAATTATTGGAGGCAGAAGACCATGCAAGTAATGAGCATCCCTCTCTTTCTCAGTGAAAGCAAGGCCATTGTTGTACTGGGGATCCCTAAGCAAAGAATACCCACTGCACCACAACCATATACACCCCACAAAATTTAGTTCAGAATTCAGAAAGTTACATGTCAGAGTTTATAGTATAGTTCTGAAAAGCAATAAAAACAGAGCCCTGTTATCTCAGAGTAGCATTTTTGGCTTCTGAACTTCATTTATATTTACATATATTAATTTATATGTTTTATCCACGTAAATTATTTTTTGGCATCAACCAAGTGGGGCCTCAGTTTCTGAACTGAACCCAGATCAGAATGCACCATAATCTTTAAGAAAACGACAGGAAACTCACAAATAAATTTTTTGTTTTTTTTTTTAGGATAATAACGATTCCAGTAGCATAAGATCAATAGGATGCAAAAGAAAAAAAAAAAAAGAAGTGTAATAAACATGTGATCACAAAAACGAACCCTTCATTTTAAGTATTCAGGAACTTTCAGATTCTAAAAGGCCAAAAAACTACACTACAAATCATATCAAAAACACAAACACAAACACAAACTCTCCCCTTTTACAATCAAACATCCCTCTTCACCAATGTACCAGTCCCCCCCCCCTCCCCTCCCCTCCCCTTTTCCCTTTTTGACTTTCTGTTGCTTTATGTATGTTAAGAGAAGACCTGCAGTTTCTTGTTTCTCAATCTTTTCTAATTGTCTTTGTTCATTACCTAATACATACAAATAAATGAAAGGACCAACTGTAACAAATAAATTTTTAGGAGCTCCTTTACTCAAAAAAAAAAAAAAAAATCTCAATCTATAAAACACAAATAGGCATTCACAGTATACATACTGCATCTGCATTAATAGGCATTGATCAAAAAAATATCCAGTGATTCAATGTGTACTAATAATTAATGAAAGTTTTTAAATAATAATAACTTATATAAATCAAAAGTCCTAAATTACAAAAAATTTAAATAATAATATAGTTCCCGTAATCTAGATTAGTGTGTACTATATAACTCTTTTTATTTTATCTACAAAGCAACCATAATATACATAACCATAGAAAACAATACTCAGTTCTCACACAACACAACAACAATAGCAGACACAACAAATAACCAAAAAAAAACTTCTACAATACAAAGCCAAGAATAGCCAATAAATATTATAAAAATAATATTTATAATACAAAACTATTTCTAAATCTAAGTGTGATTGAAATACACAACGTGATGGGGCTAGGAAAACAATTAGTATTAAAGTGGGTTGTGCCTGGAAACATAAATTTTTTTTAAAAAAATTACCACAAAATTTGCCTACACTGATTTGGGTGGAGTTGCAGTGACGATCTTCTAAGAAAATTGCAAATGGGTGTGTTCAAAGTTGAGGCTTTAGTTGATTTTGGAACTGGATAAACGGAGAGGCTGAGAAAAGGAGGGTGTGGGAAAAGGAGAGTTTTGAGTTTGAAAGATAAAGATTTTGAAGGAGATGGTCTTGCATTAAAGAGATTTGAGAAGAGTTTTTTTTTTTTTTTTTTTCACTTCCAATACTGTATCATCTGAAGATTTAATTCAAATAAACATAAAAGCAACGCAAAGTAAGATTAATAACAAAATCAAAAACCAAACCCAACATCGTCTCCCCAACGGCCAGATGATTCTGGCGAAAACCCATTAAGAGAAATAACTGTAGCCTTTCTCCAACGGAATCGTCTCAGTCTCTGAAACTTGATTTGTCTCAATACCCCATGAGAGGCAGTCTCTTAGATCTGATTGGGAATTTCTGTGGTTTTGAAGTGTTTCTTGTACAACGACAGTTAGATTTTTTTTTTTTTGGAAGGCGAACCAATTAATCATTCATTGATATGTAAAAAATCATAATACAAAGCATCTGCCGCAGGCGGTGGATAACCTTCAATCCAATACAAATCATCAATTAAATTCCTAGCATGTTTTGCTAAAGCATGAGCAACCATGTTTCCACCTCTCTTTCCCCAATACAAATTATCAATTAAATTCCTAGCATGTTTTGCTAAAGCATGAGCAACCATATTTCCACCTCTCTTTCCCCAATTAATGGATAGGACCTGCATTCCTCTAATAAGGTTGAACTTGATGTCTTCATAGATGTGGCCAAGCAATGAGTTGTTCTCTGTAGAGACAGATAGAGCCCTCATCACATTTAGGCAGTCCCCTTCAATAATCAACCAAGAAAACCCAACTTCCCTTGAGAATTCCACAGCTTTTCGACATGCCATAACCTCAGCCTCTTCACTGCTATTCACATGAGGACCCTTTATTGACATACCCGCCATAACCTCACCTAAAGAGTTCCTGATAATAGCACCAAAACCCGAGCAATGTTGGTCTGAAAAAACAGCAGCATCAAAGTTCAGTTTGAACACCTCTGCTGGTGGAGCACGCCAAACATAGCTACCAGAAATCCCATTTGAGGGAGTGAGAACCACCTGTGCTTTCCTATACTCATCAAGGAATTCTTCAGCCCTCTTGTTCAGCTAACCCGGTTCCCTTAATTGTCCACCATGTATCGCAGCATTCCTTTGGTTCCATATCAGCCACGCCTGCACCAGAAAAATTTCTAGTTCTTCCTTCGGTAATCTCTCCATCAAGGACTCAAATAGGCACTTGAAATCATGATAGCTCGTGGACCATTTCTACAATGAAGTAATACTCCCAGCCTAAACATCTTGTGCGGCTCCACAATCCCACATGGCATGTAATGCAGTCTCAGCAAATCTTTTGCAACAATGGCACATCACATCTTCTAATATTTTTCGCTTTGCAAGGTTCACTCTAGTCGGCAAAATTTCATGACAAGCTTTCCATCCAAATACCTTCAATTTACTAGGAATCTTCGAGCCCCACAACACCTTCCATATCTGCTGTCCCTCTGCACTACTTGAACTCTCTGCCCAAGACTCGTTCATCATCACCTTCCTAGCCTTATGATAACCTGACCGGACCGAATAAAATCCATTTTTTGTATGCAACCAAACCACAGAATCCAGTGGCCTTCTTCGGCTTAATGGGATTTTATAGATTGCATTTGCATCATTTAGCTGAAACATCTCCATTATGAAATCACGCCTCCAACAATGTAAATCCGGGTCTATGAGATCAGAGACCATACATTCCTCTACTTCTTCAGCCACCGGGTGCAGCACCATATTAGAAGGATAATTAGGGATCCATTTGTCCTTCCTAATCCGAATATCCTCACCACTACCCACCCTCCAACAACAGCCATTCTTTAAAATTGGCATGGCGGCCATTATACTCCTCCATACAAAAGAGCTATTAGGAGAAATAGTTGCATCTAAAATTTTGCACCAAGGGAAATACCAGGTTTTAAAACATTTATAAAGAAGCGAATCCTTCTCATGTATCAATCTCCACCCTTGTTTTCCTAGCATTGCAAGGTTAAATAATCTCAAATCTCTAAATCCCATCCCACCTTCATTTTTTGGTTGAGAGAGAGAGGACCAACTCTTCCAATGAATCTTCCTTTCATTCCCCACTTGTCCCCACCAAAATTTAACACAAAGAGCATTCAATTCATCACACAGTTTTACAGGTAGCTGAAACACACCCATGGTATAAGTCAGGATAGCTTGAGCAACAGCCTTGATAAGTACTTCTTTTCCGGCTTTTGACAACAAACATCCTTTCCAACCCTGCAATTTCTTCCAAACCCTATCCTTCAAATAGGAAAAAGTCTGATACTTAGCCCTTCCCACTAGGGTAGGTAACCCCAAATATGTTTCAAAGCGCTCCACCCTTCACTCCAAGCACAGACACAATCCCAGCTCTATGATTTGCTTGAGTATTGCTGCTAAAAAAAACCGAAGATTTTTCCATATTAATACATTGGCCTGATGCATTAGCATATGTGCTCAACACCCCATTTATGACTTTAACTTCCCCAAGAGTAGCTCGGCAAAAAAGGAGTGAGTCATCTGCATGTTGGGGTTTATGCCCTAAAATCCAATTTATTGGCATGGTATAAGTAATTAAATTGTTTAATTATATGAGACTATTTATAAATGAACTAATGGGACATTATCTTAGTCCATGAGATGCATAGTATGTGATTTATGTGATTTAGTCACAGAAGATATAAATCACAAGTTCTGTAAACTCAGAATTTTAGTTCGTAGTCAGTGATGAAATTAGGCGTTTTATCTGCGAAGACTATAACATATCAACTAAGATGATTTGTCTTGATCATGAAAGTGGAGACTTCTAGTTGGTATGTTGATGTGTCTTAAGAGTTAGGACATATTGAACTGGACCGCTATGAGATTTATTATTCTCCTAAAGACTGTCAAATGAATAATAAATCTCACGACTTCTATTTACATCAACTCTAAATCCTGAGAGAATAATGGATCTGATCATAAGGTGTAGGTTGTTTTGATATATCAGGAGTGAGATCTATAAGTTACGATTAAAACCTCAGTATGTTGGGTAGTCGCATTTAGTGTTGATTGAACATATATTTTCAAGATGGAATTCATAATCTCTTAACGGAGATATAAAATATTCCCTTCAAATAAGTTTAATAGGTTTTGGTTATTCAGAGTGTTGGGCCCAACCACTTTAGTAAGGAGTTACTAAAGTATATATTTATGAAATTAGATTTCATAAATATATGATGAATAACATAAAAAATTAAACCGGGTACTCAAGGATTAAGATGTAGTAATCTTCAAAGTGGCAGTCAAAATTCATGACTTTGTATTACTACGAATATTTTAATGAAGAGGTTGTATGTATAATAAAGTTTTGAGATATAATTTATTAATAAGGCCTAGAGTGCAATTATATTCTTATAGTGGTATTGAATATAATTAATGGTAATTTTGGACTTGTCAAGAGTTGACAGAAAAGCCTAAGGCCCATTAGAGTTAGAGTCTTATTTGTTCCCTTTATTCCTATCTCAAGTTACAAACTAAAGCCCAATTGGGTAGGCCCAATTAGATAATCAGTTTTTATTTAATAAGAATTATTAAATAAGTAACTACCAAGGTAGTTAGAATGTACGTATGATGAAAAAAAAAGAAATCAATTTTTCTCCACAAGGAGAAAAAGAATGATTTTTCTTTGAGAATCTATGTACAAAAAGACTGATTGAGAGACCACACATCTTGAGCACCATGTGGAATTGAGATGAAGATTAAAGGTATTCTCAAGTCTTGGTTTTGAATTTCACTGCATCAAGGTACGCTCTCTATTCTTTGTTCTAAAATTCAAGGTTACATGTTATCTCTCATTAATGAAGTAGATCCGTGTTTGTTGCTTCCGCTGTGTGTTTTGTATGAGATGCAAAACCAGATTTTCCAACAATTAGTATCAGAGCGGTCTTCAATATCATGCTTGTATAACATGTGATTGAGTTTTAGAATTAAAGAAAAATCGTTTTCTTGGTGATTTAATTTTCTGCAGTAACGTTTCTGCATAATTTTGTTTTAGATTTATTGTGCAATTAAACCCTGCGTGAATTGATTAATATATGCCATTTTTTTGTATATGAGATATACATATTGGTTCGTATTATCAATGACCCTTGATATCTGATATAAGACAATTGCATCATGTCCACGGTTTAAACTTTTGTTTCGCACAGTCTGGATATTGTTGGCAATTGGGCATAGCTATTGGATGAATATCATGGTATGAATATCGTGGGACCCATGTTTCTTATACAACTTGCTATTAATGCTTGTTGGTTTATATTTTAACGGACGTACATGTATGATTGAATTGTTTATATATTGAATGATGTACATGTACAGATGTTAGTCTAGTAATATTTTTTTTATGATCAAACAATATGTTAATGCTAGGATAATGAAATTTATTCCTAATGAGATTAGGATTATGTTTTCAAGGTTTCTAGCATTATTATGGTTCTTGATCTTGATCTTGAAAACCTTAATGTTTGAGCTATAAATCTTCATTCATAAAAATCAAAAGTGTTTTTGATGGAAGAACAATGAAGATGTCAAAAACGGTTACTTGAAAATTCTAAGAACAATTCAGTTTTGCCATTCAAAAACTGAAAACACGTGTTTTTCGCGGGTTAACTTCCCGCTTAGCTACTCGCGAAAAATGCCTCTAAAGCACAAAACTTTTCGCGGGTAAGCTTTACTCGCGAAACAGTCGCGAGACAGTCGCGAAAGTTTCTGTCTGAATTTTGTGTTTTCACAATTTAGCCTTGACCCATTTTCGTGGGAAGAGCTTATTCGCGAGATTCTCGCGAAAATGCTTCTGAGGCTAAAGGTTTGAATGATCGGAGGCACTGAATTTTGAATTTTCACTTGTTTTTGACTAAGTGTTAAAACTTTGATTAAAAGCAAAGCTATGTGATTAATTTTATAGTACTTAAAAGTTAAGGACATTTATTAATCATTATCTAACTAAAAGACCTGATGAGATCAAAGATGTTAGTTAAATAGAACTCTTAGTCTTAAATGTTTTATGATTAAAAGTAAATTAAGAATAGAGTTCTATATATAACTAATTTTTGATTCATTAGTGTTTAAGGAATCCTAAATAGTTTAGGACTTCCATTTTAGTTAGTGATTCTAATAAGATTAGAGTCTTCAACAAGTTCAAGGTTATTAGTTGTGATGGGATCACAATTATTTAAAGAAAAACCCAAATAATGAGTGGGAGTTTTGAAATAACTTTTTTTGTTAAGTTTATTGTAATGTGAATAGATACATTGTCTTGACTTCGAGTCTTGCATTCCATGCGGAGGGTATTTACTTCACGGATTACATGATTAAACTTCTTTGTGATAGCGCGAATGTTCGTTACAATATTGTGACGTGACTTAGTTACATCACATTGAATTTAAACAATTAAACACATTTAATGTGTAGGGTTAAAATTGTGATAAGATCACAATGATTTCAGGACAATCCATTTGTTTTAAAATTTCTAGTGGGAGAGAGATATAAGAGTTGGATCTCACGGCCTCCATTATCGGTTCATAGTGGTGTGGGGTAAGTATCTCGTCTTGGCGTATATGCCTCGCGATCCCAAAGGAGGGTGTTTACTTCATGGTACTACAAGATTGAACTTACCCGTTTAAAGTAGTGTGAACAAGCACCTCGTCTTTGCGTATATGCCTCGCGATCCCAAAGGAGGGTGTTTTGCTTCATGGTACTACAAGTTTAAACACTATAAAGGGAGATGAAATGTGGCTACACATGATTCTAGATAATGGTGTATACTAGACTAAGTGTAATGTTAACCTCCCAAAGGAGCTATGTCATTATTACTTAGAGGCTAAAGGAAAAACGACAAATTATTTTTGTTTGGTAAGAGTTACCATGATAGCATTAATAATGAGAATAGTTCTCAACCAATTAATGTGTTTATAATAAACTTGCTACCAAGGAATTATAGACATGGATTGGGTTGTCGTTGCACCTAGTATAATATGTTTTTCGGGTTCCATACTATATGGTTATGGATGCAAAATATAATGTTCCTGTAATTATGTTCATAGTCTCGAAGTAAAGTTGTCATAAATTTTGCCCTCTAGCTACTATTTTAATTGAATCACATTAACTAAGAAATAAATTTTGGATATGGTGCTTAAAGGAGCTAAAGTACATAAATATATTTCAATTCAGCATTATCATAATTTCCTATACATGATGCATTTATGGAAGATAGTTTATGATGTTGATCATAGTCTCCATTGAAATGTTAATATGCTACATTGGCTTCTATTTCAATTGTACTACAGCATGAGATGCAAGAGTTAGTATTAGATTTAGACTTTATATTAAGTCTAAATGAAATGTTCGGTATAAATCATATTGAGTGCTATGAAAGGCATAAGGAGTTACAATTCTATATTATTTTATGAAAATGTTTTATTTTTAAATGAATTGGAATTCTTGGATGTAGAGATTAAATGTTAATCTTATATGGATATGATCCACAAGTCCTTATTAGAATCATTTGATCAATTCAGAATGTTTTGAAAATAAATTATTTTTATGTTACCTAAATTGATGAGTGAGTTCTACGCAATGGAAGACATTCTAAAAGCTAAGGCTATGATCAATATGATTTAATTCAAATTCTTAGCCTAAACCAAAAGGTAAGGGTGGTAAGAAGATGAATTATAATACCAAACAGTTGGACAAGTTAGTTGCCCTAGTAGTTGCCAAAAGGAAATTAGACTCAAAAGTATGATCAAAAGGAAAGTGTTTCTGATTTTGGTAAAGCTAAGCATTGTCCATGATTATTTTCTAGATGCATGTTTTACTTTTTAAAGAAAAAGTTTTCATCCTTTGTAATTGTATGTTTTGGCACTTATGTCTAGATCTTATTAATCTAAATGGTATTCAAGATTGGTGAAAGATAGGCTTTTATAACCATTATTTTATTATATTCCCAGTCTATAAATTTTATTTAGAGGATAATAAGAACTAGGGTTCCTTTTTATAAAGGAATGAAGTTCCAATGACTTCTTTAAGTCAGTGTATACATAAAGGAGGAAAATGGCTCTTTTAAAGGTAGATTGTTCTAGAAGAAAAATGTCAGAATTTGTTGTATGACTGATGTGCATGAAATATATACAATAAAGTACTCACATATCTACATATTTAGCCTTACTTTTATGTTATTTTGTGACTGATTATATAATATCTTTGTGTTGTAGGTAACAAGGGTTTTACATGCAAAGTGGGGCTAGGCCAATTGAATCAAACCAACTTACATCCAGCCAGGCATGAATTCAAGAAAAGACCAACCCAATTAAATTTAAGTCCAATTGGAGTAAGGAATCAAAGGAAATTTGTACCAAATCCAAGTCCAATTCGGATTAGGATTCCTGCCTGCACATCAGTTAGTATTTTTGGAATAACTTTCGGCTCAGAAGTCCAATTGAGATGATTCAAGTTGGGCTGGAAAGTTAACTTAGAGGGCTACAACTTTGTAGTTTACCAAAAGTCCAAATTCTGACGTTAATTGAGCCAAAATCGTCGGTTAAGTGAAGCCTAAAAATCTGGGATTTTCTCCAAACGGAATTCAACTTGTAATAGGATTCTTTGACCTATTTAAAGGCTCTTTAGGGCAAAATTCAGGGAGGCTAGTGCTAGGGCTGAGATGCAAAACAGAAAATTGGAGCAAGAGGCAGTGTCGCATGTGGCTTCTCTGTAACTTTTCTCCATAATAGCATTGTGACTATTTCTTTCTCTATTTTATTTGTCTAGTTTAATGTTTAATATTTATTTTGTGTGTTTTATTTCAAGTACAATGAGTAACTAAATTTTCAATTAAGGTTGAGGATGAAACCTTGTTAAGGATTATCAGTAATATTTATGTGATTTTATTTTTCCCACAATAGTTGTTCTTTAATGATTTAAATTGTTCTTACTTCATATCAATTGACTAAGATGGGATTCTAGATATGAGTTCAATCATGTTTTTCTCATAATTTAGGATTTGTCTTAATTAATTGAATGCTTGGTTTATTAATTCTTGATTATAAAATTGGATATCACTTGTGATTTGTTTGTCAATGGATACAATTTATGATTTGATTTTTAGAATTGGATATATCTTGTGATTTGTTTGGTTACGGATACAATTGATGATTTGATTTTATACTTAAGAAGCGAAGAAGAACATGCTTTAGATTTTTAAACATAAGTTTTAATGATGATATTTTCCATGATAGCAAGATTGATTTCTAGATTATCATGTAGTGAGTTGGGAAAAAATAATGATCATAAATATATGCTGATATGACTTACAAGGCGAATTCCAAAGCCTTAATTCTTTTCTCTTGATTGTTTACATCTTTTTATTGCTTTATGTCTTTGCTTAGTTTAATTATTTGTTTAGTTTATTTAATTACAAACAACCAATTTTTATTAAACTAGATTAGGATTAATTTGGTTAAGGTTTAATTAATTTTCCTACGTTCATTCAAGTCCCGATGGGTTCGACCTCGTTCTTGTCAAACTATACTTCGGTACGATTCGTACACTTGCGAGTACTTTAAAATTTCACAACAATGACAACTATAAAATACATTTGGAAATGAGATGGTTGTATTAAATACACCACAAGACATTATTCTGTAGATAACTATTACACCGATACAATATCATAGTGGGAGGATTATCAATTACTAAATAAATTCATACTTTTGGAATAAACTTTTGAAGCCATTCCACAAGGATATGAATTTAATCATCTGTCCTATGTAAAGGCAATAGATGATATGAATATGGATTACTGGATCAAGGTTATGTGAATAGAATTAGATTCTATTTCAAGTCTAGAACTTGTAGAGGCGCCTAATGGTAAACCTATTGTTTTCAAATAGATCTACAAGGAAATGAGATTGATATATTAGAAGGTGTAAACCTTCAAAGTCAAGACTAGTGGTGAAAAGATTTATTCAGAAAGAAATTGTTCGACTATGAAAAGATTTTTTCACCAATAGTTAAGTTTGACTCTATCTAGATTCTCTTATTCATTATATTTCATTTTGGATGAAATATGGTAATGGATACCAAGAAAACTTCTTTTAGTAGCAATCTTGAGGAAGACATCTATATGATGTAACTAGACTTATTCATAGCAAAGAACCAGTGGTGATTAGTATGCAAGTTGCTTAAAGTCCATTTTTGGACTAATGCAAGCATCTAGGTCATAGCATATCATCTTTGATCAAGCAATCAAGTTGTTTGATTTTGATCAAGTATTAAAAGGTCTTATGTGTGTAAAAGCTATTTAGAATAATAAATTTCTTAATGTATGTTGATGACATTCTAATCATTTAGAATGATGTAGAGTTGTTGTCATCAATGGAGTTTTTTGTTGTCTAGTCCAGTTTGATATAAAGTACTTGGGAAAGATTGGTCACATCCTAAGAATTAAACTTTGTTAAAATTCAGAAATTAGGATGTTGGGTCTATCTCAAACTGCTTAAATAGATTAGATTCTAGCCAAGTATAGCATGTAATACTTCAAGAAATGATTCATTTCCTTTAAGTTTGAAGTTCCTTTATAAAGGACTATGGTCCTAAGACATATAAAAGGAATAGCATATTAAGATGATTCCTTATACCATATCAATAGGAAGTCTTTATGCTATGCTATATACTAAGCTAAATATCTATTTTGCAGTGGGCATGGTAAGCAAATATCAATTGAATCAAAGATCACTTAATTTAGTGAGAGTAAAGCATATACTCAAATATCTTAGAAGAATGAAGGATTATATGTTTGTCCACAAAAGTGAAGTTTTGATGTTTACTGGATGTACAAATATTGACTTATAGTTTGATTGTGATTCATGAAGTTAGACTTCAAGATATGTGTTCATCCTAGGTGGTGAAAATACACATTAAACGTAAGTATTATCTCATTAGAGAGATATGAGTACATGAGATGTAGTAGTAGAAAATATAATTTATGAAATACATCTGGCTGAAACTTGTTTCTAAACCTTGCCTTAGAGTGACTATGAATTACTCCAATGGGAGATAAGTGTCGGATATATGATAAATTGTCGTTGAGGGCAAGTGGGAGATTGTTGGGGTTTATGCCCTAAAATCCAATTTATTGGCACGATATAAGTAATTAAATTGTTTAATTATATGAGACTATTTATAAATGAACTAATGGGACATTATCTTAGTACATGAGATGCATAGTATATGATTTATGTGATTTAGTCACAGAAGATATAAATCACAAGTTCTTTGTAAACTCAGAATTTTAGTTCGTAGTTGGTGATGAAATTGGGCGTTTTATCTGCGAAGACTATAACATATCAACTAAGATGATTTGTCTTGATTATGAAAGTGGAGACTTCTAGCTGGTATGTTGATGTGTCTTAAGAGTTAGGACATACTGAACTGGACCGCTGTGAGATTTATTATTCTCCTAAAGACTGTCAAATGAATAATAAATCTCACGACTTCTATTTACATCAACTCTAAATCCTGAGAGAATAATGGACCTGATTATGAGGTGTAGGTTGTTTTGATATATCAGGAGTGAGATCTATAAGTTACGATCAAAACCTCAATATGTTGGGCAACCGCATTTAGTGTTGATGGAACATATATTCTCAAGATGGAATTCATAATCTCTTAACGGAGATATAAAATATTCCCTTCAAATAAGTTTAATAGGTTTGGTTATTCAGAGTGTTGGGCCCAACCACTTTAGTAAAGAGTTACTAAAGTATATATTTATGAAATTGAATTTCATAAATATATGATAAATAATATAAAGAATTAAACCGGGTACTCAAGCATTAAGATGTAGTAATCTTCAAAGTGGCAATCAAAATTCATGACTTTGTATTACTACGAATATTTTAATGAAGGGGTTGTATGTATAATAAAGTCTTGGGATATAATTTATTAATAAAGCCTAGAGTGCAATTATATTCTTATAGTGGTATTGAATATAATTAATGGTAATTTTGGACTTGTCAAGAGTTGACAGTAAAGCCCAAGTCCCATTGGAGCTAGAGTCTTATTTGTTCCCTTTGGTCCCATCTCAAGCCACAAACTAAAGCCCAATTGGGTAGGCCCAAAAGGCTAACCCAATTAGATAATCGGTTTTTATTTAATAAGAATTATTAAATAAGTAACTACCAAGGTAGTTAGAATGTACGTATAATGAAAAGAAAATAAATAAGTTTTTCTCCACAAGGAGAAAAAGAAGGATTTTTCTTTGAGAATCTATGTACAAAAAGACTGATTAAGAGACCACACATCTTGGGCACCATGTGGAATTGAGATGAAGATTAAAGGTATTCTCAAGTCTTGGTTTTGAATTTCACTGCATCAAGGTACGCTCTCTATTCTTTGTTCTAGAATTCAATGTTACATGTTATCTCTCATGAATGAAGTAGATCCGTGTTTGTTACTTCTGCTGTGTGTTTTGTATGAGATACAAAACCAGATTTTCCAACATTGCAAACATTAAATTTGTAACAGATGGTGCCCTTCTACATATAGAGACCCCTTTAATACGACCTTCCATTTCAGCCCGAAGAAGTAATGAACTGAAACCCTTTGCACACAACAGAAATAAATATGGCGAAAGAGGATCACCCTGACGGATTCCCCTCGAAGGTGTGATGTTCCCAAAAGGCTTCCCATTAATCAGAACAGAGAAAGAGGGAGCAGTCACACATCCCATTACCCAATTGATCCATACCTCTGGGAACCCCAACTTGGTCATAATACCCTTCAAGAATGGCCACTCCACCCTATCATACGCCTTACTGATATCAAGCTTCAAAGCAAGAGAGCCTTTTTTGCCTTTCTTCTTGGAATGCATAGTGTGTAGTAACTCATATGCCACCAAAACATTATCAATTATGAGCCTGCCTGGAACAAAAGTACTCTGAGTAATTGAGATGACACTTGGGAGGACTTGCTTCAACCTGTTAGCTAATACCTTTGAGATAATTTTGTAAATGACATTACATAGGCTAATAGGTCGAAAATCAGACATCTGTTCATGTTGCTTTACTTTAGGGATCAAAACAATATTAGTATGGTTAATATCAGGTGCCATAAAACCCGTATGCAAATAATCCATAACAGCAGCAATAACACTGTTGTCCACAACATGCCAAAATTTTTGGTAGAAAAGTGCATTCATACCATCAGGTCCAGGTGCCTTTGTTGGTCCCATTTGGAACACTGCAGTCTTAATTTCATCAGCAGTAAACTCACTGGACAGCATCTGTTGCATATCAGGGGTCACTTTGCTCATTACCGTGACAAGGCATTCCTCCGTCTGAGAGCATGTACCTGCATTAAACAAATTATCAAAATAGTTAGTTGCCACCCCAGCAATGTCTTCCATCTCCTCCACCCAATTACCATCCCTATCTTTAATTCTCTGAACATGATTTCTCCTCCTTCTTTGTGAGGCTTTAGCATGAAAAAATTTAGTGTTTTTATCCCCATGCTTTAGCCAGGAAACCCTTGATTTCTGAGCCCAATAAATCTCCTGCTTCATTAGTAAATCATCTAAGTTCTTGCTTACTTCCAAAAATTCAGCCCTAGACTCCTTAATGACCACCTCACTATTTAATACTTCAAGTTTCTTCTGGAGTAATTTTATTTCCTCAGCATTAGGCTTTGTTTTGGACAGCCCCCACATCCTCAGATTCTCTCCACAAACCCGGATTCTATCCTTGATACCCTCCAACCCGTGGCCACCATTCACAGCATACTCCCAAGAATTCCTAACTACCTCCTCACATTCCTCCCATAAGAGCCAAGCCTCTTCAAACTTAAACCCGATCCTTCTTTACATACTATTCTTCCTAAATTGGTATGTTTGGAGGATTAAAGGCAGATGGTCCGAAGCATGAGGGGGTAAGTGAGTAACTGAACTAAGCTGAAATTTATTTTTCCACTCTACTGTTGCTACAGCTCTATCAAGCCTAAGCTTTGTATTTGCCTCCCTCGGTCTCTTATTATTCCATGTAAATGGATACCCCTTAAACCCAATATCCTCCAATTGACACCCTTCTAAGGCTTCACGAAATGCATCCATTTGATTCAGCTGTGGTGGACGTTTACTAAATTTCTCTGTAGAGTGAAGAATAACATTAAAGTCGCCAATGCACATCCAAGACTCACCCACAAAAGATTTAATATGAGCTAACAATTCCCAAGACTTACTTCTTTGAGTCACATCCGGCCATCCATATAAGCATGTCAGCCACCACTCATAATCATACTCTTCCCTAACTTTAACAAGAATATGGTTGGCTGTATAATTAATTAACTCTAGTTGCACTTCATTCTTCCAAATTAAAGCTAAGCCTCCCCCTGAGTCAGGCTTTTTAACAATGATTTTATTTGGGAAAGGTAATTCACCATATAGCTTGTCAAATCCTTCCTTATCCAGCCGTGTCTCCATAAGGTAACACATATTGGGAGCTTGTTCCCTCACAATTTTGCGAAGACTTCGACCTGTCCAAGGGTTCCCAAGCCCTTGGCAGTTCTAGCTTAAGAGCCTCATTGTTCCCGGCAAGGGTGCCTGCCCACCCTCGCCGATATATCATTAGAATCCTGACCCACTTTCTCCCTCTTCGTTTTCTGAATTTCCTTCTCGTCTCTCTGCATGGAAAGGTTAGTATTTTGTGTACTAATTCTCTTCCCAAGCACTGGTACATCCGCTGCCTTCAACGTATTCCCCAGTCCAAAATCCATTCTCATAATTCTAGTCCACGTGGATTTTGGTTTGGAGACTATTGGTCCACTCGCATTCCCCCTTTGCATGTCACACGTCACGTTCAAGTTCCCAAAATTTTCCTCCAAACTTCCAGCAATATCTTCCACAAATTTAGGAGCCATCACGTCCTTAGGATTATTAGAAATCAAGCTAGTCTTAACTATATCCCTATTCCTTACATTATTGTCATGCACCTCCACGGGATTATCACTATTTGAGTTTAAAATAACCACATCATCATTATCATTAGACCTACTCCCCTGACTTTGCTCTATCTCATTAATTACGGGCTTGGATTGCTAAAAATTCGGATGTATCCCAAGATTCTTGCCGTACACATCTAAATTACCATCACTGCCATGTATTTCGGATCTCCATGGTTGCTGCTTGGGACTGTCAGTTTTGTCACGAGGAGGAGACCTTTGCCTTCCACTGGATGCTTTCAGCCAATCTCCATATTGATAATCAACCTCCCCATCACTTTTTTCTGCAGCAAAGTGTCTCGCACAATGGTGAAAATCATGTCCCAGGATTCCACAAAAGTGACAAAACATGGGAAGTCTTTCGTACTTAAAATGGACCCACGTTCTACCCCCATCCGATTCTACAATGGCCATGTCTCAGAGGTTTTGATACAGGCAATGCCATTCGAACCCTCATAAAATAACTTAGAGCATCCTGTCTTCTCCGTCTTTCCACGTCTTCAACAACTCCTAATTTGCTCCCAACTTCAGTAGCCACTTGGGGAGATACCATATCAAAAGGTGCTCCCCAAATTTGTATCCACAAAGAAGCACAATCCAATTTCACATTACTCGCTGTCATTCCTTTCCTCCACTTGGTAAGCATAAGCAATTGATTATCAAAACACCACAGTCCCCCTTTCAAAACTCGATTTAGATCAAATTCAGATTGAAACTTGAACTGAAAAAGGTTTGATCCAACCTCTAAAATCTGTATTCTTGACTGCATTCCCCACGCTGCACGTAGAGTATTCAACGCTGCCCTCTTATTAAAAGCTTTACAGGCCAGAAACTTCCCAGTCAAACTCAAGTTATAGCTTTCAATATCAGGCAGTCTACCCTCATTCGAAATCTCTATTACTTCTTCCTCCTCAGCAATTAACTTCATATTCTCTAAGCTATCAATCACGTCATCCGCCATAGTATGAATAGTAGTAGTGAACTAAGGAGTAAAAAAGAAATTCAGACCCTCAGATAAACCAAGGGAGGTAGAGCTTGTATAGACGAGAGGGAGGACTCCTACAAAGAGGAGAGAGAATTTTCACTCTACGACAGTTAGAGATTGGAACAAACATTTCAAATGGAATTTATTTAACTTCGTTAGTTTAGGCAGTGTCTTTTGGAATTTCAGCATTTACTGAAACAGTGAGTAGATAGTATTACTAAAACGTTCTAAGGGCCCGTTTCGTAAATTTGCTTAAAAACATGTTTTCAGTTTTTAAACAATATTACACGTATTTTAACACATTTTTTTACCACACATATTTGCAAAAAATATAAACAATTTTACTAGAACAACATTACTAAACAGTTAGATTTTCTTAAACAGTGTATGTGTGGTAAACCGTTTTTGGTGATCTAAATTGTAAATATGTTATAAATTTATGTAATTACGTGGCACAAAGAATGTTCAACAAGAAACCAAACATTTCGGCAATTAATTATTTTATATATATATATTAGGGGTGGCAATTTTTATCCAAACCCATGAACCCACCCAAAACTCACTTCATTTGGATAAGTCTTGACCCAACCCAATTAAATATTTGGGTTAAATGGATAAGACCCAAATGGATAATTCAATTAAATGGGTTTTGATGGTTAAACCACTGGGTATCCAATTACCCATTTAAAATTTAAAGTTTAATACTTAAAAAAAAAAAAAAAAGCCAAAAACCCTAACAAACAATAAAACATCACAGCCGCCTCTTCCTCTATGTAATGTAAAAAATTTTCTCCTCCATTTTCTAGGCATTTTCTCAGCTACCAAACTAGACAAAATCTAAACACCTTTCCCTCTTCATAGCCCCCCAAAACTCTTTGAAGCATTTTGTTCACAAATGGAGTTTCTTTGAAGCATTCACGGCCTGCTTTGGTCTGCACTAGCTGATTTGGACTTTTATAAAATCTATGTTCAGTGAACTTTAATGTCTCTCGACAACTTATAGTGCTTATTGCTCTTAGTGCTTCTTAGAATTCCATATTTAGTCCAGCAGTTTAGCTCTTTGTGAAATTTATTTAGTTGCATCAGAATCAAGTCTTTTGTAAATTTTTTGAATTACTATTAAAGGTTGAGTTGGGTCACACCTATCATAAAAAAAAAGGTTGATTTAGGTCACACGGTCTATTACTACTAAATTCTAGTCAGTTGAACTAAATATTGAATTTCTATGATATTTTTGTCTTCCTTTTTGGTAAATCAATTTTTTGTAATTTATTTGTCTTATAGCTTTCGGATCTATTGGGTTTACCGTTTGGTGATTTAATATTAATAGGTACACTGGCGGCCAAATATGAAAAGCTTGGTGGTGAAGTGAAATGGATGGGGAAGCCTGATAAGGTGATCTCATCACATATTCTCTTTGTCATCATCATTTACCAATAAAAAGAAAGCATCATGGACTTTATCACGTTGTGTGCTCATGTGCACCCAGACAGTGACACCCTTGTTCTAGGTAGCATGCAAGTATAAACAGGTGCTGTGGATAACTGAGCTTGCAATGTGTAGTTCCTTGTCTCATCCTTTGCTTATGATATAATCTATACAATATAAATAAAATGAAGTTTTTGACTTATTGGTTGACTCTTTCTTCTGTTGCCAAATAAGCTTTTAATTTATCTTGTTTAATTTCAATTTTTGTTACATGTTCGTTAAAACCAATTAGAACTCTTTTATTTGAATAAAACAACTAAACACTAAACAAATTTTGATTAAATTGCGTTAGGTCTTTTTGAAACTTTTTAAAAATTAGTAAAGTTGCATATTTTCTACAAATTTTCTTGATTTGGATTTTTATTTATTGATATATCTCTAAATATGTATTTTTAATATATTGTGTATGTGTATATGTTAATTTGATTTTTTTTCCATGTCTAATTTGGATGAGCTCACTACGATTCAAGAGGTCCCTTGGTTTATGTTTTTTTTTGCAGACGATATAGTTTTAGTGGATGAAATTAGGAGTGGAGTTAATGCCAAGTTAGAAATTTGGAGAGACACTCTAGAATTTAAAGGCTTTCAATTAGTAGGAATAAAACAGAGTACATGGAATGTAAGTGTAGTAAAAGTAATGGATGGTAAAACTTGATGGCCCAGAGATACTAAAGAGTGAGAGCTTTTGATATCTTGGATAAGTAATTCATAGAGGTGGAGAGATTGAAAAGGATGTGAATCATAAGATAAGAGCTTAAAGGGAAAATTTTATAAGATTGCTATATGACTAGTTGCTCTATGGTACTAAATGATGGGTTGTTAAGAAACAACATATTCATAAAATGAGTGTAGCTGAAATGAGAATGATAAGATGGATAAATGAATGTACACAAGATTTGAAATGAGGAAATCCACTTAAAGATAGAGGTAGCTCCTATCGATGAAAAGATGAGAGGGTCGCTTGAGATAGTTTGGTCATGTTCAAATGAGAGTGATTAATGCACTAGTAAAAAAGAGTGAATAATCCAAGTTGAGGGAATTGAAAAAAGTAGAGGATGACCCAAAACAACATTAGTAAAAGTAATTAAAAAGGACTTATCAATTAAGGAAGTAACAGAAAATATGACTTTAGATAGAATATGGAGAAAAAGAATACATGTACTTGACCCTAACTAATCTCCTCAACAACTAACCCCAAAAATTTGGGATTAAGGCTTGTTGTTGTTGTTAGTTAAAACAATTAAAAGTCACTATTTAATTATAATAAAACAACCTAACACTAAACTAAACAAATTCTAATTAAATTACATTTACTCTTATCTAAACAAATTTTAATTTAATTACATTGCATTTTTTCACAAATTCTCTGATTTGGCATTTTATTGATTGATATATAGGCTCTTGAAGATGCCAGAGAAGCTTTGAATTTTGCTCCTCACTATCCTCAGGTAACCTATTATTATTATTATTATTATTATTTCTAACAAATTGGCACTGCGGATTCCTTTTTATTCGTGAAATTATCAAATTAATTAATAACAAGTTGTGAGATTCTTGGAATCAGTTAACTTCCATTTTATGACAAGGTCAAGGTGTTTGATACAATGAAATGAATTCCATGCTTTCTGGTTGCTGGCATATTTAAAGCTCCCAATCTAAAATAAATAATACATACAAATTGTAGTCATTCTACCTTGAGAAGGGATGGGTTCACGCATATTGATGATTGCCAACAGAATATTGTATCATTCTTTTTGAACTGAATCTCCTGGGTAAAGATTTATTTATTTATTAATAGTTTTGTTAGAAAATTGGTTTTGATTGAGTTCTGGTCCAATGGGGCAGATCCTGTTGTCTCTCTCTTGTTTACATAAATCCTATAAATTGTAATCAACTTCTGAATGGTTTAATATGATGTGTCTATCCATTCAGAAGTCAGGGGATAGTAAGTCTTTGTTGCTGTAATTACTGTGCTTCTTGTTTGAATTTTGTGCTTTACCATTTTAACTTACAATATTTAAGCAAATTTTGCTGAAGACGAAATGATGTCCACAAATACTTGTTGACATCTAAGTAAGATTTAAGGGAGATATTTAGGCTTCAAATCCTTCCACCCCCAATTATCGATGTATCAAAAAGAAATTCAATTGTCAATTACAACAATATATATAATTTGTGAATGAGACAAATAAATTGTTCCAAATGGTGGTGATGTGAATCTTTTTACCTATTTACTATGCATTATGTACATATGTCTCTCTCTCTCTCTCTCTTGTGTTTGATCGTGTGTCAAGCATGCATATTTTGGTTTACGATCACTGTACAAGTGGTCTACAAACTATTAGACAAGTGCAAATATTTACAAATATGATGGAATGCTTCCTAAAATATGTTCGATGGTCATCCATGTTATATGTCATATTTTTGTGAATTCGGAATTTGAGGGAGCTGCCACTGAGGCTTCTTCCATGTGGTGATTTTTTTAAATATACATTAATGAGAAGCATTATGCCACGCCATAAAACCTTAAAAACCGGACCAGTCTTTTCTAAGTTTCTGTCATGTAACAAGCTGTCAAGTACAAATCAATCTATAGCTCTCTGCCATGTGGTTCCCTCATATTAAAATGGGACCTATCCTGAAATAATATTGCCTTTTATATTTTGAACATATTTATTTATGCATTGCTCAGGTGAACAAGATGTTAATATATAATTATTTTTTTCCTCCTTTTTTTTGTGGTTATATTACTAATTTATCTTTTGCAGGCTTATATCTGCCTGGGTGATGCTTTCTTAGCTATGGACCAGTTTGATTCAGCTGAGAGTTCATATTTAACATCTTTGCATATAGATCCTTCGGTTCGTCGTTCCAAATCATTCAAGGTATCATTCTATCTGATGCAGGATCTCATATTCATCACCGAGTAACTAAGAATCTTGGGGCTAGTTTAGGGTGTACAGATTAGGTTTGTTTGTGTTTGGGCTGGGATATTAGTGGTTAGGGAAGAATAATCGCAGTAAAGGATCTGGAATGGAGCAGAGAACCAGAGAGAAATAGATAGAAGAAGAAAAATCAACCTAGCATCAAACTAGTGTCCTTGAGCATCACACCCAAAAGAAAGATGCATTGCACATCAAACGAACTGCCATTTTCTTTTATTATCTCCTTTCCTTTAGAAAAGATTAATATATGCCTTTGTAGGCCTCTACTTACTGAATTTCATTGACTTCTGAAAACACCAAACCTAATACAGGCCTCTGCCCAAGTTTAACTTCCAAAAACATTAAGACATGCCTTTTCTAGTCTTCTATCTACCCAACACTAATACATGCCTTATATAAACTTCGCAGTCTCATGCATAATTAAGCTTACTACCAGCCAATGGAATTAGTATGAAAGGACTGAAAATTATTCAAAATGGAAAGCTGCATTTGAACTCTTCAAGCAAGTTCCAGTTAAGAATCTTGCCAAATTACTTAATTTCATTTGAATTATCCTTCCCTCTCCTCTTGTAGTATTTTCCCAAATGCATGTCATTATTTGAGTCAGTATCTCTAATATTATGCTAATATATTTTATTTTCCCTCTAGTTTATCAAAATATTTTGCTTCCTTTCCTTGAATATTTAGTTGAACAATGATAGACAGAGAGATCCTCCCCCACGTGCGGGTGTGGAACTAGTCTATATTGACAATGGTTTATTGGGTCCCCCCATAAAGAAGTTTAGGGTGCTAAACATAAATATGCAGTTGTCAGTGGATTCTGTGATTGAATGCCATTAGATAGAAAGTGCCATTGCAAGTCAAATAAAACCAGAATTACTACAACCACTTTTAAAAAATTTATGTTTATGACCTTGAACTTCTTTTAGTCTGAACCATTAGATTTATCAACTTTGATATGCAAGAGGGGAAATTCTACTTACGACCATTGTTCAACTCGCATGTTGATTGCTGGTCCTGCTCCTAACAATTGTAGTCTAGTGTGTGTGACACAAGGTATGAATGGATTGCCAATGGAATTTTTCTTTTTCAGTATTCGAGAAGTGACACTAGAGTGTTTCAAGTTCTAGCAAGCCCAATCTGATACTAAGTCTCTGGCCTAGATGTTTTTCTTGAAGTCCAGAAGTGCAACCCTTTATTTTGAACTCTCCTTCTTTCTAAAAATATCATTAATAAGTTATTGTTTTCAAGGAAGTCAAATAGTCTTTAATTAGTAATTTCTAGGGAATTATCAGACTTTATGTTTTAATTCTTCTAGGCAGACAAGTATTTTATTGTGTTTCTAGTTCCTAAGAGTCAAGTTTGACTTTGGTGTTGCAAATTTAATGTTTCAATTACTATTTTCGTTGTCCTATACTTAGAGGGTTGTTCTAAGCTCTCTATAAGCCTTTTGGTTGAATTAAATAAAGGCAGAGTGTATTTTCAGATTATATAGCCTTTGTGCTTTAGAAGATGAATTTCTTCTTTTAAACTCTTATTTCATTGGTGGATTCCTTGGTTGGCGATATAGGGTTTTGTATCTCTTTGGGTGGTGTTTATGTATCCCATAGAGTAGTGAGCCATTTATCCCCTTTAATTATTTAGTGTTTAGTTCAATCCATCATTCCCATATTAGATCAATTTGGTTTTTCCGTTACAAATTTGGTATTAGTTGGTATTGGAGCTTTGGTTTAATGGTTGGACATCATTGACATGTTAATAATGTCGAGGTACCTGAGAGAGATCATCAAGATTTTGAAATAGATGATTTAAGGAGATAACTTCAACAACTCCAGGAGCGTTTGGAGCTTTATGAGAATCAAGGACATGGTCCTAGGCATCATAATTCAAAATTTGAAGCTGTTAGTGATGATGAAGAGGAGAGTCCAGTTCATCGTGCTTATAGTCATTCTTCTGGTGGGAGCACTCCACCCCATCCTCATTATGTCAGAAACTTACAACGAGGTTATGATATGAAGGTGGATATACCAAAATTTGAAGGGAAGATGAAACTTGATGATTTTATTGATTGGTTAACTACTGTTGAGAGAATCTTTGATTTCAAAGATGTTCCAGAAAATCACAAGGTGAAGATTTTTGCTATCAAGCTAAGGAAACATGCTTCGATCTGGTGGGAGCATCTCAAGAGGCATCGACAATGTGAAGGAAGAGATCGTATTGTGACATAGGAAAAGATGAAAAAAGAGTTCAAGAGAAAATACTTGTTTGACCACTACAAGGAAGATGCTTTTATGAAATTTCATAATTTCAAGTAGAAAGAGTTTCTGTGGAGTATATAGCGGAGTTTGATCGTCTTATGATTCTATGTGATGTTGTAGAACTAGAGGAGCAAATGATAGCCTGCTATCTTGATGGGTTACGTGCTGAAATCAGTGATATGGTTCAACTACAACCCTATTGGACTTGCAATTATGTTTGCAAGCTAGTTATGAAAGTGGAGAAGCAATTGAAGGAAAGGCGTGGCAGTAGCTTTTGATCTTATAATTGAGAGGGAATTTCTAATTGAGGGAATGGTTCCACTTCTAAGGCCTTTGCACTACCCAAGACAGCCACTATGAAGTAATCACCAAAGAATGAATCTGCATCAAGTTTAATCATCCCAATGGCTCCAGTATAGGCCGTAGATGTTTTAAATGTCAATGCCTTGGGCATATTGCTTCTGATTGTCCAAATCGCAAGATAATTTTTCTTGTGGACGAAGATGTGGAAATAAAGGATGAAGATGAGGCAGCATTAGTAGTTCATGAACATGCTAATTTTGAGGAGGAGGTGGTCTATGTTGATTAAGGAGAGTCACTAGTTGTTCAAAGGAGTCAAAGGAGTCTCAAGGTAGCGTATGCTGAAGATGAATGGCTTCGGAACAATATATTCTGTACCAGATGCACTTCTCATGGAAAATTTTGTGACGTTATTATTGATGGGGGAAGTTGTGAGAATGTTGTTGCAGCAACCATGGTGGAGAAGTTGAAGTTAAAAACTGAAAATCATCCATAACCATACAAACTCAAGTAGCTTCGCAAAGGCAGTGAAGTGAAGGTAAATAAAAGATGCTTAATTCAGATTTCTATTGACAAGAATTATAATAATGTAGTAGTTTGTGATTTTGTACCTATGGATTTGTGTCATTTATTACTTGGTAGACCATGGCAGTATGATAGGAAGACTAGTCATGAAAAGGATAGAGTTAAAATAATTTTAGCTCCTCTAAGGATAATTCATGCTCCCAAACCTTCTCATGGGGAGGGAAACAATTTAATAACTAGATTTGAGGTGGAGAAAGCATTGACAGAATGTGGTGAGGGGTTTGCTATTGTGGTAAGAGAAGAGAAAGATTCAGCGGGCATACCTTCTTTGTTGATACCATTTCTTAAGAAATTTAGTGATGTTTTTCCAGATGAAATTCCTTTTGGCTTTCCACCTATAAGAGATATACAACATTGCATTGACCTTGTATTGGGTTCTATTTTGCTTAATAAGCCAGCTTATAGAATGAATCTGAAAGAGCATGTAGAGTTATAGAGGCAAGTTGAAGAGTTGATATCAAAGGGTCTTGTAAGAGAAAGTATGATAGTAGGGAAGTAAACAAGATCACCATTTGATACCGCTTTCCTATTCTGCAGTTTGATGATCTTCTTAACTAGCTTAATGGAGCTATGATTTTCTCCAAGATTGATCTTTACAGTGGTTATTATCAAATTCGAATGAGGCCAAGTGATGAATGGAAAACAGCTTTCAAAACTAGAGAAGTGTTGTACGAATGGATGGTGATGCCATTCAGACTCTTTAATGCTACTAGTACTTTTATGTGATTAATAAGTCATATCTTTAAACCTTTCATTAGTCATTTTTTTGTTGTATATTTTGATGACATCCTAGGGCACGTTTGGTAAACTATAACGGAAATTACATAGGAATAGGTATTTCAAAGAATACAAGATGATGTAATGTAATACTTATTACTATTCATTTATTTGGTGACAACACAATAATAGAACACTGAAGATAATGGAATGAAAGCATTTTAAATTAAACTTAAGATATATTTAAGAAAATATCTTCCTCATATGATTATATTTCCTAAAAAATAATATATATATTTTTTAAATTTGAAAGAGAGATTAGTTATTTTTTTATGATTTTTTATTTTCATAACTGTTATGTGCATATAAAAAGTTCGTTTATTTGGAAATATATTAATTTTAGAAATTAATACACCTACTAAGAAATTGCTATTACAAACTCTTTTAGAGATGAATAGTTATTCTTCATTTTAAAAAATAGCTATTTATAAGGAATGACTATTCCATGTAATAAAAACATAACCAAACTACTTAATAGCTAAATCGTAGGAATAACTATTACATTACAGTGTCTATTACAGTTTACCAAACATACTCTTAGTGTATAGCAAGACTTTTCAAGAGCATATGGTGCATCTGAATGTTCAAATAGTGTGTAAAACACCTTGAACGTTTAGACCTTCAAATTACAAATTACCAATTCAAGTTTATTAACAAACAATGTATGTGTGGAATATGAAGATAAACTAAAAAAGAATTGATAAATTAATCTAAACCAAATAAAATTATAACTACAGAAGAAATTAAATGGCAAAGATTAATGGTCCGTTTGGATTGAGGGGGAGGGAGGGGGAGTAGAGTAGAGTAAAGTAGATTTAGCACAAAATTAGCTTATTTTTAGCCAACACTACTCTACTCCCCTCCACTCTTCCTCCTTCTCCCCTCCATCCAAACAGGTCATAAGGGAAGAGAGATGCAAATACAAAGATAACACATCGATGTGTTATCGAAGAGGAAACCGAAGTTCTCGGCGTAAAACCTCTTCGCCGTCATTCAAGCGGTCAATAATCCACTAGAGAATAAAGTTGGGATACATAAACAGCAGAAGACCCTCCAAGCCTAATCTACCCAGTGTACCTAAGCCCTTTAAGCTTCTTTCTCCAACGAGGTTACGCCGAACATTTGTCTTCTCTAGCTTACCGGATTCCGCTATAGCCCATAGCATCAACCAATATCAATTGGTCATTTCTTAACTGCTTCCCAAGCACCAAATAACCTTCTCATAGATATGAGTATGGTGAGATAAGGATTTGGCTAAATGTATCTCTCAAGAATGTAACAATGGAGAGTGTGAGAGTAGAGAAATTTGGAGAATCAAATGATGAAGATTGTGGATGAGTCAATCTTGTTTTTCTCTAGGGTTTCTCTCTCAAAATTCTCTCTGGAAACTCTCTACAATACGTGGGTATAAGGGGTATTTATACTGGTGTGTGTTTGGAATGCGAAAGGTCAGTTTTTTCCAAACAGAGTGGTCTAGCGACTTGGCCTCGCGACTTTACTGAGTCGCAAGCTAACTGCCTGGTCAGACTAGAAGTTTTGTCCTGTAGTGCTCCAACTGGTGTGACTCTTCAGCTCCTCTGCATGCTTTACACGTGTGCCTCCTTTGGCGACTTGCCAACTGCGAGCCAGTCGCGAGATCCAGTCGCGAGGCCCTGCTTGAGTGCACACTTATGAGCATTTCTTCACACTCTCTCACACATTACCCTTACATGATTCCCACTTAAATACAGGGTTTCTAAATGCTGAATTACAAAAAAATTGGCATGGAATAAAGCCAACAAAATGGTTGATTAAATTCAACCTTACAATCTCCCCCTTTGGCTATTCCATAACAAAATCCTACAACAAACTTTAGACTTAACATGTGAGTAGGGAACAGTTGAACAAAACTCACTTACACCTAACTCTAGAATCTGTGAAGCTCTTGAACCATACAGACAAGTATATCCTGAAAACAACAACATAATGCGATCATTGTAAGAAGAAAACTTGAAATGCATATGGAGCAAGCACAATGCGATCAAGCAAAATAAATTAAAGCAATAAAGCATGGCTTGACCAAAAATGAACAATCACTATAAATAGTGACTACAATGCTCATTCACACAAGGAATGAATATCCGGACATGCAAGCAAATAAGCTCAATGCAAAGTATCATTTGCATGTCCAACACTCAACCGATACAAAAACTTAAAGTAATTGCATCAAGGATATACAATCCAATAAGGGCACAAAAGTGATGTACTTAAAGAAAATGCATAACATTTAATAACAAGTACTAGGCTACAAAGAATGGGTACAAACTACATGTGCTGAATATAAACTTAAATATATAAACCAAAGTACCAAAAGCTTTAAATTAAAGCACAAAGTAAAAACAAAACAAATAAGCTAAAAATATGTGTGTATGGATCAGTATTCCTTCTTTTGAGCTCACACAACTCCCTCTTTAATTATGCACACTTTCCATTCTTGTGTTGCTCTCCCCCTTACACTTTCCATTCTTATGTTGTTCTCCCCCTTACTTTATGTTATCTCTCCCCCTTTTTAGCACGAATAGCTAAAGGTAGTCCTCCATCTTTTGTTGAATAACATCTAACTGTGTTTCTATGGCTGTGAGGCGCATTTGAACTTGGTTGTTGGTGGAGTAGATAACGTTTTCAAACTCGAAAATACGCTGATGCAAACACTCAATCAAAGTGCTTAACCTGTCAACTTGAGAGCTAGGTTGTATGGGCTGAGTGCTAGTCGTTTGCAACTCAGGAGTAATGGGGGAAACAGTCTCGGTATGCACAGGCGTAGTGTGTATCTGAGCCATGACCGGAAGAGGTAGCATGAAGGAAAGGTTCACTCTTAGGTGCTTTGGAAGAGTGACTCTTACTTGCTTAAAGAGATATCATGGATAATGGTCGAAGACATGCCAGAATTTTTCCATCTGTTGGTGGACGAACACCTTCAAGGACCATGATCTTCATGAGAAGACTACAAAATGGAAGACATGTTCGTGCTGCCGTTCGAGCTGCTGTTTTTCTAATGGTCTGAAAAATGTGGGCACAGATGTCAATCGGAACTCTGGTGATGAGATCACATAGAAATTGCGCTCTCCCAAGGTTGATAAATGCAGTGTTCGAGAGTGGATAAAGGTTGAAGAACATGATCAATTTGATAGTCGTCAGTTCAGGTGCAAACTTTGCAGTGCCTATGGATGTGCCTTTGCTTGAAACCTCATGATCAGGCCCGAGAACTTGAAGAATATCTTGTACCTGAGGATGTCTATCATCATATGGAGTGAGGTCTACATTTGTCGGTCTATTGATTCGAAGAACCTTCGCAATGTAGTCTGGATTGATGCTGAACTCCTTTCCTCGTACCCAACACTTCAACTCAATTCCGGTGTATCGAGCATTTGAATAGAACTCCTTAACCAATTCATCAATCGGGTCCTCGAAGTTCCTGAACAGATCAGCCCGATCTTTTGCTTCAAAGATCCTAGGAATAAATGTTGTTCTCAAGGTGTCAAATTTTACAACCCTTTCTACCACAGTAGGAGCATCTTCAAAAATGCTTGAAAAAGTCTGTGAATCGAGGGGAGTCCTGAATCGCTCACTGTTTGAAGCTTGAGACGAACGTCGAGTCCGTTTTGAAATAGGGGATGATGGAACATGAATTACAGACTCTTTTCCTCTAGAGGAACGACGAGACATCTGCAAAATAACATACACACAGCAGAGAACTAAGTGCATAACCACAAGACACAAACATAAACTTGATTAGAATCAAGTTAGTCCATGAAATAAACACACATTGTTATTTAGAAAGACATATCACTCAAACATGGTAAATGAACCAAGTATGTAGTATTTAAACATGTATTTAAGCATGAGCAACACTGGTATGTGTGGTGTGCAAATGTGATGAGTGTGCAAGCACAGCTAGGCACAATGTAATTTATGAAATCGATAGACTCACAAGTAACTATCTATGAGACCTTTTACCATGGGCATGATATGCACAACACAGTACAAGCATGATATACTACACACAAATGAGACGCAAACATGAAACCATATAAAACACGCATCATATAAGCAATATCAACTAAACCCATATATCAAACTCAACTCAAATTCGAACATCATATATCTCAAATCTCAATAACTCTAAAATCCAAGAAATCAAGGCAATAATCATGAAATATTATGAGAAAATAAGAAAACTCATACATTTTCTTGAAGTTTGAAGTAGAGATGATGAAGAAAAAATGGTGGTTTTAGAGAGAAACACGGTGGGTTTGAGAAAGAGATGAATGGACAAGACAATGAACAGTAAAAAAATGTTCGAGGGAAAAATTGAAAAGTTTTAAAAACTGTCATTAAAACGCAAAACACGCATTTTTTGCGACTGAACCAAGTCGCGAACAAGTTGCCAAAACCCTTGTGACAAAATTTTTGAAAAATTTATCTAAGTGTTTTTCGAGACTAGAAGTTCCACTCGCGAGTAAGTCGCGTGGAGAGCCGCGAAACCTTCTGAGTAACCCTCGTGACTGGAGCTTCCACTCGCGAACAAGTCGCCAACATGAGTCGCGAGAAATCTAAAAACCCAGATTTTTGAAAAAATTTCTAAGACTTTTTCGCGACTAGGACTTTAACCCACTAGTGAGTTGCAAAAACTTTCTGAGTAAGCTTGCGACTAGGGGCTTGCGATTGGATTGACCCACGACCAAGTCGCCAGAACAGGGCAACACAATTTTTGAAATTTTTTGAAATTTTTGCAAAAACAAGACTTTCTAAAAACAATTAAAACACTCAAAAATCTTTTTGTGTTTGATCAACAAAAATTGAGTATGTGAAACGTATTTAATCAAGTACAATTACACAAATGAATAAGGCATTCATTGAACATAGATATGTGTGATGTGTGTGGGTACCAAAAATGAGATAGTCCTTAGTCTAATGTGAAGGTTCAATGATCAATTCAACCAAGGCATACACAATTAGCATTAGGAAAAGTACCTATCTCAATTATAGAAATATGCATATATAACCTCCCACAAAAACTTGATAGCATAAATTTGAAACTTTTCATTTGGCTCCATTCACATTATAACATTTGATCTTATTGAATCAATACATCTCATTTTGAGATTGATGTCTGAAATTTTTGATATTTCAATTTGATGAGCAAGCCTTTGGCTTTTTGGACATCATACATTTTCATAAAAGTCGCTTTCCCTTTTTCCTAGTCAAATACTAGTATGTACGACGGCTTTTGCAGCTCAATATCTCTTTTCATTTTGAGATATACATTTGGTGAGTTCTTTAAGCAAAAAAATAAATAAATAAATAAAAGAGCGGAAAGATATATAAACACAAGTCTATGCAAGTTTCAAGATCAATAAAACCATTGACTCATCATTCATGACAAGATTGAAGATCTATTTACAACAATCACATAGATTTCAAGATTTTTTCCACAATGATATGAGTGCATGAATAACAAGTTACGCTCGTAAATGCATAAAGTCATTAGTACAATGGTACAAGGCAAAATATGCTTGTGACAAAATACAATAATGTCGAATAAACTTTTTGAATTTTCTACTTTTTATGTGTTTTTGGATTTTTGACACAAAAACAAGTAAATGATTGATAATGAAAAAAATGTAAAAACATTTAAAGTAAATAACAAACACATTTTCAAATCAAGCTAGCATCACAACACAAACACACAACCAAGCAAAGACACAAAACATAGGAAGTATTAATGCATGGACATGTTGTAATGCTTATGCATGAGTACCCTTCTTCACTCACACGTCACGTGCGTTTGGGGTAATATCCTTATAGGATTGGGTACGAGTGTTGTGGCTTTCAAACCTTTTGTTGAAGCTTGCCAAATAGGTGGTGAATGCATCAATCATCCTCATCACATTCATGACTCTAGAATCACCATCTCGACCTCTTGATTGCTCAACAGCCCAATTCCTTTTGTCATTTCTTGGTCCTCTTGACCTCTGATCACTAGCATTCTTCAATGCTCTAAGCTTATGACAATTTGGTCTGGTGTGTCCTTGAAGTCCACAATGATGGCAGAAATGTTTTGTTCTCGGACCTCTTTGTGATTTTGGAAGTGATTTCCTTTTGGCTTCAGACTTGACCACTAATTGGTTATGAGGTTTGTTTAACACCCGTTGGTCAGTCACATTCCTCTTCTTTTCTAGCTTCACTTTCTCAGCCTTTATGGTAGCTACTATTGGTTCCTGAGCTTTCACAAACTTCATTTCTTTGGATATATTGGCAACTGAACTGCTCTCTTCAGTGTATCCCAAACCCCTTTTGTCGGAGAAGGGTTTTGGATGAGCAAGTGCTTTATCAAGCTTCTTGGAAGAAACTCGCTCTACTTTAGCATTGGCTTGAACCACCTCAAGCTCAAGAAATTTTATCTTTGAGTAGGTTTCGGTCAGCTCTCCATTCAGCGTTTCGACTTCACACTTAGTCTCTTTGTATCGGACTAAAAGACTTCTATAATCTTCCTCTGCCCTTTTCATCTTTTTAATGGCTACATTAGCCACTTTTGCATATTCACCGGTTTTCTCAAGGAGGGAATTATAGGTCTCTTGCTGTCCCACTGTTCTGTCATCTTCCTCATCATCAAATTCCTCTATTATCCCTATTGACTCTAATTCAGTGTGCTCACCAAGCTTTTCCACTAGCACACTCAAATCATTTGAAGATTCCACATGAGCAATGGTCATGAATGCAAAAAAGTTTCCTTCCCCATCACAGCTTTCATTTGAATCAAAACTAGAAGAGTCTGAATCACTAAGAGTAGTGGCATACACCTTGCCCTTCGCTTTCAAATAATTAGGACACTCTTTCTTGAAATGTCCGTGCCCGTTGCATTCGAAGCAAGTTATTCCTTAAGAGGATTGAGAGTCCTTCCCGTCTTTCCTCTTGAAATCCTTTTTCTCCTTTTCGAAACTTGGGAATTTTCTCTTTTCAGTAAACTTTCCATTCTTCTTGAATTTTAAGAACTTTCGAAAATTCTTCACAAGGTATGCCACATCTTTATCGACCTCATCCTCATTTGATGAGTCGTGAGCTACCACCCTCTCATTAATTGTCTTAAGAGCAAGGGATTTGCTCTTCCTTTGTGATGGCAATGACAGCTCATATGTTTGAAGTGAGCCAATTAGTTCTTGAACTTTGATATCATCAAGATCCTTACTCTCTTCAATTGCTATAACCTTTGCACGGAAGCTCTCCGACAATGATCGAAGGATTTTCCTTACTATCTTTGAGTCCTCTGTTTTCTCACCCAAATTGAACTTGCCAATAACCACCTCATTCAACTTTCCATAGAATGAGTCGAATGACTCATCTTCACTCCTTTTCAGCTCTTCAAATCGAGTGGTTAACATCTGCAATTTTGTGTCCTTCACCTTCTTCGTTCCTTCATAGATGGTCTCCAATATCTGCCATGCCTCCTTGGCAACCGTTACGTGAGAAATCCTGTGAAACTCATCTGAAGAAACACCACAAAAAATTGCATTCAAGACTTTACTGTTAACGTTAGCTGCCGCAAGGGCTGCCTTATCCCATGTGGATTTAGCAGCCTCCGGGCTAGTCCATCCAACATCCACCGCATCCCAAATGGTTTCATCAATTGAACACAAAAATGCCATCATCCGAACTTTCCAAAAGGCATAGTTGCTACCATCAAAATATGATGGAGCATTTAAAGATTGAGATCGGTCCATCTCAAACGGGGTCAAGGATCGCACTAAGGTAATTAAACCACAGCTAGTGCACTCGCTCTGATACCAATTAAATGTTCAAATAGTGTGTAAAACACATTGAACGTTTAGACTCTCAAATTAAAAATTACCAATTCAATCTTATTAACAAACAATGTATGTGCGGAATATGAAGATAAGTTAAAACAGAATTGATAAATCAATCTAAACCAAATAAAATCACAACCACAGCAGAAATTAAATGACAAAGATTAAGGGAAGAGAGATGCAAACACAAAGACAACATAGCGATGTGTTATCGAAGAGGAAACCGAAGTCCTTGGGGTAAAACCTGTTCGCCGCCCTCCAAGCGGTCAATAATCCACTAGAGAATAAAGTTGGGATACATGAACAACAGAAGACCCTCTAAGCCTAATCTACCCAGTGTACCTAAGCCCTTCAAGCTTCTTGCTCCAACGAGGTTACGTCGAACCTTTGTCTTCTCTAGCTTACCGGATTCCGCTATAGTCCATAGCATCAACCAATATCAATTGGTCTCTTCCTAACTGCTTCCTAAGCACCAAATAACATTCTCACAGATATGGATATGGTGAGATAAGGATTTGGCTAAATGTACTTCTCAAAGATGTAACAATGGAGAGGGTGAGAGTAGAAGAATTTGGAGAATCAAAGGATGAAGATTGTGGATGAGTCAATCTTGTTTTTCTCTAAGGTTTCTCTCTCAAAATTCTCTCTGGAAGCTCTCTACAATACGTGGGTATAAGGGGTATTTATATTGGTGTGTGTTTGGAACGCGAAAGATCAGTTTTTCCCAAACAGAGTGGTCTGGCGACTTGGCCTCACGACTTGACTGAGTCGCGAGCTAATTGCCTGGCCAGACTGGAAGTTTTGTCCTGTAGTGGTCCAGCTGGCGTGACTCTTCAGCTCCTCTGCATGCTTCACACGTGTGCCTTCTTTGGCAACTTGCCAGTCGCGAGATCCAGTCGCGAGGCCCTGCTTGAGTGCACACTCTTGAGCATTTCTTCACACTCTCTCGCACACTATCCTTACATGATTTCCACCTAAATACATGGTTTCTAAATGCTGAATTACAAACAAATTGGCACGGAATAAAGCCAACAAAATGGTTGATTAAATTCAACCTTACAGCATCTTCATAAGGTGTTTCGAACTCTTCGTGAATAGAAGCTTTATGCTTATTTGAAGAAGTGTCATTTCCTAACTAATAGGCTTGTGTTCGTAGGCTATGTTTTTTTCAAGTGATGGAATCAAGATGGATCCAAGTAAAATAAAGGCTTTACTTAGTTGGTCCATGCTAAATTCTCTCCATGATGTTAGAAGTTTTCATGGACTTGCTTCTTTTTATTGACGTTTTATCAAAAACTTTAGTAGCCTTATTGCCCTTGTTGCTGAATGTTTGAAGGGAGGAAAGTTTCAATGGAATAAAGAAGCCCAAAAGAGCTTTGAGTTGCTCAAAAGGAAGGTAATAGAAGCTCTACTTCTTGTACTTCTAGATTTCAACAAGTTGTTCGATGTTGATTGTGATGCTTCAGGTGTGGGAATTGGTGTTGTGCTCAGCCATGAGGATAAGCCTATTGCTTTCTTTAGTGAGAAACTGAATGAATGCATGAAAAAATATTCTATTTACGATATAGAGTTTTATGCCATTATTCATGCTTTTGGATCATTGGAGTCAATATCTCCTTCCACATGAGTTTTTACTTCATTCTGATCACGAAGCTTTGAAGTATTTGAATAGCCAACAGAAACTTAATAGCTGACATGCAAGGTGGGTTGAATTTCTTCAATCCTATTCTTTCTCTATCAAACACAAGTCTGGTAAACTGAATCAAGTGGCTGATGCATTAAGTAGAAGGCATTCTTTTCTAAACACCATGGAAGTGCAAGTATTAGGCTTTGAAGTTCTCAAGGAGTTGTATAATGATGATCTAGACTTTGATAAATGTGTGGAAATGTTGTTCTAAGGGTGCTGTTAATCATTTCTTGAAGTAAGGAGGTTTTATTTTCAAAGGCAACAAATTGGGCATCCCTCAATGTTCTTTGCGAAGGGCAATTATTCAAGAAGCTTATGGAGGAGGTCTTGCTGGACACATTGGGAGAGACAAAACTCTCTTGTACAAAAAAACTTCTATTGGCCCAAATTGGCTCATGATGTTATGTGTCTTGTGAGAAGTTGCAGAACCTACCACATTGCTAAGAGCCATAGTCAAAACACCTAGTTGTACATTCCATTACTTGTTCCCAAGGCTCCATGGAAGGATATCATCTTAGACTTTATTTTGGGTTTGCCTCAAACTCAAAGAAACAAGGATTCTATTGCTGATTTGTATTTCAGAGAGAGAGTCAAGCTTTATGGTGATCCAAAAACTATCACTTCAGATCGTGATTTGAAGTTTGTAAGTCATTTTGGCGTTCACTTTGGAGGAAGCTTGGACTCTTCTTATCATCCACAAACGGATGGCCAAACTGAAGTTGTGAATTGAAGTTTGGGAAATCTTTTGAGGAGCTTTGTGGGGAAGAACATTAGACAGTGAGATCTTCTTTTGGCCCAAGTTGAGTTTGCTTATATTTGATCCACTAGCCAAACTACAAGTCATAGCCCTTTTGAAGTTGTTTATGGTCTTAATTCGACTGGACCACTTGAATTGACACCACTTTATGTCACTAAGAATTTTAGTGGTGATACTGAAGAAAGGGCTAAGAAAATCAAGAAATTGCATGAACAAGTCCGAAATAAGATTGGGAAGCAAAATGAGAAGTATTGCAAGCAAACAAATAAGCACCAGAAACCAGTAGTTTTCAAGGAAGGTGACTTGGGTTTGGATTCATCTTAGGATGGAAAGATTTCCCTCCAAAAGATCTTCTAAGTTGAAGCCTCGAGCTGATGGACCTTTTAAGGTGCAACAACGGATCGGTGAGAATGCTTACAAGAATGAGCTGCTAGGAGATTATGGTGTTTCAACAACCTTCAATGTTTCTGATCTTTCTCCTTACTATGAAATCAAAAAGACCAAGTGGACTTGGGGTCAAGTCCTTTCCAACAAGGGGAGTCTGACACCAGAGTGTCACAAGTTCCAGCAAACCTAATTTGATGCTAAGTCTGGCATAGATGTTTTTCTTGAAGTCCGAAAGTGCAGCCCATTATTTTGAACGTTTTTTCCCTCTAAAAATATCATTATTAAGTTATCGTTTGCAGTGAAGTCAAATAGTCTTTAATTAGTAATTTCTGGGGAATTTTTAGACTTTATGTTCTAATTCTCCTAGGCAAACAAATCTTTTATTGTGTTTCTAGTTCCTAAGAGTCAAGTCTAACTTTAGTTTGGCATATTTAATGTTTTAATTACTATTTTTGTTCTACTATGCTTAGAGAGTTGTTCTAAGCTCTATATAAGCATTTTGGTTGAATTAAATAAATGCATGGTGTATTTTCAAATTATATAGCCTTTGTGCTTTAGAAGATGAATTTTTTTTTTCTTTTAAACTCTTATCCCATTGTTGGATCCTTGGGTGGTGAGTTAAGGTTCTGTATCTCTTTGGGTGGTTGTAGAAGTAGAAATTTTGCAACCAACTACAAGATCCCATGTGCTACCTAGTGGGTTCTACTGTCATTATTTAGAGGCCAATGGCAATATTCCAAGTATCAAAGAATAAAAATTACAAAGAATACCTAGGAACCAATCAAATGTTAGCACGTATTAATTTAAATGACATAAGCAGTCAAATCAAATATTTCCATGTGTTCTTTTAAATTAAAATACTTTGACTAATCATATAATGCCATATGTCCCTTGGAGAACAAGACATAAAGTCCCTTCATTCAAATCATGACACGTGTCACTAATATGAACCAATCACGTGCCTTCAAATCTATTTAAGACTCTTATAAATAGAGACCCTTCTCAGTCTTGAAGTTCTACTGGAATTAAGCTCCAAATCCTCAAAGAACATGAAGAACTTCAACCTTCGAATACGAAGAACATTTGAAGCAAAAGCATTCAAGTCATCCTTCTAGTTCTTAAAGCTCATTGGAATCAAGCTCAAAAGCCTCCATAAACATCAAGAAACTACAAATTAGTGAAGCTTTACGGATCCAAGCCTCTAAAGCCTCAAAGAACTTCCACTACAAATCTTCGAAAACAAACATTCATCTAAATCATTCTTACAAATCTCAAAGTTTACTTGAATCAAGCTTTAAAGCCTCCAGAAACTTCAAAGACTTTGATCCATCGAAACTTCATTGAATTCAAGCTCTAAAGCCCCAAAGAACTTTCACCACAAATCTTCGAAGATCAAGAGCATTCAAAGAACCGACGAACTTTTGTACTTATATATATGCGTGTGTGTGTTTTCTTTATGTACTTTTGATGAACTAATATTAGTGCAGAATTTTGCTCAGGTTGTTACATTGTGTTGGTAGAGTTTATTTGCGATTTTCGTGTAATGCTTTTTTTCGTTTGCTTTGCCTTTTCTTGATATAGCATCACCTCTGAAGTCAAAGATTTAATTGATTATGGGCATGGGTTGTTTCTGTATTCATTTGTTTCAAGGAGTTACAATGTGACAACCTTTGTTTTCTTTTTGTCACACTTATATTTTCGGATCATTCTATGCTAATGCAGGCTCGGATTGCAAAGCTTCAGGAGAAACTTGCTGCTGCTAACATGTCTTGAGATTTGCAATGTGACTGAATTTACATTTGAATCAATTACAATATACAAAAATAAGCGAGGCAATGTGCTATTTCCAGGTGAAAGCTTATAGCTTTAATACCCTTTTAACGTTTTTGCCAAAATATGATTTCACGCATACCTATTTTCTATTTTGAAGCACTATGAAATTCTGTAGTGCTCTATTTCACAATCAGTTAAAACGAATAAGATACATGTAGGTTGTGTTTGGATGACAACATTTGGATTTGGATTTGAAATTCATTGATTTGAAATCCCTTGATTTGAAATCCATTAATTTTAAAATTCCTTATTTGAGTCTTTTTAAACAATAAAGGATTTAAAATTCATCATTTGATATTCCATTGTTTAGATACCTAAATTTGGATTTGGATTTGGATTTAAGATCAATAAAATATATTTTTTAATTATTATTTTTCTTAATTCTTCTACATTTTAATTTTTGTAACAGTTTTAATAAAAACATGAGGTAATGAAAAAATCATTGATAATCCAATTAATAAATACACGAGGTAATGAAAAAGCCATTAATAATCCAATTGTCAAGATGAAATGTCTTGTCAACTAATGACAACTAAAATGTTCTATATCAACATAGAGAGAGAGCCCAAATGCATGGGTTTTTTCACAGCATTCAAAATCTCAAACTAAAAAATATTCTAAAGTTCTTAACAATTAAAAGAGAGGAACCAATATCTGCAACAACTTCAACTAGTGGATCTTTCCTACTCCTTTTTATTTGGTGAGGCTCAGTTATAGAACTTGTTGATAACGAATGTTGACATGGTTGTTGTGCAATGGGAGAATTCAAAAGATACGCAGCACTACTGCAACAAAGACAACCAATTTCATCCAGCAATCAAAAAACATACAAAAAGTTTATCTATACTAGGCCATCCTATGCATATAAAAATGAATCAATACTTTCTCACTAAGAGAAACAACAATGCAGTAAGAATTTTAAAAGTAAAAATAAAGCCAAAAATTCAATTCCCACTAATAGATAAGTTACAAAATTATTTCAACATTCTTCACACAAAATTAAGGAATAAGCAAATATACCTATGCAAATTAGATAACATGACAACCTAACTTCCAAATTTAAGTTGTTTATTTTTCATATGCTAAATCTTTTCAACAACCAAGAAGTCACAATAAAATCAAAACTTTCATCTATAACATAATAGGCTTCAAGAGTTTCTCTTGCAATAATCAAACTGAACACACACAGACACAAAGATAACCCTCAACATCTGATGCTAAACATTAAGCTTTAAAGCATCAAACTACTCTCTTATTCAATTTCTTAAAGTACTCTTTTTACTGGGCCTTCCACAGATGATAAGGAAGAAACTGCGGAGGAGCTTGTTTTGCAAAGTCTTCATCAACCAATAGAAAAAACCACCCACCACGACATACCATGATTAGCTAAACAGATAAAACTTGGACACAATAAAGAATTGTGCCAAAGTTTTATTCTTAGCTTAGCTCAACATTATAACACTACAAGATCCATTTCTATTGCCATCCCTGTTAATAACATGCTGGGTACATCTCACTAAAACCACCACAAGTACACAAACTTGTTTGTTTGTACAAACAAACCAAATTGACACCAGATACAATAAAATAAAATAAATGAAGAAAAATGCTTTTTTGCAAATAATGAACAACATACTTTTCCAAAAAGATTTCGGAGTAATTACAAACAATTGCCTACTACTTTTGCATTAACAAATTTTTCTAACACAATTAACATTAACATCTACTCGGCAATAAATTGGAAAGATTATTGTATGCCACTTGAAACAACACAATAATTGCATCCAAGTATCCAACTCTGATATTATATAATTTGACGCTAAAATTAGACATTGCTTAGTAAAAGGGCAGTGTGCAAATGGCTTGGACAGACCATTTCCAAGCATAAATCATGAGAAGGCTTCCATGGACATATTTATGATGATAAGTTTTGGTGCTGGATACAAAGCCCTTAATAGAAAATGGTATTTCCTTTCAACTGTTCATACAAATTCAAGTTGTTCCAGCAGAGCTGTGTGAACCCAGTAGCTCTAGCCACTACCCTTTGGACATAACAGAGTAAAGAGTAAAAGTACTACTAACGAAAATAGAAATAGAAAATAAAGACAAACCCAAAACAAATCATTGAAAATGCTATGAAACAAAACCCACAAACAAATCAAACGAATCCCAAACAAAACCCACACATAAATCAAAGGAAACCCAAACAAACCCACAAAAATAAAAATGAAACCCACAGAAAACCCCGGAGCCTTTATAATTCAAATTTAGTAGAAAGAGAGAAATAGAGAGGATAAAGAGGAAGAAAAGAGTTGAGAGAGACAAACCTTGCTGCGAGAAAGAGAGAAAGAAGAAAAGCTTGGGCGAGGAAAAGTGAGAGTGTGAGTCTGCGTGACAGAGTTTCTGGAGCGAATGAAGAATTGAGAAGAGAGCACGAGCGTGCGGGCTAGGCGAGGGATTTCTAAATTCTTGAGTTTGTGAGGAGATTTCAAATCCATGGATTTGGACCCCTGAAATCCAAGATGGATTTTGGCCAAATCTAAATTCATTTCTTTTAACTTTACCCAAACAAAGGATTTGGATTTGGGCTTCCTCAAATCCAAATTCATGTCATCCAAACAGACCAGTAATTCTTTCCTATTTTATTTTGCTGCATTTGTTTCCCAACATGTTTTGTGGTGAAGATGACCTATAGATGTACAAGTGCAGAAGAGTGATTTAATTGAGATTGAAGAAGCAAAAATGAATATAGGGAGGCAATATATAATTTAAGTAGTAGTGAGGAAGGATATCGTTATCAAAGATGCAAGCAAAAGTATGAGTGTACATACTCCCAAGAGTTGAAGTATTCTTTTATTTTTTATTTTTTGATACGTCAAGTGGTGAATTATTCTTGTAGTGGGAAAAGTACTCATGTAACTGACCTCAACCATTCCGGATAAAAATTGCAATTGAGTTGTGTTGAGACTTCTTCTTCATGATTAGTGGAGGGTGGCTTAGCTTAGTGGTATGTTGTCCTTGTTAGGATTAGTGCCCTTAAATCCTATTGTATGGTGCTATGTATGACATTATGTATGACTTAATATTGTAATTAATAAAGTTGTTTTATTACTATATAAAATAACGGTAACATGAATATTCAGACATTATCATATAGTCCATGAGATGCATAGTATGTGATTTATGTGAAAAAGTCACAGAAGATATAAATCACAAGTTCTTTGTAAACTCAGAATTGTAGTTCGTAGTCGGTGATGAAATTGGGCGTTTCATCTGCAAAGACTATAACATATCAACTAAGATGTTTTGTCTTGATCATGGAAGTAGAGACTTCTAGTTGATATGTTGATATGTTTTAAGAGTTAAGACATATTGAACTGGACCGCTATGAGATTTATTATTTTCCTAACGACTGTCAATTGAATAATAAATCTCACGATTTCTATTTACATGAACTCTTAATCCTGAGAGAATAATGGACCTGATCATGAAGTGTAGGTTGCTTTGATATATCAAGAGTGAGATCTAAAGTAACAGTCAAAACCTCAATATGTTGGACAGCCACTTTTAGTGTTGATGGAACATATATTCTCAAGATGAAATTCATAGTCTCTTAACGGAGATACAAAATATTCCCTTGAGATAAGTTTAATGAGTTTGTTATTCAGAATGTTAGCCTAACTACTTTAGTAAATAGTTACTAAAGTATATATTTATGAAATTAGATTTCATAAATATATGATGAATAACTTAAAGGATTAAACCGGGTACTCAAGGATTAAGATGTAGTAATCTACAAAGTGGCAGTCTACATCAATGACTTTGTATTACTACGAATATTTTATGAAGGGGTTGCATGTACAATAAAGTCTTAGGATAAAATTTATTAATAAGGCCTAGAGTGCAATTATATTTATATAATGGTATTAAATATAATTAATGGTAATTTTGGACTTGTCAAGAGTTGACAGAAAAGCCCAAGGCCCATTGGAGCTAGTGTTTTATTTGTTCCCTTTTAGTCCCACTCCAAGCCACATACTAAAGCCCAATTGGAAAGGCCTGAAAGGCTAGCCCAATTAGATAATCGGTTATATGGAGAGAAACATACAGAATTTTTGTTATAACATGAAATGGTATGTATGTGAGTGTTAGACTCTCATTTATTCTCTCTTGAACATACACATATAATTGATTGAGAGACCACACATCTTGGGCATCAAGTGGAATTGGAGTAAAAATTAAAAGTGTTTTCAAGAACTTCTGATCTTTGGTTTTGAATTTCATCGCACCAAGGTATACTCTCTTATTCTTAATTTTGAAACTTACATAGTGCATGTTATCAATTGCGAATGAAGTAGATCCATTATTTTCCCGCTGCATACATTCATATTTCCATCTGTCCTGAGGTCCAAGGAACTTCATGATTTGTTTGGACTTAAAATTCAAAGTAGGATGCAAATAGTTTGTATATTATTTGAGGGATCATGGCCTACCTTAAGCAACATCTAGCTTTACCCTTCATTCATGTCAGTCGAAGATGTTGAAATCCATAAAAGTAAAATTAAAATAGTTACTTGCAAAGCCAGTTTATATTTTTTTAATAGTGTTCCATAAATCACAGGACATATACCAAATAAATTTTGTTCACAATTTTAGTAATTTGCATCTGTTTCTGCACATTAACATGCATGCTCTTATTTTTGGCCTCCCATGGTGCAACTTTGATACTTGTATCTGTTTTCCTATTTGGTTTGCATTCTCTCTATATTCCCCTCACCCCTGTATTTACGTTGAGTAGCCTAATTGTTTACTCATGTGATTTGGGATGGGAAAATTTGTAGGAGTGAAGCTATTAAGGGCAACAAGCAATGGAAACCTCCAATTAAAGTTCAACTATATTGTTCTTTCCAATATAAGTAACAATGACAGCAAATGGCTTCTATTAAATTAATCAAATATCAAAAACTCTTGAGACGTCCAAAATGCTAGTAAACTATTATTGGAAATTGAAATGAGCCTTAAGTTAAGTGACTTGTCCTTCCCTTGTAAGAATGGTGTGGAAGGTGAGATCGTGGGTTCAAGACTGATTAGGTTTAATTTAAATGAAACCTCATTCCCTTGTAAGAATGGTGGGGAAGGTGTGACGTAGGACAGGGGGGAAGAAACAAAATTAGATTTAGAATTCTTGCTATATATCTAGTATAGCTTCAATTTTGAGGAAATAGGGTTAGGTTTTGGTGGGGAGTAGTCTAGAAAATAATAGGGATTATTGGGTTTTCAAAGGAGAAAAGGAATAGTAGGGTTAGGGGCTGAAACAAAGGAGTAAATATGTTTGGGTGGTTATTCTTGTGCTGTGAATAGTAAAAATGAAATAAAAGATAAATTTCTAGGCATTACACTGAGGGTTCCTTAGCATCATACATTGAAGAAGGCTGCATCACACAAACCAATAACAAATTTCTTTTTCGTTGTCTGGGTAAAAGTGTTTAGGGTTTGATAGTTTGTTAATATATATATATGGGTACAGTACAAAATACCAATTTTGACCTTGACATTGTAGTAATCCATAAGTAACACTCTCTCTCAAGCTGGAGAGTATATATCATACAATCCCAACTTGTTACATAATAATTCTAAATGAATTTTACATAAAGTTTTGGGAAACATTTCACCAATTTGAACTCTTGTTGACACATATGGAATAGCAATTACACCATCTTCTACTTTTTGTAGAGTAATGTGACAATTTTCTTCTATATGCTTACTTCGCTCATGGAACACTGTATTGGGAGCAATGGGAATTGCTGCTTGATTATCACAATGCATAGCCATAGGCACCTTCACAACGAATTTTAATTCCTCAAATAAATGCTTAATCGATATAAACTTGCATGATGTATGTGACATGGCTCTATTCTCTGCCTCTAAACTAGATCTGGTTACAATAGTTTGTTTCTTGCTTTTCTAAGTAATCAGGTTTCCTATAGAAAGGTGCAATATGTAGAGGATTTTCTGTCTGAAAGTGATCATGCCCAATCTGCATCTGTAAAGGCTTCCACTTGTAGGTGACCTTAGCTTTATACAAAAGAACATGGCCTGGATGTGCTTTAAGATACCTCTCCATCCGAATAATTGCCTCCCAATATGGAAGGCAATGAGCTTTCATGAACTAGCTTACAACACTAATTGCAAATGATATTATCTGGGAGAGTAATTGTAAGATAGTTTGACTTACCAACCAAACAATGATATCTCTCAAGATTAGATAACAACTCCCCCTAATCTTCATACAACTTAACATTAGGATCTATAGGGGTCATAACTGGTTTCGATCCTAACAAGCCTATTTCTTTAAAAATATATAGGACATATTTTCTTTGTGTTAAATTGATATCTTCTTTAGATCGTGCTACCTCAATTCCCAAGAAATAATAAAGTTTTCTAGATCCTTAGTTCATAAGGAGTTTTCAAGGTATCTCTTCAAATCATCAATATCCTTCTTGTCATCACTAGTGATTATAATATCATCAACATACACTATCAACAAAATATTTCCTCTTGCAAAGGTATGAGAAAACACAAAGTGATCAGATTGGCTATGTCGCAACCCAAACTTTAGCACTGCTTCATTAAATTTGCCAAACCAAGCTCTGGGAGATTGCTTAAAACCAGAGATGGCCTTATACAACCTACACACCTTTCTAGACTCTCCCTAAGCAACAAACTTGGGCGGTTGCTCCTATTAGGATATGTGCCCTTCAAATCCTATTGTATGATACTATGTATGACATTATGGATGATATTATATTGTGATTAATAAAGTTGTTTTATTATTATCTAAAATAATGATAACATGATTATTTGGACATTATCATATAGTCCATGTAATGCATAGTATGTGATTTATATTATTTAGTCACAGAAAATATAAATCACAAATTCTTTGTAAACTCAGAATTTTAGTTCGTAATAGGTGATGAAATTGGGCATTTCATCTGCGAAGATTATAACATATCAACTAAGATGATTTGTCTTGATCATAGAAGTGGAGACTTCTAGTTGATATGTTTTAAGTGTTAAGACATATTGAACTAGACCGCTGTGAGATTTATTATTCTACTAATGACTGTCAAATGAATAATAAATCTCATGACTTCTATTTATATGAACTCTCAATCCTGAGAGAATAATGAAACTGATCATGAAGTATAGGTTACTTTGATATATCAAGAGTGAGATCTAAAGTCACGATCAAAATCTCAGTATATTGGGCAGCCACATTTAATGTTGAAGGAACATATATTCTCAAGATGGAATTCATAATCTCTTAACGGAAATATAATATATTCATTTAAGATAAGTTTAATGGGTTTGGTTATTCAAAGTGTTAGGCCTAACCACTCTAGTAAGAAGTTACTAAAGTATATATTTATGAAATTGGATTTCATAAATATATGATGAATAACTTAAAGGATTAAACCGGGTATTCAAGAATTAAGATGTAGTAATCTTCAAAGTGGCAATCAATATTCATGACTTTGTATTACTACGAATGTTTTAATAAAGGGGTTGAATGTATAATAAAGTCTTGGGGTATAATTTATTAATAAGGCCTAGAGTGCAATTATATTTATATAGTGATATTAAATATAATTAATGGTAATTTTGAACTTGTTAAGAATTGATAGAAAGGCCCAAAATCCATTGGAGCTAGTGTCTTATTTGTCCCTTTTGGTCCCATTCCAAGCCACATACTAAAGCCCAATTGGAATGGCCCAAAAGGCTAGCCCAATTAGATAATCAGTTATATATAAGGAGAGAAACATACAGAATTTTGTAATGTATGGTAATGTATGAAAATGATGTGTATGTGAGTGTAAGCCACTCTCTTATTCTCCCTTGAACATATACGTATAAATTGATTGAGAGACCACACTTCTTGGGCATAAGTGGAATTGGAGTGAAGATTAAAAGTGTTCCTAAGTACTTCTAATATTTGGTTTTGAATTTCACCACACCAAGGTACGCTCTCTTATTCTTAAATTCTAAAATTTACATAGTATATGTTATCAATTGCGAATGAAGTAGATCTGTTAATTTTTCGTTGCGCATGTTTTGTATGTGATACAAACTATGTTTTTCCTATAACTCCATATACGCCTCTTCCTTCAAATCTCCATTCAAGAAGGCATTTTTAATATCTAATTGAAACAGTGGGCTAGCTCAAATTAGCCACTAAGGAAATCAATATCCTGATAGATGAAATTTTAGCAACAGGCGAAAATGTCTCTGCATAGTCAACATCGTATGTTTGGGTATACCCTTTGGCAACCAAGTGAGCTTTCATACGTTCAATAGAACCGTCAAGCAAGTACTTCATAATATACACCCAACAACACCCAACAATAGTTTTCCTTAGAGGGAGTAACTAAAGACCAAGTAGCATTTTGAGATAGTGCAGACATTTTTGCTTCCGTTGTAAACTTCTAACTAGAAATGGATATAGCCTCAAAATTCAAGGACAAGACAAAGGCATGGAGAGATGGAGACAAATAGTCATAAGAGAAACCCTTGACAATGCGTGGATGAAACCCTTGACTAGAAATCCAGTGGCAGCGCAAGGGGAGGAGTGGTGAGTCACCAGAGGAGGACAACTAGAACCACAATAAACTCATAGTCAAGCGATGTCGATTTGGTGTTGCGAGGCCCAAAATGGTGTTATTTTGCAAGAAAATCTATAATTGCGAAAGGGTGTATCATGGACATATAATGTATATTCTATCGGTTCAATGCGGGTCACTAGTTGTAGTAGTTGTAGACTTGTAGGATCGAGCCAACTAAAATTTCTCAATAACAATTAGGGAGAAAAGTGCTCAATTTTCATTTTTTGTACAAAAATTATCAATGATAGAACCGATAGATAAATATATATATTTGGATGGGTGGGTGTGAATGGTTAAGTAAAAAATAAAACAATTGTTTTTAAGTTGACTCAACCCACGCAAATTTTTTTTTTTTTTTAGGATGCGTATGAATATTACTAAAAAAAAAGTAGATATATCCTTGATAAGAGTTTGTTCTAGAAAACAATGCATCTCTTTAATCTAAACTAAGAAATCATCAATGTTTAAAGCATGTTTTACTAACAAATGAACATGTATATTTCCTTACCTTTGAATGTGAGAAATATTGACCCTACAGAATTCATGGATAACAGTCCTCATACCATAGATAACAGAATCAACCGACAAAGGTGGGTGAGATAGTTCACTCAAAGCTTGGGTAATAACGAGAGAATCCGCCTCCATGACAAACTCATTTGATGGAGAGTAAAAATCTACCATTGTCCAATTAGGTCATCCAAGAGTTCCAAACATATTCGTCCAAGTAAGGAAATGGATCGAACAATTACCACAAAGCATGTTATGATGCGGGATAAATACATTAAGAGATTAGAAACAACAAAAACATAATAAATAAATAAAAACAAGAATCGAGGAGGAGAGTGTGGATCATGGGAAAGATCCATATCTCCTCCCCGTAGCACTGACAGTGATGTTATTTTTTACTAGCCCCTGGGCTGAAAATCAACTACTGCAATTATGTGTGTGGGAGGATGAGTCAAACGATTCGATTAGGGTTGGTTGAATGACCCTAAAGAGGTGTGCTTGCAAGCTTGAACCAATTAGAAGTTTGAACACGAGTATGCAAGAGATTATTTTCTAACTAAGGATGGCTGAAAATCAAACTAGTCCTCAACCTCTTTCTACCCTTCTAGCCTAAAACTCTTGGTTTAGATATTCTGAGGGGATTTTGATAGAGTTTCTGTAGGGTAAAAGTTTCTGATCCCCTTATGTGGATACCGTATTTTGTCCGTCATCGATTTATGTGTTGGACCCCAAAAATTCCAAATATATTATTTTCTCACTAGGGGACTCTGGGATAATCTAGGTCATCATGGTTTAACCTGTTTGGGCATCAGAGCACCCAAAGTGCCATTTTAGGTCAAAATGATCAAAATGCCGCTGGTCAACTTAGGAGTAACCAAAGGTCAAAATTGGTCAAAACCACACCAAAACAACATTTTTCATGAGTCTATGTCAAATCCAAGCTTATTGGAGCTTTTTATCAACTTTGACCAAGTTTGACCTGAAGTTAACTCCCAACAGTGATTGAAACCCTAATTTTGATCCGACCATCAAAACGGGTTGAAATTGATGTCATGGCAAAGAATATTGAATTCCCTTTCCAATGGAAACTATACTTCCATACCTTTCCAGTGGTACCAAGTTCAGATCAATCAGAGCAGGGGAAGACCTTCAGATTATCAATCAAAGTCAAAACCAAAAAGATGGAGGAAAATGACAAGATTGTTGACATCAGATAAAAAAATATAAACACCCCCAACTCCCAAAATTGAAAAAAAAAAAAAAAAAAAACTATTTTTGGGCACTAAGAGCAATTTTCTAGAGCATTTCTCTTTCTCTCTCTCTCCTCCTAAATTCTCTCCCAAACACACACAAATAAACCCTTGATTCTCTTATCTTTTATACATCAAGAGGTGTGTTCTTACTTCCATCTCCTCCTCCTTGGTCCATTTACCTTGGTTTTGAGGTTTTGGAGGTGTAGATGTAGCTTTTTAGCTACAATCTACACCAATTTAATTTTTAGCTCTTTATTACTTTCCCAACATATTTTATTGCTTTGATATTGTTGGCTTAGGCTTCTTGGGCCAGGGTATGTTTAAATTTCTTGTTTGTGCTTTTTGCCATGTTTATGTGCTTAAATGCCTTGTTTGGATGCTACGCTTAAGTGCCTTTTAGCTTTTAATGCTTTGTTCATGCCTTTTTTCTTGTGTCTTGTTTTTAGGTAGGGTGTAGATCTAGATCTATTGGTCTAGGCCTACATCCATACACCTAAGTTTAATAAAGGGTTTGGATTAGTTCCTATTTGCATGTCTATGCTTTGTTTGCCCTTTTTACATGCTTATATGAGTTCCTTTTTTAAGATCTATCTTGTGATGCCTTGTTTGGGTGTTCTTCCTTTAGATCCATGCTTGCATGTTCAGATTTGGCTTCTTGCATCTTTACCATGCCTCACATGCTTTGTTTCCCTCTTAGTATGTGTTTATTGGCCTTTTTGTTCCTTTTTGTCTCACTTAGTTGCATTCCTCCCCTTTTGCGGCTTGTTTGGGTGCAACTGTGTGAGTGAGATCTGTAGACACCGCATGTACCCCTTACGACTTGGGCCTCCGTTCCTCAATGATGTTGGAATACTAAAGTCCAAGATTGGTTTAGGGCTTGATCAAATTGAAATTGATTTGAGGAAAGTGTTTTCGGAAAAATATAACTCTTTTATAAACTAAATAAGCTATTGATGAGAATCAACAAGCATTAAAGGATCCATTACTTGTTCCAGTTTGGCCTATTACAAGAGCAAAATCCAAGAAGATCAAAGAAGCACTTAATGGGCTGATTCAAGAGATTTGTGTTAATTCTAATACAGGACATTCCAAGCTTGGCCCAAAGGAAGATGAAGGCGTAGTAAATTTAATCCAAGTTATTGAGGGCTGATCTGGCATAATTGGGCGTGATTTATGGTGTGGATTAATGGCTGATTGATTTTCCAGCTCCATACTAATTAATAGATATTTTCCTATTCTAGAGTTGCTATTTTCAGACCAAATCCACCTTAATTTTAGGCTTCTATTATTTAGAGCATTTTTTTTAGCTATTTTCCTATTTTGGAGCTGCTAATTTCAGACCAAATCAACTTTAATTTAGGCTTTTATTATTTAGTATTTTTTTTTTTTTTTTAATTTTCCTATTTTCAGTCATGTCATATAAATAGCATGCACTCATTGTAATGGATGAATTATTGAATAAAAATCAGAAAAGCGTGAGGTTTTGCTTCTTCTTTTGGTTCTTCAAGAATTATGAACTTATCAGGGATTATTCCTTGTGGCGTTCAAAATTTATACCTTTGGTTCGTGATTCAATTATAATCATTAGGTCGAGATCTGTTACTTATACCTCTAGTTTGCGTTTCATTTATTAGCGTTAGGTTGGGGGTTCTATCAAAATCTGAATTTTAGCTTTCTTGGGAAAATATTTCAATATTATTTATTGGGTCTCAAAGCGTGTCGATTGAGATTCGCATCAGCTATTTTTGGAAAAGAAAGGTCACAAAAACCCTAGGGCATGTGTATGCATACATGCGTATGCGCACACATGCTCAAGCTTTGCGTGCGCATGCTTTATGCATGCGTACGCATACATGGGCATGAGTACACATGCTAGGGTTCCATAAACTATGAAAGGCAAGTTTTTCTGCATTAAAGATTGTTTTGGAACGAATCCCACATCGTCTGGGAGCCATTCTAAACCCTTATTTTCTAACTATAAAAAACCATACATGATACCTTTTCAACACACACAAAATCCTAAAGGAAAACACAAGATTTGCTAGAAATAGTGAATCAAAAAGGGAGTTTTTCACAAAACATCATCAAGTCAATGTTTTTTTGATTGAGACCTTTTCAGGTCTTGATCTTCGAGTTTCAAGTTTACTAATCACTTATTTATTTGATTGTGAATAGATTGACTGAGGGGAATGGTCAAAATCAAGCTAAGGAGCTTTATGTTTTGAGATATAATGTTCTAGTTCTTTCTCTTTTTCTTTTCCTTGTTTTGATCTTCATTTCCTAGTTTTTTCTTGTTTTTTTATGTTTTAATATGTTTGTTAAGCTTAGGTTTACGTAACTTTTCTATTTTGAAGCATGTTAGGTTGTTAGTTTTAAGATTCTGTTCTGTTCTTATTTTTGGGTTAGGGTTTAGGATGTGTATGTGTACGTATGCTTTCTGCATGCGCACGCATACTCAAAGTATGCATACGCATACAACTGGGCTGTGCATGCAAGCCCTATGTATGCGCACGCATACTCATGCCTAGAAACCCTAATTCAGACCCTTTTTGCTTCTGTTTCTTTATTTTATTTATATAATATGCCTTTGCCCTGTCTTGTTTTGTGTTTATGAGTCTCTGCCTCCATGTTTGTTGCTTTGTTTGTTCTTTGTATGCTAGTTTAGGGTTTAATCTTTTTGTTTTGTCATAAACATGCATATAACATGTCCATGCATTGATGCATAGGTGTTGTGATGCGGTGAGGTAAGGCATGCATTCACATGAACATGCACTTGTTTGTGGATATGATCTTGTCTTGTCTTGATGAATATGATGTGAGTTTTGATGAATATGAATATGCAAGTTTATATGCCATGCCTTGGATATGATAATGCGCTTATTTGATTGCTGTCATGTCTATGTTTCTACCTTGGATATGATACAATGCCATGTATGATAGATGTATGCTAGGGTTTAAGATATGATGAGATGTATGCTAGGGTTTGAGTTGATATGATGCCATGTTGTTTGCTAGATGTATGCTAGTGTGTGTGTGTGATAGTCTAGAATGCAATTATTAAGTATGCATTTAATAAGATTAAGACGTAAGAAACAATGAGTGAAAGCCGACCCACAGTTCAAGTGGAGTTGGGTGCCTAAAACCTTCCCATCCCCATACCTAAATTCCGAACACATGCTTTGGTAGCGGATCAGTCACTCCACGAAGGGCGCTATATTTATGGTTTCTAGACCTAATCTAGGTGGCGACTCCATTTTTCCTTCTCCGCCCCAGTCCATTCAACCGAGGCGTACTCCCCCCGTTGCGCCCACAGTGGCAACTTTGTTAGGGATAGAAAGTTTGATTCCAATGTGTCTTATTTCTTAATCTTAATAAAGGCTTATTCAACATTTGTTTGCACACACTTCACTGGTTTCTTTTTATCCCTTTCACCCCAATTTGTGATGAGTGGGAGGAAGGTGGAGGCTCCATTCGGGCCAAGATCTTCCAGAGTTCATCCCACCTGTAGAAATCGTATTTTGTCTGCCCTTGATTTGTGTGCCTGACCCCAAAATTCTCAAAAATATTAACTTTCTTCCATGGGGCCGCGGAAACATCTTAATTGATGTGGCGTAACCTGTATGGGCATCAGAGCACTCAAAGTGCCATTTCAGGTCAAATTGACCAAAATGCCCTTGGTCAACCCTGGGTTGACCGAAAGTCAAAACTGGTCAAAATCATCCCAAAACAACATTTTTCATGTTCCTACATCAAACTCGAGCTACTCGGTGATTTTCATCAACTTTGGCTAAGTTTGACCAAGTTTAACCTGAGATTGACTTTCAGGGGCCCTAAAAATCCTAATTTTGATCCGACTGTCGGAATAGGTTGAGACCAGTGTCATTATGAAGATTATCGAATTCCTTTTCCAACGACTTTTCATGGGTCGAAATCGGAGTTAAAACGGTTGAGATATCTTGAAAACTGTGCAAAGCATGTCAGCTTGCTTCCCGAGGCCATAACTTTTGATCCAACCATAGGATTTTCAATTTATTTAGTTTTTTGGAAACTAGACATCTAGATCTTTACATGGACATCAAGATAAGCTCAATCGGAGTCCGAGAAGACATTCAAATAGGCAGTCAAAGTCAGAACCGAAAAAGTCAAACTTTGCTATTGTTAGCACTAACCCGGCGCACCTTTAGTGGCCGCTGGAAGCTGAAGGGTCACAAAAGGCCTATAAATACCCCCAGACCCCCTCAGAAAAAAAAAAAAAAATGAATTTGGGCAATTTGGAGAATTTTTCTGGGCAAATTCTCTCTCTTCTCCTCTCTAAATTTTATCCCAAACACATCCAAAAAACTTTGATTTCTCTCTTCTCTCAACAATCAAGAGATAGTGTTCTTGCACTCTTTTATCCTCTCCTTGGTCTTAAGACCTTGAATTTGAGGTTTTAAGGGTGTAGATGTTGCTTTTTAGCTACAACCTACACCCTTTACTTTATCTTTCTTCATAGCATGTCTATTTGCTTTCCTTAGTACATCTTTGCTTTTTCTTGCTTCTTAGCATGTTTAATAGCCTTTTAGCATGTCTCCTTGCTTTTTGCCATGTTTTACTACTTCAATGTTGTTGGCCTAGCCTTCTTGGGCTAGGATATATCTAAATATTGTGTTTGTGCTTAGATCCATATGCTTAGGTGCTCCTTGCCATGTTTATGCTTAGATCTACTTGTTCATGTGCTCCTTGCCATGCTTATGCTTAGATCTACTTTTTTATGTACTCTTTGCTTATGTTTAGATCTATATCATTGTGTGCTTCGTGCCTTGTTCATGTGTCTAGATCTATATCGTTGCTATGCCATGTGCTTCTATAACCTTTTTGTCTCTTGATGTACCTCTTTCTTGTGTTTTGGCCTTTTAGGTGGGGTGTAGATCTAGATCTTGTGGTCTAGGCCTACATCCATACACCTAGGCCTATATCAAAAGGGTTTGAATCATTTTCTTTATGCACGTCTATGTTTGCTTACTTCTATGCTTTATCTCCTAATTTGCCTGTCTAGATCTAGGCTTTGCCATGCTTTTTGCCCTCCGTGGGCCTGTGCTTGTCGGCCTTTGGGGCCACTTGCTTATGTGGTTGCATTTGTCCCTCTCGTGGCTTGTTTGGAAGTAACTGCTTATGAGATACACCTTTGTGGTGTTGGTTTGCTTGATGCATACCCTTTTTCCGCTTCATGCAATGTTATGCTTGCCTTGCTTGCTTTGTGCCACCTGTTTTGATTTCTTTGCTTCTTTGCATTTTAGCACACCTGCCTATATGTTCATTCATGAGTCTATGTGTTGTCCATACTCCAATCTCATGGAACTATGGACATCCGATCCAAACCTACATTTGTCCTCCTAAGACACCCCCTTTGTTTGATGACATGTTTGTTTGCCCCCGTTTGGCTCTCTTTGATAGTTTGTCCTTTAGCATGCTTTCCTTCTAGTTGTTTCTTACTTGTCTACTAGCTTGTTTCCTTTGTCTTTGCAGGTACACACTGGGAGCATGGACACTTGGAGCAAGGGTGTGACCTTCTAGGCGCAAGAAAAAAAGGGCAAGGATGCAAGCAAGAAGATGCAAGCCCACAAAGGGCAATGTTCAGTAGATTAGGAGGCCTAGCCTCCCCGTGTATGCGACACATATCAATATGCTTAATGCTTTGAGGGGTTCCGGCTCGTCCTAGCATAAGCATGTTGGCACGCGCCGTATACATAGACTTGAATCCCTGTGTGAAACTCTGCCGGGTTTTCGCCGTGAAAATGGGGCATCCACATTGCCGTATTCTCACAATGAAAGCTTGGTGAGAATAATGTTTTGTGTTCTATGACGCACCTGAGGCGGAGCATTGCTGAATTTTTGCCATGAAAATAAGGCGGAATGTTGCCGGATTTTCACCATGGAAATTTGGCAACGATTACAAATGCACTAGGAAAGTATCAATTGGGACCACACCTATTTCGAAACCAAACCTTAAAGCCTAATTCACTTAAAGCCCCGAAAGCTAATGCCAATAGCTCGATTTCAACTACCAATGTTCTTAAATTATGATTTTACTAAAACAAAGGACTGTCTATGGACATACGCTGTGGGGTGCCTAACACCTTCCCCACACGTAACCAGACTTCCAAACTTAAGAATTAAGATTTTTTACCCGTCCATGTTAGATTAGGAAAAATGACATTTTTCTTAGCCTAGGATCAGTAATAAAATCAAATAGAGTCAAGTGACCAATCACAACTTAGAAAAACCCAATGATTGGTGGCGACTTCACTTACCCTTAATAATTTCCTTAATTGACTCATATTCCAATCACACACCCGAGGTACTACCTTCCTCCATAGCACCCGAGCTCCGAGCTTCATATACACGTGCATATCCTCCAAAGAGAAGCATGCGAGCGTCATCGTGATGGATGGTCAAACCACCAAGAGGCATTGACACCACCAACTCACAATTTGTGCCATTGTCTATAATGGGCTTTGAGTATGTTAACGTTTTGCCATTAATCTACTACGGTCCATTTAGGCCCAAGGTTGGTATCATGGCCCACCTAGTTGTAAGTGACTTATTGATCTATCCCTTTTGTTGGGACAAGTGCTCTGATACCACTTGTTGGAAAATTTAGACCCTGATTGATAGAATTAACAAGTTTTAAACCCAAGTTGTTAATTAGGTTTATTATGAATAAATCTTGTTAAAACAAACAAACATCAATATCATGTCACAAATAAATGCAGCGGAAAAGTAAATAAGACAAGATATGATGACCTAGGAAAACCAATGAAACAAACTAGTTTCACAGTAAAAAACCTGGGGGGAAACCTTCCCGAAAAGAAATCCACTATAATGAAAAGGAGTTTCAGATCTAGTACAAAACCTTTGTCCCTAGACTCTACAATCCCCGTAGATGAACTCACAGCAGAAATCTTCTATCGCTTCAGAACCTCTGAACTCTTTAATATATGAACGCCACCCTTTGATGCACGAATCCCAGTACGTGACTAATCAATTGCGCGAATCCCAGTACGCGACTTCAATCACCAACTAGAAGAAGATGTTGGCTGTAAAGTTCTTTACTTCATCAACAATGAAGATCAAGAAGCACTTGGTTACAAAACCCTAAGGCGCAAAGACGCAGTACCTTCTTTCAGAGAGAATAAGGCTTTGGTCACCTTTTGCATATGTTCTCCTTGTTATTCTCTTATGTGACGGCCTCTAAAATAAGCCTTATATAGGTCTAGGGTTGTGAGAAAAGAAACCCTACACAAATACATAAGCCTGGCCTAAAAATCAGATATGGAAATCTGAATTCCCGTAATCTCGATAGATACCTCGATCGATCGGAAGGTGTCGAGCTTTAAACTTCGACAGATACAACTATCGAGGAGGTGTCGAGAAGGTGTCGAGTGGACAGAAGCTTTCTCGATCGATCCACCAGCTATCGAGAAGTTGTCGGGATTGCGTTAAGAAAAAGCTGAAGAAGCTCGATAGATAGCCAGCTGTCGAGAGGTGTAAAGCAGCTGTCGAGCTATTTGTCCGTAGGTGTCGAGCTATCTGTCCAACTTTAATGAACAACTTTTTTTCACTTGTTTCTTGGTCCAATTTTCATGGCTTTAATACTAGACTTGAACAACATGTTTCTTGAAGTATTAAACACATCCTAGATCTACCCAAATACAAGTAAAGTGCGTTTTGTCAAAGGATTAGCCAATTACATAAAATATGTCCTTAACAATCTCCCCCTTTGGCAATTCGTGACAAAACCACAACAAACAAATGAACATATGAGAGAAGTCATAAATCACTCAACTTATATTCACTTGTTGAATACAATAAAATCTATCCTAACACAAACTCTTGAAAAACTTTGCAAAAAGAGAGTTTATGGCAAGTAGACTTTGACAACCTGTACTTCTGAAACACTTTAAACAAAACTCATCAAGGCATCTTTGTGTGAAACAGAAATAATAGATTGCATACAAGTAGAAACATGTGTATAAAGATAGAAAAGAAACAACACATGTAGGGATAGGTGAAGAAGACATACATCAACATATAAAGAAGATAAGTTCAATGTATGCAAACATGGTCACAAGATCGGTGTACAAGAAGAAGGAAGTAAGCACTCCCCCTAACAAGATGAAACACATCTCCCCCTTACAGAGGAATGTATTTCTCCTCCTAACATGTAGAATCTTAAAAAGAAACCACATATTCTCCACAATTTCTCCCCATTTTTGTTATGATTGACAAAAGGTACAAGAAGCTAGAAAGCTTCACCCAAGAAATCCATATAAATGCATAAATGTAATGAAACAAGATACTATGGATGACAAGATAATAGAAGGATGCAAAACATGTGAAAAACAAATCTCTCAACAAGACAAATGTTAAGCACATAGATCCCAAAACACACACACACACACACACTAAACAAGTCAAGACAGTTTAGTGAGTATACATTAACACATGTAAAACCTTGTGATGGCCAAATCACATTGTACCTGCACATGTATCAAGAGTAGCAAAGAATATTGCATGTTTTGTATGAAAAATATCGCAAGAATGCAAATGTGTCAACATGTTATGACAATTTGAGATATGAGTAAATCACTTTAACTCACACACAATAGCAGTGTACTGTTGTCTAAAACTCTGTCCAATTTCTTGGAAATGAAAGCTTCACTCTTTTTTGAAATGATTTAGGCTTTCTCCTACTGATTTTTCCCATAGGGGCTCTTAACAACATTAAAATCCTCTATTAGAAGCCATGATCTGTCCCCTAGGAAGCACGGACACAGATATGGGTACAGGTACGACACCACAATATGGTATTTTTTGAAAAAAATAGGACATGGGTATGAAGAGGGCACGTTTATTAAGTAATTATTAAATATATTTTTATTTATATTTTCTATATATTTTTAAGCATTTTTTTGTCATATAATGTTAAATATATATTGTTTAAAGAGAAATAATGGATAATAAAGTGAATTCATGACTGTAAAAGGATTTTTACTTGTTTAAAATTAGAATACAAACTAGTACTAGGGGTTAAGGAGGAGGGGAAGAGTTCGAGTAGTGAATAGGAGATTTCTAACCATTTCAAAAACCAAAAACCAAAAAAAAAAAAAAAGAATACAAACCAAGAATAAGAATATTATTCATTTTCAAATGCACTGTTACTATTTGAGCATATATGCTCTCTTTGTTTTGTGAAAGGTGAAAGGAAATTCGATTCCTCTTGTTCCCGTGTCCTGCAATTTTTTTTTTTTAAAGGACATGGTTGGGACACACATGCAAAAGTTTCCCAGGCGTGCCCCGTGTCCAACATAGGTACGGCACCCCAAATGAAGTGTCCGTGCTTCATAGTCTATCCCCAACTAGGTTTTGATATGCTCCATATCCTTCTAGATAGTTCTTCTTACCAAATCATGATTACTAGCCTAAACAAACGTGCCAAACCACCGTTTGCAAGCCTAAACATAAACCTCTCAATGCAATAGTTTATCATTTTGATAGATGACCTTGACCTGTACCAAGTGAGTGCTCCAACACAACCAGATCCTATCCAAATCATGCAAGCCATAGCAGAAATGGAAAATTCAACCAGGAATAATAGCATTCTTTGAGGACTTTGAAAGGACAGTAGCTGACTTAAAACTTTTTTTCTTTAAAACACTATCGGATTGGATGTCTATCATAGGAAGTCATTCTATTTTTTTGGTTTATGATTTGATTGATGCTTGTAATTTGTGTATTTGATTTTTTTGGTCCCTTGCTGTATACTTCCTGTATACTTGGGTGGCTCCTTTTTTGGACTTTGAATAAATTTTTCATTACTTATCACCCCCCCCCCCCAAAAAAAAAAATGATAGCTTTCTTTATTTTGAGGGTTTTAACTAGTTTTACCTTTGTTTCTAAAAGTCTAAAGACAAACTCCTACCAACAGTACATTTCACCTCCTTTTCTGCTTCACAGGGTCATTTAGAACCCTGATGTTCCATACCAGTGCACTCATTTCAACAATGGGTCTAGAGCAAGAGGTAGTTCTCTTACTGAAGCCCCTTTTAGTGCCGTCGTTAGTAACCACTTGCCTTCTGATGTGAACTAGAAAATAAATTTAGTGTAGTCAGTTTGAGATGGCCAATCTTCTAAAGGTTGAGAGAAAGATAGACCTTTTTTGGGTTTAATTCTCCTTGATTTTATTATTCATCTTATTTGTTTCAATGGCCATCCAAGGTACACAAGTACCAATGTATACAAACACACACTGTTTTTGTATTTTTCTGATTTTTTCTTTTTATTTTTATTTTGAAAACAAAACAAAATAAAAACTAAACAACCAAACAAAAACAGACAAATAACATGAAAGTAGAAAGAAAGATGCCGATGCATGAAAGCATGAAAGAAAGATGCAAATGCATGAAAACTTGATTCCAAAAACAGATAAGAAATCAAGTAAAGAGAGTCCTACTTTAGATAGAAAGAATTAAAGCAGAGGACAAACAGAAAAGACAATTAAGTCTTAGGCTCCTTTCTCACCCACACAGCACGAGTCTTTGACCGTGAAGATGAAAAGGCACGTGTCCTAGTATGTCTACTAAAGGACATAGAAGAATTAAATTCTCCTGAAATTGAGTTAAAAAGCTCAAGACTTTTAATAACTCTCCAAACAAAGGTGTAGGTCCTTGAGAGGAAACCTGTGACTGTTTGGACACTTGCTTTTGAGGATACAACCTAAAGCAATTAGGACGAATGTGTCCAGAAACACCATAATGGTGACAAACATGAGTAGTTTTAGAGCTACTCGGCTTCCTTCAAGAAGGTCTAGCCTTAGAGGTTGACATAGACCTCAACTTAGGACAATTTGGTCTAATATGACCAACAATATGACAATGATGACAAATGGGGACAAATTCAGATTTTTCATTCAACCTAGGAGCAGTTTTAGACATAGGTTTAGAAACTTCAGCGTTAACATAAGATATTTTACCTTTGTCTATCCTAGCAGAATTAGCCTTCAACTCTTCATTATTCCTTTTAAATGGAGGAGTATAAACACCTTTTTCCTTTGAGTTAGGCTCAACAAGAAGTTTGGCACTAGTTAAATTTTCAACTTCAGTTTTAGATTCAACTAGTTGCTCTTCCAAACTCTTAATTTTGTCCTTTTGAGATGAAATTTGTTTTTTAAATTTCTCATTCAAATTATTGGCTACATCCAATTTTGCAATCAAATCATCATTTTCAAGCTTGACCTTTTTAAATTTGGCTTTTAATTTTGTAGAACATTCAAGAGATTTCATACAAAAATTATAAAGCTTGCAATAGGCATCTTGAACATCATCATCATCATTCAACACAATATCATGCAAATCAAAACAATCAAGAGATTCCATGACAACAGGGGTCAAGGATCACACTCAGGAAATTAATCCAATCAGAGTGTACTCGCTCTGATATCACTTGTTGGGACAAGTGCTCTGATACCACTTGTTGGGAAATTTAGACCACGGTTAATAGAATTAACAAGTTTTAAACCCAAGTTGTTAATTAGGTTTATTATGAATAAATCTTGTCAAAACAAACAAACATCAATATCATGTCACAAATAAATGTAGCAAAAAAGTAAATAAGACAAGATATGATGACCCAGGAAAACTAATGAAACAAACTAGTTTCACAGTAAAAAACCTGGGGGGAAACCTTCCCGAAAAGCAATCCACTATAATGAAAAGGAGTTTCAGATCTAGTACAAAACCTTTGTCCCTAGACTCTACAATCCCCGTAGATGAACTCACAGCATAAACCTTCTACCGCTTCAAAACCTCTGAACTCTTTAATATATGAACGCCACCCTTTGATGCACGAATCTCAGTACGTAACTAACCAATTGCGCGAATCCCAGTACGCGACTTCAATCACCAACTAGAAGAAGATGTTGGCTGCAAAGTTCTTCACTTCATCAACAATGAAGATCAAGAAGCACTTTGTTACAAAACTCTAAGGCGCAAAGACGCAGTAGCTTCTTTCAAAGAGAATAAGGCTTCGGTCACCTTTTGCATATGTTCTCCTTGTTATTCTCTTATGTGACGGCCTCTAAAATAAGCCTTATATAGGTCTAGGGTTATGAGAAAAGAAACCCTACACAAATACATAAGCCTGGCCCAAGAATCAGATCTGAAAATCTGAATTCCCGTAACCTCGATAGATACCTCGATCGATCGGGAGGTGTCGAGCTTTAAACATCGACAGATACAGCTATCGAGGAGGTGTCGAGAAGGTGTCGAGGGGACAGAAGCTTTCTCGATCGATCCACCAGCTATCGAGAAGCTGTCGGGATTGCGATAAGAAAAAGTTGAAGAAGCTTGATAGATAGCCAGCTGTTGAGAGGTGTCGAGCAGCTGTCGAGCTATCTGTCCGCCGGTGTCGAGCTATCTGTCTAGCTTTAATGAACAACTTTTCTTCACTTGTTTCTTAGTCCAATCTTCATGGCTTTAATACTAGACTTGAACAACATGTTTCTTGAAGTATTAAACACATCCTAGATCTACCCAAATACAAGTAAAGTGTGTTTTGTCAAAGGATTAGCCAATTACATAAATTATGTCCTTAACACCTTTAGCCTTATCCTATCAATAAGAGGGTACTATTTTATATCTCTTGTTTGTTCAACCATATATCTTGTGTTCACCTAATTCTAAAGGACAAATAAAAGATGTAAAATTTTCGAGGACTCAAAAGTTATGGCATACCCTAAGATAGCAGGATGAATAGAAAAGAAGTCTCACATGTAAGAGACTTATCCCAAAGTCCAAAAGTATATCTTAACTTGAAATGTTCATAAGACCATATAAAATGACCAAAATTCCCCAAAACATCTAAAATGAGCAAAAATACCTTGGTACCTCTAAAATGACAAAAAAATACCCTAAAACCTGAAAAATGACAAAAAACAAATATCTCGAGACCTCTAAAATGATTGGAATACTGTCGAAACCAATTAAATGATCAAAATACCCCGAAACCTCTAAAATGACGAAAAATACTCTGAAACCACTAGAATGACTAAAATACATTCAAAACCTCAGAAATGACCAAAATACCTCTAAAAACCTCTAAAATGACAAAATTAATCCTGAAACCACTATAATAACAAAAATACCCCTAAAATTACTGGAATGACCAAATTATCCCGAAACCTCATAAATGACCAAAAATACCTCGAAAACAGTAAAAATGACAAAAAATACCCCGAAAACTCTAAAAGACAAAAATATCCCAAAAATTGTAAAAGGATTAAAGTAATACCCACACAATCAGAAAATGAACAAAATGCCCTCAATTCCTATAGAATGATCTAAAAGACCCTGAAACCTCTAAAATGACCAAAATACAGCGAAATCGCTAAAATGATCAAAAATACCCCAGAACCTATAAAATGATTAAAATACCCCCAAAATCGCAAAAATGACATCAAATCCTCTAGAATGAGCACGAAAACCCGAAACTGCTAAAATGACCAAAATATCCCGAAACCATCTAAATGACTAAATACCTTGAAACTTTTAAACCGGCCTAAAATACTTGAAACCTTCAAAATAACAAAAATTTTCAGGTTATATTGTCTCATTAAGTGGTTTTAGGGGTATTGTGGTCATTTTTGAGGTTTTAGGATATTTTTTGACCATTTTAGAGGTAAAAGAGTATTTTGGTCATTTTAAATATTTTAATATATTTTGATCATTTTACAGATTTCAAGGGAATACTGGTCATTTTAGAGGTTTGGGTTTTTTTTTGTTGGTCATTTTATAGGTTTTTGGTTATTTTGGTCAGTTTAGAGGTTTCGTGAGCATTTTTAGTCATTTGAGATTTCAGGGGTATTTTGTTCATTTTTTTTCGGTATTCTGGTCTGTTTCAAGCTTTTTTGGTCATTCTAGAGGATTTTAGGGCATTTTGGTAATTTTAACGATGTCGAGGTGTATTTTTTTTGATAGGCCACAAACGGATTGACCCCTTGTGATTAAAATTAATTAATTAATTAGCCAAGTTATTAATTAATCAATTTATCATGCAAAACGCGTGGTAGCACAAACAAATCACCAATAAAGTAATTATGCAGTGGAAAATAAATAACACGGTGATTTATTTACGAATGGGGAAAACCTAACAGCAAAAACCCCACCGGGTGATTTTCAGGTCACCACTCCCAAAACTCCACTATTATCACAACAAGCGGTTACAAGTAAAGGAATCTAAAGTACCTTACCAACCTACAGTTGAACCCTTACCCCAATACCCAATTGGACTTGTTCTGTAGTGACAGTACGCGACTAACCAATGCGCGGATCCCAGTACGCGACTTCAATCACCAACTAAGAAGGTTGTTGGCTGCAAAGTTCTTCAGTTCATCTACACGATGAAGATCAAGAAGATGCTTGGTCACAAAACCCTATGGTGCAAATACACAGCAACTTCTTCAAGAGAAAGAGATGAACTAGGGCAAGAACTTCGTCTCCGGTCACAATTTGCTTGAACAGAGTTTGCTCAATGCTTGTGCAACTTGTGAACTCTTTGACAGCCCTTAAAACAATCCTTTTATATGCCTAGGGTTAGGAGAAAAGAAGACCCAAACACATAATCACGGATCCCAAGAAAAACAGATCAAATTGCTGTTTTCTCAAACCTCGACAGATAGGAGGTGTCGAGAATCTGTCGAGCTAGCTGTCGAGCACACGGGCAGAAACAGCTTCTTAAACCTCGACACATGCTAGCTGTCGAGCTTTAATATTTTTGCACTTTCAGCTTGTTTTCTTGGACTGACTTGATGACTTCAACACTTGATCTTGAAACACAGTTTCTTGAAGCATTAAACACATCCTTGATCTACCTAATTACAAGTAAAATGCGTTTTGTCAAAGGATAAGCCAATCTCCCCCTTTGGCAATTCGTGACAAAACCACAACAAACGAATAAGCATATGAGAGAAGTCATAAATCACTCAACTCATGTTCACTTGTTGAATACAATAAAATCTATCCTAACACAAACTCTTGAAAAACTTTGCAACAAACAAATGACCCGGGCTAGAGCATTCTGAAAAAAATTCAAAAAAAATAGGAAAATAATTCAAAAAAAAAAAAAAAATCATTTTGGCTTCATTTCTAGCCAAACCGGGTCGAGACAGGTTGAAAAGGAGAAGAATTTTTTTTTTTTTTTCGTACTGGGTACCATTTCCACCCAACCAGGGCTGAAGCATTCTCAAAAAAATAGTAAAAAAATTTTAAAAATTAAAAAACGTCATTTTGGCTTCATTTCTAGCCAAACCGGGCCGGGACAGGTTGAAAAAGAGAAAAAAAATTTCGTACCGGGTTTTGTTTCCACCTGACTAGGGCTGGAGCATTCTTAAAAAAATAGTAAAAAAATTCAAAAAACTAAAAAAGTCATTTTGGCTTCATTTCTAGAAAAACCGGGCCGGACAAGCTGTAAAAGAGATTAAAAAAATTTTGTTCCAGGAACTGTTTCTGCCTGACCCGGGCTGGAGCATTCCCAAAAAAAATCAAAAAAAAAAATCAAAAAAAAAAAAAAAAAAAACATCATTTTGGCTTCATTTCTAGCCAAACCGGGTACCTTTTCTGATGCGAACCTCAATCGACACGCTTTGAGACCCAACAAATAATATTTGAATACTTGCCCAAGAAAGCTAAAATTCAGATTTTGATAGAAATCTTGACCCAACATTTATAAATGAAACGCGAACCAAAGGTATAAGTAACAGACCCCGACACAATGATTATAATTGAATCACGAACCAAAGGTATAAAATTAGAACGCCATAAGGAAGAATCCCTGATAAGTTCATAATTCTTGAAGAACCAAAAGAAGAAGCAAAAACTCACGTTTTTATTTTTATTTTTATTCAATAATCCCCTCCATTACAATGAATGCATGCTATTTATAAGACATGACTAAAAATAGGAAAATATAAAAAAAACGTACTAAATAATAAAAGCCTAAAATTAAACTTGCTTTGGTCTGAAAATATCTATTAATTGGTATGGAGCTGGAAAGTCAATCAGCCTTTAATCCACACCATAAATCACGCCCAATTAAGCTAGATCAGCCCTTAATAGCTTGGATTATATTTATTACGCTTTCATCTTCCTTTGGGCTAAGTTTGGAATGTCCTGTGTTAGAATCAGCCCAAATCTCTTGAATCAGCCCATTAAGTGCTTCTTTGATCTTCTTGGATCTTGCTCTAGTAATAGGCCCAATTGGAACATGCAATGGATCCTTTAATGCTTGTTGATTCTCATCATTCCCCCTCTCTTCAAAAGGAATCGTCCTCGAATTGTCACCTACATCAAAAGGAGAAAGATTAGAAATATTAAATGTAGCACTAATGTTATACTCCCTTGGAAGATCCAACTTGTATGCATTATCATTGATTCCCTCAAGGACTTGAAATGGACCATCCCCTCTAGGATGTAGCTTGGACCGCCTACGGGTTGAAAATCTTTCTTTTTACATATGCACCCAAACCTAATCACTCGGTTCAAAGAGGACTTGTCGACGACCCTTGTTGACTTTGGTCGCATATTGCTCATTTTTCTTTTCTATATGTTGTCGTACACTTTCATGGAGTTTCTTCACCATCTCAGCCTTCGTTTGACCATCCAAACTAATCATTTCATTATCTGGTAAAGGCAACAAATCCAAAGGAGTTAGTGGATTGAAACCATAAACAATCTCAAATTGTGAAAAATTAGTAGTAGAATGAACACTCTGATTATATGCAAACTCAATGAGTGGCAAACAATCCTCCCAATTTTTCAAGTTCTTCTGTATTATAGTATGCAACAAAGTAGATAAAGTTCTATTCACTACCTCAGTTTGTCCATTTGTTTGGGGGTGACAAGTAGTCGAAAATAATAGTTTAGTCCCCAACTTTCCACACAAGACTTTCCAAAAATAACTAAGGAACTTATGTAATTCATTGAGACATTCCCTTATGTAATCAAATACAAACAAGGTAAGTGTAAAGTTGTGATTTAAACTATTTGTGTTGGCTTTAATTTCGTGCCAAATTTGATTGTAATTATGTTCAATCTTTTGTACCCTGTATTTTATGTGAGATTTTATTGTAAGGGTTGTGTGTGAGAGAGAGTGTGAAGACTCAAGGCAATTGAAGACCAAAGAAGTTTTCGTGGATAGCTTGCGAGTAGCCTTCCCGCGAAGTGAAGCACCATCTATCGATACCTTGATTGATAACACCGTGACCAATATGTTCTTCTCCTTTATGGATGGGTTCTTGGGTTATATTCAGATCAAGATGGTTGAAGAAGACAGAGCCAAGACAACATTCACCACCTATTGGGGAACTTACGCCTACGATGTCATGCCATTCCGTCTGAAGAATGCTGGTGCGACCTACCAGCGAGCCATGGTAACCTTGTTCCATGATATAATGCATAAGGAGATCGATGTCTATGTGGACGATATGATTGCAAAGTCACGCACTCCTAGAGATCATTTGATAGTTTTGAGAAAGCTATTCAAGCGCCTTGTCAAGTACAGGTTGAAGCTTAACCCTAACAACTGCGTTTTTAGAGCCAGTTCAGGGAATTTTCTTGGCTTCATAGTCAGCCAAAGAGGAATTAAAGTGGACCCAACAAAATTCCAGGCCATCAGGGACATGCCTGCGCTGAAAATCGAGAAACAAGTTCGAAGCTTCCTAGGGAGGATCAATTATATAGCCTTCTTCATAGCGTAGTTAACTGCCACGTGCGATCCCTTGTTCAAGCTCTTGAAGAAGGATACAAAGATAGAATGGACAGATGAGTGTCAAATGGCCTTTGACAGGATTAAGCAATATTTGTTGAACCCTCCTATTCTGGTTCCCCCAACACTAGGACATCTGTTGATTCTCTACCTAGTGGTACAGGAGACATCCATGGGTTACTTGTTAGGCCAGCTAAATGAACCCGATCAAAAAGAGAAGGAAATTTACTACCTGAGTAAGAAGTTCACCAATTGTGAGATCAATTACATCGCCATTGAAAATACATGTTGTGCCCTAGCATGGGCCTCGTGTAAGTTGTGGCAGTACTTGCTTTACTTCACACGCGGTTGATTTCCCGCATGGACCTCATCAAGTACATCTTTGAAAAGCCTGCCCTCATAGTGAAGATCTCTCGTTGGCAAATGTTGCTATCCGAGTTTGATATTGCGTTTGTGGTGCGAAAGGCCAAGCCATAGCCCATTATCTAATGGATCAGCCATTGAATGATCCATATTTCTCAGAATCTAACTTCCCAGATGAGGACGTTTTGGCAATAGAGCCAGAATCCAACAATGTGGAACCATGGCGTTGGAAGCTTTATTTCGATGGAGCCACCAATAGCATTGGAAATAGAGTGGGAGCATTCCTAGTATCCCCGAAAGGCAAACAAATCCCTGTTTCAGTCAAACTGAATTTTGATTGCATGAACCATGTCACAGAGTACGAGGCATGCATAGTGGGCTTACAAGCCACCTTGGAGTTCGGCACATATGATCTAAGCGTCTTTGGAGATTCCCTGTTGATCATCTCCCAAATAGAGGGAAAATGGCAAGCCCGAGACACCAAGTTGATTCCATATCATAAATGTGTCAGCCGTTTAATCCCAAAGTTCTGAAACATTACCTTTACTTATTTGCCTCGAGCCCACAACCAGCTCGCAGATGCTTTAGCCACCTTGGCTAGCATGGTTAAGTTGGTAAAAGGAGATGAGATGCGATAATTGCACATAAAGGTCTGCAGTTTGCTAGCCTACTGCATGAATATCGAAGAATGCATGAACATCGAAGCTAAAATTGATAGGAAGCCATGGTACCATGATATCAAGGCTTATATCAAAGATGGTGAATACCCACATGGGGCCACAGATAGTGAGAAGAAATTCATCAGGTGCATGGCGTGCCAGTTTTTCTTGAGTGGGGAAGTCCTGTATAAAAGGAACCATGACACAACTTTATTTCGATCAATAGACACCCCCAAGGCTATCCATTTGATGGAAGAGATGCATGAGGGCTTGTTTGGAGCCCATGCCAGTGGACTTTATTGGCTTGAAAAATTATAAAAGCCGGCTACTATTGGCTCACCATGGAAGCGATTGCATCAAACATGAGAGGACGTGTCACCGTTGCCAAGTCTATCAGAATAGGAAGAATGTTCCTCCCCAACCCCTGCACTCTCTAGCAACGTCATGGCCTTTTCTAGCCTGGGAAATGGATGTCATCGAACTCGTGATTCGAAAAGCCTCGAATGAGCATAAGTATATCTTAGTGGCCATCGACTACTTCACTAAGTGGGTGGATGCCGCCTCCTACAAAAGCGTCACCCAAGCTGTGATGGCCCGATTCTTGAAACAGAACATCATTTGCCACTACGATGTGCCAGGAGAGCTCATTACAGATAACGGAAAGAATTTGATTGGGAAAATGATCGAGCAGCTTTGCCAACAGTTCAAGGTTTAACACCGGAATTCGGTTCCCTATCGCTCCCAGATGAATGGTGCAATGGAAGCAGCTAACAAAAACATAAAGAAAATCTTGATGAAGATGACAGACACCTATAAGGGATGACAGACACCTATAAGGATTAACATGAGTTCTTACCATTTGCCTTGTGCGCCTATCGCACTTCTGTTCGTACTTCCATGGGTGCAACCCCATATTCCTTGGTCTATGGCATGGAAGCCATCCTCCCCGCAGAGGTAGAGATCCCATCTCTTAGGATCTTATCACAGATAGAGCTTCAAGAAGCTGAATAGGCCCGTTCCTGATATGAGGAGTTGAACATGATAGACAAGAAGTGCATGACCGCAATGTGCCATGAACAGTTGTACCAGCGCCGTGTCGAGTGAGCATTTAACAAGAAGGTTAGACCCAGAGTCTTTGAAGAAGGTGACCTAGTCTTGAAAAAGTGCAACTAGTCCATGCCTGATCACAGAGGAACATTTTCCCTGACCTACGAGGGCACGTATGTGGTAAAGAAGGCCTTCTCCAAAGGAGCCTTGATCCTAGCTGACATGAAGGGGCACGATTTCAATATGCCCACTAATTCTAATGTTGTCATACAGTACTTTGCATGAGGGAGCCTCTAAGTGCAACCTCTTTTTCCCCATTCCTAAAAACACAAAACAAAACAAAATACAAACACAAACAAAATCAAAGAGAAAAAAGAAAAAAGCAAAAAAATACAAAAATATGAAAAGATAGATTTAAAACCCAAAAAGGCGGTCTATGCAAAAGGAGAGCAAAAGAAAGAGTGGGAGAGAGCCTGCTAGATTGAAAACCAGAAAGGGCGGTCTAAACAAAAATTAAGGCAATCAAAATTTGTAATGTCAATTGAACTACGTGATGACCTGATCCTTCCCAGTGCAGGTATGTAGGTAGCCAACTCTAGCTCAGTCACATTTTAAAAGAAAAATTAGTCAGTTGAATCCACTTGGGTTTGTTAGGGTTTATGCCCTAAAATCCAATTTATTGGCAAGTTATAAATAATTAAGTTATTTAATTATATGAGACTATTTATGAACTAATGAGACATTATCATAGTCCTTGAGATGCATTGGATGTGGTTTATGTGATTTAGTCATAGAGGATATAAATCACAAGTTCCTTGTAAACTCAAAATATAGTTCGTAGTCGGTGATGAAATTGGGTGTTTCATCTGCGAAAACTATAACACATCAACTTAGATGATTTGTCTTGATCATGGAAGTGGAGACTTCTAGTTGATGTATTGATTGTAGGAAAAATACATGTTTGTATCGCATACAAAACATACGCAACGGAAAAATAACGGATCTACTTCATAAGCAATTGATAACATGTACTATATAAGTTTCAGAATTTAAGAAAAAGAAAGCGTACCTTGGTGTGGTGAAATTCAAAACAAAAGATTAGAAGTACTTGGGAACACTTTTAATCTTCACTCCAATTCCACTTAATGCCCAAGAAGTGTGGTCTCTCGATCAGTTTCCAAGGGAAGAATAAGAGAGTGTCCAACACTCACATACAATCCATTTCATTCCTTATGAAAACTCTTATGAAAAGCCCCCTCAGAAATTTTGTATGTTTCTCTCCTTATATATAACTGATTATCTAATTGGGCTAGCCTTTTGGGCCATTCTAATTGGGCTCTAGTATGTGGCTTGGAGTAGGACCAAAAGGGAACAAATAAGACTCTAGCTTCAATGGGCTTTGGGTTTTTTCTGTCAACTTTTGACAAGTCCAAAGTTACCATTAATTATATTCAATACCACTATAAGAATATAATTGCACTCTAGGCTTTATTAATAAATTATATCCCAAGACTTTATTATACATGCAACCCCTTCATTAAAATATTTGTAGTAATACAAAGTCATGAATGTAGACTGCCACTTTGAAGATTACTACATTTTAATCCTTGAGTACTCGGTTTAATCCTTTATGTTATTCATCATATATTTATGAAATCCAATTTCATAAATATATACTTTAGTAACTCCTTACTAAAGTGGTTGGGCCCAACACACTGAATAACCAAACTTATTAAACTCATCTCAAGGGAATATTTTATATCTCCATTAAGAGATTATGAATTTCATCTTGAGAATATATGTTCTATCAACATTAAATGCGGCTGCCCAACATACTGAGGTTTTGATCGTAACTTATAGATCTCACTCCTGATATATCAAAGTAACATACACCTCATGATCAAGTCCATTATTCTCTTAGAATTTAGAGTTGATGTAAATAGAAGTCGTGAGATTTATTATTCATTTGACAGTCGTTAGAAGAATAATAAATCTCACAGCGGTCCAGTTCAATATGTCTTAACTCTTAAAACATATCAACATACCAACTAGAAGTCTCCACTTCCATGATCAAGATAAATCATCTTAGTTGATATGTTATAGTCTGAGTTTACAAAGAACTTGTGATTTATATCTTCTGTGACGTTTCACATAAATCACATACTATACATCTCATGGACTAAGATAATGTCTCATTAGTTCATTTATAGATAGTCTCACATACTTAAACAATTTTAATTATTTATGACATGCCAATAAATTGGATTTTAGGGAATAAACCCCAACAATCTCCCACTTGCCCTCAAAGACAATTTATCATATATCTGACACTTATCTCCTTTTAGAGTAATTCATAGTCACTCTAAGGTAAGGTTTGGAAACAAGTTTCAGCCAAATTTATTGCATAAATTATCTTTTCTACTACTGCTTCTCAAGTACTCATATCTCTCTAATGAAATAATACTCACGCTTAATGTGTATCTTCACCACCTAGGATGAACACATATCTTGAAGTCCAACTTCATGAATCATAATCAAACTACAAGTCAGTATTTGTACATCCAGTAACCATCAAAACTTCACTTTGGTGGACAAGCATATAATCCCTCATTCTCCTAAGATATTTGAGTATATGCTTCACTCCCACTAAATTAAGTGATCTTTGATTCAATTAATATTTACTTACCATGCCTACCGCAAAATAGATATTTAGCCTAGTATTTAGCATAGCATAAAGACTTCCTATCGATTTGATATAAAGAACCGTCTTAATATGCTTCTTCTTTTTATATGTCTTAGGACTATAGTCCTTTATAAAGGAACTTCATACTTAAAAGGAAAGAATCTTTTCTTGAAGTATTACATGCTATACTTGGCTAGAATCTAATCTATTTAAGCAGTTTGAGATAGATCCAACATCCTAATTTCTGAATTTTAACAAAGTTTAATTCTTAGGATGTGACAAGTCTTTCCCAAGTACTTTATATCAAATTGGACTAAACAACAAAAAACTTTATTGATGACAATAACTCTACATCATTCTAAATGATTAGAATGTCATCAACATACATTAAGAAATTTATTATTCTATATAGCTTTACATACACCTTAGGCCTTTTAATATTTGATCAAAATCAAACAATTTGATTTCTTGATCAAAGATGATATTTTATGATACATATGCTTGCTTTAGTCCATAAATGGAATTTAAGCAACTTGCATACTTAACACTACTGATTATTTGTTATGTACAAGTCTAGTTACATCATATAAATATCTTCCTCAAGATTGCTACTAAAAAAAGCTTTCTTGTTATCCATTGTCATATTTCATCCAAAAGAAATATAATGGATAAGAGAATTTAGATAGAGTCAAACTTAATTATTGGTGAAAAAAACTTTTCATAGTCGAACAATTTCTTTCTGAATAAATCTTTTCGCCACTAGTCTTGACTTTGAAGGTTTGCACCTTTAAATATATCAATCTCATTTTCTTGTAAACCTATTTGAGAACAATAGGCTTAATGCCACTAGGCGCCTCTACAAGTTCTAGACTTTAAATAGAATCTAATTCTATTCACATAACGTTGATCCAGTAATCCATATTTGTATCATCTATTGCATTTACATAGGACCGAGGATCAAATTCATATCCTTGAGGAATGACTTCAAAAGTTTATCCCAAAAGTATGAATTTATTTGGTAATTCACAATCCTCCCACTACGATATTGTACCGGTGTACTAGCTATATATCTAGAATAATGTCTTGTGATGTATCTAATACAACAATCTCATTTCTTAATGTATTTTATAGTTGTCTTACAAAAAATTCTAACATTTTTCTTCTAGAACATTTCTACGTTTTGCGTTAAGATTATTCACATAATCATTATCAAGAACTTTGTATTTATACTTTACAAACATCTTGTCTTCTTTACGACTATCGAAACAATCTTCTGCAATTCCTTTTGGATACCCATCATAAACTCACATTTTTCTACCTTTTGATTTCAATTTGTCAGACTTCCTTTCTAGCACAAGTGCTGGATATTTCCAAAAGTAGAAGTATCATATACTAGGTTTTCACCATTTCCACAATTTGACAAATGTCCTAGGAAAAAACTTTTGAAATCAATTTTAGAAAATGTATAGTAATACATAGAGTATATCTCTAAAAGAAATAAGCAAATGAAAATACTTATTATGTACTTTACTATATCTAAAAGAGTCTTATTCCTCCTTCATGCATGCACTAACTTAAAGAAGTCATTGATACTATATTCCTTTACAATAAAGGAGCCCTAGATCATATTATCCTCTAAATAGAATTTATAGATTGGGAATATAACAAAATAATGGTTCTAAAAACCCATCTTTCACCAATCTTGAATATCATTTAGATTAATAAGATCTAGTCTTAAATGTCAAAACATACAATACCAAAGGATGGAAACTTTCTCTTTAAAAGGTAAAACATGTAAATCTCTATCTAGAAAACAATCATGGAAAATGCTTAGCTTTACCAAAACGGAATCACTTTCCTTTTGGTCATGCTTTTAAGTCTAATTTCCTCTTGGCAACTACTAGGGCAATTAGCTTGTCCAACTGTTTGGTATTATAATTCCTCTTCTTATCACCTTTACCTTTCGGTTTAGGCTAAGAATTTGAATTAAATCATATTGATCCTAGCCTTAGCTTTTAGGATGTCTTCCGTTGCGTAGAACTCATTCATCAATTCAAATAATATAAAAAGAATTGATTTATTTTCAAAATAATCTGAATTGATCAAATCACTCTAACAAGGACTTGTGGATCATATCCAAATGAGATTAATATTTAATCTCTACATCCAAGAATTCCAGTTCATTTTAAAAATAAAATATTTTCATAAAATGACATAAAATTGGAACTCCTTAAGCTTTTCTTGACATTCAATATGATTTATATCGAATATCGTCTTAGTAGCACGATATTTCATACCAAACATCTCATTTAGACTTAATATAAAGTTTAAGTCTAGTACTAACTCTTGCATCTTATACTGTAGCACAATTGAGATAGAAGCCAAAGAAACATTTTAGTATTTCAATGGAAACTATGATCATATCATAAGATATCTTCCATCAATGCATCATGCATAAGAAATTATGACAATGCTGAATCGAAACATATTTATGTATTTCAGCTCCTTTAAGCATCATGTCCAAAATTATTTCTTAGTTAATGTGATTCATTTAAAATAGTAGTTAAAGAAAAAAATTTATGACAACTTTATTTTGAGACTATGAACATAATTACAGGGACATTATATTTTGCATCCATAACCATATAATATGAAACCCGAAAAACATACTATACTAGGTGCAACGACAACCCAATCCCACAATTAATATTCCTCGGAAGCAAGGTCATACCAATCACTATGATCAGACGAGAATTATTCTCATTATTAATGCTATCATGGTAACTCTTACCAAACAAAAATAATTTGCCGCTTTTTCTTTAGCCTCTAAGTAATAATGACATAACTCTGTAGGGAGGTTAACATTAAACTTAGTCTAGTGTACACAATTGCCTAAAATCTATGTGAGTCACCAAATAACTCCACGGAAGCGTGGTCGTTCTCAATGTAAAAACACACTTCATCTATCATTAAGAAGTTTAATATGTAGTACCATGAATTAAACACCCTCTGAAGGAAGCAAGGCATATACGCCAAGGCGAGGTGCCTAATCACGCTACTATAAACCAGTAATGGAGGCCGTGAGAATCAACCCTTGAATCTCTCTTCCACTAGAAATTTTAAAACAAGTGGATTGTCTTGAAAACATTGTGATCTAATCACAATTTTAACCCTACACATCAAATGTATTTAATTGTTTAAATTCAATGTGATGTTACTAAGTCACGTCACAATAGCGTAACGAACATTCGCGCAATCACAAAGAAGTTTAACCTTGTAATCTGTGAAGTAAATACCCTCCGCATGGAATGCAAGACTCGAAGTCAAGACAAGATATCTATTCACATTACAATAAACTTAACAAAAGGGTTATTTCGGTACTCCCACTCATTATTTGGGTTTTTCTTAAATAATTGTGATCCCATCACAACTAATAACCTTGCACTTGATGAAGACTATAATCCAGAAAACCAGAAATTTTTCTATCGATCGATCGAGGGGCACATTCGATCGATCGAAATTAAGAAAACCAGAAATTTTTCTAAGTGTTTTCACATGTAAAAGGAATAAGACTATGTGTAATTAGATTATGCATGTTTTAGAATTAAAAACCTTTCTTTTAAAACATCTAGTGGGAGAGAGATACAAGGGTTGGATCTCACGGCCTCCATTATCGGTTCATAGTAGTGTGAGTAACCACCTCGTCTTGGCGTATATGCCTCGCGATCCCAAAGGAGGGTGTTTATTTCATAGTGCTACAAGATTGAACTTACCCGTTTAAAGTAGTGTGGACATGCACCTCGTCTTGGCGTATATGCCTCGCGATCCCAAAGGAGGGTGTTTTGTTCCATGGCACTACAAGTTTAAACACTATAAAGGAGATGAAATGTGGCTACACATGATTCTAGATAATGGTGTACACTAGACTAAGTATAATGTTAACCTCTCAAATGAGCTATGTCATTATTACTTAGAGGCCAAAGGTAATACGACATATTATTAGTGTTTGATAAAAGTTATCATGATAGCACTAATAATGAAAATAGTTCTCAATCAATTAATGTGTTTATACTAAACTTGCTACCAAGGAATTATAGACATGGATTGGGTTGTCATTGCATATATTATTTTATGGTTTCATTAAGGTTTCATACTATATGTTTATATGCTAAATTGATAATGTCCAGTTTACTTATTATATTCATGTTTATTGTTTTCAGATTTGAACATGGCATCATTTAGCCCACTTGTAACTATTCTTAATCAAAACAAACTGACTAGATCCAACTATGTTGACTGGAAAAGAAATTTGGATATTGTTCTTACTGTTGAAGAGCACAAATATGTGCTTACTAAACCGTGTCCTAGATTTCCTTCATTAGATGCTCCTCTTGAGGAAAAACAACGATATGATCGTTGGCAGAAATCTAATGAGATGGCCAAATGCTACATCCTAGCATCTATCTCAAATGTTCTACAGCATCAAATGCAGGATGTAGAACTAGCTTCAGACATTATGCTAAGTCTGAAGGAGATGTTTGGTGAGCAAGGTCGTTTTGCAAGGCAAGAGACCATGAGGCAAATTTATAATACCAAAATGGCTGAAGGTAGTTCAGTAAGGGAGCATTGTCTTACAATGATCTCTAATCTGAATACATTGGAAGTTTTAGGTGCCGATATTGATGGAGAATCCCAAGTGGATATGATACTCCAGTCACTACCAGAATCATTCAAAGAATTCAAACTTAACTATAATATGAACAAAAAGATTTATACTTTGTCTGAATTAATGAATGAGTTGGTAGCGGCGGAAGGCATCCTTGGTACTTCTAATGTTGAAGCCAATATTGGTGAAGCTTCTACTTCTCAACCTAAGTCGAAAGGCAAGGGTAAGAACAAGAAGAAGAAGGACTTCATCAAGCAAGAGGGTAAACAAATTGCCTTAGGGGTTGTTGACAAAGGAAAGAAGCTTAAAAGAAAATATTTCCATTGTGGTGAGAAAGGACATTGAAAGAGGAATTGTCCAAAATTCAAGGCTGCCAATAAAGGTATGAAAAGTTTATTCCTTCTTGAAATATGTTTGGTACAGAATCCCACAAATTCCTGGTGGTGGATTCAGGTTGTACTAATCATATCTGCAATTCCTTGCAGGGGTTCCAGGAGACCAGAAAGCTTAAAGAAGGGGAGTTGTTTCTTACTTTGGCTGATGGGAGCAAGATTCCGGTTGTACCTGTTGGTGTTTATAATTTATGTTTTGAATCTAGAGTTTTAATATTAGAAGACTGTTTGTATGTACCTAATATTCGTAGGAATTTAATTTCTGCTACTTACTTAGGTAAACATGGATATTGTGTTATCCTTAAAGACAATGTTGTAATAAATAAGGATAAAGTGTTTATCTGTTCTGGCAATATTGTAGATGGTCTTTATATTTTAACTCCTGATAAGCATGAATTATATAATTCTGAATTAGATAATAACTCTCATGTAAAATCATTAAAGAGAAAATTTTCTTCTACTAGTGATGCATATTTTTGGCACTTGAGTTTAGGTCATATTAATTCAAATAGGATTCAAAGACTGATCAAAGATGGACTCTTAGAGCCCATGGACTTTGATGAATTTCCAGTTTGTGAATCTTGTTTGGAAGGCAAAATGACTAAACGACATTTTAATACAAAAGATAGAAGAGCACAAGATTTGCTAGAACTTGTGCATACTGATGTGTGTGGTCCTATGTCAACCCAAGCAAAAGGAGGTAATGAGTATTTCATCACTTTTACCGATGATTACTCAAGATATGGTTATGTGTACCTAATGAGACGGAAGTCCGAAGCCTTTGAAAAGTTCAAAGAGTTTAGGGCTGAAGTTGAGAAGCAATTAGGTAAACACATAAAGGCCATTCGATCTGATCGAGGTGGCGAATACCTTCTTGGGGATTTCAAGGATTACTTAATTCAAAATGGGATAGTATCCCAATTGACTACACCTGGAACTCCCCAACAAAATGGTGTAGCAGAAAGAAGGAATAGGACTTTTTTGGAAATTGTTAGGTCTATGATTAGTTATTCAACTTTGCCCGTTTCTTTTCGGGGATATGCACTAAAAACTGCAATGCATATTTTAAATTTAGTTCCATCAAAATTTGTTCCTAACACACCCATGGAATTGTGGAGTGAGCGCAAGTCTAGTATGAAATATCTCCACATTTGGGGATGTCCAACATATGTGTTGAAAGGGAAGTTTGATAAGTTGGAAGCTAAAACGGAAGAATGTATGTTTTTAGGGTATTCAAAGGAAACAAAGGGTTATTTATTCTATAATCATAAGGATAACAAAGTGTTTGTTAGCACCCATGCCAAATTTTTGGAAGATGATTATGTGAATAATATTTATCCTAGAAGTAAAGTTGTTTTGGCTGAAATGAATGAACTTGTAAATGAACAATCAATGAATGAAACTAGGGATGATGTGGCTGTATTAGATACACCACAAGATATTACTCAAGAGATGTCTAATACACAGGTGCCTCGTCGTAGTAGGAGAATTGTTCAGCCTCCTATAAGATTCATAGGTTTGGGAGAAACTTATGAAGCTATCTCAGAAGAGGCTGAATCGGATCCCTACACTTATGATGAAGCAATGAATGATATAGATACACATCATTGGGTCCAAGCTATGAAATCTGAATTAGATTCCATATATTCCAATCAAGTTTGGGATCTTGTAGAGGCGCCTAACGGCATTAAACCTGTTGGTTGCAAATGGGTTTACAAGAGGAAGAGAGGGATAGATGGAAAGGTTGAAACCTTTAAAGCAAGGTAGTGGCGAAAGGGTATACTCAAAAAGAAGGTATTGATTATGAGGAAACCTTTTCACCAATAGCAATACTTAAATCTATCAGAATTCTCTTATCCATTGCTGCTCATTATGATTATGAGATTTGGCAAATGGATGTCAAGACTGCATTTCTCAATGGAAATCTTGAAGAGGAAATCTATATGATGCAACCGGAAGGTTTCATAGCAAAAAACCAAGAGCATATGGTATGCAAGTTGAAAAGGTCCATTTATGGACTTAAGCAAGCATCTAGGTCATGGAACATCAGATTTGATTAAGCAATCAAGTCATTTGATTTTGAACAAAATCTTGATGAACCATGTGTGTACAAAAGACATCAAGATAAAGTAGTAATGTTCCTAGTGCTTTATGTTGATGATATTCTACTCATTAGAAATGATGTAGGGGTGATGTCATCAGTAAAGGTTTGGTTGTCAAGCCAATTTGATATGAAGGACTTGGGTGAGGCTAACTTTATTCTAGGGATCAAGCTTTGGCGAGATCGAAAGAATACGATGTTAGGCTTATCACAAGCTGGATATATATATAAGGTTCTAGAACACTTTAGCATGCAAAACTCCAAGAAATGATTACTTCCTTTCAGACATGGAGTTCCTCTGTCTGATGACCAAAGGCCTAAGACTCAAGAGGAAGTATATATAATGAGACAAGTTCCTTATGCTTCAGCAGTAGGAAGTCTCATGTATGCCATGCTTTGTACTAGACCAGATATTTGTTATTCAGTTGGCATGGTCAGCCGATATCAATCAGATCCAGGACCAAAACATTGGCAAGCTGTAAAGCATATTCTCAAGTATCTACGGAGAACGAGAGATTATATGCTTGTTTACCGAAGTGAGGATTTAATACCTGTTGGCTATACAGATTCAGACTTTCAATCGGATCTAGATTTCAAAAAGTCCACATCAGGATGTGTATTCACCTTGGGAGGTGGAGCCATAACATGGAGGAGTGTCAAGCAATCTTGTATTGCGGACTCCACCATGGAAGCAGAATATGTTGCTGCTTGTGAAGTAGCAAAAGAAGCTGTATGGCTCAAGAAATTCCTTTCTGACCTTGGTGTAGTAAGAATGGAGCAAGCTCCCATTACTTTGTTTTGCGACAGTAGTGGAGCAGTTGCACAATCAAAAGATCCAAGGAATCATAAGAAAGGAAAGCACATCAAGAGGAAATACCATATCATTCGAGATATCATTGCTCGTAGAAATGTGGTGGTAGCAAAGATTGAAAGTGCAAATAATCTAGCAGATCCATTTACCAAAGCTTTGCCTCTAAGGACTTTCGAGTCGCATTTAGAGGGAATGGGAGTTAGATTAATGCACAATAGTCTTTAGGGCAAGTGGGAGATTATTAGGATAAGTGCCCTTAAATCCTATTGTATGATGCTATGTATAATATTAAGTATGACATTATGTATGACATTATGTGTGTGACTTAATATTGTGTTTAATAAAGTTGTTTTATTATTATCTGAAATAATAGTAACATGAATATTCGGACATTATCATATAGTCCATGAGATGCATAGTATGTGATTTATGTGATTTAGTCACAGAAGATATAAGTCACAAGTTCTTTGTAAACTCAGAATTGTAGTTCGTAGTCGGTGATGAAATTGGGCGTTTCATCTGCGAAGACTATAACATATCAATTACGATGATTTGTCTTGATCATGGAAGTGGAGACTTCTAGTTGATATGTTGATATGTTTTAAGAGTTAAGACATATTGAATTGGACCACTGTGAGATTTATTATTCTTCTAACGACTGTCAAATGAATAATAAATCTCACGACTTGTATTTGCATGAACTCTTAATCTTGAGAGAATAATGGACCTGATCATGAAGTGTAGGTTGCTTTGATATATCAGGAGTGAGATCTAAAGTAACGGTCAAAACCTCAGTATGTTGGGCAGCCACATTTAGTGTTGATGGAATATATATTCTCAAGATGGAATTCATAGTCTCTTAGCGGAGATACAAAATATTCCCTTGAGATAAGTTTAATGGGTTTGTTATTCAGAGAGTTAGACCTAACGACTTTAGTAAGACTAAAGTATATATTTATGAAATTGGATTTCATAAATATATGGTGAATAACATAAAAGGACTAAACCGGGTACTCAAGGATTAAGATATAGTAATTTACAAAGTGGCAGTCTACTTTCATGACTTTGTATTACTACGAATATTTTATGAATGGGTTGCATGCACAATAAAGTCTTGGGATATAATTTATAGATAAGCCCTAGAGTGCAACTATATTTATATAGTGGTATTAAATATAGTTAATGGTAACTTTGGACTTATCAAGAGTTGACAGAAAAGCCCAAGGCCCATTGGAGCTAGTGTCTTATTGGTCCCTTTTGGTCCCACTCCAAGCCACATAATAGAGCCCAATTGGAAAGGCCCAAAAGACTAGCCCAATTAGATAATCAGTTATAAGGAGAGAAACATACAGAATTTTGTAGAGAACCTTTTACATGAAATGGTGTATGTGAGTGTTGGACACTCTTGAACTCTATCTTGAACATTCTATATAACTGATTGAGAGACCACACATCTTGGGCGTTAGTGGAATTGGAGTGAAGATTAGAAGTATTCCCAAGTGCTTACAATCTTTGTTTTGAAATTCACCACACAAAGGTACACTCTCTTGCTCTTGTATTCTGAAATTTACATAGTGCATGTTATCAATTGCGAATGAAGTAAATCCGTTTATTCTTAATTTTTTCGCTGTGCACTCTCATATTTCTATCACCCTGTACAACCCCAAATGCCCACCAAAGGGATGCCAAGTAAACCAACACAGTGGGTCCAACCCTGTCACCTAGTAACTGTTGGAAAATCTGGTTTTGCATCTCATACAAAACACACAGCGGAAGCAACAATCACAGATCTACTTCATTCATGAGAGATAACATGTAACTTTGAATTCTAAAACAAAGAATAGAAAGCGTACCTTGATGCAGTGAAATTCAGAACCAAGACTTGAGAATACCTTTAATCTTCATCTCAATTCCACATGGTGCCCAAGAAGTGTGGTCTCTCAATCAGTCTTTATGTATGTTTATTCTCAAAGAAAAATTCATCTTCTTCCCCTTATAGAGAAAAACTGTTTTCTTTTCTTTTCATCATACGTATATTCTAACTACCTCGGTAGTTAATTTATTTGATAACTCTTATTAAATAAAAACTTATTATCTAATTGGGTTAGCCTTTTGGGCCTACCCAATTGGGTTTTAGTTTGTGGCTTGAGATGGGACCAAAGGGAACAAATAAGACTCTAGCTCCAATGGGCCTTAAACTTTTCTGTCAACTCTTGACAAGTCCAAAGTTACCATTAATTATATTTAATACCACTATATAAATATAATTGCACTCTAGGCCTTATTAATAAATTATATCTCAAGACTCTAATAATATCATATGACCCCTCCATGAAATATCCATAGTGAACAAAGTCATAAAGAACTATCACTTTGTAAACAACTATTTTATCCTTAAGTACCCGATTTAATATTTTAGTTATTCACATTTATTGAAATCCAATTTCAATAAATATAAGATTTAGTAACTCCTTACTAAAGTGGGCGCCCTATATAACCAGTTCACGTTAAACTTATCTCAAGGGGATATTTCGTGTCTCTATAAAAAGAGATTATGGATTCCATCTTGAGAATATGTATTCCCTCGACACTATGTGTGATTACCCAACATACTGAGATTTTGACCGTGAATATTAGATCTCACTCCTGATATATCAAAGTAATTTACATTTCATGATCGGGTTCACTGCCCTCTCAGGATTAATAGTCTATGAAATTAGAAGTCGTGAAATTAATTATTCAGGTAACAGTTGTTGATTGAATAATTAATCTCACAGCGGTCCAATTCAATATGTCTTAACTCTTAAGACACATCAACACATCAACTAGAAGTCTCCACTTCCATGATAAAGACAAATCATCTTAGTTGATGTGTTATAGTCTTCGAAAATGAAACGCTCAATTTCATCACCGACTAGGAACTACTTTTTGAGTTTACAAGGAACTTGTGATTTATATCTTCTGTAACTAAATCACATACAATGCATCTCATGGACTATGATAATGTCCCATTAGTTCATTTATAAATAGTCTCATATAATTAAACAATTTAATTATTTATGACATGCCAATAAATTGGATTTTAGGGTATAAACCCCAACAATCTCCCACTTGCCCTCAAAGACAATTTACCATATATCCGACACTTATTTCCCTTTAGAGTAATTAATAGTCACCCTAAGGCAAGGTTTGGAAACAAGTTTTAGCCAGAGTTACTACATAAATTATCTTTTCTACTACTATATCTCACGTACTTAAATCTCTCTAGTGAGATAATACTTACGCTTAATGTGTATCTTCACCACCTAGGATGAACACATATCTTGAAGTCCAACTTCATGAATCATAATCAAACTAAAAGTCAGTATTTGTACAACTAGTAACCATCAAATCCTTACTTTAGTGGACAAGCATATAATCCCTCATTCTCCTAAGATATTTGAGTATATGCTTTACTCCCACTAAATTAAGTGATCTTAGATTTAATTGATATTTACTTACCATACCCACCACAAAATAGATATTTAGTCTAGCATATAGCATAACATAAAGACTTCCTATTGATATAGAATAAGGAACTGTCTTAATATGCTCTTCATTTTATATGTCTTAGGACTATAGTCCTATATAAAGGAATTTCAAACTTAAAAGGAAAGAATCATTTCTTGAAGTATTATATGCTATACTTGGCTCTAATCTATTTAAGCAGTTTGAGATAGACCCAACATCCTAATTTCTAAATTTTAAAAAAGTTTAATTCTTAGGATATGACCAGTCTTTCCCAAGTACTTTATATCAAACTAAACTAGACAACAAAAAATCCCCATTGATGACAATAACTCTACATCATTCTAAATGATTAGAATGTTATCAACATACATTAAGAAATTTATTATTCTATATAACTTTTACACACATAAGGCCTTTTAATACTTGATCAAAATCAAACAACTTGATTGCTTAATCAAAGATGATATTTTATGATTCAGATGCTTGCTTTAGTCTATAAATGAACTTTAAGCAACTTGCATACTAAATACTACTAGTTCTCTGCTATGAACAAGTCTAGTTACATCATATAGATGTTTTCCTCAAGATTGCTACTAAAAGAAGCTTTCTTGATATCCATTGTCATATTTCATCTAAATGAAATATAATGAATAAGAGAGTCTAGATAGAGTCAAACTTGACTATTGGTGAAAAAATCTTTTCATAGTCGAACAATTTCTTTTTGAATAAATCTTTTCACCACTAGTCTTGATTTTGAAGGTTTTCACATTCTAATCTATCGATCTCATTTTCTTGTAGACCTATTTGAAAACAATAGACTTAATGCCACTAGGTGCCTCAACAAGTTCTAGACTTTAAATAGAATCCAATTCTATTCACATAACCTTGATCCAGTAATCCATATTCATATCATCTATTGCCTTTACGTAGGACCAAGGATCAAACTCATATCCTTATGGAATGACTTCAAAAGTTTATTCTAAAAGTATGAATCTATTTGATAATCCTCCCACTGCGATATTGTACCGGTGTAATAGTTATCTACAGAATAATGTCTTGTAGTGTATCTAATACAACTATCTCATTTCTAAATGTATTTTATAGTTGTCCTACAACAAATACTGACATTTTTCTTCTAGAACAATCTACCTTTAAAAGAACTTTATTCCTCCTTTATATATGCACTGACTTGAAGAAGTTATTGGAACTTTATTCCTTTACAAAAGAATGAGTCCTAGATCATATTATCCTCTAAATAGAATTCATAGACTGAGAATATAACAAAATAATGGTTCTAAAAACCCATCTTTCACCAATCTTGAATATCATTTAGATTAATAAGATCTAGACAAAATACCAAAACATACAATACCAAAGGATGAAAATTTTTTCTTTAAAAAATAAAACATGTAAATTTCCATCTAGAAGACAATCATGGACAATGCTTAGCTTTACCAAAACAGAAACACTTTCCTTTTGGTCATACTTTTGAGTCTAATTTCCTTTTGGCAACTACTAGGACAACTAGCTTATCCAACTGTTTGGTATTATAATTCCTGGTCATACTTTTGAGTCTAATTTCCTTTTGGCAACTACTAGGACAACTAGCTTATCCAACTGTTTGGTATTATAATTCCTCTTCTTACCACCCTTACCTTTCGGTTCAGACTAAGAATTTGAATTAAATCATATTGATCCTAGCCTTAGCTTTTAGAATGTCTTCCATTACGTAGAACTCACTTATCAATTTAGATAACATAAAAAGAATTTATTTTCAAAACAATCGGAATTGATCAAATGATTCTAACAAGGACATGTGAATCATATCCAAATGAGATTAACATTTAATCTCTACATCCAAAAATTCCAATTCATTTTAAAATTAAAACATTTTCATAAAATGATATAGAATTGGAACTCCTTAAGCCTTTCTTAGCACTCAATATGATTCATACCAAACATCTCATTTAGACTTAATATGAAGTCTAAGTCTAGTACTAACTCTTGCATCTCATGCTGTAACACAATTGAGATAGAAGCCAATATAACATTTTAGCATATCAATGGAGACTATGATCACATCATAAGCTATCTTCCATAAATGCATCATGTATAGGAAATTATGACAATGCTGAATCGAAACATAAATATGTACTTCAGCTCATTTAAGCACCATGTCCAAAATTATTTCTTAGTTAATGTGATTCTATTAAAATAGTAGTTAGAGAACAAAAATTTATGACAACTTTAATTTGATACTATGAACTTAATTACAAGGACATTATATTTTGCAACCACAACCATATAATATGAAACCCGAAAACCATACTATATTAGGTGCAACGACAACCAAATCCATGTCTATAATTCCTTGGTAGCAAGTATATTATAAACACCATGATTGATTGAGAACTATTTTGATTATTAGTGCTATCATGATAACTCTTACCAAACACTAATAATATGATGTATTAACTTTAGCCTCTAAGTAACAATGACATAGCTCCTTTGGGAGGTTAACATCACACTTAATCTAGTGTACACCATTATCTAGAATCATGTGTAGCCACATTTCATCTCCCTTATGGTGTTTAAACTTGTAGTACCATGAAACAAAACACCCTCCTTTGGGATCGCGAGGCATATACGCCAAGACGAGGTGCTTGTTCACACTACTTTAAACGGGTAAGTTCAATCTTGTAGTACTATGAAGTAAACACCCTCCTTTGGGATCGCGAGGCATATACGCCAAGACGAGGTGCTTACCCACACTACTATGAACCAATAATGGAGGCCGTGAGATCCAACCCTTGTATCTCTCTCCCACTAGAAATTTTAAAACAAGTGGATTGTCCTGAAATCATTGTGATCTTATCACAATTTCAACCCTACACATCAAATGTGTTTAATTGTTTAAATTCAATGTGATGTTACTAAGTCACGTCACAATAGCGTAACGAACATTCGCACAATCACAAAGAAGTTTAATTATGCAATCCGTGAAGTAAATACCCTCTGCATGGAATGCAAGGCTCAAGGTCAAGACAAGGTACCTACTCACATTACAATAAACTTAACAAAAGGGTGATTTCAGCACTCCCACTCGTTATTTGTGTTTTTTCTTAAATAATTGTGATCCCATCACAACTAATAACCTTGCACTTGTTGAAGACTAATCTCATTAGAATCATTAACTAAAATGGAAGTCCTAAACTATTTAGGATTCCTTAAACCCTAATGGATCAAAAATTAGTTATATAGAACTCTATCCTTAATTCACTAACTAAAATTCAGTGCCTTCAATCAGTCGAACCTGTTACTCGATCGATCGAAAAATGAAGAAATTCATCACAAAGCTTCTGCCTCGTTCGATTGATTCTTAATTCCTATTCGATCGATCGAAATTAACATTCGATCGGTCGAAAGGAATTCTCGATCGATCGAGACAATGAAGAATTTGATCATAGGGTTTCTGCATGACTCGATCGGTTCCCAATTCCTTTTCGATCAATCGAAAAGTACATTTGATCGATCGAAAGGAATTCCTAATTGATCAAAACTCGCAAAACTGAATTTTTTCAGAATTTTATGTTGGGATTAGTGCCCTTAAATCCTATTCTATGATGCTATGTATGATATTATGTATGACATTATGTATGACTTAATATTCTGTTTAATAAAGTTGTTTTATTATTATCTAAAATAATAGTAACATGAATATTTGGACATTATTACATAGTCCATGAGATGCATAGTATGTGATTTATGTGAAAAGTCACAGAAGATATAAATCACAAGTTCTTTGTAAACTCAGAATTGTAGTTCGTAGTCGGTGATGAAATTGGGCATTGCATCTACGAAGACTATAACATATCAACTAAGATGATTTGTCTTGATCATGGAAGTGGAGACTTTTAGTTGATATGTTGATATGTTTTAAGAGTTAAGACATATTGAACTGAACCGCTGTGAGATTTATTATTCTCCTAACGACTATCAATTGAATAATAAATTTCACGACTTCTATTTACATGAACTCTTAATCCTAAGAGAATAATGGACCTGATCATGAAGTGTAGGTTGCTTTGATATATCAGGAGTGAGATCTAAAGAAACGGTCAAAACCTCAGTATGTTGGGTAGCTTTAGTGTTGATGGAACATATATTCTTAAGATGGAATTCATAGTCTCTTAACGGAGATATAAAATATCCCCTTGAGATAAGTTTAATGGGTACGGTTATTCAGAGTGTTAGGTCTAACCACTTTAGTAAGAAATTACTAAAGTATATATTTATAGAATTGGATTTCATAAATATATGATGAATAACATAAATGGTTAAACCGGGTACTCAAGGATTAAAATGTAGTAATCTACAAAATGGCAGTCTACATTAATGACTTTGTATTACTACGAATATTTTATGAATGGGTTGCATGTATAATAAAGTTTTGGGATATAATTTATTAATAAGGCCTAGAGTGCAATTATATTTATATAGTGGTATTAAATATAATTAATAGTAATTTTGGACTTGTCAAGAGTTGACAGAAAAACAAAAGGCCCATTGGAGCTAGTGTCTTATTTGTTCCTTTTTGGTCCCACTCCAAGCCACATACTAAAGCCCAATTGGAGAGGCCCAAAAGACTAGCCCAATTAGATAATTAGTTATAAGGGGAGAGACATACAGAATTTGGTGAGACACTACAAGTGAATAAAACAGTTTTGTATGTAAGTGTTGGACATTCTCTGATTCTCCCTTAAACAAAATTCATAGAAATTGATTGAAAGACCACACTTCTTGGGCACAAGTGGAATGTTGGGGTTTATGCCCTAAAATCCAATTTATTGGCATGTCATAAATAATTAAATTGTTTAATTATGTGAGACTATTTATAAATGAACTAATGGGACATTATCTTAGTCCATGAGATGCATAGTATGTGATTTATGTGAAAAGTCACAGAAAGATATAAATCACAAGTTCTTTGTAAACTCAGAATTTTAGTTCGTAGTCGGTGATAAAATTAGGCATTTCATCTGCGAAGACTATAACATATCAACTAAGATGATTTGTCTTGATCATGGAAGTGGAGACTTCTAGTTGATATGTTGATATGTTTTAAGAGTTAAAACATATTGAACTGGACCGCTGTGAGATTTATTATTCTCCTAACGACTGTCAAATGAATAATAAATCTCACAACTTCTATTTACATGAACTCTAAATCCTGAGAGAATAATGGACTTGATCATAAGATGTAGGTTGCTTTGATATATCAGGAGTGAGATCTATAAGTCACGGTCAAAACCTCAGTATGTTGGGCAGCCACATTTAGTGTTGATGGAACATATATTCTCAAGATAGAATTCATAATCTCTTAACAGAGACATAAAATATTCCCTTGAGATAAGTTTAATGGGTTTGGTTATTCAAGAGAATTGGGCCCAACCACTTTAGTAAGTTGTTACTAAAATATATATTTATGAAATTGGATTTCATAAATATATGATGAATAACGTAAAGGATTAAACTGGGTACTCAAGGCTTAAGATGTAGTAATCTTCAAAGTGGCAGTCTACATTCATAACTTTGTATTACTACGAATATTTTAATGAAGAGGTTGCATGTATAATAAAGTCTTGGGATATAATTTATAGATAAGGTCTAGAGTGCAACTATATTTATATAGTGGTATTAAATATAGTTAATGGTAACTTTGGACTTGTCAAGAGTTGAAAGAAAAGCCCAACGCCCATTGGAGCTAGTGTCTTATTGGTCCCTTTTGATCCTACTCTAAGCCACATACTAAAACCCAATTGGAATGGCCCAAAAGGCTAGCCCAATTAGATAATCAGTTATAAGGAGAGAAACATACAGAATTTCATAAGTGCTTTTTCATAAAGTTAAAATGAAGGTCTTTCATAAGAAAGTTCTCATAAGGAATGAAATGGTTTGTATGTGAGTGTTGGACACTCATTATTTTCTCCTTGGAAACTGATTGAAAGACCACACATCTTGGACATTAAGTAGAATTGGAGTGAAGATTAAAAGTCTTCCCAAGAACTTCTGATCTTCGGTTTTGAATTTCACCACACCAAAGTACGCTTTCTTATTCTTAAATTCTGAAACTTAGATAGTACATGTTATCGATTGCGAATGAAGTAGATCCGTTAATTTTCCGTTGCGTATGTTTTGTATGCGATACAAACATGTATTTTTCCAACAAATGGTATCAGAGAGGTCTTTAATTTCGAATTGTATAACATGTTTTGTGAGTTTTGGAATTAGAGATTATAGTTTCATATTATTTGAAGATTATGCATTTAATTTTCTGTATGGTTATTGAAACTATGATTTGATAAAAACTGATATTGATGTTATAATGTTGTTTAAATTTGAATTTAAGTATGTTAAATTGATCTTTATGGCTATAGCATCAATGAATTTCAGTTTTGATATCATTCTCTAACTATCATGTTCGTATGTTAGTTGTTTGTTCAAGAAAAACCGTAGAAACTGCCTTGGAAAATTTCTGGAAATTTGAGTTTCACGAGTTTCGATCGATCGAAAATTACTTTCGATTGATCAAGTGAAACAGTGATCAGACTTTCTTAAATAAATTGATTTTCGATTCATAGTCGATAGATCGAATTTGTTTTTCGATCGATCGAAAGGCAATTTCAATCAATCGAAGAAGTTAGATGGTCAAGTTCGAAATTTTTAATTTTTTTGATCGATCAAGGGGCACATTCGATCAATCGAAAGAAGGAAAATCAGAATTTTTCTAAGTGTTTTCACATAAAGAAAGTTTCTGTCTGAATTTTGTGTTTTCACTATTTTTCCTTACGTCTTTTTTGTGGGAAGAGCTTAGTCGTGAGATTCTCATGAAAATGCATTTGAAGGGAATTTTGAATATTTTCTAAATGTTTTCAATGTATAAGGTGTAAGGCAATGTGTGATGTGATTACACATGGTTCTAACTAATAGTCCTAATGAGATCAAAGATGGTAGTTAAATAGAACTCTTAGTCCTAAATTGTTTTATGATTAAAATTCTTTAACTTAATTTATTTTAATTAGAAGTTTTAATGAGATTAAAGCTTAATTAAAAGGTATATAGTTTCTAATGAGATTAGAATATTTTATCAAATAAGTTAAGGATAGAGTTCTATATAACAAATTTTTGATCCATTAGTGTTTAAGGAATCCTAAATAGTTTAGGACTTCCATTTTAGTTAGTGGTTCTAATAAGATTAGAGTCTACAACAAGTGCAAGGTTGTTAATTGTGATGGGATCTTAATTATTTAAAGAAAAACCCAAATAATGATTGAGAGTTTTGAAATAGCCATTTTGTTAAGTTTATTATAATGTGAATAGATACCTTGTCTTGACTTCGAGTCTTGCATTCTATGAGGAGGGTATTTACTTCACGCATTACAAGGTTAAATTTCTTTATGATTGCGCGAATGTTCGTTACGCTATAGTGACGTGACTTAGTTACATCACATTGAATTTAAACAATTAAACACATTTGATGTGTAAGGTTAAAATTGTGATTAGATCACAATGATTTCAAAACAATCCACTTGTTTTAAAATTTCTAGTGGGAGAGAGATACAAGGGTTGGATCTCACGGCCTCCATTGTCGGTTCATAGTGGTGTAGTGTAAACATCTCGTCTTGGCCTTAAGCCTTGCGTTCCATGCGGAGGATGTTTATTTCATGGTACTACAAGATTGAATTTCTTGGTTTATAGTGGTTTGATCAAACACCTTGTCTTAGTTTCGAGTTTTGCATTCCAAGCGGAGGGTGTTTTTATCATGGTACTACAAAATAAGCCTGTTAAAGGGATGAAATGTGGCTACACATGATTCTAGACAATGGTATACACTAGACTAAGTTTAATAGTATCATCTATGCTGAGTTCTTGCTATTATTACTTAGAGGCCAAAGGTAAAAACGGAAAATTATTTTTGTTTGGTAAGAGTTACCATATTAGCATTAATAATGAGAATAAGTCTTGCCTGATCATAGTGATTGGTATGACCTCGCTTCCGAGGAATATTAATTGCGGGATTAGGTTGTCGTTGCACCTAATATAGTTTTTTTTTTTTTTTTTTTTTTTTGGTTCCATACTAAATGGTTATGGATGCAAAATATAATGTCCATGTAATTATGTTCATAGTCTCAAAATAAAGTTGTCATAATTTTGTTCTCTAACTACTATTTTAAATGAATCACATTAACTAAGAAAATTTTGGACATGGTGCTTAAAGGAGTTGAAGTACATATTTATGTTTTGATTTAGTATGTCATAATTTCTTATACATGGTGCATTGATGGAAGATAGCTTATGATATGATCATAGTCTCCATTGAAATGCTAATATGTTACATTGGCTTCTATCTCAATTGTACTACAGCATGAGATGCAAGAGTTAGTACTAGACTTAGACTTTATATTAAGCCTAAATGAGAGTATTGGTATGAATCATATTGAGTGCTAAGAAAAGTTTAAGGAGTTCCAATTCTATATCATTTTATGAAAATATTTTATTTTAAAATGAATTGGAATTCTTGGATGTAGAGATTAAATATTAATCTCATATGGATTTGATCCACAAGTCCTTGATAGAATCATTTGATTAATTCAGATTGTTTTGAAAATAAATAAATTTATTTTTATTTATTTATATTATCTGAATTGATGAGTGAGTTCTACACAACGGAAGACATCCTAAAAGCTAAGGCTAGGATCAATATGATTTAATTCGAATTCTTAGCCTGAACTGAAAGGTAAGGGTGGTAAGAAGAAGAATTATATAATACCAAACAGTTGGGCAAGCAAGTTGCCCTAGTAGTTGCTAAAAAGAAATTAGACTCAAAAGTATAACCAAAGGAAAGTGTTTCTGATTTGGTTAAACTAAGCTTTGTCCATGATTGTTTTCTAAATGGAAATTTACATGTTTTACTTTTTAAAGAGAAAGCTTTCATCCTTTGGTATTGTATGTTTTTGCACTTATGTCTAGATCTTATTAATCTAAATAATATTTAAGATTGGTGAATGATGGGCTTTTAGAACCATTATTTTATTATATTGTCAATCTATGAATTCTATTTAGAGGATAATATGATCTAGGATTCCTTTTTTGTAAAGGAATATAGTATTAATGACTTCTTTAAGTCATAACATATATAAAGGAGGAATAAGACTCTTTTAGAAATAGTAAAGTACATGATAAGTATTTCCATTTGCTTATTTCTTTTGGAGATATACTCTAATAATTATTATACATTTTCTAAAATTGATTTCAAAAGTTTGTTCCTATGACATTTGTAAAATTGTGGATTGGGTGAAAACCTAGTATATGATACTTTTACTTTTGGAAATGTCCAGCACTTGTACTAGAAAGGAAGTCTGACAAATTGAAATCAAAAGGTAGAAAAATGTATGTTTATGTTGGGTATCCAAAAGAAATTGCAGAAGATTGTTTTGGTAGTCATAAAGAAAACAAGATGTTTGTAAAGTACAAATACAAAGTTCTTACAAGATGTTTGTAAAGTACAAATACAAAGTTCTTGATGATGACTATGTGAATAATCTTAGAGAATTGTTCTAGAAGAAAAATGTCAGAATTTGTTGTGAGACAACTATAAAATACATTTAGAAATGAGATGGTTGTATTAGATACACCATAAAATATTATTCTATATATATATATATATATAACTAGTACACCGGTACAATATCGTAGTGGAATGATTGTAAATTCATACTTTTAGGATAAACTTTTGAAGTCATTCTAGAAGGATATGAATTTGATCATCGGTCCTACGTAGAGGCAATAGATGATATGAATATGAATTATTAGATCAAGGTTATGTGAATAGAATTAGATTTTATTTAAAGTCTAGAACTTGTAGAGGCGCCTAAAGGCATTAAGCCTATTGTTCTCAAATAGGTCTACAAGTAAATGAAATTGATAGATTTGAAGGTGCAAACCTTCAAAGTCAAGACTAGTGGTGAAAAGATTTATTCAGAAAGAAATGGTTCGACTATGAAAAGATTTTTTCACCAATAGTCAAGTTTGACTCTATCTAGATTCTCTTATCCATTATATTTCATTTGGATGAAATATGTGAATGGATATCAAGAAAGTTTCTTATAGTAGCAATCTTGAGGAAGACATCTATATGATGTACCTAGACTTGTACATAGCAAAGAACCAGTAGTGATTAGTATGTAAGTTGCTTAAATTCCATTTATGGACTAAAGCAAGCATATGTATCATAAAATATCATATTTGATCAAGAAGTCATTGTTTGATTTTGATCAAGTATTAAAAGGTCTTAGGTGTATGTAAAGCTATATAGAATAATAAATTTCTTAATGTATGTTGATGACATTCTAATCATTTAGGATGATATAGAGTTATTGTCATCAATAGAGTTTTTCTTGTCTAATCTAGTTTGATATAAAGTACTTGGGAAAAACTAGTCACATCCTAAGAATTAACTTTATTAAAATTCAGAAATTAGGATGTTGGGTCTATGTCAAACTGCTTAAATAGATTAGATTCTAGCCAAGTATAGCATATAATACTTCAAGAAAGGATTATTTCCTTTTAAGTTTGAAGTTCCTTTATAAAGGATTACGGTCCTTAGACATATAAAAGGAAGAAACATATTAAGATAGTTCCTTATATCAAATTAATAGGAAGTTTTTATGCTATGCTATATACTAGGCTAAATATCTATTTTGCGGTGGGCATGGTAAGCAAATATTAATTGAATCAAAGATCACTTAATTTAGTGGGAGTAAAGCATATACTCATATACTCATATATCTTCGGATAATGAGGGATTATATGCTTGTCCACAAAAGTGAGGATTTGATAGATACTGGATGTACAAAAACTGACTTGTAGTTTGATTGTGATTCATGAAGTTGGACTTCAAGATATGTGTTCATCTTATGTGATGAAGATACATATTAAGCGTAAGTATTATCTCATTAGAGAGATACGAGTACATGAGAAGTAGTGGTAGAAAAGATAATTTATGCAATAAATCTGGCTGAAACTTGTTTCCAAGCCTTACCTTAGAGTGATTATGAATTATTCTAAAGGGAGACAAGTGTCGGATATATGATAAATTGACTTTGAGGGCAAGTGGGAGATTGTTGGGGTTTATGCATTAAAATTCAATTTATTGCCATGTCATAAATAATTAAATTGTTTAATTATATGAGACTATCTATAAATGAACTAATGAGACATTATCTTAGTCCATGAGATGCATAGTATGTGATTTATGTGAAAAGTCACTAAAAGATATAAATCACAAGTTCTTTGTAAACTCAGAATTTTAGTTCGTAGTCGGTGATGAAATTGGGCATTTAATCTGCGAAGACTATAACATATCAACTAAGATGATTTGTCTTGATCATGGAAGTGAAGATTTCTAGTTGATATGTTGATATGTTTTAAGAGTTAAGACATATTGAATTGGACCGCTGTGAGATTTATTATTCTCCTAACGACTGTCAAATGAATAATAAATCTCACGACTTCTATTTACATGAACTCTAAATCCTGAGAGAATAATAGACTTGATCATGAGATGTAGGTTGCTTTGATATATCAGAAGTGAGATCTATAAGTCACGGCCAAAACCTCAGTATGTTGGGCAGCCGCATTTAGTGTTGATGGAACATATATTCTCAAGATAGAATTCATAATCTCTTAACGGAGACATAAAATATTCCTTTGAGATAAGTTTAATGGGTTTGGTTATTCAAGAGAATTGGGCCCAACCACTTTAGTAAGTTGTTACTAAAATATATATTTATGAAATTGAATTTCATAAATATATGATGAATAACGTTGATGGAAATATGAGAGTGCGCAGCGGAAAAAATTAAAATTAACGGATCTACTTCATTCGCAATTGATAACATGCACTATGTAAATTTCAAAATTCAAGAATAAGAAAGTGTACCTTGGTGTGGTGAATTTCAAAACAAAGATTGTAAGCAGTTGGGAATACTTCCAATCTTCACTCCAATTCCACTAACGCACAAGATGTGTGGTCTCTCAATCAGTTATATGGAATGTTCAAGAGAGAATTCAAGAGTGTCCAACACTCACATACACCATTTCATGTAAAAGATTTTCTTCAAAATTCTGTATGTTTCTCTCCTTATAACTGATTATCTAATTGGGTTAGCCTTTTGGACCTTTCCAATTAGGCTCTAGTATGTGGCTTGGAGTGGGACCAAAAGGGACCAATAAGACACTAACTCCAATGGGCCTTGGGCTTTTCTGTCAACTCTTGACAAGTCCAAAGTTACCATTAACTATATTTAATATCACTATATAAATATTGTTGCACTCTAGGCCTTATCTATAAATTATATCTCAAGACTTTATTATACATGCAACCCTTTCATAAAATATTCGTAGTAACACAAAGTCATGAATGTAGACTGTCACTTTGTAAATTACTACATCTTAATCCTTGAGTACCCGATTTAATCCTTTTAAGTTATTCACCATATATTTATGGAATCCAATTTCATAAACATATACTTTAGTCTTACTAAAGTGGTTATGCCTAACTCTCTGAATAACAAACCCATTAAACTTATCTCAAGGGAATATTTTGTATCTCCGTTAAGAGACTATGAATTTTATTTTGAGAATATATGTTCCATCAACACTAAATGTGACTGCCCAACATACTGAGGTTTTGACCGTTACTTTAGATCTCACTCTTGATATATCAAAGCAACCTACACTTCATGATCAGGTCCATTATTCTCTCAGGATTAAGAGTTCATGCTAATACAAGTCGTGAGATTTATTATTCATTTGACAGTCGTTAGGAGAATAATAAATCTCACAGTGGTCCAGTTCAATATGTCTTAACTCTTAAAACATATCAACATATCAACTAGAAGTCTCCACTTCCATGATCAAGACAAATCATCGTAATTGATATGTTATAGTCTTCGCAGATAAAATACCCAATTTCATCACCGACTACGAACTATAATTCTGAGTTTACAAAGAACCTGTGATTTATATCTTCTGTGACTTTTCACATAAATCACATACTATGCATCTCATGGACTATATGATAATGTCCGAATATTCATGTTACCATTATTTCAGATAATAATAAAACAACTTTATTAAACACAATATTAAGTCACACATAATGTCATACATAATATAATACTTAATATTATACATAACATCATACAATAGGATTTAAGGGCACTTATCCTAACAAACGTAAAGGATTAAACCGGGTACTTAAAGATTAAGATGTAGTAATCTTCAAAGTGGCAGTCTACATTAATGACTTTGTATTATTACGAATATTTTAATGAAGGGGTTGCATGTATAATAAAGTCTTGAGATATAATTTATAGATAAGGCCTAGAGTGCAACTATATTTATATAGTGGTATTAAATATAATTAATAGTAACTTTAGACTTGTCAAGAGTTGACAGAAAAGCCCAAAGCCCATTGGAGCTAGTGTCTTATTAGTCCCTTTTGGTCTCACTCCAAGCCACATACTAGAGCCCAATTTGAATGGCCCAAAAGGCTAGCCCAATTAGATAATCAGTTATATATAAGGAGAGAAACATATAGAATTTCATAAGTGCTTTTTCATAAGGTTAAAATGAAGGTCTTTCATAAGAGAGTTCTCATAAAGAATGAAATGGTTTGTATGTGAGTGTTGGACACTCATTATTCTCTCCTTGGAAACTGATTGAGAGACCACACATCTTGGGCATTAAGTGGAATTGGAGTGAAGATTAAAAGTCTTCCCAAGAACTTCTGATCTTCGGTTTTGAATTTCACCACACCAAGGTACGCTTTCTTGTTCTTAAATTCTGAAACTTAGATAGTACATGTTATCGATTGTGTATAAAATAGATCCGTTAATTTTTCGCTGCGTATGTTTTGTATGCGATACAAACATGTATTTTTACAACATGGAATTGGAGTGAAGATTAAAAGTGTTTTCAAGAATTTCTAATCTTTGGTTATGAATTTCATCGTACCAAGGTACACTCTCTTGTTCTTAAATTCTGAAACTTACGTTGTATATGTTATCAATTGCGAATGAAGTAGATTCGTTAATTTTCCGCTGCATATGTTTAGTATGCGATACAAACATGTATTTTTCCATCATTTTACAGCAACCGTTTTTGACAGTTTTTGCTATTTTCCATCAAAAACACCTTTTTGATTTTATGAATGAAGATTTACAAATCAAACATTAAGGTTTTTAAAATCATTATCAAGAACCCTAATAATGCTAGAAACCCTTGAAAACATAATCCTAATCTCATTAGGAATAAATTTCATAATCCTAGCATCAGCATACTGTTTGATCGTAAAAAATATATAATGCAAGGCAAGCAACAATATGATGAATCCTTTATAAACAATTTTGCATATAAACCATATATATATAATATACGGATTCAATACATCCAAGGCAATTAACACGTGCTTATAAGATGGCCAACAAGCATTAACGTTAAATTGTCTTATTATCATTATCCTAAATAACGAAAACAAAGATGGCCATGGAAACAGACGTTAACACGTTAATAGCATCAACAATAGTTATTGAATAAGATGCAACAACTATACCCAATTGCCTACTATATCCAAGCGGTGCAAAACGTAATGCTCACACTTGATATATATATCAGTTTTATTTAAGAAACTTTAAAACTAATGCCAAACGAAAGTATTAAATGATTACATGAGAATCAACGTACATCATTCCTATCCGATCATGTTTATAAACTACTTCAATAAACCCGTTCGCAAGATGTGTAGATGGTGTCCTACTCGAATACAAACACCAAAAACATACGGCACAAAACAAAAGTTACAGCTGTGTCCTCTTGGAAACATACAAAACAATATATCGCATATATTGATCAATGCACACAGGGTTTATTGAACAATAACTTTATGCAGAAAAAAAACTACAGCAGAAAATAAAACAACAAGGAAACGGTTTTTCTTTAATTCTAAAACTCAATCGCATGTTATACAAGCATGATATTGAAAACCTCGCTCTCATACCAGTTGTTGGAAAATCTAGTTTTGCATCTCATACAAAACACACAGCGAAAGCAACAATCACGGATCTACTTCATTCATGAGAGATAACATGTAACTTTGAATTCTAGAAAAAGAATAGAAAGCGTACCTTGATGCAGTGAAATTCAAAACCAAAACTTGAGAATACTTTTAATCTTTATCTCAATTCCACATGGTGCTCAAGAAGTGTGGTCTTTCAATCAGTCTTTATGTATGTTTATTCTCAAAGAAAAATTCATCTTCTTCCCTTTGTAGAGAAAAACTGTTTTCTTTTCTTTTCATCATACGTACATTCTAACTACCTTGGTAGTTATTTTATTTAATAACTCTTATTAAATAAAAACTTATTATCTAATTGGGTTAGCCTTTTGGGCCTACCTAATTGGGCTTTAGTTTGTGGTTTGAGATGTGACCAAAGGGAACAAATAAGACTCTAGCTCCAATGGGCCTTAAACTTTTCTGTCAACTCTTGACAAGTTCAAAGTTACCATTAATTATATTTAATACCACTATATAAATATAATTGCACTCTAGGCCTTATTAATAAATTATATCCCAAGACTCTAATAATATCATATGACCACTCCATGAAATATCCATAGTGAACAAAGTCATAAAGAACTGTCACTTTTTAAACAACTATTTTATCCTTAAGTACCCGATTTAATCTTTTAGTTATTCACATTTATTGAAATCCAATTTCAATAAATATATGTTTTAATAACTCCTTACTAAAGTGGGCGCCCTATATAACCAGTTCACATTAAAATTATCTCAAGGGGATATTTCATGTCTCTATAAAAAGAGATTATAGATTTCATCTTAAGAATATGTGTTCCCTCAACACTACGTGTGGTTACCCAACATACTAAAGTTTTGACCGTGAATATTAGATCTCACTCCTGATATATCAAAGTAATCTACATTTCATGATCGGGTTCACTACCCTCTCAGGATTAAGAGTCTATGAAATTAGAAGTCGCGACATTAATTATTCAGGTAACAATTGTTGATTGAATAATTAATCTCACAGTGGTCCAATTCAATATGTCTTAACTCTTAAGACACATCAACACATCAACTAGAAGTCTCCACTTCCATGATCAAGACAAATCATTTTAGTTGATGTGTTATAGTCTTTGCAGATGAAACGCTCAATTTCATCACCGACTACGAACTACTTTTTAAGTTTACAAGGAACTTGTGATTTATATCTTCTGTGACTAAATCACATACAATGCATCTCATGGACTATGATAATATTCCATTAGTTCATTTATAAATAGTCTCATATAATTAAACAATTTAATTATTTATGACATGCCAATAAATTAGATTTTAGGGTATAAACCCCAACAGTAACTCCCCACTTGACTCGCCATACCCAGACAGCAGGACCCAAGCCAAACAAATACCTCAACCAAGCAATGGTATCCCAGTAAAAGGAAGATTAAGGGTTATAGTGACCTTAACTCTATTCCTCCTCAAGAACCCTGCGGGTTGTGCCCTAGATGTCACACTCAGGTGACTACAGAACCAAAGCTGTAACAAATGCACACAACAACCAAGCCTACCACTACCCATCTCACGGCACAGAGAAAGAGATCGAATAGTCTCAGAGAGGAAAGAAGGGACAAAGGTAGAGAACTCACCAGGGGTAGAACTTCAAAGCTGATAGAACCCGGTTGATAAGGGAATAACATTGAGCCAAAGAAGGCCACCATGAAGGCCTGGCGCCAGTAAAAGGTCCAATGCTCCTCCAAGTCCACAAAGTCCTCTTGGTAAGCAGCAAGACATTCACCTAAGCCAAATCGACAGATCAGAAAATCCCAGGGGATGCTACCTCCCAAACCGCTCCTATATCGGGTCGAATATCCACTACAGGCGTCTTTAGGCCTAATAGCTCCGCCAATCGCTTGCGAAAGCAAGATCAAACCGGTGGCCAATAAACCCGACTCATAAGGGTGGGAAAAGAAAGAAAGCGGTCATGCTCCTCCACAGTAGGGACCAAATCCACATCCTCGATGGTGATGCACTCAAAGCATGATCCCAACAAGTGACTATGGCCTCCAATAAGTGCCAATCTAGAGGGGTGAGAAATAGTGAAATGGCATCTCCGAGGAATTACTTGATGTATGCCCGATCCTTGGAAGAGAATGAAGCCCACCATCTCTTGAGCTCCCTCTCATGAAAAGTCTGCCACTCAAGCTCCACAACTGTGTCATAAGACTTGAACCCAAGAGCATCCATGCTCAGATCTGAAAGAATGCAGTGTTCTGATGAACCCAATCAGAATAGGCTATGGCGGTAAGAAAACTAGCGTTCAACTGCTTTTCTACTTCTTCTTTGATTTTCAGGATAGTCTCGAATTTCATCCTTCAGAGAGCCTGCCACACTTGGGGGCGTTCAGATTTGATCGGAATCCTGTGGACAACAATCTCTGTATCCAGTCCTGGCAAATCTTGATAAGACTAGGCAAAGATTTCCTTGAATTCCTTTAACAGAGCTATTAGCTCATCTTTCAAGTCCTTGGGAAAGTTTACCCCAATCTTGACGGGTTTTTACTTCTCACTTTCCTCAACTAGGTTTATCACCTCTGTCTCTTCCATATTGGGCTTGGACCCTTCACTCTCTCTATTCAGAGCTTTTAGGATGTCTTGAGGTAAGTTCGGGACCTCTTCCAATCCTTCAACATCATGATCCAAATCTATTGTCTCATTCACATCATGATGACGTACCCACTTGGGAATCAGAACAAATCCTATAGAGTGGAACATATACAGAGAAACATAAGATAATTTGCACACACATATTCATAGGAAAGCAAATAAAGAGATATAAAAGAATTTTCTTGAATAATACGCTGAATATTCCATTAATGGATTATAGGTAGGGGGAAAAACAAAGTTCATGCCTGATAATGATAAAAGGGATTATGGGTAGGGGGAAAACAAACTGCGAAATGAACAAGGAATACAAATAAAGCAGGAAAAGACATAAGCATGCAAAAAAAAAACTAAATTTTCTACTCCAACCCCCTCGAGCGATCGGGCTTGATGGTCCAGAGGCCAGCCATCTCGCCTGGCATCCCTAGTCAAATAGTAGAAGTCGGATCATCTTTGGAAGATGTGATAGCATTCATGGAGAACTCTTCGGGACAGAGCCGAATAATGCAAGCCAGATCAAGCTCCTCGTCTTCTATTTCCTTGAAAGGTTCTGGCATAATGACCTTGGTCAGAGCCGGAAAAGTGGTCCTGATATGGGGAATAGACATCCCTTGAAAGAATTCTTCATGAGTGGATTCATACCCCAAACAAAATCTTCCTTTGTTATCTGAGAGTTCAATTAGAGCAGGGCTCCCACGTCCTATGGCTCCGAGGCCTTGGCCTAACTTGTACCCAAACTTGAGCATTTCCTTAGCTGCCATCAAAACTGCTGCGGGCCAGCCGGACTCAGGCTCTGAAGCATTATGAATCATAGAAACTAGTTCAAAACTATGGAAGGATGCTTCTGGAAAAGCATTAGCATCGATATATGGAATAGATGTCTCTTGGAAGATAGTCATGGGCTCTTCAGCCATAATGGTGATCAACTGATTCTCAGATATGAACTTGAGTCTCCGATGGAGGGTAGACGCGACTGCACCTACTACATGTAACCAGGGCCTCCCTAAAAGTAGATTGTATGGAGAGTCCACTTTAATTACTTGGAAGTTGACCATAAAGGATCTTGGGCTGATGATGACTAAACTAGGCAAAGCAACTTCTAAAGCCTTTGGGCCAAGAGCCTCAGAGATTCCTTGGATAGGCTTTGGCACTAAAGTATCGAAGCCTTGAATGGCGGGGACTACAAGGGTTCCCTTATGAACAAATCCTGGAGATGGCTCGATGATCCCTGGCAAAGATAAGATCAAAGGAGCAAAACCCTCAATGGCTGGCATGGTTTGTTCCTTCTTTGGAGCTAGCGCTCCTGAATCCATAAGCGATTCTATAATCTCTTTGATAATGATCGAAGTCAAAGGAGCTGGCGTCCTCATCCCTGGAGGAACCATACAAAGGTGCTCTTGTAAGTACTCGTCCCAGTCTTTCCTTGATCCTATTAACATAGCGATATGGCTAGTTCTTGCTTAGGTACTTAGAGGGCATAAGCTAGTTGCCATGCAATCACTCCTTTGCACGACCTTTCTTTCGATCCAGATAATGCCACGGTTGGCCAAACTTTGAATCTATGCCCTAAGCACTCTACAATCGAATAGGGCATGTCGGTCCCCATTGTTACAAAATGAGCAAATTTCCCAGTCAAATCCTGGGGCTCCCATATTCTCCAGAACAGTGTGACTTTCTTTGGCTAGGGCCTGTAACTTGGCTTTCCAAGGGAATAAGAGGGATGAGAAATTTGGGATCCTATCTTCCATTGTAGAGATAACATTTACATTCCCTTCCGAATAAGGAGGCAAGGGGTTGGTAATGACATTCAGCCCAACCGTGTTGTCAAACTGTATTAGCTTATTATCGATGAGATCTTAGATTCAATGTCTCAGATGCACACATTCTTCCAAGGTGTTCCCTTCGGCTCCAAAATGGCGCTCACATTTCTTGGATGGGTCAAAACTAGGCAGAGGAGGACCGTCTCTAGGTTTCGCAAACAATGGAGTCACTATCTTCTTCTCCAACAAATTGGCATAAAACTCTGCCATGGGCATGGGTAACGAAGAGAATTTCCGTGGTTCCCCCTTGTGATATCGGGGTTAATCGAGCCTACCCCTCTGATAGAATGCTCGGTGAGGTGTTTAGGCTAGCTGAACCTATTGCTGATAAGGTCAGGCATTCGAGGCTGTATAAGCATAAATGACACCTCTTAGTCCTTCAGGCATTTTGTCGATCATGTGAACACCTGTTGGTTGCCTTTTTCACTTGTTGTTCTATCATAGAACTCAGAACCTCGGGATCAACTATTTTCTTGCTTCTAATACCCTCATTGATACACTTCCCAATAGGAATCAGGCTTGCGAAGTGGGTGACTTAGGAATTGATCATCTTCTTGTAGTAAGGAGGCTTAAGGTTATTGATGAACCACATGATCATTTCATCTTTTATCATGGAAGGAAGCACTTGCGCGGCCAACTCTTGCCACCTTTGGGCATACTCACGGAAAGATTCCCCATTTTTCTTTTTTGTTCTCTGAAGAACTGTAAGGTCGAAAGCTATCTCCGTATTGAACCGGTAATACTCTAAAAATGCATTGGCCATCTCTCTCCAGCTGGGGGTCTTTTCCAATCTCACATACCATGTGGCCGTAGGGCTAGTCAAGTTATCAAGGAAAATTTGGCAGAGCAAAGGATGATTGTCTCCATATGGTGCCATCTTCCTGCAAAACATGTGCAGATGGGTGCAAGGACTCTAGTGCCATCATACTTGACAAACTCAGGTGCCTTGAACTTGGGAGGCATAATGACCTGAGGGAAATTGGTCAGGCTGTCCAAATTGACACTTCCTCGGGCGCCAGAGCCCTTTATGATACGAATTTTCTTAGTCAGGGTCTCCACTTGACTTTTGACCTAACCGTAACCAGACTCTAAGGTCTTATCCTTAGGAGGATTCAATTCTTAGTCTCCCCTTTGTGGGACGAATGGCAGTATGGCCTGGCCTTAATTTGGATTTGGCGGCGGCCGTGCCTCATTTTTAGACTAGGGCGCAGAGCCCTCCGGAGCAGGACCAAACAAATCTCGGCTCCCTCCTACAACTAGTTGTTGCATCATGCGCATCATTTCAGCCATCTACTCTTTCAGGAGAGCGATCTTATGAGTGTTTTCCTCAATGAGGGAAGGACCACTAGTAGACATCTCTTTAGCACAAGATCTAGTGATGATCACAATGTGATGGTAGCTTGGACCGTTTCCTTTGAGCAATCTTTTCTCTTTATAATCCTAGAAAGGAAAAGAATGAGATGGGAAATAAATGGGGTACATTTGAAAATTTAACAATCCGGAAACACAAAACAAACACGAAGTTAGTTTAGGTTCTTGCTTATTTAAAATGCACCTATCATTTTCGAAAATATTGGCTTGGACCCTTGAGTGGGTTCTTATCATGGTGAGTTTCTATAGTGATGCAAAATTAATGCACAAGCTTGGCAAGTAACCAGAACTTTCATATCATGCTCGAAATTGTGGGATGGACCCTTCTCTTTTGATTACAAAGAAAGTAATGCTTTTACAAAACTTTGGCTTTTTATAATGCCTCCAAAACATGGGCTATAAACAATGGCTCCAACAGTGAGCCGTTTACATTACAAGGAAATTCAATTTTACAATGAAATGGCTTCATTCTGGATGGCTTTGCCTTCTTGGAGAAGATCTTGAACTTTTGGTGATGTCCTCCTTGGTGTGGAGTTCTGGCTACTTGCCACAAATTTCATCTGTACACATATATATGACTGAGCCATTAGTGTATGCATGCATGCCCTTGTTGGGTTGGAAACCCTTAGGGACTAGGTATGGTATAATGTGCGAGCAACAGGGTTGCTTTTCCCTAAGGGTTAATCACAGATGCTATGTAAATAGGATGGATAGAACCTGGAGTAGAGCACAACTCTTCGACACAAGCAAAAAAGGCAAACCTGGAAACGGAAATTGGACAATTTCTTCTTGACTTGTTTTGAAAGCAATCCTATGAAGGATATCCTACCCTAGGCTTGGATGTTCACTCGGCTTTAGCTCTTCCTAGTCCTCACGGATTTTGACTTAGTCTAGGCCAACTATATGAGACACGGCTTAACTGGTAAGTTGGTCCTCTTCTTAGAGGGGACCTCGATCATCTAATCCTTCCCTTCATAGAAGTTGTGGGATATAGTGGATCAAGGGGGTCTTTTCAGCATAATCCTGTCCAACCATGGACATAGGAAAAGCCTACAATTTAGCAACCAGTAACTATCTAAGGTATACGTATCCAGCATTCGCCTTCAACGCTGAGTCCGGGTTCGACCCAATATGAGGGGTAATGTCATGCATTTTGAAATGAAAGGGGAAAAACTTTCCAAGCACAACAGATATATGAGCAGATAAAGGTGCAGTAGAAATTAAATCTACTACCCTAGGTTCGCACATGTGAAGGAAAGTTGTAAAGCATGCTTAGGAAAACAGAAAAGCTTCACAAATACAAAAATACCTCAAAGCCGGTTTTTGGAAAACCATTTGAAAACATTTTTGGAAAATATTTTTGAGTTTTGAAAATAGTTTACAAGGATATAGTAAAAACATTTTTCAAAAGGAAAGCCCTGTAGGCTAATGCCAATTTCAATGTTTTTGAAAGCTAATGTCCAAAGAATAAGATCTTATCGAAAGCTCTAAAGGTTTAACTCTTTAAGTATCCCCAGTAGAGTTACTAGTTTGTCGATGCCTCGCGGCAGTTCGACCACCCATCGCGACGATGCTCATATGGAGGAGGGTTGTACCTCTGGTGTGTGACTAGAAAATGAGTCAATTTTTATTGAGTTACCAAAGGTAAGTGAAGTTGCCACCAATCATTGGGTTTTTTCTAAGGTGTGATTGGTCACCTGCCTCTATTTGATTTTATTACCAATCCAAGGCTAAGAAAAATGTCGTTTTTCCTAATCTAATATGGATAAATAAAAAATCTTGATTCTTGGGTTCAGAAGTCTGGTTTTGTGTGGGAAAGGTGTTAGGCACCCCACAACGCCTGTCCATAGACAGTCATTTGTTTTAATAAAATCATAATTTTTGGACATTGGCAATTGAAAGCGAGCTATTGGCATTAGCTCTCAGGACTTTAAATGAATTGGGCTTTAAGGTTTGGTTTCAAAAAGGGTGTGGTCTCAATCGATGCTTCCCTTGTGTTTTTGGAATCGGTGCCAAATTTCCAAGGCAAAAATTCGGCAGCATTTCGCCTTATTTTCGTGACAGAAATTCGGCAGCGCTTTGCCTCAGGTGCGTTATAACACGCAAAATGCTATCCTCACCAAGCTTTCGTCGTGAGAATACGACAATGAGGATGCCCCATTTTCACGGCGAAAATCCAACAAAGTTTCACGTTTGGCACACTGGCAGGGTTTCATGCCTATGTATACGATGCGTGCCAACATGCTCATGCTAGTAATTGTTATTATTATCACAAACTCTTTTTTGGTTTTTTTTTTTTATAGTAATTTACACTAATTTTTTTAGAGGGTATTACATGCTACTTTGTTTCCCAATATCCTAAAAAACTAATTTCTCATTCAAAATGTATCGGTAATTAGTTTCCCTATTTAACCCAATAACCTCATCTACTTTCCTATCATTGTTGATTAATTGAAATTTAATTTAAAATACTTTTTTATGCAAATTTAAAATACTTGGTTTATTCAAAATAATGATAATCTAATTGTAGACACTCGATTTTGCACTCATGATTTAATCAAGGAAGATGACTAGAGTGGCCAATCATATACCCAAAATTCATGATTGCATTACATGCATTAATTCATTCATTGCATATCATAAAAATGATCTTGAGGTTCTATCAGTCGCGACGGTATGCCCGGTTTCCAAATCGGACTGTCGGATCAAAAGATGTCGCATGATCAAGTTTGCACGGTCAGCATGCATTGTGTATAGGTAGAGTCGACCACGCATGATTAATTTAAATTAATTCTGATTAGTTAAACAATTAAAATTAATTAAATACTTTTGTGATTGGTTGATTATTAGTGTCAAAAATAGGATTGCTTGCATGGGAATAAAGGGGTAATTGGATAACGATAAAATTGTGGATAATCTAGACTTTATCAAGATCCATTTTAGAGTAATTATCTACAAGATAATTGTTGCTGAAAAGACCTGAATTATCTAGAAAAGAGTTTAAATTTTAGAAAACGGATTAAAAGCGCGTCTAAGTGCAAGTCCCGGCTCAAGAAAACCTAAAAAATGAGTCCAAAAAGCACCCGAACTCGTAAGCGTGATTGGCACCCTTTGGCACTTTTGGAGTGCCGAACAGCACTTTCAAAGTGCCGAATGGCACACATTAGGGTTTTGGCCCGACGGCAATCGGGTGACGTTAAAACACATCATTTTCAATTTTTTAGCGATAAGGACGCGTCCTTGTTCGTATTCTGATCGTCTAAGCTATTTTTTCGAGTCTCCTAGCCTCTATAAATAAAGACTGGATCTCAAAATTCAGCACACTTTTTTACGCTCTCAAATTTCCTCTTTCTGACTCCCCTTCTGATATTCTCTCTCTTACGTTAAAGAGGTTCTGGAGGCTTTAGTCTTAAGAATTTCTTTTTTGTAAGCAAGGATTTTTAGGTTTCAAAGACAATTACATAAATTTCTTTGAACTCTAAAATATTCTCTCGAGAAAAAGAGTACGTCCATGCAAGAGGTAGTTTTTCTTTACTTCTTCTTCTTCTATCTCTTTTAATTTTACGATGCATGAATAAATATGTGTTTAGTTTTGATTTTGCAATGCTCATCTCATATGTTGTCAGTATTTTCTTTATTAGAATGTGTTTATGATGTTTTTATTGTTAAGATCTATTTTTTATTTCAAAAATCTGCTTGTTATCATATCTTTTCTCAAATCAAAAACTGATTTGCATCTTCATTAGATGTAGATCTGAATTTTTGGTCAATTAAAAAACTTATTTGCATCTTCATTAGATGCAGATTTGATTTTTTTTTTTTTTTTTTTAAACAAAAAACTGGTTTGTATCTTCTTTAGATATAAATCTGAAATTTTTTTTAAATCCAAAAAACTGATCTACGTCTTCTTTAGATATAGATCTGGTTTTTTTTTTAACAAAGCAGATTTTGAAATAAAAAAAAGTCATGAGTAGTTTCGTTTGTTATAAATCTGATCTACGTCTTCTTTAGATATAAATCTTTTTCTTGTTTTTTTACGCATATAAAAACAGATCTGATTTTTCCTATATACAAATCTATTTTTTTTTTTTTGTTATAAAACGGATCTGATTCTTTTTAATATAAACCAAAAACCAATTTTTCTAGTTTTCAAAAATAGATCTGATATTTTTTTTAAAACCAAAAGACTTTGTTTTATTTAATAAACACATATCTGAATTTTTTTCTCCAAAAACTATTTTTTTTTACATTTAAAAAAACAGATCTGATTTTTCTAAACCAAATCAAATTTTTTTTATCACAACACAGATCTGAATTTTTTAACAAAGAAGAGGATGCATTCATAAATAGACTTATGTGATCTAGTTTTTTATGTGTGCAACTTATCATTCATGTCATGCATAAAAGGGGTACATTAGTCATGAGAGTCTAGAAGACCAAACTCTGTCTGGGCGGAATGGGTGCCTAACACCTTCCCATTCCGTAACCTAGCCTCCAAATTTAGTGTCTTTGGATAGGTAGATCAAGGCTTTATCTTTATTTTTTTATTTTGGGTAGATTGTAACTAAGACAAAAAGCCATGTATCTTTAGTAGATTGTAACTAGGACCCAAAGCCATGTAATATTCGATTTTGTACTTTTTTACTCAATCAATGAAAATGGAACAATTCAATCATGTAAAGTTGTATTTAATTTTTTTTTTCTTTTTTTTTTGTATAAAAATTAAGTGGCAACTCCACACCACTTACCCAAAAAGAGAGGTTCCCTAAAAAAGTACCTAAATCTCTTTTTCTGAGAGCACCATGGAATTTTCCCGGTCTCTCACAGTGGCGACTTCACTGGGGATGTCGAGGGCTAAGTTTCGTATTAGACTTAAGTGACCAAATATGTACTCTTGTTTTGCATGGTCTTGCATGATATTGTTGTTTGTTTGTTTATTTATGTTTGTTGAGATGTTTTATGATATGTTGTTGTATGATATTTTGTTGTATGTATTGTTTGTTAAAAGCTTTCCCTAACTGTCATAGTGTGTGCCATCAAAACAACAAATATGTATGTACCCCTTTCAACAACATGTGGTGGTAGTAACCATGGATCACCGGTCTTCATTAGATGGGTACCCAATGGCGAACTCACCAACTCATAGCCTAAAGTCACTGGATCATTTCTTGTTGACTGTAAAAGACAGACCATGCCATTTGGACCAACGCAATGTTCATTACATTACAAGTTGGGAGGTGTAACGTCCCAGCTATGGGAAACAATGAAATAACAAACCCACCCTACAACGTAATGGCTTAGAACCTACCCTTAGGCCGGTCCATATTAAAGTTGCATTGCATGTTGTGTGTGTTTGTTTGGTTAATTGATTGATGTGGATGGGGACTTAGCTTTGATTAAGTCGACCAAGTCTGTCATTAGGGGAGAATTTGGTCAAGATCTGAAGGAATGCTGCAAAGAGAACCTAAGGCTGACACTCAAGCCAGTAGCTCCAGTTCCAAGCCCATCACTCCCATTACGGTACTGAAGCCCATAAGCATAGAAGCTACTCCACCACTGCAACATCACAATCCCATCTTCGACCTACAAAACAATTCAAGCCACAAGAAGTCTGAAGCTCCTAACCCTATGGCAGAAGAGGGAGAACATCCGAACACCGAGGAACCCATGAACACTCCAGAGCTACTCAACACCAACTGAGGGAGGACATGAACCTTATGGTGCAACAGTTTCAGAATCTGAAAAGTAACCAAGAGGAGAACAAGACTGACCATGATCCACCAACCATGGAGAGTGAGAAAAAGATCAACGAAAGAATAAACAAAATGGAAGAGATGATTAGAAGAGCTCGTAAGATGGAAGACCTCATGGACTACGACTCCCTTTCACTTTTCCTTGATGCGAAACTGCCTCCCAAGTTCAAGATGCCGATCTCGGATAAGTTTGACGGGACCGATTGCCCAAAGTCCCATCTGAAGATGTATATGAAGGCTGTGTAACCCCTAGGTGCGACTGAAGAAGTACTTGCTCAAATGTTCCAAAACACTCTAACCGGAGCCGCTCTTAGGTGGTTCCTCAACCTGGATGATGCTAGAGCAAGAAGTTGGGAGGACATCTGTCGAGAGTTTCACAAGAAATACAAATACAACATAAAAGTGGGACATAACAAGGAGAGATCTCGAGACCACGAAGCAAGAGCCGAAAGAATCCTTCTCTACTTTCATTACCAAGTGGAGAGCCAAGGCAGCACAGATGATGAATAGGCCAAGTGAAGAAGAACAGTTAGCTATGATTGTAAAGAATTTATTACCTGTATACCATAAGTACTTGTTTGCACAATACTTTCCTAATTTTAAAGCTTTGATTGCTACTGGAACCCAGATTGAGGATGCAATAAACAATGGCACTATAAAAAATGATGACCCACCGAGGTTTAAAAAGAATGTAGGACCTAATTCTAAGGCTGCAGAAGTTTCTAATATCCATAAAAATGATCCTTATCAACTGATTGCACCCATTGCACCCGTACAAGTATCACAAGGGCCTAGACCTAGGAGGGAGTTTCATGAGTTGTATATGCCTATCAGCCAAGTGTTTGACAAGCTAAAAGTAAAAGGGTTACTGAAACCCTTAGACCCAAGACCAATTCCAAATCATTTACCCTCAGAATTTGATGTAAATAAGAGATGTGCTTACCACCAAGGCCCTGGCCATGATACTGACAATTGTTTTGGCCTTCATCATGCAATTCAAAACCTAATAGACAACAAGGTGATTGTGCCACCTACAAGGCCTAGCATCACTAATGATCCCTTACCTAATCACAATTTTGGGAGAGGACCAAGGATTAATTGTCTGATGACCGAAGAGGAAAGTAAAGAAGACCCATCTGACCTAATCTATGACCTACCCGAATGCTTTATGATGACATGGGAAGAACTGATGGATAGGACATCCACCACCACCACAGGATATGATATGGAATGAAGAAGTACCAGAAACCAAACAACCCAATACCTACAAATGGGGGGAGACACTTCAAACCCCAATCAAACTACCAAGTACCTACAAATGGGGAGAGACACTTCAAACCCCAATCAAACTACCAAGCATCTACAAATGAGGAGAGACACTTCGAACCCCAATTAGGGAACCAACATCCACAATTGAGGGTAGACACTTAAAACCCCAAGATACTGATCCTAATGACCCAACAAAAATTGCCCACATCACAAAGGGGGAGAGACACTTCAAACCCCCACATTTGGAGATAGACAACCCGGTAGAAGCCTTGAATAAATCTACCCAACAAACACCCGCTAAAGAAGATGAGGTCCTCAAGCAACTACAGAAGACACAAGCCAACATATCCTTATGGGGTTTACTCATGGCCTCAAACAAACACCGTCAAAACCTGGTAGACCTTCTCAACCAAATTCAAGTCCCTATAACCACAACTTCCCAAGATTTGAATGCCATGATTGGGTCCATAAGTAGGGAACTTACTATTTCCTACTCTAACAAGGATCTGACAAAGAAGGGGAAGCACCACAACGACCCGTTACACATTATTGTAGATGCCAAGGGGAAGAGGATACCGATGGTTTTAATAGATGATGGAAGTGCCTTAAACATGTGCCCTTTAAAGACTACAAGTTGCTTGGGTCTAAGCATTGAAAACTTTGTGCCTACTAACCAGTATGTGAAAGCATACGACAATAGTAGAAGAAAGGTCTTGGGAACTGTAACATTGGAGCTCACTATAGGGCCGATGATCAAGAAGGTGGAGTTTCAAGTCCTGAACATAGCATCATGCTTCAATATGCTCCTAGGGCGACCGTGGATCCATGACACAGAAGTCGTACCTTCCTCCCTATATCAAAAGGTTCGGTTTCCGCATGAAGGAGCTATTGTGACCATATATGGTGATACTTTGACTGTGCCTAAGCCCATTTTTGGTATTGATTCTGAGAAAGAGCCGTTGACCTTGGATGGCTTTGAGATTGAAAGGCCTGGCTTTGAAAGGAGAGAAGAAGAAATGGAGAAGATCCCGACGGACTTTGCTCCCTACAGCAACAACAATGTGGTAGCGATAATGAGAAGAATGAATTACCTTCCGGGGATGAACTTGGGGAGAACTGTGAAGAAGCCTACTATTCAAGTCCCGATGATTCCCACCACCACACCACCTTTTGGACTAGGCTATAAGCCCACTGATGATGATTTGTTAGAGATAGAGGTGAGAAAGATGGCCCGAGCCAAAGCTAAAGCAAAGGGACTTCCTTGACCCCCGGAACCCCTAAAGCCCTATACTCCTACATTGAACGAAAAGTTTGTCAAAGCTAGAAATAGTCAACGCTAGAGATAGTCAACGCTATTGGGGATTCCCTGAACCAAGATTTGATCCTGTGACGAGGACAATGGTGCCTGGGTTCGAGATACTACTTGATTGCAATAACAAGCTTCCGGAATTGAAGAAGGAAGGTACAACTTGGGTTCCTACTTATTGGGCTGTTACATGGACCCTAATGCCACGACTACACTCCTTGGAGATGCCATCTACAATATAGAAAAAGAAGAATATTGGGAGGCTTGCCAACATGCATTGAAGAGCCCGTATGAAATAAGAGCCAATGATGAATATGAAGATGAAGAAGGGGGAGCAGCCCCTAGTAACGATGATGAAGGAAGTGATGCCAAGAGTGATAGTAGTAGTGACAGCAGCAGCAGTGACGGTGGACATAGTGATGAGGACAGCAACAATGATAGTGAGAGCAACAACAGTGAAGACTATGATAGCCAATACAGTGGCAATGATTGGGGTGAACCCCCTAGTGATAGAGAAGATGAAGATGCAGAGCTTTACTATGAAGAATATGATGATGATGTAGACTACTACGATGAAGATAATGAAGATGATGCCGAAACTAACAGGTGGAGTGACACTGATAGTAACCAATACAAGCTGATAAATGTATTAGAAGATGTAAGAGAGGACGTTGAACAAGCCAATAATGTGGACTATGATGATTACCCCTATGGGCGCCCCTTAGATTGGAGCTGTATCACTGATGTTAGCTCAAGGTCTGGTCCTCAATATGACAAGCATGGAAGAGAGATTTCAAAGTTGGGGTTATATTACGTGTAAAGTTGTGATTTACAACTATGTGTTTTGTTGGCTATAATTCTGTGCCAAATTTGATTGTAATTCTATTTCAATCTTTTGTACCCTATATTTATTGTGGGAGTTAATTGTAAGGGTTGTGTGATAGAGAGAGAGTGTGAAGACTAAAGAAATTGAAGACTGAAGAGTTTTCGTGGGTATCTCGCGACTAAGCATCCCGCGAAGTGACTCATGTGACTTGCACATGCTGGAATGCAAAGAGTCAGGATAGGATGGAGACAGTTGTGTCTCGCGAGTATCTCGCGGGTAAGGCCTTCCCGCGAGACACCCGCGAGACATTCTGTTCTGCCAGACTGTACTATCTGATACACATTTTCTGTACCCACACTATATATACCCACATTACTCACAAATGTTGAGGAGTGCTTCTGAGAAAAATCCCTAGCCAAACACCTTGAGAGTTAGAGATTGTCATACCCACAATCCTCTACACAATAGCTTGTGGTTTTTCCTCAACTCCTACCTCTCCATTTCCATATTATTAAGAGGTTGATAGCCCAAACACTTACCACACATTTTCAGAATGTCAAGTGATAGTTTGGAACTGCTAGGAAGCATTGGAAGAAGCCAAAGATGGCAGATGCAACATAGAGCTTGTTGCGGGATCCGTAGAGTTAGACAAGACACGGTTCCAAGAAGCCTTGTTGGAGTAGGAGCTTGGAGGGCTTAGGTACATCAGGCAGATTAGGCTTGGAGGGTCTCTTGCTAACCCATGTATCCCAACTAATTGTCTAGTGGATCGATTACCGCTTGGAGGGTGGCGGAGAGGTTTTACGCCGAGTACTTCGGTTTTCTCTTCGATAACACATCGACGTGTTATCTTGTGTTTGCATCTTTCTTCCCTACTCTTTTATATTTCTATTTTACTACTGTATTGCTTTTAATATGGATTAGAGTAGCTTGTTTGTTTATCCGCTCGCATTTACATTATTCCGCACTTAGCATTAAGTTAGTGTTAAAAACTATCGAGCCGTAACTTTAATTTGGGGGTCTAAACAGCTCTTGTGTTTTCAACACATTTTCGAGCTTTCATTACGATTCAAAACCTAGCTCACTGACCCCACATACTGAATAAGAGGATGATATAGATGCTAGATTGGCCGCTCTAGACCAAAAACTGATGGTCCACAGTCTCAGAATCCTAACAATTGAGAATGTTAGAGGTAATAATGAGGGATAGAAGGAGGCGAGTCAGAGCATCTTCCTCAACACACCTACTTAGGCAACAAAAGGAAGCACGATTTGTTTGATGAGTGGATGGACAGCATAGAGCGCCTGGATGCTTTTGTGACCGACAAGCCCACAGATATGGAGATTGATGATGAAGCCACAGATTATATGGATGAAGATCCCGCAGTACTAATGCTGAGGGAAGAAGGAACTTACTGGGAGCCACCTGCCATCATTGAAGCCACGACTAAGTTGAAGAATTGGGCATGGGAGGAAGCCGCCCACCCCATGGAGGACTCCATAAAGAAGATCAAGACCGTCTAGTCAGTCACTCTTGCCAAGAAGATCAAGACCGTTGAGCTAGTCACCCTCGCCAAAAACATTGTTTTGTTCCTATTGAGTCTATTTCTGCTAGTACTTCTATTCCTGTTAAGTCTGTTTGTGATAGTATTCCAGTTGAGTCTGATTTAGTTAAGTCTATTGAGTCTGTTAAGTCTGTTAAGAACTCTTTTCCTTATAATATGATTGCTGATTCTGCTTATTTGTTGGCTTTGAATGTTTTTATTTATGAAATTGGTAAAGAAACTCTTAATAATAAGGAATTAAAATAAGGACATCTAGAACCCATAAAAGAAGAAACCCAACCCATTAACATGGGAACTGATGATGAACCTAAAATGATACAAGTGGGCAATACCCTAACCATTTCTGAGAAAGATGCATTAGTGACACTGCTGACAGAGTTTAAAGAGGTTTTTGCATAGTCATATGAAGACATGCAGGATTGAGAAGGATTGATACAAATATAGTACAATGCAGGATGAAGCTAGAGTGGACTTTCAAGATCAAGGAAGAGGTTGAGAAACAGTACAATGCAGGATTCCTGAGGGTGGTCAACTATCTAGAATGGTTAGCTAATGAGGTTCCAGTACCAAAAAAGGATGGGAAGGTCAGAATGTGTGTAGATTTTCGAGATCTGAGTAAGGCCAGCCCAAAAGATGACTTTCCTTTGCCTCACATTGACATCCTGGTTGACAACACAGCAAGTCATGCTTTGCTATCATTTATGGACGGATTTTCAGGGTACAATCAGATTAAGATGGCTCCAGAAGATATGGAGAAAACCTCATTTATTACTCCATGGGGGACATATTGCTACAAGGTTATGCCATTTGACCTTAAAAATACTGGTGCTACTTACCAACCTGCAGCCACCACTTTGTTGCATGATTTAATCCATAAAGAAGTAGAGGTTTATGTTGATGATATGATAGTCAAGTCTAAGGACTGTGAAGGGCATATACCGGCTTTAAGAAAGTTCTTTGAAAGAATCTGGTTCTACAAGTTGAGGTTGAATCCAAAGAAGTGCACTTTCGGGGTCACATCCAAAAAGCTATTGGGGTTTATTGTAAGCCAAAGGGGAATAGAAGTCGATCCCGACAAAATCAAGGCCATTGTAAAGATGAAGCCTCCAAGAACTAAGAAGGAGATTCGAGAATTTCTAGGGAGGATACAGTACATCAGCAGGTTCATAGCTCAACTCTCCATGACATTTGAACCAATCTTCCGACTGCTCAAGAAGGAAGTTCCTACAGTGTGGAATGAACAATGCCAAGAAGCCTTTGAAAAGATCAAGAATTATCTGATGAAGCCACCAATACTCATCCCACGGGTACCTGAAAAGCCATTATTATTGTATCTCACCACTACAAATACAGCAATGGAGGCTCTACTTGCTTAATACCTAGAGGAGACTAGAAAAGAGAATGCAATTTACTACATTAGCAAGAAAATGCTGACTTATGAGGAAAAGTATTCACTACTAGAGAAAACATGCATAGCACTTGTATGGGCAACCCGCAAACTCAAACATTATACACTTGCCTACAAGGTCTTGTTGATTGCAAGAATGGATCATTTGAAGTATTTAATGGAAAAGCCTGTGCAAGATGAGAAGACAGCCAAATGGGTCTTGCTTTTGTCAGAATTTGATATTAAGTATGTGACTCAGAAATCTGTAAAGGGGAGAGCAATTGCTGATCACTTAGCCCATTGTTCACTAGAAAATGCTGAAGAAATCCAAGGAGACTTTCCAAATGAAGATATCATGGGGATTGAAGTAGAATCATGGAAGATGTACTTTGATGGAGCAACAAATCAAAACGGAAGTGGAATTGGAGTTCTCTTAATTTCTCCAAAAGGGACACACATCCCATTTTCTGGTAGGCTCAACTTTCCTGCCACCAACAATGCCACTGAATATGAAGCTTGTATCATGGGACTACAAGCAACCCTAGGCCTAGGGGTGAAAGAGTTGGAGGTGTATGGAGACTCAGCCTTGATCATCTCCCAGATTCAGACTAAATGGAAGATCAAAGAAGAAAGACTGATGCCTTATCATGAATGTCTTCAGAGGTGGGCCTCGAAATTCAGTAAGATCCAATATCAATATGTGCCAAGGATGCAGAATCAGATTGCAGATGCTTTAGCAACCATGGCATCCATGATGGACGGACCTAAGGAAGATGAAGCTAGGCCAATAGTGGTGGAACAAAAAGAAGAATCAGCCTATTGAATGACAATAGAAGAGGGTGAGGAAAAGAATGGGGAAGGTGAATGGTATTCAGACATCTTACAATACCTCAAGTATGGGACATACCCACCATCTGCAGACAAGAATGACCAACTAACCATCAGGAGGCTGTCTACTAATTACATTATTTGTGGTGAAAGGCTTTACAGAAGATCATATGATGGAATTCATCTCCTTTGTATGACTGCCAAGGAAGCACAGCAAATAATTGAAGAGGTTCATGAGTCAAGCTATGGGCCACATATGAATGCACACATGCTGTCAAGGAAAATAATGAGACAAGGTTATTACTGGACTACTATGGAAGCCAATTGTGTGACTCATGTTTGAAAATGCTGTTAATGCCAAGTCCATAGGGATCTAAAACACATGTCACCCATGCCATTACATACCATGACATCACCCTAGCCATTCTCTACATGGGAGATAGACATTATTGGGAAGATTCACCCAACAGCATCTAATGGCCATGAATTTATACTCGTAGCCATTGATTACTTCACTAAATGGGTAGAAGCCGCCTTATACAAGGTTCTAAATTCAAAGAAAGTTGCTCAATTCATTCAAACAAATATCATTTGTAGATATGGGGTATCACATGAAATTATCTCTAACAATGGGCTGCATTTCAAGGGAGAAACAGAAAAGCTGCTGCAATAGTTTAACATTCAGCACCATAAATCTTCACCTTACCGTCCTCAGACTAATGGAGCAGTTGAGGCTGCTAATAAAAATATAGGGCAAATCTTGAAGAAGAGCACAAAAAATTACAATAACTGGCACTTGCAATTGCCCTATGCACTCTGGGGGTATAGAACATCAATTCGATTTTCCACAATAGCCACTCCTTATTCATTGGTGTATGGGATGAAAGCAGTCATTCCCATTGAAATAGGTGTCTATTCGCTAAGGACAGTATTGGAAAGTGAAATCCCTGAAGTAGATTGGTTGTAAAGCAGGTATGACCAATTATGCATGCTGGATGAAAAGAGACTCAAAGCCTTGTATCATATTCAAGGTTACCAAAGGAGGCTTAGGAAAGCTTTTGACAAGAAAGTAAGAACCAGAGATTTGAGGTTGGGGAATTTAGTGTTGAAAGAGATCTGAGCCCCGGTTCAAGATGCAAATAGGAAGTTCAAGCAAAATTGGGTAAGTCCATACATTATAAAGCAGATATACTCTGAGGGAGCAGTAAAGTCGATGGATTTAGATGCAAACCTTTTCACTGAGCCAACCAACATGGATCAATTGAAGAAATACCACGTCTAAGGTGGCAGTCTCAAAGCACCATGTCTGAAATGGTTGTAAATTATGTCATTTCCCTTCCTAGGCTTCATGAAAAAAATTTATAAAAAAAAAAAAAGTGAGAGAGCTTGCTAGGTTAAAAACCCGAAAGGGCAGCCTAGGCAAAAGTCAAGGCAAATAAAAGAAAATTAATGAACTACGTGATGACCTGATCCTTCTACAAATGGTGTACGTAGGCAACCATGCATTGGTCTGGTCACAATTTCCCAAAACCACCATTTGCCCATTAAGCAAAAATTTTCAGAAATCAACCATTCCATTAAACCATGTCATTACACAAAATCCAAGAACCCAAACCATAAATCAAATCATAAAAAAATAATTAAAAAAAAAACAAAAACAAAAAAAAAAACCTCAAAAACCCAAACCCTAAGCCAAACCATAAAAAACCAAACCCCAAGAACATGAACCTTAAACAGAATCCTTAATCTGCAAGTCCTAAATAATTCCTAAACATAAGAGTTTCACATCAACTTTAAAAATAAACGTGTTCAATGCCAAAAATAAGAAGGTCATTTTGTCTTCAGTCTTTTCTCTTTTGGTTGATCATTGATTTCTTCTGTGCTAGGTACCTTGTCATCTTTGTCCCTTCTTTTAAATTCATAGTTGTCATCATCATGTCTTTCCTGGTTGTCTCTGAGAAACTGCTTTCTCATAGCAACCATGTTAGCTTCCTTGTCAACAATCTTGTCCACCAACTAGTTAGAGTATTCTATAGTCATCTTATGAAAGTGAACCTTAACAAAAGACTAATCCACTCGGTCAGCCATCTCTAAGCCCAACAACATATTCCTTATAGAAGCAGGATTTGTGTCCATAAGAGTGAAAGGTCTTCTTCTTTTTCCACCGAGCATTCCTTGCTCATATTGGAATTGCCTCAAGAGTCCATCCGCCTTATAGAAGGTGGCCCTTTGCAATCCAACAATGAAGATGTGATCCGATCTTGGAGACCACAGTAGAGGGGGTAGGCACTTCCACCAATAACAGTTCCATCGAATTGAGGCACTTGATTTCTTGTTCAAAAACTTCACCCAGTCACTCTCAGTTTGGCACTCAATTTTAATGATAGTCCTGCTAAGAAAACTGCTAGGACCATAATTACCAGTTGTAGGCCTGGCAATCATATCCAGTCGTTCCATCAGCCATATCTGTAAAGCCAAGGGACTCCCAAGAAAGTTTTGAGACTCTCCACCATGAAATACAGCGTCCAGTCCTAGAAGAGTTTCTGCCAAGATCAGAGAAACAGGATTATCACCATCCTTAATTTGACTCACAACACTTATGGCTCGTGCATTTGCAAAACCGTGCCTTCCAGAGCAAAGCAAAAATTCTCCCACGAAGCAAAAAATTTTCTTGCTTAGATCATAGCCCAGAATAGAGGAAAATTCTTCAATTGTGGGACAGAGTTCAGCAATTTTAAACCGGAACACGTGATCTTTAGAATCCCAGAATTTCACAGTAGCACAAAGGAAGTCCCACTTGATTTTGACGTTCCTCAAAGCCTTAATTCCCTCTAGTTTATAGGCTGTAAAATTGATCTTGGTACTAAAGTCAAAGCTACGAACCCATCTGTTGATATCATGAATTGTTGAATGAGAAAAATTTTGTTTGTTTGCCATAGATGACTTTTGCTTGTGATTATTGTGTTTTGCTAACCTTGATGCAGAGATTTGTTGCAGGAAAGACCACTAATGTAAGCTACATCAGTTCCTAATCAGGTTTTAAATAGGTTTCGAAGAGTTTGTAGCCAAGTAGGGAAGTGTTTCACGATCACACACGAAGAAAATATTTTTCAAAAAACCCGAAAATGCAAAACACGCGTCCAAAAAGTGTGAGGAGTCGGCCACCATGGCGTAAGCATGGTGGTGTTACCAAGTGCTATTCGGCACTCTAAAAGTGCCGAACAACACTCTTCAAGCGCTGAATGGCACTCAGCCCCACCAACGTTCATTCATGCAATTTTATGCAATTTTGCGTTTTCAGGCATTTTTTTTAGGACCGTTAAACACTCCGAAAGATTTTTTTTTTTTTTTTTGGGGTTAAACTGGGGCATTCAGACATGCCTAACTTATTTGTTTTCAAAATATCATCACCTACATTATTATTTTCAAAAATTGACCAAATCAAGATTTTTCCAAGCTCAAAAATACATGTCTCAAACTAGGAGCATTTGACCATGCCTCATTCATTTTCAAAAAAAAAATCATCATCATCATCTTTTCATAAAAAATCAAGATTTCAAAAAATCATGCATTCATTCCTAAACTAGGGGCATTCGGCTCCGCCTCATTCAAGTAAGTGCAAATTCCATCAGAATTGGTCAAGATAAGTTTAAATTGGTACTACAAGACTTCATTAGGTGAATTCTAAACTTGTCTCATTTAAAGTTCCAACAAGATCAAAAGCAATTCAAAGGACAAAGAGCTAAAGGCTAAAATTAATACAAATTTGTCTAAGAAACACTTCTTCTTGTTTTGCAAGAAAAATTAAAAATACAAATCAAACATCATTGGGACTTCGGGTTCACCTGCGTGAAGACCTTCTTGACCTACCTCTAGAGGAACCACCTTCAGTATTTCCCTCTTGACTTGCATAGAATCGAGTATCATACTAACGGTTCTCAAGTTCAAGGTTTCTGATCCTTTCCTCTAAAGTTCTTCTAGTGGAATCAGCCACTGCCATTCGACCCACCTAAAAAGTCAGCAAAGTCAAGTATTAGGTCCATTAGCAAGAAAAGTCCAAGCAAAAGACACTCAGAAAGCATCATTGCATACCCAGCTCGCTTCATTGATCACATATCGAGAAGACTGAGTACGAGCCAACAGTTGCAAGCCTCCAATCATCTGCATACTTTCCTCCAAAAGATGAACATCAACCTGAAGCACAAAGCTACTAGATCATGAGCCATCCAACAAGCCAAGAAGAAATAAGGACAAGGAACTAAAATATTCAAGAACACACCGGATCAGGCCAAGGGACGTTTGGTGTGTACTCTGGCCTATCCAAAGGCATGGAACTATATGTTCCATCAAGATTCATCACTTCATATTGCCATGCTGGAAAATGGGGACAAGTCTCTATGAAAGAACCAGAAGAGCCACCAGCATGGTGAGGAGAGGGAATATCTTCCACTCCCTCTCCCTCTTCCTCTCCTTCAGAAGATGGAGCCTAAAAAGTCCAACATACAAATATTGTCACCCAGCAAAAATATGGAAAAGGAACATACAAGATAAAAATTTGACTTCAGAAGGGAAGGAAAATACCAATGTCACAGAAATACCAGCCAAACAACTTTGCAATTGAGTTTGAATAAATTCAAAATAAGTCCCTGGTACTCCTGAAACAACATGGCCAACACGAGCTCGAGCAATCTCTTCATTAGTCAAAAGGTCAGCCAACTGGATGGAGGGACAATGAGGAACCAGAATTGTTGTAGGAGGGTACACATGTTAAACTTGAGGCAACACCTAACCACCAAGATACCAATACCTCCCATGCCCACATTCAAACAATACTTGATGGCTATTCAGCTCCAAAACCCACTCATACTCATCATACTCCTCACTGTTGGGGTTTATACCCTAAAATCCAATTTATTGGCATGTCATAAATAATTAAATTGTTTAATTATATAAGACTATTTATAAATGAACTAATGAGACATTATTTTAGTCCATGAGATGCATAGTATGTGATTTATGTGATTTAGTCACAAAAGATATAAATCACAAGTTCTTTGTAAACTCAAAATTTTAGTTCGTAGTTGGTGATGAAATTGGGCATTTCATCTGCGAAGACTATAACATATCAACTAAGATGATTTGTCTTGATCATGGAAGTGGAGACTTCTAGTTGGTATGTTGATATGTTTTAAGAGTTAAGACATATTGAACTGAATCGCTGTGAGATTTATTATTCTCCTAACGACTGTCAAATGAATAATAAATCTCACGACTTCTATTTACATCAACTTTAAATCCTGAGAGAATAATGAACATAACCATGAGGTGTAGGTTGCTTTGATATATCAGGAATGAGATCTAAAGTAACGATCAAAACATTAGTATGTTGGGCAGCCGCATTTAATGTTGATGGAACATATATTCTCAAGATATAATTCATAATCTCTTAACAGAGATATAAAATATTCAATTAAGATAAGTTTAATGAGTTTGGTTATTTAGAGTGTTGGGCCCAACCACTTTAGTAAGGAGTTACTAAAATATATATTTATGAAATTGGATTTCATAAATATATGATGAATAATTTAAAGGATTAAACTGGGTACTCAAGAATTAAGATGTAGTAATCTTCAAAGTGATAGTCAACTTTCATGACTTTGTATTACTACGAATATTTTAATGAAAGGATTGCATGTATAATAAAGTTTTAGGATATAATTTATTAATAAGGTATAAAGTGCAATTATATTCATATAGTGGTATTGAATATAATTAATGGTAATTTTGGACTTGTCAAGAGTTGACAGAAAAGCCTAAGGCCCATTGGAGCTAAAGTCTTATTTGTTCCCTTTTGGTCCCACTCCTAGCCACATACTAAAGCCCAATTGGAATGGCCCAAAAGGCTAGCCCAATTAGATAATCAGTCATATATAAAAAGAGAAACATACAGAATTTCATAAGGGGTCTTCATTAAGATCATATAAGAAATGAAATGGTGTATATGTGAGGGTAAGCCACTCTCTTATTCTCCCCTTGGAAACTGAATGAGAGACTACACTTCTTTGGCATAAAGTAGAATTGGAGTGAAGATTATGATGGAAAAATACATGTTTGTGTCGCATACAAAACATATGCAGCAAAAAATTAACAGATCTACTTCATTCGCAATTGATAACATGTACTATGTAAATTTCAGAATTCAAGAATAAGAGAGTATACCTTGGTATGGTGAATTTCAAAATAAAAAATCAAAAGTTCTTGAGAACACTTTCAATCTTCACTCCAATTCCACTTGTGCCCAAGAAGTGTGATCTCTCAATCAATTATATGAATTTGTTCAAGAGAGAATTAGAAAGTGTCCAACCCTTACATACAAACCATTTCATGTTCTTACAAAATTCTGTATGTTTCTCTCCATATAACTTATTATCTAATTGGGCTAGCCTTTTGGGCCTTTCCAATTGGGCTTTAGTATGCGGCTCGAAGTAGAACCAAAAGGGAATAAATAAGACACTAGCTCCAATAGGTCTTGGGCTTTTCTGTCAACTTTTGACAAGTTTAAAGTTATCATTAATTATATTTAATACCACTATATAAATATAATTGCACTCTAGGCCTTATTAATAAATTATATCTCAAGACTTTATTGTACATGCAACCCCTTCATAAAATATTCGTAGTAACACAAAGTCATAAATGTAGACTGCCACTTTGTAAATTACTACATCTTAATCCTTGAGTACCCGGTTTAATCTTTTAAGTTATTCATCATGTATTTATGAAATCCAATTTCATAAATATATATTTTAGTAACTATTTACTAAACTAGTTAGGCCTAACATTCTGAATAACAAACTCATTAAACTTATCTGAAAGGAATATTTTATATCTCCGTTAAGAGATTATGAATTTCATCTTAAAAATATATATTCCATCAACGCTAAATGTGGCTGCCCAACATACTGAGGTTTTTACCATAACTTTAGATCTCAATCCTGATATATCAAAGCAACCTACACTTCATGATCAGGTCCATTATTCTCTCAGGATTAAGAGTTCATGTAAAAAGAAGTCGTGAGATTTATTATTCATTTAACAGTCATTAAGAGAATAATAAATCTCACAGCGGTCCAGTTCAATATGTCTTAACTCTTAAAACATATCAACACATCAACTAGAAGTCTCCACTTCCATGATCAAGACAAATCATTTTAGTTGATATGTTATAGTCTTCGCAGATGAAATGCCCAATTTCATCACTGACTACGAACTAAAATTCTGAGTTTACAAAAAACTTGTGATTTATATGTTCCATCAACACTAAATGTGGCTGCCTAACATACTGAGATTTTGACTGTAACTTTAGATCTCACTCTTGATATATCAAAGCAACCTACACTTCATGATCAGGTCCACTATTCTCTCAGGATTAAGAATTCATGTAAAAAGAAGTCGTGAGATTTATTATTCATTTGACAGTCATTAAGAAAATAATAAATCTCACAACGATCCAGTTCAATATGTCTTAACTCTTAAAACATATCAACACATCAATTAGAAGTCTTTACTTCCATGATCAAGACAAATCATCTTAGTTGATATGTTATAATTTTCACAGATGAAATACCAAATTTCATCACCGACTACGAACTAAAATTATGAGTTTACAAAGAATTTATGATTTATATCTTCTGTAACTTTTCACATAAATCACATACTATGCATCTCAATGACTATATGATAATGTCCAAATATTCATGTTACCATTATTTTAGATAATAATAAAACAACTTTATTAATCACAACATTAAGTCATATATAATAACATACATAACATCATACAATAAGATTTAAGGACTCTAATCCTAACAGATTAAAAGTGTTCATAAGTACTTCTAATCTTTTGTTTTGAATTTCACCGCACCAAGGTATGCTTTCTTGTTCTTAAACTCTGAAACTTACATAGTGCATGCTATCAATTGCGAATGAAGTAGATCTGTTAATTTTTCACTGCGTATGTTTTGTATGCGATACAAACATGTATTTTTCCAACACTCACATCTAACCCAATGATTTAAACACATCTGAAAAATCACCAAAGAACCCAGAATGAGAAAAAGATCAAGCCATAATCAAACACAAAAGATCCCACACATAAAAAGAGAATGACTCACATCATCAACAGTCAAATTGTCAATCACCATATGTCAAATCTCCAAAGAACGCCTAGAGGGCGTTGACAAATGGTATTTGGGCAACCAACGGAGAAATCTAGGATAAATGTCATTAACCTCCTCCCAAATTTCAGGACCAACTCCAAAGTACTCAAACATCCAGACCTGAAAAATTCATACTACCTATTAGGCATTGGCTTTTGTTTATTTGTTATAGTATATGTTCATTGTAAAGCATTTCTTTGGTCAAAATAATTATTTATTTATTTATTTTTACATGGAAGTCGATATTAATTTTATTTGCATTACATTTTGATTTTAGTTGTTTAGGTTCTACCTCTCTATTGAATTGATATATATTGAGATTAAGTAATGTATATTGTTTGTGTCTGATTGAGTAATGAGTAATTATGGTATAAGTATGAGTTGGAATATGCTTTTGTGTGTTGGCTGGATGTAGAAAAATATTATTTGGCATTTTTACTTTTTTTTTTAATTTGATTTTTCTTTTGCTTCTATTTTATGCGTGACTAGATTTTTGATGGCTTGCTAAATAAAAAAAACAGTTTGTATTTACTTGAAATCTTGAACAGGTTGATATGTTGATATTGGGCTAAAAAGCCCAATTTTTTTATTATTAAAAAAAAACAGTTTTTTTTTTAATATTTCAAACCGACCAAACTGACTAAATCGACCGCAAAAAACCGCACCGCTATAGGTCGAAAAACCAACTCTAGGCAATGTGCATCAGTTCCAATTATGAAAAAAACCGATCTCTATCAGTTCGGTAATAAATTTGGAAAAAAACTGCACCGACCGAACCGCGCACACCCCTAATCACACGCACTTTGCATGTGCAGTAAGGCTTTTTTTTTTTTTTTCGAGTTTAATGTAATTTTTCAATTTAAATTTATTTATTATTAGTGAGATTACATAAGGAAAAAATAATAATTAAGAAACTAAAATTTAGGATTTGAAACGGAGTAAACTGCTGGTTTAGTGTGCTAATTTTTAGAAAAAAAAAGTTTATCTGGTAGTTTTTTTTTTTAATTTGGTTGAATTACAATTTTAACCCCATTTTTTATATTTTAAGAATAAGGATTATCTAATTAGATTAGGGGTATTTTTGACATTTTTTGAAATCATAACTAACTTTCTGAATCTTCTTAATATATATATATATATATATATATCCCTCACGTGCGTACTCAGAGGCTCTTTTATTTTTTAGGGGAAAATGTTAATAATTTGCATCTATTCTAATTTGGGATTACTACATTGTCCAATCACAAAAAAAAAACCTAGGGGTGTGATGAAAAATTATTTCACCTGCAAACACATAATACTTCTCACACCCGTAGGTTATTTTGTTGTGATTGGGAAATGTAGTAATCCCAAATTATAATAGATGTAAATTATTAACTTTTTTCCAAAAAAATAGAAGAGCCTCTGAGCACGCGCGTGCTCAGAGGCTAGTTTTATTTATGACAGTTATAATGTTGTATTTAATCCTAAAATGTAGTGTTTTAATCCTAAAATTTAGCTATGTATTGTATTACACATCCATAACAAAAAGTTAAAAGGAGCTTATATTTAAAATTTAGCAACTACCATATTTTATTTCTTTTATGGTAAAAGACTCAAATTTTTGTTGTTTTAGTTTTTTTTGGGGGGGGGGGGGGGGTTCGGTTAAGGAAAGGCTCCAGATGTGCATCCACGTTTTTTTTTTGGTGGGGTTGTTGTTCTTTTATTTATGACAATTATTAAGTTGTATTTAATCCTAAAATGTAGTGTGTTTTAATCCTAAAATTTAGCCATGTACTACACATCCATAACAAAAAGTTAAAAAGAGCTTATATTTAAAATTTAGCAACTACCATTTTTCTTCTTTTACGATAAAAGACTCAAATTTTTGTTGTTTTAGTTTTTTTTTTTTTTTTTTGTTAAGGAAAGGCTCCAGATGTGCATCCACGTTTTTTTCTTTTTGGTGGTGTTGTTGTTGTTCTTTTATTTATGACAGTTATCAAGTTGCATTTAATCCTAAAATGTAGTATTTTAATCCTAAAATTTAGCCATGTACTACATATCCATAACAAAAAGTTAAAAAGAGCTTATATTTAAAATTTAGCAACTACCATTTTTTTTTCTTTTACACTAAAAGGCTCATAGTTTTTTTTTTTTTTTTTTGTCTTAAAGGAAAGGCTCCAGATGTTGCTGCGCGCATCCACATTTTTTTCTTTTTGGTGGTGTTATTGTTGTTCTTTTTCACAAATTTTATTTATGACAGTTATCCTTTTTTGTTTAATCCTAATTTAAAATTTATTAACTACATTTAAAACCGAGAAAAGGTACATAACATTTTTTATGGAGTAGTAAATTAATAATTAAAAAATATATATATAAATTGAATTTCACATAGAATTATACAAATGATAAATATAGTTTTTGTTACAAAAGAAATTTTTTTTACAACAATTTCTTAGATAATAACCATTTCATGTGAGGTTTGAATCGTATAATAATTCTTGTAAAGTCTCTCACCGGAACTTATCTAATATTTCATTCCAATGCCTCCTCAATGCAATCCAATAAATTTGTGCATACGTCAACCTAAGAGGCATAAAAGAGTTAGGTCTAAATATAAGATTATCATTATTTTGAATAAACCAAGTATTTTAAATTTGTATAAAAAAAAAGTATTTTAAATTAAATTTCAATTAATCAACAATGATGGGAAAGTAGATGAGAGATGAGATTATTGGATTAAATAGGGAAACCAATTACCAATACATTTTGAATGAGAAATTAATTTTTTTAGGATATTGGGAAACAAAGTAGCATGTAATACCCTCTAAAAAAAGTAGTGTAAATTACTATTAAAAAAAACCAAAAAAGGAGTTTGTGATAATAATAACAATTACTAAATAATAGTAGCATAAATTAGAGATAAGAGTTTGTGATAATAGTAGCGTAAATTACTATATAATAATTTTTTTTTTAAATAATAATAGTAACAAAGAGAAGTCCAAAAGAAGTTGTTAAGGACATATTTTATGTAATTGGCTAATCCTTTGACAAAATGCACTTTACTTGTAATTGGGTAGATCTAGGATGAGTTTAGTACTTCAAGAAACAAGAGTTCAAGCCAAGTATTAAAGTCATGAAGATTGGACCAATAAACAAGTGAAAAAAAGTTGTTCATTAAATCTCGACAGATACCTCGACAGAAACAGTATCTATCGAGATTTAAGAATAAAGCTCGACAGAAGCTGAATCTGTCGAGATCTACGAAATCAAAATTTTCAGATCTGATTTTTGGCCCTAGCTGACATGTATGTGTAGGGTTTCTTTTCTCACAACCTTAGACTATATAAGGCTTATTTTAAAGGCCGTTATACATGGAGAACACATGCAGAAAGTGACCTAGTGCCTTATTCTCTTTGTAAGAAGTTATTGCATTTTTTGCGCCTTAGGGTTTTGTAACCAAGTGCTTCTTGATCTTCATTGTTGATGAAGTGAAGAACTTTACAGCCAACAACATCTTTAAGTTGCTGGAGTTAGTCACGTACTGGGATTCGTGCAAAAGGGTGGTGTTCATATATTAAAGAGTTCAGAGGTTCTGAAGCGGTAGAAGGTTTTTGCTGTAAGTTTATCTACGGGGATTGTAGAGTATAGGAACAAAGGTTTTATACTAGATTTGAAACTTCTCTTTACTATAGTGATTTGCTTTTCGGGAAGGTTTCCCACCAGGTTTTTTACTGTGAAACTAGTTTGTTTCATTGGTTTTCTTGAGTCATCATATCTTGTCTTATTTACTATTCCGTTGTGCATGATATTGACACGATATTGATGTTTGTTTGTTTTAACAAGGTTTATTTATAATAAATCTAATTAACAACTTGAGTTTAAAACTTGTTAATTCTATCAACCGGGGTCTAAATTTCCCAACAAATGGTATCAGAGCAGGTTCACTCTGATTGGATTAATTTCCTAAGTGTGATCTTTAACCCTGTTGTCATGGATTGTGGACAATTTCTTTTGATTCCTCCTTTATTTGATGGCACTAATTATGCGTACTGAAAAATTCGTATGAAAGTTTTTTTGCAGGCTCTAGGTGAAAAAGTATGGAAAACTGTTGAAGTTGGCTGGATTAAGCCAAAGGAAGCGTCAGTGGATTGGGAAGAAGCAACAATCAAAGCGGCAAATTTCAACAGTAGGGTCTTGAATGCTTTGTTTAGTGAGGTGACCAATGAGGAATTCAAGAAAATATCATCCACGGAAGTTGCCAAGGAAGTATGGACCATTCTTGAGACCACTTATGAAGGTACCAAGGCAGTAAAGACTATAAAGGTTCAAAGACTCACTAGTAGTTTTGAAGAAATAAGGATGGAGGAGGATGAGACCTTTAATGAGTTCTATGGCAAACTCAAGGATATTGTGAATTCTGCCTTCAACCTTGGAGAATCTATAGTGAAATCCAAAATTGTTAGGAAAATCTTTAGGTTCTTACTTGAAAGATTCCATACTAAGATCACTGTCATTGAAGAAGTGAAGAACATTGATCAAATTCCTTTGACTGAGCTTGTAGGGAACCTTGAAACCTATGAGATAAGATTAGGTTAAATGGGAAAAGAATAGAAACTTGGCTCTTAAGTGTATAGAGGAAGAGATTGATGACTCCGAAGATGAAGATGAAAGCAAAGATGATGATGAGGATGAGGATCTAATCTTCATAGCTAATGAGAATATCAAACTTCTTCAATTTAGGAAAAATGATAAGGACAAACCTCCTAGGAAATCTAAATCCTCTAGGAATGGTAAGAGTGAGAAACCCCTTATCTAGTGCCATGAGTGTAAAAGTTTTGGTCATATGAGAATAGAGTGCTCAAACTACCTTATGAAGGAAAAGACAAGAAGTCAAAAGATAAAGGGTTGGTTGCTACCTCAAGTGATACTGAGAATGACTCTTCTGATGAGTATGTGAATGAATGTGGTCATTTTATGGTTTTTGCTGCCATAACCGATAAGGTGATTATGGAGAGTGCTAGTGACAGTGAGGATTTTTCTGATGATAAGTACCCAAGAAGTTAAACCTTCAAGAAGCCTATGATAAGCTATGCACTGGGTTTATAAAATTTGAAAATACTTTATATCTTCGTAGAAAAAAGCTTAATGAGGTAAAAACTGAAAAAGCTGATCTATTAGTCAAATTAGATGAGACTACAAGATTGGTTGAGACTCTTATTGTAGAGAACACCTCATTAGATGAGAAGGTCAAGACTCTTGAGGTAGAGCTTAGTCAAACTAGAACTAAAATAGAGAGGATGTCTAGTATAAAGTTTGATGAGGTCTTGAGTGCTCAAAAGCCTAGTTTTGATAAGGCTGGCTTAGGATATGTTAACTCCTTCGGTCCCTCCTCTTCCATGGCTTCTAAATCAAATACTGTATTTATGCCCCAATTTGAGAAATGTGATAAAGGTATGAAATCCATAACTGATTTGTCTAATTCTAAATTCTTTATTAGACCTCACTCTAGGAAGTCTAGTAGTCCTAAAACTGCTCATGTTTGTCACCATTGTGGTGTTTCTGGACACATTCATCCTAATTGCTTCAAGTTGTATCCTCATAAGTAAGTGTCCAAACGGTTATAGGTTCCCTCTCAAGGTTCAACACATTTATTTGGAGAGTTATTAAAAGATTTGAGCTTTTTAACTCAATTTCAGGAGAATTCTAATTTTTCTATATCTTTTAGTAGACTATTGGAAAATTATATGTTTGTATCGCATACAAAACATACGCAGCGGAAAATTAACGGATCTACTTCATTCGCAATTGATAACATGTACTATGTAAATTTCAGAATATAAGAATAAGAGAGTGTACCTTGGTGTGGTAAATTCAAAACCAAAGAATAGAAGTACTTGGGAACACTTTTAATTTTTACTCCAATTCCACTTGATGCCTAAGAAGTATGGTCTCTCAATCAGTTTATATGTATGTGTTCAAGGGAGAATTAGAGAGTGTCCAACACTCACATACAAACCATTTCATTTTTTTACAAAATTCTGTATGTTTCTCTCCTTATAACTGATTATCTAATTGGGCTAGCCTCTTGGGTCATTCCAATTGGGTTTTAGTATACGGCTTGAAGTGAGACCAAAAGGAAACAAATAAGACACTAGCTCCAATGGGTCTTGGGCTTTTCTGTCAACTTTTGACAAATTCAAAATTACCATTAATTATATTTAATACCACTATATAAATATAATTGCACTTTAAGCCTTATTAATAAATTATATCCCAAGACTTTATTGTACATGCAACCCCTTCATAAAATATTCGTAGTAATACAAAGTCATAAATGTAGACTACTACTTTGAAGATTATTACATCTTAATCCTTGAGTATCTGGTTTAATCTTTTAAGTTATTCTTCATATATTTATGAAATCCAATTTCATAAATATATACTTTAGTAACTCCTTACTAAAGTGGTTAGGCCTAACACTCTGAATAACCAAACCCATTAAACTTATCTTAAGGGAATATTTTATATTTCCGTTAAGAGATTATGAATTTCATCTTGAGAATATATGTTCCATCAACACTAAATGTGGCTGCCCAACATACTGAAATTTTGATCGTGGCTTTAGATCTCACTCCTGATATATCAAAGTAACCTACATTTCATAATCAGGTCCATTATTCTCTCAGGATTAAGAGTTTATGTAAATAGAAGTCGTAAGATTTATAATTCATTTAACAGTCGTTGGGAGAATAATAAATCTCACAGTGGTCCAGTTCAATATGTCTTAACTCTTAAAACATATCAACATATCAACTAGAAGTCTCCATTTACATGATTAAGACAAATCATCTTAGTTGATATGTTATAGTATTCGCAGATGAAATGCCCAATTTCATCACCGACTACGAACTAAAATTCTGAGTTTACAAATAAATTGTGATTTATATCTTCTGTTACTAAATCACATAAATCACATACTATGCATTTCATGAACTATATGATAATGTCCAAATATTCATGTTACCATTATTTTAGATAATAATAAAATAATTTTATTAATTACAACATTAAGTCATACATAATGTCATACATAGCATCATACAATAGGATTTAAGGGTACTAATCCTAACATAGACATATTAGGACACGTGCCTTTTCATCTTCACGGCCAAAGACTCGTGCTGTGTGGGTGAGAAAGGAGCTTAAGACTTAATTGTCTTTTCTGTCATCTATTTTAATTCTTTCTATTTAAAGTAGGACTCTCTTTGCTTGATTTCTTATCTACTTTTGGAATCATGCTTTCATGCATTAACATCTTTCTTTCATGCTTTCATATTGTTTTTCTGTTTTTGTTTGGTTGTTTAGTCTTTATTTTTGTTTGTTTTTCAAAATAAAAAGAGAAAAAAAAAAACAAAAACAGCGTGTGTTTGTGTATGTTGGTACTTGTGTACCTTTGATGGCCATTGAAACAAAATTTCTAAACTTTGTATCTCTTGTAGCTTAGGTGAGCATCTCAATGCACAACTAAGCAAGTGAGCTTTATGGCTCGTGGTTGTGATGAGTATGATTAAGATTGTCTCTTATATCTCATACTCATATCACTCTTTTTGACTGGAAGGACTAGAAAATCCTAAGAGAAAGGCATAAATAACCATCTCATCACTAAAACCCGCCAATTATGTATAACATCTGTGTGCTTCGGCATAGCAAAATTGTGATGTTTTGGCTTACATAATTGGATATTTCTTTTTTCTCTTATATGCCCATGCATGCTATGCTTAAAAGAAAAATATACAAAGAAAAATAAAAGCAAAAAGAATCAAAATGTTTTTAATATGGTTGCAAACATGTTTCTAGGATATGTGGGAGTTATAGGATGTAACTCGAAGGTGATAATCCCTATCAAATAGTTATGATTGTGTGTGAGTGTATTTGATTTTCTCATGTCTCAAATCTTCATAATATGAGACACTTATGCACTCTTGTTTTGTTTCACACACAACACGCAAATTCTTTGCTACTCTTGATACATGTGCAGGTACAATGTGATTTGGCCATCATAAAGGATACATGTGTTAATATATACTTGCTAAACTGTCTTAACTTATTTTTGAAAAATAAAATTAGTTAGACTTATTTAGTATGCATGTGTGTCTTTTGATCTAGAAATGCTTTACATCTAGATTTGAGCTGTGTTTGAGTGCTTAACATGCTACTTGAATACTTGTTTGAGTAGCCATCTTGTTGCATTCATCTTGTGCGTTTTTCCTCCCTTGGAAAACCTTGCTTCTGTCTTCTCGACAGCTGCTCGATACCTTCTCAACAGCATCTCGACAGTAGCTCGACACAAGTTTCTTCTATCGAGATTTCTAGATTTGACCTCAATAGCTTCTCGACAGCTAAGTCGATCCATCGAGCCAAATTTCTGTGCTCTCTGTCTACTCGATACATTCTCGATCCATCAAGATTTCTGGGTAGCTTCTCAATAGATTCTCGACACATATCTCGATCTATCGAGGTAATTTTATGTGCTCTCTGCCAACTCAATAGCAGCTCGACAGCTTCTCAATCTGTCGAGACCCTCTTGCATGAATTATTTTTCACATGTTTTGCTTCTTTCTATTATCTTGTCATCCATAGTATCTTGTTTCATTACATTCATGCATTTATATGGATTACTTGTGTCTCTTGATCATCTTAGCTCATTTTTATGTTTCTCGGGTGAAGCTTTATAGTTTCTTGTACCCTTTGTTAATCATGACAAAAAGGGGGAGAAAATGTGGTTTCTTTTTAAGATTCTACGTGTTAGGGGGAGAAATACATGCCTTTGTAAGGGGGAGTTGTGTTTCATCTTGTTAGGGGGAGTGTTTGCCTCCTTATTGTTTTATGAGCTTTTTTTAGCTTTTTGTACACCGGTCTTGTGACCATTTTTACATACATTGTGCTTATCTTTGATATATATATATATATATATATATGATGTATATATTCTTCACCTATCTTTACATGTGATGTTTCTTCTCTATCTTTATACACATGTTTCTTTATGTACGCAATCTTTATTTCTCTTTCACACATAATGCCTTGATGAGTTTTGTTTAAGTGTTTTAGAAAGACAGATTGTGAAAGTCTATCATGCCGTGAACTCTTTTCTTGCAAAGTTTTTCAAGAATTTGTAGTAGGGATAGATTTATTTTGTAATAAAACAAGTGGTTATAAGTTAAGTAATTTAAGACTTCTCTCATGATTAGTTGTTTTGTTGTGGTTTTGTCACGGATTGCCAAATGGGGAGATTGTTAAGGACATATTTTATGTAATTGGTTAATCTTTTGACAAAATACATTTTACTTATAATTTGGTAGATCTAGGATGAGTATAGTACTTCAAGAAACAAGAATTTAAGTCAAGTATTAAAGCCATGAAGATTTGACCAAGAAACAAGTGAAGAAAAGTTGTTCATTAAATCTCGACAAATACCTCGATAGAAACAGTATCTATCAAGATTTAAGAACGAAGCTCGATAGAAGCTGAATCTGTTGAGATCTACAAAATCAAAATTTTCAAATATGATTTTTGGCCCTAGCTGACATGTATGTGTAGGATTTATTTTCTCACAACTCCAGATATATATAAGGCTTATTTTAAAGGCCGTTATACATGGAGAACACATGCAGAAAGTGACCTAGTGCCTTATTCTCTCTGCAAGAAGTTACTACGTCTTTTGCGCCTTAGGGTTTTGTAACCAAGTACTTCTTGATCTTCATTGTTGATGAAGTAAAGAACTTTGCAACCAACGACATTTTCAAGTTGCTGGAGTTAGTCACGTCCGTGCAAAAGGGTGCCGTTCATATATTGAAGAGTTTAGAGGTTCTGAAGCGGTAGAAGGTTTCTGTTGTAAGTTCATCTACGGGAATTGTAGAGTCTAGGGACACAGGTTTTTTACTAGATCTAAAACTTCTCTTTACTATAGTAATTTGCTTTTCGGGAAGGTTTCCCCCAGGTTTTTTACTATGAAACTAGTTTGTTTCATTGGTTTTCCTAGGTCATCATATCTTGTCTTATTTACTATTCCGCTGTACATGATATTGACATGATATTGATGTTTGTTTGTTTTAACAATGTATATTCATAATAAATCTAATTAACAACTTGGGTTTAAAACTTGTTAATTATATCAACCAGGGTCTAAATTTTCCAACAGAAGTCTTCCTTGGATTGAGGATATCCAAAAGAATACTATCCAATTTCCATATTCACGTGGAATTAGAAAAGTTAGATGGTAATTAGAAGTATTTATCTAGTCAAAGACCAATTTGGCTAGAAAAAGAAGTCAAAATAAAAGAGAGTTCTTATACTCGAAGGAACTTGTTTTCACCAGCAAACAAATTACTTCCGGCAGTGGCCACTGATCAAAGTATTTGATTTAAAAGTCATCCAGCCAAGATCAAGAAGTTATCACTGCTAAAATCGTTGGCCAAGATCAAGAAGGTATCACTACATGAAACTTCATGGGCTAAAACAAAAGAAGAAGAAGTCCTTCCTTCATTGAATTTGGTGTTAAAGAAAATCTTATCCAATAACAACTATCTTGTTTGCGTGGAGTTGTATAAGAATTCTTTAATGTCTTGGTAGAAAAAAAAACACATCCTGACATACGTGAGGGCCTTTAAAAAAAAAAGGGGGGTCCTAAGTTATAGTTGGATATCTTGAAAAAACAATTTTTGTTCTGTCTCAACCTAATATTAAATTTTGGGTCCTAAGACTAAAAAAAAAACTATAAATTCCAAAAAAAAGAAAGAAAGAAACCCAAAAAAGAGTTTGTGTTTAATTCTAGGCCAAAACAGAAAGAAAAGGCCCTTACCAATATCCTTTTCCAAGCAGCCAGTTCAAGCACAAAGCCTCTTGTTTGAAATTTCAAAGTCAACCACGGGTAATAAGCCACCGTCAAACACCCTTGAATCCCTAATCACATTCACCCACGGGTAAGTACTTCTCAAATTATGAATACTTGGTAGCCATGGTAGGTAAGAACTCAAAGAAAGTCAATGATAAAGAAAAGAAAAGAAAGAGGAACTTGCAAAAGATAGAACCTGAAAAGCCGTGAGCCTCCGACTTTGTTTAAATTGTTTTGAAACTAAATCTGAAAGTAGAAGAAGAAGAAAAAAGAAGAGGATGTAGAGCTAAATTAAATGTCTTCAATCTGAAGAAGAATGAAAGAAACTGGCAAAGTGTACGTGAGTTTGTGGGTCTTAAAGTATAGGAGTTTTAATTTACATATTTATCCCCGTTTGTTGAAAACTTGTATGTAGGTATGATGAGAGTATTTTAGGCATAAAAATTAAGGAATCCAAACAGAGGAAGCCCCTTAAATAGTAGTATAGATTAAAAAAAATGTAAATTGAATTTTCACATAGAATTATACAAATGATAAATATAGTTTATGTTACAAAATTAAAAAAAAATAAAAATAATTCTTGTAAAATCTTTCACCCGAACTTATCTAATATTTCATTCCAATGCCTCCTCAATGCAATCCAATAAACTTGTGCATATGTCAACTTGAGAAAGATAAAAGAATTAGGGTTAAACCAAGTATTTTTTAAAAAAAAAACTTTAATCAACAAACCAAGTAGCTAGCGTGTGTGTTATTAATTAAAGAGTTTTCTATAAATCCACCATCAATGATTCTGAGATACTTTATTAGAGTTTGTGTTTGATTGGGAAACCAAGTAGCACTAAAACAAATGGCTCTGTTAAAAACTCCTGGCCCCGATGGTATGCCCCCTCTTTTCTATCAAAATTATTGGGGTCTTGTAGGTGATGATGTCACAACAACTATCTTGTCATATTTAAATTCTGCCACCTTACCCCATCCCCTAAACCATACATTCATAACTTTAATCCCAAAAATTAAAAATCTCGTTGATGTCTCTAATCACCGTCCTATTAGCCTTTGTAATGTCCTTTATAAAAAATTTTCAAAGGTCCTTGCAAATAAGTTAAAAAAATCCTACCCTCAATCATAATTGAACACCAAAGTGCCTTCACAAAAAACCATTTGATTTCAGATAATATTCTTGTTGCTTTTGAAACACTGCATAGTATGAATATTCACAAATCTAAGAAATCAGATTATATGGCGATAAAATTAGACATGAGTAAGACATATGATAGATTGGAGTGGTGTTTTTTGGAGGAAGTAATGAGAAAATTAGGATTTAATGAAAGATGGATTACCCTCATGATGGTTTGTGTCAAAACAATTTCATACTCGGTATTGGTGAATGGTGAACCAAAGGGTTTGATTAATCCTACAGGGGGAATTCGCCAAGGCGATCCCCTATCTCCCTTTCTATTTTTGTTATGCACGGAAGGCCTTAACAATCTTATTTTGAAGGCAGCAAGTGAGGGCTCTATACACGGCTTTACTTTGAGTAGAAGAAGCCCAAAACTAACCCATATTCTCTTTGTAGATGATAGCTTATTGTTTTGCAAGTCCAACAGAAATGAATGCCAAAAGGTGCTGGATATCCTAGCCTCCTATGTAAGTATGTCGGGGCAACAAATAAATCGAGGCAAAACATCCATCTTTTTCAGTAAATCCACCACTATTGCCATAAGGATAGAAATCAAGGAAGTTTTAGGGGTTCCTGAAATTTTGCACTACAATAAATATTTGGGTTTGCTATCACTTGTAGGAAAACACAAAAAGGCAAGTTTTGATTACATCAAATAAAGGGTTTGGAGGAAGCTTCAGGGTTGGGGAGAAACCTTACTATCACAAGTAGGGAGAGAAGTGTTGATTAAGGTAGTGGTTAAAGCTATTCCAACATATACAATGTGTTGCTTCAAGCTCCCACTTGGCCTTTGTCATGAAATTCAAAAGATTATTCGTAGTTTTTGGTGGGGAGAAATAGGAGATCATAGAAAAATTCATTGGATCAAGTGGGAGGATATGTGTGAACCAAAATCCGAAGGTGGCATGGGTTTCAAGGAGTTATCATTGTTCAATAATGCTCTCTTAGCATAAGCAAACGTGAAGGTTGCTGCACAATAAAAACTCTTTGTTTTACAAAGTGTTTAAATCAAAATTCTTTCCCAATTGTTCTATTATGGAAGCCAAGGAAGGACATGGAGGTTCGTATGCTTGGAAGAGTATTTTGAAGGGTCCCTAGGTCATACGACAAGGAGCAAAATGGAGAGTGGGAAATGGAGAATCAATTAAGCTTTGGGGCGATAATTGGCTGCCTTCGTTACAAAATCTAAGACTCCAAAGCCCCCTCACACCTGAGCTTCAAAATGCCATTGTAAGTTCTCTCATTAATCCTACAACTCGACAATGGGATCTAACCTTGCTACCTAATGTGTTTAGTCATGCGGAAGATGAATTGATTAAACAAATCCCACTAAGCCGAACCAATACAGAGGATGCTCTTTTCTGGCCATATGTCCAATCCAGTCAGTACACCACAAAGTCAAGGTATTTCTTCCTCAAAACTGAAGCTAGAACGACAATTCCACTGAACCATACCCAAGCCGAGTTGCTGAAACTACTATGGAAGAAAATCTGGAAGCTCTCATTGCCGTGCAAAATCAGGAATTTCCTTTGGAGAGCTTGCAAAAATGCCATTCCAACAATGACCAACCTGCTGCGCTGCTGTGTGGTGGATGACCCTAGCTGCTTTTTTTGTGCACAACATAATGAAGATGTACTTCATTCACTATGGTCATGTCCGAACCTTGCACAGGTATGGAATGAAGACACTCAATGGAGTTTCAGAGGACAAACGACCTTCCAAGACTTCCCTCAACTGCTCCTCCATGTCTTTGAGTCGAGTTATAGCGTTGAGCTGTTTACTATGCAAATTTGGACGATCTGGTACAAAAGAAACAAAGCTTGAACAACCCCACCTAGATTTCCCTTAAACCTTATATCATAGTGAGCTTTTGAAGCTCTGATGGAGTACCGATTTGCATAGCCAAAGAAAACCGCAACAGCCCCTTCGGTCAGACCATGTGTAAGGTGGTTACCACCACCGGTGGATTGGTACAAAGCTAATTTCGACGCGGCAGTTTTTTCAGGATGATGGTAAAGCAGGTATAGGTGTGATAATCCGTGACAGCCGAGGCTCGGTTATGGTCTCTTTAACACAGAATGTTCAGCTCTCTAGTTCAGTTGTGGAGATGGAAGCTTTGGTAGCCACTTGGGCCATTGAACTTACTCTAGAACTAGGTTTTGACAGGATTATTTTCAAAGGTGATTCCGACATTGTTATGAGAGCTCTAACAGATCAGTCACCTCCCTTTGCTCCTTTCGGCTTGCTGATTAGGGATGCCCAAGTTTTTGCAGATTGGCTTAGTTGGGTTAAGTTTCAACATGTTGGTAGAGATGGTAATAATGTAGCTCATAACTTTGCTAGACATACACGTCATGTCACATGTTTTTCTGTTTGGATGGAGGATGTTCCATTCCATTGTTTTGATGTTTATCAGGCAGACTTTCCTGTTTCTTAATAATAATCAAAGTCTTGTTTCTAAAAAAAAAGTAGCAACATAATCCCCTAAAAAATAGTAACATAAATTCCTATATAAAAAAAAACCAAAGTAATCCCCTCAGGAAAAAAGAAAAAGAAAAAAAAGTATTATATATTCCCAAAAAAAAATCAAAAAAAGAGTTTGTGTTTGATTGTAGGCCAAAACAAAAAGAAAGAACCTTTACCAATATCCTTCTAAAGTAGCCAGTTCAAGCACAAATCCTCCATTTTGAAATTTCTAAGTCAGCCATGGGTAATAAGCAACCGTCAAACATTATTGAATCCCTAATCACATTCATCCAAAAGAAAGTACTCCTCAAATTTGAAAGAAGAAGAAGAAAAAGAAGAAGAAGAAAGGAGAGGATGTAGAGTTAAACGTAATGTTTTCAATCCGAAGAAGAATAAGAGAAATTAGTAAAATTTACGTGAGTTTGTGGGTCTCAAAGTATAAGAGTTTTAATTTACATTTTTATCCTTGTTAGTTGAAAACTTGTAATTGAGTATATTGAGGGTATTTTAAGTATCAAAATTAAAGGGAAACCTTAAATAGTAGTAATAGTATATATATAAATATATATATATATATTTATATATATATCTCCACATATTATAATAATAAACCAATAAAAAAACCACCTTCAGTCACCACCAAACCAAACCCACAAGCAAGTAACCTCCAATCTCAGGCCTACATTTCATGCAAAACCACCACCTCTGCTGCTGCTAGGGTTTACTGTCAATCGCCATGGCTTTTCAAGGCAAGAAGCTCATCAACGATCCCAACGGTTCGCATTCTTCCTATCTCATCAAAATGCATTAATTTGTTTTTGCACATTTCCGTTTTGAGATAACAACCTCTTTATTAATTTTACATTTTTTTTTTACTCTCTGTTTGGTTACCGGGAAATTTTCAAAAATTCAATTAGCCAGATTTTTGTATTTTTGACTTTAATAGCCTACAGATGAGATGGAACTTAATATATTTGAATCTGATACCTTCCTTCTAAGATAGATGGTCCACTGTGGTAAGTGTAGGGTCTGTCTAGATACCTACATTGATATAACGATACTCAGAAGTTTTGCTAGGATCTTGATCTTCAACCATATTCTAAATAGATGGAAACTGCGCTCATGTTTCGTTGTTTTTGGCACTGATTGTGTCAATTAATTTAGTTCATCCATAAAGCTTTGTTGTTACCCTCTTGCCTATAAAAATTGGACAAATCTCTTTGGTCTTGTAACCAATGAGGATCGAAGTTAATTACAAGTTGAGTCACTCAAAACAATTTGATGGCAATAGGTCATTTTCTAAAAGGAGAGTGATGGCAAGGATGACATTGATAACATATTAAAATTGAGGGATGAAATTGAACTCCAACACAGTTCAGAAAAAATATATGTTTGCTTTGCCTTTTTCAAAAGCAATTTTAAGAAGCACTCTTCCTTATCATTATCTGCATTTTTTTGGTTTTAGAAGATGGAAGGACTGGTTTTGGTACTGATTAAGAAAGTGGCCCTGAAGGCTAAATCTTGTATTGTCGTTATCTTTTTATTTTTTGGGCTGCCGGGGGGTGTTCTCTTTTCTCTTTTAGTTTTAAATTAATTCAAAACCTTAGAAACTAAAACCTTTACTCAGCTTAATCTAATATAACTACATGGCATATCAAGCTTAGAAACAATGGAGAATTAGGGAAATGCTTTATGGCATTTGGAGTTTTCTGCTGACGGGGGAGGGGAGGGAATTTGCACTGTTGTTCCCTCTTATAGTCCTTGTCTCTAATATGTCAATGTGAAAGTTTATAGTGATTGAATAGGCAATGAGCTTTGTCAATTGCTATCATATTTCACTTTGACATATTGGAGGTAAATTGAAGAGGCAATTAGCTTTGTTTACTTATCCAAAAATAAAAAGGCAAATAGTGTTGTACGGAAAGCCACAACAGGGTTGAAAAAGTGATAAAAGCAAGTTGATAAAATTTGTTTGTAATTGTTTCAAGTACAAATTGTTCATCATCATGAGCAAGATATACTTTTACTTAATAAAATTTCCAATTACCTATCAATAAATGTGTGTGGTTCATGGCCTAGACTGGTCAGTGGTATGAAATTAAATAAGAAAAAGAGTCTGAATCACAAAGAGTTTTCATTTCAGTTTTTCTTTTTCATTACATGTGTTACTTGTGACTTTCAAAAAATGGTTTGTTTGTTTCTTTATTGAAGTAAAATTTGAGGGTTTTAGTCTTATACTATTGTAAGTGTTGGTGTCAATGATTTGTTGAACTAGACATCCTAGGTTTGATCCCCACTAGGAGTTCCCTTGGATTACCTGATACTTGGTTATGGCGGGTAGGTCATACATCTGTAAATTACTCCCTAGGGTTGGGTCCAAAGGGCCCTGCCTTGGTGAGGTTCCCTATCATAAAAAAAAAGTGTTGTTGCCAATGAGTCCTGGCTCAAATCACATATCCTCCTCTGGGTCCTCCCATAAGAAGGAATGGAGGGTAAGGTAGGGGGTTCAATACCCAGAAGGTGCATGTGTAACTTACTAATAAAAAAATAGTCTTGGTTCTCTTTGGCTTTGCTTAATTCTACAAGGACAAGGTAAGGGGAAAAAAGGAGCTTAAAGCTATCTTCCTTTCTTGGGAAATATTATGTCCTTTTTGTCTTTCTTTTGGAGTTATATATGGGTAGTTATGGAGTTGGTCTATGCCCTTGTGTAAGTACATCACTCTTTTGATTTTTTGGGCTTGGCAAGTAACGTGGCAAGTTACAATAAAAGAGAAATGCAATGTAGTCTTTGCTTGTTGGAAAAATTGGGTTTTAATTGCTTGCATTGTGGTTTCACTGTTGCAGATGTGGTAACTGAGTTCATCGAGGGACTTGTGGAAACTTATCCTGGGCTGCAGTACTTAGATGGTTTTCCAGAGGTGATCTTTTTCTCTTGAGTTTTCTTCTATAATCAATGAGAAGCAGCTTATATATATAAATGTAGAATTTATAATGATACTTTCCCGCTTTGTGGGGATACAGGTGAAGGTTGTATTACGTGCTGATGTTTCAAGTGCAGCATATGATAAAGTTGCAATCATATCAGGTTTTAGACCATGAAAAATATTAAATAATTTTTTGATTTTAGTGTCGTAACTTTGATCACCCTCTCTTAAACTTTAAATATCATCTGTTTATAGTAATTTTCTGGCCTAGAACAGTTGTAAATGCATGTTTGATTGTTTTCCATAGTTTCCCTTGTCACTTGTACGGTTTAAAGAAGAAATGGAAATCGGGAAAAAGTTATCCTTTTTTAAGGATAATAGCCTATTGCTAGCATGGAGATATTATTTTATTGAACACTAATTCCTTTTCTATAAATTGATATTGACCCAAGAGTATTTATTTGTGCTTGCCTTTCATTGCATTTTTTGTTTTGCAACTATTTTAGCCCATGGTAGGGCATGAATCTAACAACTTGTAAGTTAATAGTATCTAACTTTTAAAACAACCCCTACATTCATAGAAATGGTTTTGGCAAAAGCATCAAAATGCAAACTCTGTGTAAAGATTTTTATTTTTTTTCCCCAAGTAAATGGGTCTTGAAAATCACCCTTGTCTGTTTGGCAAACAGTGGTTAGCTTTTTGCTTTTTATCTCTCCTTTTACCAAATAAGTAGCAAAGCTTGCTTTTTGTCTCACCTTTAACAATTAAGCTACCAAAATTAGGTGATGCCAAATTGGTAAGCAGAAACAAGTACTAATTCTATTTATTTATAGGCCTGTAATATAAGGTTTTTGGTATCTCCCTTTTCTGATTCCTTTGCTGTGAGTTTCCCCCTTTTTAAAATCTTAATAACAAAATTGTTGGTGAAGATTTGCAATTGTGGTTTTTAATTACCCAAAAAGACATGTGAGGGACTAGATGTTATGGATTATTTTGCTCAGTAGAAATGATCCTCACAATTAGTATGAGATTAGTCATTGGCAAATATCAACTTCCTATGAAGGTCGCATTCTTTTTGTGGACAGCAACTTGGAATTGGATTCTTACGTTCGATAATATTATGTGGAGGGGTTTGTTATTAGCGAATCAGTGCTGTATTTGCCAAAGGGAGGGAGAATCAGTAGTTCATCTCTTTCTGCACTGTGATGTTGCCCATGCGCTGTGGGGGATGTGCTTCAGTTGTTTGGGATTCATTGGGTCATGCCAGAGTCGGTTAAGAATTTTTTATTTTTCTGGAGAAATTGGCTTGGGAAGCATGGTTCGGATACTTGGAACTTAATTCTGGGATGCTTGATGTGGATTGTTTGGAAGGATAAGAATTGCCACTCGTTTGATAACTCTGAGAGCTCCTTGGATCAATTAAAATCTGGGTTTCACTGCACTCTTTTTGATTGCTCTAGGTGTTAGGGTTTCGCTAATTGTTCTTCCTCTTTTGATTTTCCTATTTCCCTTGGACCTCCCTTTTGATTTCTCTGTATTTTTGTTATTTTTTTTGTTCCTTTGTATTCATTATCATGAACCTAATGCCTCTTTTTTATGTTTAATAAAATTGCATCTCTTACTTATCAGAAAAAAGAAAAAAAGGTATGCTATGGATTGTTATCCGGTTAACAGTATGAACCAACTTATTTTACACAATTAGATGCCATTTCTGCTGTGCCTGATAGCTTTGACAACCTTTTTTCTACTTGGTCCGTGCTCTTTTATTCATTATTTTCCCTTCTGTATCCATGATGGTGTCTTTTTGGTGAATATCGAGAGAGAGAGAGAGAGAGTAATTAGCGGAGCTTTTACTGGGTCATGGGTCATTTAAGGAGATAAAGAAGTTTAACTAAAACAGGAGTCTGTCTAATATGCAGTTTTGTATGATAACAAGAATATGAAGATTACACTCTTGTTTCATGAAAACTTTATACTTTTGAGGCAACGATGGGGCTTATGGGCCTTGGAGCTATGTTTCCAATCCATATCTAATTACTATCGCTATCCCTTTTTTAATATAATGCATGGAACAAGTCATTCTTGTGCATCAATTTATTGTCAGTATTTGGCCTTTCACATGTTTCAAGATAGTCTGCTTACATTCAATTACTGCCCTGCAAATAAATTGCGTATCCTAGGGAGCCTTTCTTTATACTGTTCTATTCCAAACAGGAGGTGGAAGTGGGCATGAGCCTGCACATGCTGGATATGTAGGGGAGGGGATGCTGACAGCAGCTATTTGCGGGGATGTTTTTGCCTCTCCACCAGTAGATTCAATTCTTGCTGTACGGTTTGTTTGTATTTATTCTTATATTTGGAAGCGCGTAATCATCACTCTGTCAATAATTATATCACTCTTCTTAGAAAACTCTAATATAACCTGTTTTTACTTTAGGGCATCCGTGCTGTAACTGGTTCTATGGGATGTCTTCTGATTGTCAAGGTATTTTTATTTGTTATGTAATATCTTAATTACTTTTAGATTTCTACATCAGGGTTTGTGGAGGCGTCCTTGTTCTAGGTATCTAATGGAATTTCTTTCGGAAAAGTGATGCTGATTCTGGATACCCCCCAGACCAGTTAAAAAGAAAATATATAAAAAGGAGTGAGAGAGAGATTTTGCAAGGCTCTTCAAACCATGTTGGAAACTGCAGTAAGCTTGGTGAATGGTTTATGGCGTGGATGTGGTTAACTTGAATAGGATGGTTTGATTAATAGGAGTCGTTTTATTTTTGTGTCTTGATTCATGGTGTAGTGATCTGTTATTGACAGAATTATACTGGTGATCGTTTAAATTTTGGTTTGGCTGCTGAGCAAGCAAAATCTGAAGGTTATAAAGTGGAGGTATTGTTTTCATTTAATTTTTCAATTCAAATCATCTTATATATGTTTAGATCCCTGAACTCCGCCCCCCCCCCCCAAAACAAAAAAAGTGTAATAAAATTTCTTTTTTTGCACCTTGTAGACCGTGATTGTTGGGGATGATTGTGCTTTACCTCCACCTCGAGGCATAGCTGGACGAAGAGGATTGGCTGGGACTATTCTTGTTCATAAGGTTCACTCTCTCTCCCAAAACACATAACACAAAGGAGCTTGGTGCCATGTCCATTTGTGTGGACAGAGAATAGACTCCTTGCTCTTTTTCCCTCTCTCTCTCTCTATCCTTTTTCTGGATACTTCATATAGAAAATTTTCTATTCTTTAGTGTGCTCTTTCCTTGTCTTATTAATTTTTTCCACAGTAAGATTCTTTTTGAATATTTTTCAATAGTTATTTTAATGTATGTGTTCACTGGGTGAAAAATTATGAATAAGGCTATTCATGAAGAGTATGAATCTTTCTTGATCATAGATCATACAGTCAGATCCTGGTTTATAAGTTCATTGTATCAAACAGGAAAATGAAAAGAAAAGAAAAGAAAAGAAAAAGCTAAAATAAATTATTATGTCATAGTTTTCAATGAGATTCTTCTAGTATGCCTTTTTCCCCCTTTCAGAGTCATGGCTTGTTATATTTAATTAACAATAGAATCACCAGGTTATTTTTTTTTATCGGTAAGTAAAATCGTTAGGTAATTTTTAAAAGTTTTCCCCACTTAATTATTCCTACAAATTCTTACCCTTTGGGAAAGACAGGTTGCTGGAGCTGCTGCTGCTGCTGGCCTTTCACTTGCTGATGTTGCTGCAGAAGCAAAATGTGCATCAGAAATGGTTGGAACAATGGGTGTTGCGCTATCTGTTTGCACACTGCCTGGACAGGTTACATCAGATCGTTTGGGTCCAGGAAAAATGGAACTCGGCCTTGGAATTGTAAGCCAGTTTGGGTGCATAAACTTATCTTTGAGATAAGAATTGCAGTCTTCATTTAGGTTTCAAAATTATAAATTTCTAGTTTAATTTAAAATAAGCTGGAGTTCATTCTCTGCTGAACATATGCTTAGTTGATTCTTTTTGATGTATGCACCTTTTAATCTGGCTAACATTTGCTGGTATTCTCCATCAATTGCTTGGTTCTTTTTCGGCTTCCAAAATAATTATATTTCTTGTTTCATATTTACATATTAGGCATGCATAGTCTTTTCAATAAAATCTTTCTTACATATAAAAAAAAAAAAGCATATTAGTTGTACTTAATGAGAAATTACTAATTGTCTCAAAATCTTAAGCTATGTGAAGATGATGAATTTAATCTTTTAACCATAATTCTAACATTTCCCCTAATGTGTGGGCCCAAACTCCGCCTTAAAAAGTATTTTAACTTTTTAAATGGGAGGTAGATTGGAGACAAGGATTGAACTCAGGATCTCCTATTTTGATACCAGGATGAATTACATTGTCCCAAAAGCTTAAGCTGTTAAGAAATGATGAATTTAATCATTTAACCATAATTCTAACACTAAACATGCATTTATTTACAGCATGGTGAACCTGGTGCTGCAATGGCTGACATTCAGCCTGTGGATGTGGTGGTTTCTCATGTTCTTAATCAGATACTCTCACCGGTATGTCCAAGTATTTAAGGTTCAATTCTTCTATTAATATATAACATGCTCCTCTTACTGTTTTAAACAAAAACTAAATTTGTGTTTAATATAGCTTATTCCACAAAATTATGCTAATGATCTTTGAATCAATTGGTAATCCCTTACCTATGAATAAGAGGTGGAATGGGGGGATGTCTAGTCCTTTGGCTGCCTCAAGGCTGGCTGGGTTAGGTAACTTGGGTCATTGTTTAAAATTGGTATGGTTGTGTGACTGGTTTCTTCCTGTTGAAAGAGAGAGGAGAAGGGGGGAAAGGAGGGGGGGGGGGGGGGGTTCTTATACCCCATAATTATGAAGGTCAATATCCATTATAAATTTAAAATTTGTGTACCTTTCTTTTATGGTTATTTCTTTCTGTTTTTCTATCATCCTTGTCTATGTGGAGAATTTATGCTCTTATTTTTTGTTGCTTACATGGGAAATCATTGAAGTTAATTCTGTAGATACTAGATAGTCTTTTGAAGAGTTCTTTATTTATTTATTTTTAAATTTTTTTTGGGACAAATAATGTTCCTAGTTACATTTTGTATTGTATAGCTTTGGTGTCTTGCTAACACAAGCATTTTTATTTTTAAGTCTTGACAACATGTTCTAGTTGTTTGAAACTTGTAGCTATTACTAGCAAGGTGATGCAAGAGGCAATGGGAAAACAAATTTATTTGATTTTATGTATCAAGGGAAATTTTGCAATTTTATAATATTCTGGAATTGGCTGTGCTAACAGTCCATTAGATCTTTTTTGGGTTTTATTTAAGTTTGGTTATTTAGTTGGGCTTAGTAGTAAAAGCGTAAGAAGTCCAAGTCCAGTCTTGTTAGGGTTTTAAGAAATCCTAGTTCAACTAGGAATATGTTGTCCAATCTTATTAGTGTTTTTTAAAGAAATCCTAGTTCAACTAGGAATAGGTATTAGGCTTTTATTTAAAGAGTTGTAATGCTTTCTATTGAGATGATGAATATTTTCAGAATTTAATAGCTATGAAGCTTTCTTTATGGTTTGTGTGATGCAACCTTCTCTGAGGTGTGACACTAAGGAACCCTAGGTGTGATGCTTAGGAAGTGTAGGTGTGAAGCCTAGAATTTATCTTTTCTTTAATTTTACTATTCATGGTTACTGTTCACATCAATGTTCACAGCAACCCAAATCTTGATTTTCACATTGTTTCATCCCCAAACCCTACTATTCCCCTTCCCCCTTGGAAACCCTATATTCTCTATCATTTTCTAGCCTATTCCCCACCAAAACCTAACCCTGATTCCTCAAAACTGAAGCTATATCAGATCTGCCCCAAGAGTTCTAAATCAGGTATTGTTTGTTCCCCCTTGTCCCACGTCACAAGGGTTCAAGTGATAGTCCAGTGGTAGTAACACTGTCTGTGGTGGTTTGATGTTTGTGGTTCGAACCCACCTTTCCCCTCCCCCACTATCAAAAACAAAATATAGCTATTGCTAGCATATTTGCAGAATCCATCTATAACTTCTCACAAAGCGAGGCACCTAGCTGTTAATGCAACTTCAGATTATTAGATTATTTTATTTTATTTTATATTCTGAACGTATTAGTAGATGAACGGTTTTGTGGTAGTTTATGTATTTTTACACCATGCATATATTTAAATTTTGAATCACATTGTATATATTGTTAACCTCACAGGTTAAGGTTCTTTACTCTCTCCCCCAAAATGTTACAGCTCAATTTTATATCCTTTACTTTGAATTTTTAATCCCTGCAGGAAACAAACTATGTTCCTATTACACGAGGTAATAGAGTGGTGCTGATGATCAATGGGTATGCTGGATTTTCTTTAGTGCTTTAGATCAGAATTCACCTTATCAAGTAATGGAACATGAATTATTGTTCACATCATGATAATCGACACAATATATCAAAGAGATTTTATCTATACACAGTTGAGTGGAATGAGTTTCTAGCTTTCCCATGACAATGTATTGCAACGCATCTCAGACAGAAATTTCAGAAAATTGTATGATTGGTTTTTTTTTTTTTTTTTTTTTAACAATCAATAATCAATTTTTACCTATTGGCTACCTGATCTAATTTAATAATTCTCTTTATTTAGAGGAGAAAAAGGAGGATTCAGATTTGGAAATATCTTTTTCTCAGATTAGATGGTAATATATTTCCTGTCAATGAAAGCTATACTATTTTTTTGCTATACGTTTGTCAGAAGATTGAGAAGATAAAAAAGGGAGGGTAAAATTCGACAATACATCTCTTTTAGACTTTTCTATGATCATAAGTTCTCTGTTTTTACTCTCCATTCTTCAATATTAAAAATTTCTATTTCTGAAGTTTTTGTCAATGTTGTGATGCTGGACTCTAACTCTAACAATCGATATCCAAACACTTAGAATTGGCTATATGAATTCTTTAGTATACTATGCTGCAGTTTTCCTCTGTACTGGAGTTTGGAGCAATCTCCTCTTCTTAATATGATAATGATTTACTGATAATAATAATTTAAAAAAAATCTATTCTGCTACAGTTTGTCTTGTTTTCAACAACCATGCAGAATACATATAATATGGCATATATCAGAGGAAATGAGTTTTGATAGTTAACCTGACTTGTAATACTCCAATCTGACCTTCCTGATCTTGGAAAATGTGTAAAAATTTTCCTTGCTTTCTAAATCAACAACCCCATTCAGCATAGAATAGTGATCGAGGAATGTAAATCTTATCAATCATTTGTATTTGTTTCTAATGGGTGAATTTGGTATGGCTGGTTAGTTAATACAGGTAAGTGTGCTGTTTTGTATTGTTATTGTTTCCTATTATCATATTTTTTAAAACTTAGAAAATTTCAACTTGGTTTGCTTCCATACGATTGTCAAAATTTACCTGATGTTTGACTATCCTCATGGTATGCCTCCATTTTTGAGAATGTTTTTCTTTCAATTCCAGGTTAGGAGCCACCCCTATAATGGAATTAATGATTGCATCGGGAAAAGCAGTGCCAAAACTGCAGCTAGAACATGGACTGGCAGTTGATAGAGTGTATACAGGGTCATTTATGACATCTCTTGATATGGCAGGTTTGTTATCACTGGCAATAGCATTCTATCTAAACTGATATTGTATTTTTTCTGAGTTTTTTTTTTTTTTTTTTTTTTTCTTTAGGCTTTTCAATTTCCATCATGAAGGCAGATGAAACAATTTTGCAACGTCTGGATGCTGCAACCAAGGCTCCATACTGGCCTGTTGGTGTTGATGGTCTGTGAATGTGTTTGAACATTACTTATTTCCTTAATTTCCCTAAATTCATTTCTTCTATGTATAGGATTGTCTTTCATGAAGCTTCTACAGTGGCATTAGCATCATGGAGTTGTTATTGATAGTGGTCTAGTACCAAAAGGAGGTCCACTTTTTAGTAAAAAACATTATCTGTGTGTGTGTAAGGTTCAAGTTCCATTTAGTGTAACTCTTTAATAATGTTAAACCGCTTAATAATTTTCCTTGGATTAATATTTCTCCAGTCACTTTTGGATTATATGATCTCTTTATGTCATCATGCATGCTAAAAGTATATTTTTCTTATATTATAAAAACTAAAAATATTGAGTTTTGGATTGGATAGTAAATGAAATCTATTGATGTGACATTTACATGAATGATAACTGAGGAAAATATTTAATCCAACGGTGTCTTGGACCTCTTGGTAAAATGTTAGTTGAATGAAGAGTAATTGAATAGTGTAACATAACAAAAGTTACATAAGTGCAACTTGAATCCAGTCCCATATATGAATAAGAATGACAAGTCCTACACTGATTTGATTTTCTTTGAGCTTAGAAGTTGTCTTTATTGGCAGGTAATCATCCACCTGCCAAGATTCCTGTTCCAATGCCACCATCTCGTTCTACAAAGAGTGATGAGGTATGTGCATGATTTTATTGGTCACCCTGAAATTCGGGTTTAGATGACTCCGTTCTGAGGCAACTTATTTGCATAACATCTTTTCTGTATGAATATTTGGTTGGTTTCCTTGAGGTGCTGTAGAAAAATGTGATATACTTTTGTTGTGAAAGGTGAAAAGTGTTTAGGGTTTGATAAGTCAACCCTAACACAAAATATTATTTATATGTATATAAAGTACATGATATTACTGTTTTGCCCCTAATACTCATAATACTCCCCCTCAAGCTGGAGAGTATATATCATACAATTCTAGCTTGTTACACAATAAACCCAAACGAGTCTTACATAAAGCTTTGGTAAACATATCAACAATTTGGACTCTTGTAGAAACATATGGAGTAGTAATCACACCATCTTCTACTTTCTCCCGAATAATATGACAATCTACTTCAATATGTTTGGTTCACTCATGGAACACAGGATTGGAGGCAATGTAAATTGCTGCTTGATTATCACAATGCATAGTCATAGGCAGCTTCACAACAAATCTTAATTTTTCAAGTAAATGCTTAATCCACATAAGCTCACATGATATGTGTGTCATGGCTCTATACTCAGCCTCTGCACTAGATTTAGCAAAAACAATTTGTTTCTTACTTCTCCATGTAATCAGGCTTCCTCCCAAAAAATTGCAATACCCAGTAGTGGATTTTCTATCTGACGGTGATCCAGCCCAATCAGCATCAGTGTAGGCTTCTACCCATAGGTGACCATTAGCTTTATACAAAAGACCATGGTCTGGATGTGCTTTAAGATACCTCACAATCTGAATAACTACCTCCCAATGTGGAAGGCGAGGATCTTTCATATGCTGGCTCAAAACACTAACTACAAATGATATATCTGGGCGAGTAATTGTGAGATAATTTAGTTTGCCAACCAGACGATGATATCTCTCAGGATTAGATAACAGCTCCTCCTGATCTTCATATAGTTTGACATTAGGATCCATAGGAGTCTTCACTGGTTTAGATCCTAACAAGCCAGTTTCTTTCAAAATATCCAACACATATTTCCTTTGTGATAAACTGATGTCTTCTTTAGATTGTGCTATCTCAATACCTAAGAAATAACGAAGTTTACCCATATCCTTAGTTCGAAAGGAATTTTGAAGATATCTTTTCAAATCATCAATACCCTTCTTGTCATCACCAGTAATTATAATATTATCAACATATACTATCAACAAAATCTTTCCTCTTGTAAAGGTATGAGAAAACACAGAGTGATCAAAATGGCAACGTCGCAATCCAAACTTTAACACTACTTCACTGAATTTACCAAACCAAGCTCTGGGAGATTGTTTAAGACCATAGATGGCCTTATGCAATCTACACACTTTTCCAGACTCCCCTGAGCAACAAACCCAGGTGGTTGCTCCAAATACACCTTTTCCTTCAAATCGCCATTCAAGAAGGAATTTTTAACATCTAACTGAAATAATGACCACCCCAAATTAGTAGCCAAGGAGATCAAAATCCAGACAGAAGAAATTTTAGCAACAGGTGAGAATGTCTTGGCATAGTCAACACTGTATGTCTGGGTATATCCCTTGGCAACCAAGCGAGCCTTCAAGCGCTCAATAGAACCATCAAGCAAATACTTCACAGTGTACACCCAACGACAACCAACAGTAGTTTTCCCTGGAGGACAAGTAACTAAAGACCAAGTAGCATTTTCAGACGGGGCGGACATTTCTGCCTCCATAGCAAACTTCCAACCAGAGATAGACTGGAAACCGTGTTTTTGGTGCCCTCAAGGTATATCACTAAATAAGAGCTTTGTATTTTTGTAACCTCCTTGGTTCACTATATGTCATAATGACTAATTGATTTTTGCATGATCTGGTTAATCCTAAATAATTACAGGGTGCTCTTGATGGTGGTCTGGATATCCCCCACAGTGAGAAGAGGTTTGCTGGTTTTGGAAAGGGTGATGGTAAGCATCTTGATGCTGAAGTTCACCGCAAATACATCTTTGGGGGCCATGTTGCTGGATATATGAGGGTATGAATTCAGATTTTGTGATCTCTCATAGCTTGTTCTATTGTTTTGTTCATTGCCTTTCTTATAATATATTGTAATATGATTTAAATTTTTATTGTTATGTTAAATTGGTTCCAGACTTTGATGGAAGATGAACCTGAGAAATACCAATCTCACTTCAGTGAATACATCAAGAAGGGAGTTGAGGCTGATAGCATTGAAGAGATGTACAAGAAGGTTCATGCTGCCATCCGTGCAGATCCCACAACAAAGAAGCCTGAGAAACAGCCTCCAAAGGAACACAAGAGGTGAGGATAATTGTTAATTTATTTGTGATGTTTTTGTTGTGTTATTGTGTTTATATTCATATATTATGGAACAAGTTTATTGTACTCTTCTGATCAATCTCAAATGAATACCCTTAAATATTTGCTATTTTAATTGAATGTGTTTTGTTAAACCCCATCTTGATCAATACCAGGAAAAATGTTTTCTTATTATTTTTGTGTGTTGTCTTGATCAGAGATAAGTTTTGACAATTCCTGTGTGTTCCTTAACAGGTTCAACTTGAAGAAGCTCTCATACGAGGAAAGGAAGGCCAAATTGATTGAGAGATTGAATGCTTTTAACTCCGTAGCTGATGATGATGATGAGGATGATGAGTGAAAGTAGTGTTGGATTCGGTGCTTTATATTTGTTGATTATCCGTGATACATTTTGTTTTTTTGTCAACGCAACTGAGAACCTAGCTGTGTTTTTCTTTTTGTTAAATTTGTCATTTTTGCAGGTTGTTTCATCATCTAGATGTTTAACTAGATATGAATGTTAGTTTTGCATCAATTATATCAAAGTTTTGACTTTGTCATACTATTTAATACTGCTTATCTTTTATATTATGAATTTCCTGCGTTGTTGATCCTAGTTCCTGCTCTTTTCCCCTGAATTGAGTGCTATAGATGCCTTTGTAAAGAATTGGTTAGGAACAAAGTTTCTCTTTAAACTAATTTGTAAAAAAACCTCTGAAACTGGTCGAATATCTTTATATTGTGTAAATTTTGAAAATCTAACTTTTGGATTGAATGTTTTTATGTTCTTTATCCTTGCAAAATTTTAAGAAAATTAAAAAAATTTAAGTGCTATATCATTAACCAAATGTTAAAATTTTAAATTTTGTGATTTAAAATTGTGTATGAAAAATAAGTTTTTTGATCAAATAGTAAATAATATCTATCCAAATTTGAACAAAATAAGGGCACAAAAGTAAAATTTGAACAAAATAAGGGCACAAAAGTAAAATGAGAAGTTTGTATGGTTTTTTTTCAAATTAGTTTTTTAGACATTTGCTTGCCTGCTTTGGTGAGGCCTTTTGTTTATTTTCAGCGCATTTTAATTGGGTCTTTTCCGCCCGTTTTAATTAGCCTATAGCAGAATTTTGTTGTGTGCTATGTGAATGATTATGGAGATGATTGAAACAAAGGAGTATTCAGCAAAAAAAAAAACGAAGCAGTGTTTCCCGAAAACGCTTATGTAAAGTAATGGTGCAAAGTAAAAGCAGTAGAGGGTAATATTTGTAGAGACAATGTTAATGCTACCTGTTGTATGATTTATGTAAAGTAATGATGCAAAGTGAAAGCAGTAGAGAGTAATATTTGTAGAAACGTTCTTAATGCTACCCTGGTGGAATGCTATCTGATGGATGATAAAAGTGATGTCAATAATAGTTTAATGTGTTTACCAAAAAAAGAAGAGTTTAATGTGTGAGTTAATAATAGGTTAATGTGAAAGTTACCATCAACTAATTAGCGGTGGTTTAATGTTACTATCAACTAATTAAGGGTGGTTTAATGTAAAAGTGATGATTAACTAATAAGAATATGTTCTCCCTCAAAAAAAAAAAAAAAAAAAAACTAATAAGAATATGTTTTGTGAATAGTTGTGAAATTTGTTATAAATTGTGTTGGTATTGTAGTATTGTTTCCTGTATACAGTCAACTTTGCAAATTACAGAACTGTACGGAAAATAACAACACTTAATTATTTTATCTGTGGTAATAAAAATAAATCCTTTTTCAAATGGCAAGGTTGCAGAATAACCAAAATACTTTATTTTTTTACGTGATTAACTCTATTGATTCCGCAGTTCCGCTAGAGCCAAAGACCTATACATATAGCAGTAAACATTTTGAAACAATGAGATCATGGGTTTAAAAGCTTTTGTCAACATTTTGGAGTTACTTTTAAGAGATAAATTTATATATTAACCCGGTGTATGTGGGACGGGAGTTCTGCACATATTCACATATACTCAAAGAAATAGTCAAATACTTGAAAATATAAAAAAAAAAAAAAAAACATTTTGAAACAATATGATGCAGTCAATTTGGTTGGTTAGTTAATGATCATACAAATAAAGAGAGACTAAAAAGATATGAAAGGGTCCACAGGTTTGGAACCTTATCTGCTACCAGCCAATGGACTTCCATTCTCATTAACATCTTAAGCTCCAAACACTATCTACTTCCTAGAATTTTTCCCACATCAGCACAATTGACTTAAAAAGAAAGTGCCTTCTGGTTTTGAATTTAACTCAGAGAGGTGAGTCATGGGCCATTCAATATCCCCAGTACCATGTCCTCCAACACCCATCTCAACAAGACTAGAAAGGAAGACTCATTCTCCATCTCTAGGGTTCCAAAGAGTCTGGGCTTGCCATCAAGGTTGCAATGATGACCTACATGATAAACTTGTCCATAGAAGGTATGTGTTGTTCATTCTACTAAATTTGCTTTTTACTGTACATGTGTATGTATATATGTTAAAATGTACATATGACGACTATGTACGTAGTCTTTTCTTTCAAGGTCGAAACTTATTTGGTGGTGAGTTTACAAAATTCAAGAATTAAACATTGACAAAAAATAGTTTGCCATATTAAAATGTGAAGACAAGTGAACATAAGAGACAAACTGAGAGATAGGATGAGAGGTACAAGAACGCTTAGGGTATGTTTGGTAACTGTTTTTTCCCCTTATTTTCTGTTTCCAAAAACAATTTTCTATTTTTGAGACTAAAAAACTTGTTTGGCAACTCAAAATGGACAAAAAACAAAAATTGTTCTTAAAACTCAATTTGTGAAGGAAACTGAAAATATGTAAAAGGCTGTTTTCAGTTTTTAATTTTCAAAAGTTAATGAAAACACGCATTTAATTTAATGAATCTGTTTCATTTAATGAGTTAGCAATTAGAGTTCAAATCCTAGGAACAATATATTTTAGTATTTTTTATTTTTTTTCTTCGAAAACCTATCTTTTCAATTTCAACTAACAAAACATGTTTTTTATTTCAAAAATACAAGAAAATTGTTTTTTCTTTATATTCCCAAAAACAAGTTTTTGAAAATAGAAAACAAAAACTATTACCAAACATAACTTTACATTTGCGCAAAGCAATTGGAAGAGAGGCAGGATTAGCAGGTGGATCACTAGGCGGGGAAGAAGTCTCCGCTGGAGGTTTTTGCCAACGACGATACACCTGGAGTGGTTTTTGAGAAGATTCAGTAGGAGACACAGGTGGTTAAGAGGAAGACAAGGAAGAGAACTGTCACTAGCAACCGAAGGAGAGATAGGATTGAGATTCATCAAATGTGACATCAACACTAATAAAACAACGACGAAGTGTAGGTGAGTAACATCAGTATCCCATTTGAGTACGAGAATACCCAAGAAAAACACATTTAATGGATCTAGGATTAAGTTTGTCACTTCCTGGACCTAAGATATGAACATAGCACACACAACCAAAGATCATAAGAGGTAGATGAAACAAAGGTGCATCAGGAGAGAGCACAGTATAAGGGATTTGACCACCTAGAACAGTGGAAGGCATACGATTAATCAGGTGATAGGCAGTGAGAACAGCATCACTCCAATATGATTTGGGAACGTGCATATGAAACTTTAAGGCACGAGTGACTTCTAACAAATGACGCATTTTGCGTTCAGCAACACCATTTTGTTGTGGAGTATGGGGGCATGAAGATTGGTGAATTATTCCATGATCATCTAAAAATTGAGACAAAAATGTATGAAAATATTCACAAGCATTATCAGACCGAAAAATACGAAGGGAAGCATTAAATTGAGTCTTTATTTCCATATAAAACAATTTTAAAATTGAGTATAATTCAGACCTTTCTTTCATAAGATAAATATAGGTGACTCTAGAATATCATCAATAAAAATGACAAAATATCTAAATCTTAACAATGAGGGAGTGTTTATTGGACCCCTAATATCATAATGAAGTAAATGAAAAGGACTACTAACACGACTCTCACGCCTAGAGGCAAAAGGCAAACTATGGTGTTTACCCAACTGACATGCTTCACATTGTAAGGACTCAATTTGACGACACAACGGAACTAATGACTTCAAATTCTAGAGAGATGGATGACCAAGGCGACAATGATGTTGAAGAGGCAAGATAGACAAATGAGAAGCCACTAAACGGGAAGAACCACGCCGATCCAGGTAATAAAGTCCACCGGCTTCATGCCCTCCACCAATAATCTTCCCCATCTTGAGGTCCTGAAAGATACAGTGAGTTGATAAAAAAATGGCAATGCAATTCAAAAGCTTAGTAAGCTTACTAATTGACAAAAGATTAAAAGGAAAATTAGGAATATATAAGACAAAAGAGAGAGAGATTAGGACTAAGATTGGTAGTGCCCAAACCAGAAACTGTAGTGGCTGAGCCATCTGCCAATGTAACAGTGGGAAGACTACTAGATTGCTCAAGGTCAGAGACTAAGCCTGAGGTACCTATCATATGATCAGTAGCACTTGAGTCAATGACCCAAGGGTCCTGAGTGGCAAGACAAGCCGTGGAAGTACCTTGTTGAGCCAAAGTAGTAGTAGAATCAGACTCAATAGAGTTGGAATGCAGAGACAAGAGGCGATTGTACTCTTTCTCAGGGATGGAGACTACTCTGGATGTTGGTGGAAGTGACTGTGAAGGCGGTTCTTCAACTTGAAAACTAGCTTGGTGAGCCGAGGGTTTACCATACAACTCCTAACAAAATTCTATTGTATGATTCTCACCATGACAATAAGTGCACTTATGAAGACCACGTTCTCGACCACAACCCCCTTGTTCACTACCACGACCCCTTTGGTTGCGACCTTCACGGCCTCGGCCCTCATGACCTCGACCTCCACGACCACCTCTATTACTCTTCGTATAAGTGGCAAAGGCAGATTTATCATAAGAAGGTAATGCATCAGTACTGGAGGAAGAGGTAGTACTAGAGTCAAATAATGTGATTTGTCGAAGTCTACCAAAACTTCACTCAATGAAGGGAGGATTGGACTCGCAAAAATTTGTGATTTTACCGGATTCAAACTTTTAGGCAAACCAGAGAGGAAGCGAGCAATATGCATAGAATCTCGTTGTTTCTTTATAGTTTTAACATCAGAGGAGATGGGCTGATAAATATTGAGTTCTTCTCATACGCCCTTAAACTTGCTATAATAGTCCTCCAAAGACAAATCACTCAAACTCAAGGAGAAATAATTTTGGTGAAGATCATAAATCCGCTTTAAATTTTTAACACCAGAGTAAAGTTCCTTGGCTTGTTTCCAAACAAGTTTAGCAGTTGGTAAGAAAACCAAACTACAACTAATCTTGGACTCCATGCTATTCCACAAGCAACTCCTAATTTGTGCATCTTTGGCTCTCCAATCAGCAAATTTAGGGTCTGTAGGTACAGGGGGTTCACTAATCACGTAATCAAACTTCTTTCTATCAAGAAGAAAAACTTCAACAGCCTGGGCTCACTGAGCATAATTACTTCCATTAAGACGAATGGAAGTAATTGATAACATATCAAGAGATAAGAAATAATTAGGGGGATGAACATCAACAAACATCAACCAACAAAGTCTAGCCCAACAAATCAACCCAAGGTTGCTTAAACATAAAGTCAGACTGTAGTGAAGAAAATAAGAAAATAAAAAATCAGACCATATTAAATCATAGCCGAAAAACTCTTTTGGAAAACTCCGGTGGCGGTGCTAGGGCACAAGAGTGGCGGCGTAGGAGGTGGTGAGGGGGCTAGGATGGGTTGCCAGAGGAAGACGAGCAAAACCGTGCCTCTCTAGCGGTTAGGCGACGTCGATCTGGTGTCGCGAGACTCGAGAGAAGATCACCGGCGCTAGGCAGCTCCTTTAGCCACTAGATCAAGGTCGTCGGAGATCGTCAGTCCTGTCGGAGAGCTAGCGAGAGCGTTCGAGAACTAGCAAGGTCGTCGGAGGCAATTGTAATGGTTTCCGGCGGCGGCGGTGGTAATGGGTGGCTGTCGGAGGGTTAAAGGCAGTGGTGTGTTGGGGGCTCTAATACCATGTTGTTAAAGGTGAAAGTGTTTAGGGTTTGATAAGTCAACCCTAACACAAAAAATATTATTTATATGTATATAAAGAAGTACATAATATTACTGTTTTGCTCATACTCGTAACAACTTTCACTACCTAATGCATGGAAGTATTATTTGTCAGCATGTTTAGACATTATATGATTTAGTTAGGAAAGTGTTGGTATGTTACAGTGGTAGCATAATGGTATATGCTAGTCTTCATTTCTTTTTCCTCTTTTGGTTCCCCCAAGGCCACCCTCCCCCCCTCCTCCTCCCCAAACAAAAAAAAAAATGTTCACGGGTTCTATGGTTGTAGAGTTCATGGTACCATGGAAAGTTGTCTGTTCATGTGGTATTGTAGCAGCCTAGTTTCATTTTTTTCTATCAATTTGGAGCACAATTTGATTGTGATGTACAATGTATTTGTTTTCTATTTTCTGTTATTCATTTTTTTCCTCTTTACTATACTACCTTATTTGACCTGACTGCTGGTATCTACTTTGGATTAGTCGTTAAGCCGACCACCACAACTGAATCAACAAGGACATATTCTTGAGGTTGCTATTGAAGCAGCTGCAAATGCAATTATTAATCTTAGGGACAGTCTTAATGAATGGGATAGCAAAGTAGGAGATGGTGACTGTGGGTCAACAGTGAGTTCTATCCTCAAAACTCTCATCATTTCCTTTTTATTGTTATAGTATGTCTCATTCAATGACTAATTTATTTGCTTCTGCAGATGTACAGAGGTGCAACTGCAATTCTGGAGGACATCAGAAAGTAAGTTTCTGTTCAGTTGTTTAGACCTTTTTGTTTCCCATCTTATCTTTTATATATATATATATATATGTGTGTGTGTGTGTGTATATAAAAGATTGCAAAGTGTCTTGAAATTTCTTCTATTTGAGTATGGAACTATTATATCCCTGAGTTGCTTTGCAGCCTCCAGTATTCAGCTCATCCCTCTTCAGAATTAATCTAAAAACATCTACTTATCAAAAAAAAAGAATTAATCTAAAAACATGAGAGATTAATTCTAAATTTAGAGAGAACACAGGAGGAGGCCCACTACCTCAGATTAGCCAAATATTTTGTTCTTTTTCTCCGAGCAAGTATGGGAGGTTCTCTCGCAGTTTTTTTTATTGAATCCAAATTATTTCAGTTGGTGATTGAGGAAGGGGGACGTTATTTTTCTCTACAGATTTTTGAATGGGGCAAATATTTTATGAAATCAGTTTTTATGGGTAAGAGTGCGGCACAATGGCTGATTAAGAGTATCAAACACACTGTCGTTGGGGTTAGTTCCAAGCAGTTTTTTATAATCAGGGATGGGGATATTGCTTATACTCTCCAACGGGGCTCCAACTCTTTTGGCCAATTCTTATTATTGACTGAACTCAAAGTTGGTGGTTTTAGGAGGTCTGTCATTATCCCTGAAGGCAATGCAAAAAATGGTAGGAGGGTTTTTGGGCTTGGATTAAGAAAGATGTTGGAACCTAACCAATATGCTATGGGTGTTTCAGGCCATTCAAAGTTCATTGCTTAGTAATGCAGGAGCATAACCAAAAGTTATTTCAATATTTCATTTTAGATTTTCAGTGGATAATTTCAGATTGTATCGTAGTTATTTGTTTAGTTTGGATTGGTATTTGAGTTTGGTTAGGATTAGTAGTTTATCATTATCATTAGGATTATTGGATTAGTATTTGAGATTGTTTAGGATTATCAGATTAGTATTTGAAATTGTTTAGGATTTGTTTAGGAGAGTTTATCCTTATCTTTGTGATTCCTGGAAGCTGCATATAAAGCTCCAGATGATTTCTTTTGTAAGACAGACTATTATTATTATTATTGAGATTATTTGCAGAGATTGCATAGTATTTGTTTGGTGGTGATTCCAAACACCTTAGGTGGGAAGCCTAGGGTTCTACAGTAGGACTAATCTAGGTGGGAAGCCTAGGTTGTCCTACATCACTCAGCCTCTTAAAAACTCTGAGCTTCAAATTTCTAGAACCTTTGTTGATACACTGAAAGGCCATCATGTGCTAGCAAGGGATAGGAAAAACCCAAAGCAGTTGGCTACCAAAGAAAAAGGGAAGGCTCAGTTAGGGGAGAAGAGGATGGTGGTTCCGAATCCAGAACCAGCAAAGCTGTTGTTGAGTGAAAAACTAGTGGCCAATCCTTGTCTGACTGCTGTAGGTGGCGGTGTTGAGAGAGCTCGGAGCATTAATGTGGATTTTAATTTAGGAGAAACAATTATAGGAGGAAATAAAAAGAGATTTCCGTTGACATTCAATTCAAATTCAAAAGTTTCTAATTATGGTGGAGGGCGTGATTTTAGGAATGCATGCTGGACAGGGAAGGGATTGATTGTGGAGGTGGATGAGAAAGGAAAGAGGAGGGTTATGTGGGATTATAAAACAGGTGGACCAAAGTTTTTTTAAATGGGCTTCACGGGGGATTTAAAAACCTGATAGTAAGCCCAATGTGGTTCATGGGCCGACATTGACTCAGCCTTGTGTGGGCTTTTCTAATCCCCTCACATTAAGTTTCTCGGGCCTAAGCACTTTTGAAGTGGGCGAGAACTCATCTAAGGCAAGCCCAAGCCCTCTAGTCATTCCTTTGGCATCAAAGGATGAGTCTCAAGTCACCTATGAGCCTTCAGCGGTGTTGGGTCAACTACTGGAGACCCCAATGGTGGTCATCCGTGGCATCTCCGATGGGGAGCCAAGCTTGAGCCATCTGGTCCAATTATCGGTAACAAAGGATGATTGTCAGGTCGCCCACGAGCTTTCTTCTTAGGCAGTGGTGATGGGTTGTTTGGTGGAGATTCTGATGGAGGCTCACCGTAACATGTCTGACGGGTGTAGCTCTGATGGGCTCGCGATGGTCCTAGGTACAACCAGCAAGGTTATTTTGCAAGCATCAATCGGCCTTTTCTTGGCAGGTATTCTTTGGAGTTTATCGAAAGCTGGGTTTATGGATTTTGGTGTCTCGGACTATAGTGGTGAAGAAGTTGGAAGTGGAGTTGTGTGAGTATTATTTAGGGGAAGGAGGACTGGTTCATCAGCCCGATTGCAGCCCTTGAGATCGATCAGCCCACTTTAGCGTTGATACCATTGATGACAGATTGTGGCCTGCCAGGGATGTGTGGTTTGATGGGGGAGGAAGTGACTGGCTCAAAACTGGGTTTGGGTGAGGAGGAGTGTTTTTCAGATTGTAACCCCCTGATTATCATCGCTCCTCCAGAGCTGGCTTTGTCAGAGGAAGTGCACGATGGTACTAAGGTAATGGGTTTTGTTAGTAAGCTGGATGTCTCAAATTGGGTGAAGCACAGAATCCCAGGTTTTGGTAAATTGGTTGGGCTTCTTGTTAGTACTCATGTGTGGTTGTGTATTGCTCACCTTCAAAGGCTAGAAAGGGAGATGGAGGAGAACAACCTGTTACAGAGAAAAGCTACTGTTAATCGAAAAGTAGTTACTCCTATAGGTAGAGGGAAAAGAGAGCTAAGGAATTTAATTTCCTCTGTTAACTATGATGGATGGTAGAGTGTTGGTTGTGTAGTAGAGATAGTAGGGAAAAAAAGGTCTTTATGAAGCTGAAAATGATTTCTTGGAATGTCAGGGGGTTAAATGACTCTCAGAAACGTCTGGTAGTGAAAAACTTGTTACATGAGTGGAAGTGTGATGTAGTGTGCCTTCAAGAAACTAAACTTGCTGGCATGAATAGACAATTAGTTAGCAGTCTGTGGAGTCGTCCGTATGTGGATTGGGCGTCTTTAGATGCTGATCAGACGGCTGGTGGAGTATTGATTATGTGGGATAGGAGGGTTTTAGATAAGTTGGAGTTTCTGGTGGGTTCTTACTCGGTGTCGGTTCAGTGGCAAGGTGTGGAGGATGGTTTTGTTTGGGCATGCTCAGGGGTATATGGCCCAAATGATAACAGTATGAGGGGACATTTGTGAGATGAGTTGGTTGGTATTCAGCAATATTGGAATGTTCCTTGGTTGGTGTTGCATTGGGGATTTTAACATTGTTCGTTTTGCAAGTGAACAAAGGGGTGGTTCTTGTCTTACTTCAGCTATGGAAAAATTTTCAGAGTTTATTGAGAATCTAAACTTGATTGATTTGCCTTTGGAGGGAGGGAGATATACTTGGTCAAGTGGCACTGACCAACCCTCCATGTCTAGGATAGATAGAGCTTTAGTTTCACATGATTGGGAGGAACATTTTCCGGATGTGATCCAGCGGTAAAATCCGCGACCTATTTCAGACCATTTCCCAATTCTTTTGGAGGCAGGGGGAATGGCGAGGAGGAAGAGTCCCTTTAGGTTTGAGAACATGTGGTTGAAGACGGATGGGTTTGTTGATAGGGTTTATTCTTGGTGGAATCGACATTCTTTCTTTGGTACACCTAGTTATGTGTTTGTTGAGAAATTGAAGGCTTTGAAAGAAGACATGATTCAGTGGAACCGTAGAGAGTTTGGCAATGTTAGTTGTCTGAAGAAAGAATCATTGGGGGCTTTAGATTTTTTAGATGTTAAGGAAGGGGAACTTGAACTCTCTGAGGCAGAAATCCATGAGAGAAGTGAGTGAAGTCTCAAGTAGAGCATCTTCTTTCTTTGGAGGAGATTTCATGGAGATAGAAGTCGAGGATGTTGTGTATCAAGGGGCGTGATAATAATACTAAGTTCTTCCATAAGATGGCTAATTCCCACAGAAGGTATAACCATCTGAGTATTTTGGAAGTAGATGGGGTGATTTATGAGGAGGGAGCAGAAATGGCTACTCAGGTAGTTCAATTTTACAAGACTTTGTATCAGGAGACAGAAGAGTGGAGGCCTTTTTGTGAAAGGCTTGGAGTTTGATGAAATTGGGGGGTTGGATAGGGGCTGGCTGGAAAGGAGGTTTGAGAAGGAGATTCTGTTAGTTGTCCAAGAACTGGAAGGGGATAAAGCTCCAGGTCCGGATGGCTTCTCTATGGCCTTTTTCCATCATTGTTGGAGAGTTGTGGAAAGAGATGTCTTAGCGGTCTTTGAAGAGTTCTATCAGCATTGTAAGTTTGAAAAATCTCTCAATGTTACTTTTATTGCCTTGATCCCTAAGAAATGATGCTTCTAATATTTGAGATTTCAGACCTATCAGCTTGGCGGGGGAGTATTTATAAAATCTTGGCTAAGGTTCTGGCAAATCATTGGAGAGTGGTGTTAGGTCAGTTGATATTAGAATCTTAGAATAGTTTTGTGGGAGGTAGACAAATCCTTGATTCAATTCTTATTGCTAATGAGTGTGTTGATAGTCTGGTGAAGAGTAAGATTCCGGGGGTGATTTGTAAGCTAGATATTGAGAAGGCTTATGACCATGTGAATTGGGAGGCTCTTTTATATTTGCTAAAGAGAATGAGCTTTGGGGAGAAATGGTGTAGATGGATTCGTACCTGTATCTCCACAGTTCAGTTTTCTGTGTTGGTCAATGGGTCTCTAGATTTTTTTGGCAGTTCAAGGGGTTTGAGACATGGGGATCCACTGTCTCCTATGTTATTTTTGGTTATGATGGAGGTATTTAGTAGGATGTCGAAGAGAATGGAGGGGGCAGGTTTACTTTGTGACTTTAGGGCTAATGGTAGGAGGGGTGGTGGGGAATGTGTTTTGCACTTGTTTGCGGATGATACTATGGGTCTGTTTGGATTGAGCTTATTTTTGCTGAAACTGAAAATTGAAACTGAAAACACTGCAGCAAAATAATTATTAAATGTGTGAATAGTGTTGAGGGACCCATTTTTAATGAAAAAGTGACTGAAAAGTGATATTTGTGGGTCCCGTGCACTGTTCACGGGACCCACAGGACTGATAAAAGTGATGAAAAAGTAGGAAAAGTGCGGCTACTGTTCATGAACAGTAGCCGCTGTCCCCTGCTGCAGCTGACAAAAAAGAAAAAAAAGAAGAGAAAATGTGGAAAATGTAGACGCACGAAGCGCCGAATCCAAACCAACACTATTCTAATTTGTGATGCAGATATGGAGTAGCTCTTACATGTTCGTTTGTTATTACTTTGTTTTCAGGCTGTGAAAAGGTCAATGTGTCTAAGAGTTAAATGGTTCCTATAGGGGAGGTGGATACTGTGAATGCTTTGGCAGAGATTTTGGGTTGTAGGGTTGGGTGCAAAGACAATTTTATATAATTTTAGAAGTCAATTGTATTTTTAATATTGGTCCATTAAATTTATTTTAGGTCTTATTAGCTAATTAGGTTATTAGTATTTTATTTAATTTCTAAGAATTGAAGTTATTTTCATAATTCAATAATTGGGCTTTGACCCAAGTTAATTGGGATTAGGGTTTGCTATCAGTAGTCTATATAAGTGCACTATTTTATTCCAATGGAGACAGTTTGCTTGGGTAATAAGATTTCCTATTGAAACTTTTCCAATGGCTTGGTGTTGATTCTAGGCAACCTTAGGTGTTGATACTTAGGTTTTTTTATATTTTTTTTTCCTTGCTTGGTGCTAATTCCAAGCAAATTTAGGTGTTGATTCCTAGATTATCGCTAATATTCTGTTCTTGTTGATTCTTAATCCCTTTGGAGAATTTGTGCTGCATCAGTTATGGAAATTTGATTGCAGTTTTCAAGTTGAAAAGCAGTGTCAAACAAACCTCCAACAAAATCTCAGCCACGACCTGATCCTTACCGCCCACAAAAGCCATAGTTGCCACCTTGCAGCAACCCATCACTGCTGCTCACCTCCATCAATTGCTTATCCTGCCACCATTGACATAACCCAAACCACCTAAAGTCGAACACCTGACTGAAACCTATAGCCCCAATCAGCAACACCGCCCTTCAACATAATTCAAACCAAGTCCAGCCATGACAAGTTACAACCCCATACACCCTGTCATCATCACTAAAACTCAAAAAAAAAAGAAAGAAAAAAAGTACACATACCATCATGATCCCACCTTTACTGACGTCAAAACCCCTTCCTCACAACCTAACCAAACCCTAGCTTTCTTAATCTTTTATCCCCATGCTTCACCGTTGTTGAGTCCGTGCTAAAAACCATTGCATGGAAGTGTTGCCATGCATCAAGAGATCCTTTTAACCATTGTTTCATTGTGCCATGGGCACATCTCAACAACACCCATTGGCAACTCATATTGCAGATTGTGAGTTGTCTAGCAACATCTCCACTCCGCTGAGTGCTGAGTGCTGCCGTCACACCCCTGCAAGGAAACGCCTAGTTTGTCTCCATAAAGCTACAATACCGCATCATTGTTCTATTTGAGATCGATTGTGAAGAGTTCCACCTTATTGGGAGGAGGTGGGAGCTGATTTTTGTTTAAGTGTGGGTTTAGTTGAAAATTGGGTGAAGTGAAAAAAAAAAAAAACTTTAATTAGGAAAGGGCAAAAGAAAGTTTTGATATAGCGGGTTAGCCCAAGCCTGTTGTGCTTCATGAACCTGATCCATTAAAAAAGAATTGGGCCCATCATGATCATATGGTTGCCAAAATTTAGTGACTGTGTTGGTGCTGACCTTAGCACACACCATGATTATCTAATTACACCTCCAGATTGTTCCAATGTGTTTTGGGGCTGGATCAGTAGTCTTTGATGCTAAGTGAAGTTGTAGAATATGAGATATTAGGATTAACAGAGAGTAAATGTGGGGGAAAAGATGGAGAGAGAGATTTGAGAAAAGGTGAAGGGCTTTGTTAATTTGATTACTCTCTAGGGTTTATGCTTTATGGCATAATTTCCAAAATACCCTTATGCCAATGTAAAATAACATGTTAATATAAAAGTATCAACTATCAAGTAACTCTGGCGTACATAATTTGTATGAGTGGTTTATATAATGATTAAAGTCCTGACCTTATTAAATGGGTTGGATGAGTATGAGTACTATCTACTAAGTTAAATGAGTAATAAATGGATAGTTATATACCCAAACCAGTTATGATTATTACTTATAAAAAATTTATATATGTTATGTGGAGAATTTTTTTTTTTTGGTTGGATAAATATATATATTATGTGGAGATATCATTGGGTTAAGGGGTAAAGTCCTAACTCTTATTAAATGGAATGGGTTGGGCATGGGTATTAGCTAAGTAATTAAATGAGTTACCAGGTAGTTATGTACCCATCTCATTTATGATCTTCCCTAAACTACCCGTTTCCCATCCCTTTGTTTTGAATATGAGTTGTAATGATCTAAACTGCAGTAAAAACATTTCTTGTGGAACTTCTTTCACAATCTCTGGAAAGAGAATTCAGTTTATTTGTAGATATCCAGCCTAGCTATGGTTTCTCAAGAAGATTAAAGCAATTTAGAAGTTTAATTACATGCTTTCTTGAATTCTTGCATTGTGATTTGGATTTTGTGCTTATTGAATGTGGTGGTTGAGCTACTTTTAATGTTCAGAATTTGTGATCCATAATGTTTAAAGCTTTGAACTTAAGCAATATACCTTTTCTTGTTTTGGTTGATCTGTGTGATATATTTTTTTTGGAAGCTTATGCGTATACAAATTCAGAGGTAGCAGGTATATTTACAGTTATTTTAAACTAACATACATGACGGTTATTAGCTCAAGTATCTTTAAGTTTGTTATATTTGTCACATTCCCAGATGATTATTGTTTCAGATTTTTGCTCTCTTACTTTAGTATCCATCTTCTGTTCCCAGTTATCCTCTGAATGATGCTGCAGAAACAGTGAATGAAATTGGATCATCTATTAGAAGAATTATGGGAGGAACTAGTGGGATCATGTATTTTACTTTATCTTAATCTTTACTTGATTAAGCTTTAACAATAATGTTTTTTGACAATTAGTTCTGAAACATTAGTCTGAAAGTTGACTTTTTCTCTATTCTGGAAACAGATATAATATATTTTGTAAGGCAGCATATGCACAGTTGAAAGCAAGCTCCCAGCCAGTTGTCACAGCAAAACAATGTGAGATGATTCTCCTAATATTATAATAATCAGACTTGCACCTTCACTCATCAAGTTTCTTCTTTCAGGGGGTGAAGCACTTGAAGCTTCCATTACTGCAATCAGTAAATATGGTGGAGCTAGTGCTGGTTATCGCACATTGTTAGATGCCCTTATTCCAGCATCAGCAATGCTTCAGGAGGTCATCAATAATGATCACTATCTCTCTGTCTTCGTTGTTAATGTGGTCTTATGTGACTAACATATCTATCTTCACTTACAGAGGTTAAATGCTGGGGATGATCCCTGCGTTGCTTTTGTCCTCTCATCTGAGGCAGCATTGGCTGGAGCTGAGTCAACCAAGCACATGCAGGCACAGGTGACATTCATATTATTCCTTTTCCTATATTGTAGGGGATTTGCTTCTTTCCGTAAGCATTGTAACTAATTGATGGATATGAATGTAAATAGCCCTTGACCAAACAAAGTCATATAAAACCATGTGTTTTCTTTTCATGATACTTATTAAGTTGGAAGTAATTTCCATGAATCCAGTAAGCTCTCTTTAAGGTTCGAACTGATAGATTCTTTTCTCTTATTTTTCTTTATTTATTTATTGGAACCATTTAAGTTATTAAGGATGTCAACCACATGGACTTCTAAATGATTGTCATTGTATGCACATTTTTCTGGCATAAGATGGCTCTTAAGGTCAAAGGTTAAGACCTAGGATGCATGGAAACTTCATTTGGGGTGCTGTACCCGTGTCGTAACGGTGTCCAATCTGCCGTATCATGTTATAATTTTTCAAAAATTGCTTGTGTCGCCGTATCGTACCCGTACCTGTACCTGTACTTGTACCTGTACCTTTACCTGTCCGTGTCCGTGTCTGTGCATCCTAGGTTAAAACACATCTTAACCTTTGACCTTTGTGTGTGATCTTTAGCTTACTTGCATACTATGATTGTTCCTAGAGGTGTGCTAGAGTCAGAGGGTTTAAGCTATTGAGTCTGATGGTTATACAGTGTGCTTTTCTTGAGGTTAGTCTGGATGGGCAACTAAGGTGAGCTTTATAAAGCCCTTGAGATATATAACCATCATTGTTGTCCATGAGTATCGCACATACTTGCCATAGGATCCAGTGCCAGTACTACTAATTTCTTCCATAACTGTTGCAGTTTGGAATAGGATCTGCAGTGTTCAAATTTTGAAGAGAAAAAAAAATGGAAGTGTGTTTTTGCTAGTTGGCATCAGAGTTAAGGACTTGTGTCTGTTGGTCTTTTCGTTGCATAGGGCTGGCCAATCGGTTGGTTATCTTTTGTCCTCTGCTGTTCAATGCAGAGATTAGTCGTTACATTTTGAATTGTAGATGGATGCAGTTTGGATGGTCGTAAACTCATGATAACTTATTTTACACCTAAACATCTTATGTTCAGGTCAGTGACGGTAGTCAGGTTGGATGTATGTATGTAAAGTATATGTTAATCATGCTACAAAAAAAAAAAAAAAAAAAAAAAAAAAAATCTTTCGTGTGAATTCCACATTCTTATGCATTGGTTTTATGAGCATGGGGGGATCTGATGAGAAAGCTTTTGTAGGCTGGTCGTTCGACATATGTTGCTGGGGAGATCCTTGCATCAGTACCAGATCCTGGAGCAATGGCTGCAGCTTCATGGTACAGAGCAGCAGCTTTGGCTGTCGAGGATAAATCCGGGGCTTCTTCATGAGCCAGTGAATCTTACTCATGCAATTCCTGCTCCTATTTTGCTGCATATTTAACCAAAGTTTTGTTCATGATTTTAAGAAGGTCTAACTGGTTAGGCTCTCCGCTTATTCTTTTTGTGCATAAAGCCGAGAGAGTGAATTTCACCCATACATCTCTTAAAACTTTCTTTTGAAATTTGTAAATTTCAAATATTGGTGACATCTATTCAAAATAATACACATTGAAACCTGAGCATATTTTGTAATTTCCATGGTTCGAAAATGTGACCTTTAACGGTCTTTATGTAAGATTTATATGCATTAAACCCTGAATTATGTATTTAGCTTGTCTGCTATGGGGTTTCAATTATGCTAGAGTCTAGGAGTACATTCTACTCTTGCAATTTTTCTTTCTGTTTCAAGCTAATCACAATATTACACAATGGATTTGTCTGTCATATGTAATCAACTTAAAGAGTATCAAACTTTCTAGAGTGAGCCTCTTTACTTTACAATTTGTTTCAATTTGTTTGGAGGAAAGGGGAGGGAGGGAATGGAAAGAGTATGGTTTTGGATGTTTTTTAAGAGGGGAGGGGGAGAAGTTTGAAGGGGGTTTGGAGGGGTATCTAACCCTCTTTTTTATTTCCCCCAAACCCAAATTGGGGGGAATTTGGAGAGAATTAAAAAAAATGAAATGTCAATTTTGTCCTTAAGATATCAATTTATATTCGTCTCTTTAAAATTAATAAAATTAGGTTATAATTGTCAAATTATATGAAAATTTTCTCCTGTCATATCTTTACTTAATTGTTAAAACATCCAATCAAAGAGAGATATCTATTCCCCTTTCTTATACTTAATTTTAAAAACATTTAAATAAGGTATAGGAGTAACCATTTCTCTTATGCACGGGGGGCTATCTTACATATTTTTATTCCTGACTAAAATGAGAGGGAAGAGAAAAACAAAGGGAACTCAACTCTTACGTGTTACTAACCTTAAAATGTGTGCTATGCACGGTGTCACAGTATAAATTTTTTTTTTTAAATTTTCTGCCTGTGATAGCCCTAAGTCCCTAACTTAATCTCAGCCAACAATACACACACTATAGGAACACTTAGAACATATTATTAGGAACACAAGCACATAGCACACACTATGTTTACGGGAAAAACCTCCAACATTTATTACTCACTCTCAAGTACAAAGGAAATCTTTGCAAAACTTAGAGAAATACACACAAATCTCTCAAAAAACAATTACCGAATTTGCTGTTGACTCCCTTGACAGCATATGGGTCAAATACACAGAAATAACTGTCAATGGTAGTTACTGCCTGCACTTTGGATAATCTACCACTTGGGTCTGACTTAGGACATCATCAACTGTTGCTGTCTAGGTTCATTCCCCACGTTTCGAACCCCTACACAACAAGCCAGCATCATCAAGAACATCATGAACTACTTAGTAATTGCTGGTAATTGCCACTGCACATCAGCACATGTCGCAGCCCATGTCTCAGCATATCATGGGACTTTTGCCCATCACTCAACAACCCACACAATGTGTCAATCCACGTTTGGGGAGGCTTGGTCCATGCCTAAGCCATCCCCCATCAAGCCACATAGCCCACACAGCCTGTCCACATGTAGCACACACATAGTAATTGTCCATCAGCCCACTAGCATCAGTCCATACACTAGGCCAGCACCCACCAGCCTATGCCTTGCACACATCATCAGATTGCTCATCATCATGGCAGACTAGCCTTGCCTTGCACACAAGTCACACTGCCCACACACAAGCAATCAGCTACCAATGTCATGCACCACCACAGAAGGGTTGACACCACCGGTTGCTGCCCATCATGAAACCATCTCTACCCACCATGGCCCTCCTATGCCATGACCTTGGGGCATCATGTGGAGTAAGGTACCACCACATGCTACTCCCATCAGCTACTCAATGATCCAACTCGAGTTGAGGAACCGGCCATGTCCCCTTAAAGAGCGCTTTGGAGCATTTAGAATCTGGCATGAGGAGACATTAATGTGTTGAGGAGACATAAAACCATATAACTAGCCCCATGCTGCCTAAGCACTACCATTCCTCATGCCATCATCATCACCAACTAAAGCTCCTAACACTCGGACACTTTTGTTTTTATATTGGCAAAAAATTGATTAAATTTAATTGATTTTTCATTTTAATTGACATTTAATGACAATTTAAATAGTAAAATATGGTTATGTTTTTTATACAAAAAATGCATAAAAGGTTGTTAATTTCATGATAAATATTTTAAATATTTTCATGGGATTATAAATTTCTTAGATTTATTACAATATAAAGTAAACCTATAAAGCATAAAAATAGAATTTGATGCAAGAGCATAGTTACAACTCACTTGGCAGTCACGTTGGTGACATATGTCATTTATTTGAGTGCAATTGTCTTTTATTTATCTGTATTATTCGGTCAAAGTTATATATGGAGTCTCTTTGGCAAATAGCTACAACTTAATAATCTGATTATAGGGTGATGTGAAGTCAATCTAGGAAGTTGTCAATTAGGTTGGAAGTTGTCTAGCACTTCTTTGTATGCATGTATCTCTCATACCAATCCCTATAAATATCAAAGTTGCGTAGAAGTTTAGCAAGAAAGCATCCAAAGAAATGGGAGTTTGTCATTTCTCAAGCTGAGTTTGCTAATAGCTCAATCAACCATTCAAAATATAAGCCTCCATTTGATGTTGTCTATGGAAAAAAAAAAAAAAAATCCAAATCAAGTTCTAGATCTCTGGCCTTTATCAAATGTAGTAAGAGTGAGAATGGGAGCTGAAGAATTTGCTAGTCACATAAAGGTAGTTCATGAACAAGTTCGAGAGCAATTGAAGTTATCATCTCAAGCTTACAAGTCTAAAGTTGATGCTCATAGAATATGTTTGGAGTTCAAAGAGGGTGACTTGGTTAAAGTTTATTTGCGAAAAGAAAGATTTCTAGTTGGTACTTATGGAAAGCTCAAGCAAAGGAAGTTTGGTCCATGCCAAGAATTGAGAAGGTTGGGACAGAATAAATACTGTATAGAGCTGCCAAAAGATTTTTCAATTAGTCCAATTTTTAATGTGAGTGATCTATATCTTTATCATGGAGATGAAGTGAAGATTGTGTTGAAGCCTACCGACATCCATTATGATCTTTCTACTTCACCAAAGCATTTAGTGGTGTAAAAAAACCGATAAATTGCTTGAATCGAGTCCAAAATTTTGGTTTTGTTTCGGTATGGTTTAGTTTTGGTTTGAGTTTCTTGAAACTGAAATATTTCGGTTTCGGTTTCGATGTTCCACACAAATGCACTGACCCGACCGAAACCAAACTGAATTATATTTAATATTAATATATACAAGTTCTATCATGATAGTTCTTGGTAGCATAGTGGAAAGGACATGCATGTTCACACCTATAACACAGGTTCAACCCATAGTAAAATAATTTTTATTTTCTCTCCTTATTATAACAAAACTATGTCATTTTGGGTTTGTTTTATAAGCATACTAACCTTATTTTTTTTATCTCCTCTCTCAATCTTCCACTTTCTTTCATGCCTTCGTTTCTATGCTGTTGTTTCTCTCTCTCTCTCTCTCTCTCGCTGCTTCTCCATCGTTCCTGCCTTACCTTTCTCCTACTCCCTCCTCATGACCTTTCTCTCTTATTTTAGTATGTTCTCTAAATATATACATGATTTTGATTTTTGATTTTTGATTTTTTGGTGCTTGGTGTTTGGGTGCTGAGAAAACGTGGGAAAGCAAAGGGAAATAGGTTTTTTCTCATTTTGGTATGTTCTCTGAATATATACATGATTTTGAGTATATTGTTTTTGTGTTTGCTTGGTGCTTGGGTGCTGAGAAAATGTGGGAAAGCAAAGGGAAATAGGTTTTTATTTTTATTTTTATTTTTTATTTTTTTAAGGAATTGGAAGAAACCGAAAGCCGACCGAACCGAATTGATTGAAATCCAGTTAGTTCGGTGTCGGTGTTCCTCCCCCTATGGTTCGGCATCGGTACCAAATTTGGTAAAACCGAAAATTTTGTTTTGGTGGAAAAATCGCACTTCAAACCGACCGATTACACCCCAAAGTAAATTAATGACATGCGAATGGTAGTCATAATTCCACCTCCCATGAGTGGGTTAGTCTTTTGAGCCCATTTCCCAAGGGTGGGTTAGTCTTTTCCTTTGAGCCCATAGGACGAGACCTTTAGAATTTTGAGTTTTTGACTCATTGGGACAATTTAAGACTTGACGTATAATTTTTTTTGTTTTTGTCTATTTTAACTTAAGAGCTTACTACTTTTTATTTTACATAATTAATTTTAAAAAAACACATAAATCAGATTATTTATTTTATACTACATTTTATTAAAATATTATTTCCTTGTCAATTTTATCTCTCTCTCTCTCTCTCTCTCTCTACATATATATATATTTATATATATTGCCTCATCACATGCTCTCCACATGTGAGGCTTTTTTTTTTGTTTTTTTTTTTTTTGTTTTGAGTTTAATGGCATAATTTTTCAATTTGAATTTGTCTATTGTTAATTTGTTGTTAGGAAGATATTTTTATGATGCTAAAATTTATGATTTTGAAAAGGAGTAAACTGCTGGATTTAGTAGGTGCTAATTTTTAGGTAAAGTGTATCAAAGTGTGTGAGATATATAGGAAAAAAGTTTCTTAAGTAATTTTTAATTTTTGAATTACAATTTTAACCCTATTGTTTTTATTAAGGATTATCTAATCAATTTTAGCATTCTCAATTGGGTTTCGAGCAATTAATCCGCTCTTTTCTAGTTTTCTTTTGCACTTTTGTTACTGCTATTATAAAATTCTTTGCTAATTGTCAAATAGTTTGGTTATGAAAGCTTGAAACTTAGTAACTTTTCAGTCTAATATGTGACTTCTTTTTTCTTTATTAATGTTTTCATGCTTAGTTTCTTTTACAACTATTAGTATATCTTTTTACGATTATTCAGGAAATAAAACAAACTTGCTAATGTAAACTTTGAGAAAATTTTCTGATGGCAATTCAATATATTGTTGAGTTGATGTTGATAAAAGCTTTGTTGGGGTTATTGTAATGGAAAAAGTTTCTTTATTAATCATTTCCTGCTGGGTTTAGGATCAAGATAAGATGATACTTGCAGCCAGATATTTAGGATCTGCAAGACCACAATTCTAGAATATTCAAAATGTTTGGCATTAAAATAACGGTTATATATGTTAAGTTATTTTTTTTAAGGGCAAAACTTAGGTACAGTACTTAGGTTGTTCTCTTAAAATTTAGTCAAGTGGCTGTACTTAACTAAAAATACACTTCCATCCCATGAGAAAAAGGCTACATGACTGAATTTTAAGAGGGGAACCTAAAGAACAGTGTTTAAGTATTGTACCTAAGTTTTTTATTATATTCCAATTTAGGCATTTATTTTATTTAATATAATTTTATGAGATTTTAGTAACTAATTAACCAAATTAAAAGTTCAGGGGGTGTCTTGGTCACTACCTCAAAGTTCAAGGGGTGTGTGAGCAGTTTTCCTTGTAAAATGTACCTTTTTCAATGAAGAGATGGTGATAAATTGAATTTTTTTTTGAGGAAATCAAAGTCTATGTGCAGAGAAAGTAAAAGCTGAAACGTGAAATATATACAAATAGAGTATATTAACAAGCTCGTAGTAGCTGAAAGCTTTTTTTTTTTTTTTTTTTTTTTTTAATTTTAATTTTAATTTAGATGGGGAGTAAGAAATTTGAATTCAAATAAATAGGTGATCAAACGTGTGCGTGCTAGATAATGGGGAGTTACTTTATAGTTGTACATAGGTAAAAAGGTGGATGGACTTTCGGTGGTGTTTTTTTCCCCCCAAAAACAACATTGATACACTAGTTTGTAGAGTTGATACAATTTTGGGTAAGTTTAAAAATTAGGAGATTAAAAGGAGGTTTTTTATTTTTTTAATTTTATTATTATTATTATTATTTTTTTAACGTGTGTTTCTGTTTGTATTTTTCATTGTATTTTCCTTTTCTTTGAACTAATCTCATGTTTGATTTAATCTCCTATTATATATTTATTTCTCATAACTTTTATCTCTCTTTTCCAAGTTCTTCATGTTGGAAAATCTGGTTTTGCATCTCATACAAAACACACAGCGGAAGCAACAAACACGGATATACTTCATTTATGAGAGATAACATGTAACCTTGAATTCTAGAACAAAGAATAGAAAGCGTACCTTGATGCAGTGAAATTCAAAGCCAAAACTTGAGAATACCTTGGATCTTCATCTCAATTCCACATAATGCCCAAGAAGTGTGGTCTTTCAATCAATCTTTTTGTACGTTGATTCTCAAAGAAAGTTCTTCTTCTCATTATAGAGAAAAACTGTTTTGTTTTCTTTTCAACATACGTATATTCTAACTGTCACTTTGTAAACAACTATTTTATCCTTAAGTACCCGGTTTAATATTTTAGTTATTCATATTTATTGAAATCTGATCTCAATAAATATAAACTTTAGTAACTCCTTACTAAAGTGGGTGTCCTTAAAAAACCAGTTCTCATTAAACTTATCTTAAGGGGATATTTTGTGTCTCTATAAAAAGAGATTATGGATTCCATCTTGAGAATATGTGTTCCCTCAAAACTACGTGTGGTTACCCAATATACTAAGGTTTTGACCGTGAATATTAGATCTCACTCCTGATATATCAAAGTAACCTACATTTCATGACCGAGTTCACTATCCTCTCAGGATTAAGAGTCTATGAAATTATAAGTCGTGAGATTAATTATTCAGGTGACAGTTGTTGATTGAATAATTAATCTCACAGCGGTCCAGTTCAATATGTCTTAACTCTTAAGACATATCAACACATCAACTAGAAGTCTCAACTTCCATGATCTAGACAAATCATCTTAGTTGATGTGTTATAGTCTTCGCAGATGAAACGCCCAATTTCATCACTGACTACGAACTATGTTTTGAGTTTACAAGGAACTTGTGATTTATATATTCTGTGACTAAATCACATGAACCACATACAATGCATCTCATGGACTATGATAATGTCCCATTAGTTTATTTATAAATAATCTCATATAATTAAACAATTTAATTATTTATGATATGCCAATAAATTGGATTTTAGGGCATAAACCCCAACACTTCCCACAACTCCATTGATTTGCTCTAATTTTATCTTACTTTACACCATCTCCTTTTTAGAAAAATATTTTTTTATTCACTTTTTAAACATTCATCACTCAGAATTTTGGTGAAAAATTTTGTCCTATAAAAAAATTGAAAAGCCTTTGATCATGCACAACGCACGTGCGTAGAGGCAAGTTATTATGATAATGATAAGCTTTAAAACTGAAGCGTGAGAATAGATCTAAGAGAAGTGCTACGTTTAGAACATTTTCACAACAAATCATAGGTAGTACATAGCATTCCAGTAACAATTTGTCAATTAAAATTTGTTGTGAAAATGTTGTCTCTAGAACTGATATGCTATTCTTTCTTTATTTTTATTTTTTATTTTTGGATAATGGTAAGATTCAAATTTGAAATGTGATATTTTTTAATGATAAAAATAAGCTCCTTAATTTATGAAATAAAAGAGTTAAGGCAAATATGTGGAGTCCACTTTATTTAATTTATTTACAACTATGCCATTAAAAACATTTTCTGTATTTTGAAAACATCATTTCAATTGTTTTAAAATCCTATTTTGAACATGAAAATTACGAAATAATTTTTTGAATACAATATATTCATGTGTGGGACCCACTATTTTATGGTTTCGAAAACAAAAAATTGTATTTAAATCATCTTACCAAACAAACCTTTAATACAAAATATGGTAATTGCTAGTAAAATAGTTTTTTATCAGTATTGAGTTAAAATCCATATATATATAAATATATATATATATTTATATTATCAATACTGAATTCAGTCCCTTAATTGTGGGTGTAGGGTCTCGTTTTGCAGCCTAAACCTAAAAGGTACGGGATATTGGCCCAATGAGCCCAGAACAATAAATTTATAGAGAGTGGGTTGAAGAACTGGGCTTTAGTGAGTTGAGCAATGAGCCAATAGATGTTGGTGATGAATAGAGGCAAATAATAGGTATTTACTCAAGAAGGAATGTCCTCGGCCAAGTCCGAGGAGACTTGGTTACTTAAATATTGCTCTTAAGGCTTTGTTACAAGTCTGGTTCTAGATTGCTACAGTGTATCTTACTTAATTTTTCCGATCCCCCTTCTTTCAGTGGTCTCTTATATTTATATACCCCATTCCCGGTGATCTTGGCCCTCCATTTGTCAATCATCCAAGCCGCTAATTGAGTGGCTGTCCCATTAGACACTCTTTCTGGCTCTCTATGAGTTGCGGTTGCCAAGGAAACACTGTTCAGGGGTCTTTTCCACATAAATGCGGCTAGAAAAGTAGCTACAATGCATTTAATGCGGTGGTAGTAGCTTTTCCTTAGATATTCTGAACTCCTCCTCACCCTTGTGTGCTTAGGATACGTGTCTTTATTACCGGAGTTTCCTGGAATGCTGGGACACGTGTTTGAGTTGCATTTACGGTGTCCGAGGACCTATTCCTCCTCGAACTGATCTCCCGTCGTTACCTTGCTCATCAAATCTCGAGCCTGAATCATTCAACATCATTTGTTCCTCCTCGGATTGTCCTCGGGTTGACCATATCCTCGAACAGGCCCAAGGCCCAAAATAGGATTTGGGCCCTTGACCCTACAGTGGGCATATCTTAACTTTTTTTTTTAAAGAAAATTTTTATGGTAGTTATCAATTTTTTTATTCCTAAAATTTAACAATTTAATCCTAAATGTTAGACACTTTCTACACATCCATAACAAAAGTTAAAAAGAGCTTAAATTTAAAATTTAGCAACTACCTTTAAAACCAAGAAAATGTACGTAACATTTTTGATGGAGTAGTAAATTAATCATCCTAATTGCTTTCCAGCAGCAGTTACCATGAACCTATGATACAAAATTTGTTACTTTGTCTTATTAATAGACATTTTAAAACGTACACAACAATCTTCTCAAAAAAAAAAAAAAAAAAAAAAAGCGTACACAACAATGATAAGTACAATACAAATCAAGCATAAACTTGAGAAATGAAATATGAACTGACCTTGTGATGATATTGCATAGCTCCATGTATGTGAAATGGTCTACTTCAGCTTGGGACTTGAAAAACTGACATTTAATTACCAAATTTTTTATAAAAACTATCTAATTAAGTTATTTATTTATTTATTTTACAAAAGTAGATGTTGTAATGATTTGCACATGCTTTATTATCGCATCGTCCTTGACTCTCATTTTCTGTTTGTCTTTACTGTTTTGGATGTTGAAAATTGCATCATCCTTGGGAATTTTTCTTCATTTGTCTTTTTTTCTTATGGATGTTGGAAACCACATTGTCCTTGATTTTCATTCTCCGTTTGTCTTTGTTTGCATGAGTGTTAGAGATGTTTGCATGAGTGTTAGAGATTACATTGTCCTTGACCCTCATTTTTCCTTTGTCTTTATTCTTATAGATGTTGGAAACCTCATTGTCCTTGACATTGGTTTGTTGTTTGTCTTTGTTCATGTATCTTGAAAATGAAAAAAAAATTGTTTGTATATTAAGATTATCAATTAGTTATTATTCTATTTTTAACAATAGCGTAACACACCTTTCCAATTCTGGTGACTCTAAAACTCATTTTACTAGTTTCCAAAGCTCTTTCTTGTCAGCTTGAACAATGAATCCCCAACCAGGTGAATAAATTCACAATTTTCGAACCTAACCTTTTTTATATTAATTTTGATAAAACAATAGAAAGGGATGCTAATTAAAGATATTATTAAAAAGAAATATACCTTGTTATCAGTGGCCTCCATGTTCGATATTGATTGATCATCCTTCCACTTTTCCTAATGAGCAATAGGAATAGCATGAACTCCATTATTCAACATAGTGGACTCAATCCACATTTGAGTTGTGCATCCTTCCCGTTACCAATTAATTGTATACATAAAAAAAAATCAAGAAATGAAATATTAAAAGGAAGACACCATAACCATTAAAATTTGTAAATTATTAAAATGAATCAATATCTTAGACGATGCTTGCAAATTATTAATTAATACCTATGATGAAGGGAACAAAACATCTTTATACACAATATTTTTTGTGTGAACACGTTCCTCCTCAGGTATTCTTCCTTTTTGCACCAATATTTTTGTGGTGGATTGGGAGACTCCCCTTGACAAAGCCACATATAATTGGTCATGACTAAAAACATGAGTAGGAAGATAAAGTCCAACATTTAGAATTGTTTGACCTTGCGTTTTGTTTATTGTAAGTGCAAAGCTCAAATGTATCGAAAATTGTCTTTTGATCATTACAAATGACAGGTGTACATTTTCTGTTGTTTTCAAAGGGATTCTTGGCAAGAAAACGTGTGTACCCACATATTGTCCATTTAAAATTTCAGCGTCAATTACATTGTTAAAACATCCACGCCATATCAATCTTGTGCCATTACATAATCCAGCTTTTGGATCTATATTGCGCAACAACATAATTAGAGCACGCTTTTTCAGTCTTAATATATGTGGTGGTAAATCCCCTAGAGATATATAATTTAGGAATCCTTGTTAATATAGATGTTGTGTATCTCCTTCAACCTCATCAAAAGAATGTAACGTAAACTCATCTCTTGGAAACTGAGAAATTATCTTTGCATTAAGCTGTTCAACATCATCATTTATAGGTCTTAGCAAAGCCCTATCAACCATATATCTTGCATCATTTAGTTTTTTAATTCTAAAAGTTAGCCACTTACTACACATCCATAACAAAAGTTAAAAAGAGCTTAAATTTAAAATTTATCAACTACCTTTAAAACTGACGAAAGGTACATAGCATTTTTGATGGATTAGTAAATTAATAATTATAAAAAAGTGAAAATTGAATTTCACATAGAATTATACAAATGATAAATATAGTTTCTGTTACAAAAGAAACTTTTTTACACAATTTCTTAGATAACAACCACTTCATGTGAGGTTTGAATCATACAATAATTCTTGTAAAGAATCTCACCCGAACTAATCTAATATTCCATCATGCCTCCTCAATGCAATCCAACAAATTTGTGCATACGTACCTGAGAGAGATAAAAGAGTTAGGGTTAAAAAAAGAGAGGAAACTTTAATCAACAATGGATTTGAATGACTCTTTTCATCCACAAACACTTTGAATGACTTTGAATTAATCAACAATTATGTAAAAGTAGATGAGAGATGAGGTTATTGGGTTAAATAGGGAAACCAATTACCGATTCATATTGAATGAGAAGTTAGTTTTTTTTAGGATATTGGGAAACAAAGTACTGTGTAAATTCCTAAAAAAATAAGGAAAACCAAAAAAAGAGTTTGTGTTTGTCTTAAATTGGGAAACCAATTAAGTAGCGTAATCCCCTCAAAAATAAAATGTAACGTAAATTCCTGTAATAAAAAACAAAACCCCAAACCAAGTAGCAGGCATGTTCCTTCTAAAAAAAAGAAAGAAAGTAGCAGGCGTGTTATGTCAGATTGTTTTACAAAGAGAAGCATAAATTCCTATTAATTATAAAAAAAAAGAAGCGTAAATTCCTATAAAAAAAAAACCAACCAAGTAGTGTAATCCACTAAAAAAAATAGCGTAAATTAAAAAAAAAAAAAAACCCAAAAAAGAGTTTGTGTTTAATTTACCAATATCCCTTTTCAAGCAATCAGTTCAAGCACAAACCCTCTTGTTTGAAATTTCAAAGTTAGCCATGGGTAATAAGCCACTGTCAAACACCCTTGAATCCCTAATCACATTCACCCACGGGTAAATACTCCTCAAACTATGAATACTTGGCAGCCATGGCAGGTAAGAACTCAAAGAAAGTTAATGATAAAGAAAAGAAAAGAAAAGAAAAGAAAAGAAAAGAAAAGAAAATATGAACTAGCAAAAGATAGAACCTGAAAAGTTGTTGAAGCCTTTGACAGTGTCTATTTAAATTGTTTAGAAACCAAATCTGAAAGTAGAAGAAAAAGAAAGGAGGATGTAAAGCTATACTGAATGTCTTCAATCTGAAGAAGAATGAGAGATAGAAAGTGAGATAGAAACTGGCAAAATGTACGTGAATTTGTGGGTCTTAAAGTATAGGAGTTTTATTTTATATATTTGTCCTTGTTAGTTGAAAACTTGCAAGTGAATACGATTAGGGTATTTTAGAACCACAAAAAATGAGGAACCTAAATAGGGGAAGCCCTTTAAATAGTAGTATAGAAAATAGGGGAAACCCCTTAAATAGTAGTGTCAACACCCGGCCTCAATCGGAACGGGGCGGAAAACAGCCGCCGTCATCGCGGGCCCTCGTTTGACCACCCTCCATGGCGACAGCTCCCGCGCTCGCGGGGCCCCGTTAGAGGGCCCCTCTTGATATGATGGTGGCGTGGTTCGCGCAGGGCATCAGGTGTTGGTTAAATACATGCGCAGCGGAAAATTAACGGATCTACTTCATTTGCAATTGATAACATGTGCTATGTAAGTTTCAGAATATAAGAACAAGAGAGTGTACCTTGGTGTGGTGAATTTCAAAACAAAGATCAGAAGTTCTTGAGAATACTTTCAATCTTCACTCCAATTTCACTTGATGCCCAAGATGTGTGGTCTCTCAATCAGTTGTATGTTCAATAGAGAATGAAAAAGTATCTTACACTCACATACATACCATTTCATGTCATTACTGTTGGAAAAAAAAATGTTTGTATCACATACAAAGCGGAAAAATTAACGGATCTACTTCATTCGCAATAGATAATATGTACTATGTAAATTTCAGAATTTGAGAACAAGAAAGCGTACCTTGGTGTGATGAAATTCAAAACCGAAGATCAGAATTTCTTGGGAAGACTTTTAATCTTCACTCCAATTCCACTTAACGCCCAAGATGTGTGGTCTCTCAATCAGTTTCCAAGGAGAGAATAATGAGTGTCCGACACTCACTTACAAATCATTTCATTCCTTATGAGAACTCTCTTATGAAAGACCTTCATTTTTACCTTATGAAAAAGCACTTATGAAATTCTGTATGTTTCTCTCTTTATATACAACTGATTATTTAATTGGGTTAGCCTTTTAGGCCATTCCAATTGGGCTCTAGTATGTGGCTTGGAGTGGGACCAAAAGGGACCAATAAGACACTAGCTCCAATGGGCCTTGGGCTTTTCTTTCAACTCTTGACAAGTCCAAAGTTACCATTAACTATATTTAATACCACTATATAAACATAGTTGCACTCTAGGCCTTATCTTATAAATTATATCCCAAGACTTTATTATACATGCAACCCCTTCATTAAAATATTCGTAGTAATACAAAGTCATGAATGTAGACTGCCACTTTGAAGATTACTATATCTTAATCCTTGAGTACCCAGTTTAATCCTTTACGTTATTCAATATATATTTATGAAATCCAATTTCATAAATATATATACTTTAGTAACTCCTTACTAAAGTGGTTAGGCCCAACACTCTGAATAACCAAACCCATTAAACTTATATCAAGGGAATATTTTATATCTCCGTTAAGAGACTATGAATTCCGTCTTGAGAATATATATTTCATCAACACTAAATGCGGTTGCCCAACATACTGAGGTTTTGACCGTGACTTATAGATCTCACTCCTGATATATCAAAGCAACCTACATCTCATGATCAAGTCCATTATTCTCTAAGGATTTAGAGTTCATGTAAATAGAAGTCGTGAGATTTATTATTCATTTGACAGTCGTTAGGAGAATAATAAATCTCACAGCGGTCCAGTTCAATATGTCTTAACTCTTAAAACATATCAACTAGAAGTCTCCACTTCCATGATCAAGACAAATCATCTTAGTTGATATGTTATAGTCTTTGCAGATGAAATGCCCAATTTCATCACCGACTACGAACTAAAATTCTGAGTTTACAAAGAACTTGTGATTTATATCTTTCTGTGACTTTTCACATAAATCACATACTATGCATCTCATGGACTAAGATAATGTCCCATTAGTTCATTTATAGATAGTCTCACATAATTAAACAATTTAATTATTTATGACATGCCAATAAATTGGATTTTAGGGCATAAACCCCAACAATTACAAAATTCTGTATGTTTCTCTCCTTATAATTGATTATCTAATTGGGCTAGTCATTGGGCCTTTCCAATTGGGCTTTAGTATGTGGCTTGGAGCAAGACCAAAAGGGAACAAATAAGACACTAGCTCCAATGGGCCTTGAGCTTTTCTCTCAACTCTTGACAAGTCCAAAGTTACCATTAATTATATTTAATACCACTATATAAATATTATTGCACTCTAGGCCTTATTAATAAATTATATCCCAAGACTTTATTGTACATGCAACCCTTTCATAAAATATTCGTAGTAATACAAAGTCATAAATAAAGACTGCCACTTTGTAGATCACTGCATCTTAATCCTTGAGTACCCAATTTAATCATTTTAAGTTATTCATCAAATATTTATAAAATCCAATTTCATAAATATATATACTTTAATAATTTCTTACCAAAGTGGTTAGACCTAACACTCTAAATAACCGAACCCATTAAACTTATCTCAAGGGAATATTTTATATCTCCGTTAAGAGACTATGAATTCTATCTTGAGAATATATGTTCCATCAACACTAAATGTGGCTGCCCAACATACTGAGGTTTTGACCGTTACTTTAGATCTCACTCTTGATATATCAAAGCAACCTACACTTCATGATCAGGTCCATTATTCTCTCAGGATTAAGAGTTCATGTAAATAGAAGTCGTGAGATTTATTATTCATTTGACAGTTTTTAGGAGAATAATAAATCTCACAGCAGTCCAGTTCAATATGTCTTAACTCTTAAAACATATCAACTAGAAGTCTCCACTTCCATGATCAAGACAAATAATCTTAGTTAATATGTTATAGTCTTCGCAGATGAAATGCCCAATTTCATCACCGACTACGAACTACTATTCTGAGTTTACAAAGAACTTGTGACTTATATCTTCTGTGACTAAATCACATAAATCACATACTATGCATCTCATGGACTATTTGATAATGTCTGAATATTCATGTTACCATTATTTTAGATAATAATAAAACAACTTTATTAATCACAACATTAAGTCATACATAATGTCATATATAGCATCATACAATAGGATTTAAGGGCACTAATCCTAACATTAGGTGCTCTTTCTCTCGGTGGAGGAGGGTATTTGTCTACCTTTGGTTTTATGGCTTGAATTTGGGCCAAATTTTAAGGGATTACCAAAGGTGAGTGGAGTCGCTACCAATCATTGGGTTTTTCTAAGGTGTGATTGGTCACCTATTTCTAGTTGATTTTATTATCGATCCTAGGTTAAGAAAAGGGCATTTTTCCTAATCTAATGTGGATGCAAAAAAATCTTGATTCTTAGGTCCTGAAGTTTGGTTATGTGTGGGGAAGGTGTTAGGCACCCCACAACGCCTGTCCAAGGACAGTCCTTTGTTTTGATAAAACCTTAATTTTCGAAAATTGGCAGTAAAAACATGATCTTGGCATTGGCTATCGGGGCTTTGCGCATGGGGGCTTCGAGGTTTGGCTTTTGAATGGGTGTGGTACCAATCTATGCTTTCCTAAGGCATTTGAGCAAAGTGCCAGATTTCCACGGCAAAAATTCGGCGACATGTCACCTTGCTTTCGCAGCGGAAATTAGGCATCGCTTGCCGTTAGGCGCCTTTACAAGATCCCAAATTTGATTGGAATACATAGAATCTAATTTAGATTTCATAGCTTTGACCCAATGATGTGCATCTATATCATTCATTGCCTCTTTATAAGTGTAGGGATCCGATTCAGCCTCTTCTGAGATAGCTTCATAAGTTTCTCCCAAACCTATAAATCTTATAGGAGGCTGAACAATTCTCCCACTACGACGAGGCACCTGTGTACTAGTCATCTCATGAGTAGTATCTTGTGGTGTATCTAATACAACCAAATCATCCCTAGTTACATCTATTGGTTGTTCAATTACAGGTTCATCTAATTCAGCCAAGACAACTTTACTTCTAGGATTAAAATTATTCACATAATCATCTTCCAAAAATTTGGCATGCATACTAACAAACACTTTGTTATCCTTATGATTATAGAATAAATAACCCTTAGTTTCCTTTGAATACCCTAAAAACATGCATACTTCCATTTTAGCTTCCAACTTATCAGACTTCCCTTTCAACACATGTGCTGGACATCCCCAAATGTGGAGATATTTCATACTAGGCTTGCGCCCACTCCACAATTCCTTAGGTGTGTTGGGAATAGATTTTGATGGAACTAAATTTAAAATATGCATTGCTGTTTTTAGTGCATATCCCCAAAAGGAAATTGGTAAAGTTGAATAACTCATCATGGACCTAACCATTTCCAAAAGAGTCCTATTCCTTCTTTCTGCTACACCATTCTGTTGGGGAGTTCCAGGTGCAGTCAATTGGGATACAATCCCATTTTGAGTTAAGTAATCCTTGAAATCCCCAAGAAGGTATTCGCCATCATGATCAGATCGAATGGCCTTTATGCGTTTACCTAATTGATTCTCAACTTCAGCCCTAAACTCTTTGAACTTTTCAAAAGCTTCGGACTTCCGTCTCATCAGGTACACATAACCATATATTGAGTAATCATCAATAAAAGTGATGAAATACTCATAACCTCCTTTAGCTTGGGTTGACATAGGACCACATACATTTGTATGAACTAATTCAAGCAACTCTTGGGCTCTTCTACCTTTTGCATTAAAAGGTCGTTTGGTCATTTTTCCTTCCAAACAAGATTTACAAACTGGAAATTCATCAAAGTCCAATGGCTCTAAGAGACCATCTTTGATAAGTCTTTGAATCCTGTTTGAATTAATATGACCCAAACGCAAGTGCCAAAGATATGCATCATTAGTAAAATGAAACTTTCTCTTTAATGATTTTACATGAGAGTTATTATCTAATTCAGAATTATATAATTCATGCTTATCAGGAGTTAAAATATAAAGACCATCCACAATATTGCCAGAATAGATAAATACTTTACCCTTCTTTATTACAACATTGTCTTTAAGGATAACACAATATCCACGTTTACCTAAATAAGTTGTAGAAATTAAATTCCTACGAACATTAGGTACATACAGACAGTCTTCCAATATTAAAACTCTAGACTCAAAACATAAATTAAAAACACCAACAGCTACAACCGGAATCCTGCTCCCATCAGCCAAAGTAAGAAACAATTCCCTTTCATTAAGCTTTCTGGTCTCCGGGAACCCCCGCAAAGAATTGCAGATATGATTAGTACAACCTGAATCCACACACCAGGAATCCACATATTTCAAGGAGAAATGAACTTTTCATATCCTTATTATTGGTAGCTTTGAATTTTGGACAATTCCTCTTCCAATGTCCTTTCTCACCACAATGGAAACATTTTCTTTTGATCTTCTTTCCTTTGTCGACAACCCCTAAGGCAATTTGTTTACCATCTTGCTTGGTGAAGTCCTTCTTCTTCTTTTTCTTACCCTTGCCTTTCGACTTAGGTTGAGAAGTAGAAGCTTCAACCATATTGGCATCAACACTAGAAGTACCAAGAATGCCTTCCGTCGCTACCAACTCATTCATTAATTCAGACAATGAATAAATCTTTTTGTTCATATTGTAATTGAGTTTGAATTCCTTGAATGATTCCAGTAGTGACTGGAGTATCATATCCACTTGGGATTCTCCATCAATATTGGCACCTAAAACTTCTAGTGTATTCAGATTAGAGATCCATTGTAAGACAATGCTCCTTCATTGAACTACCATCACTCATTTTGGTATTGTAAATTTGCCTTATGGTTTCTTACCTTGCAGAATGGCCTTGCTCACCAAACATCTCCTTCAGACTTAGCATAATGTCCGAAGCTAGTTCTACATCCTGCTTGCATCTACGCCCCATTTGCTTGTGCTTGGGAGACCATCCCCTAGCTCCATGCGTCCTCGCTCCATGTGTGTGCATGCAAAGGCAAAGACAAGAAACTAGCAGACAAGCAATGAAAGGAAAAGATGCAAAGAGTATACGAAAGAGGCATAAAACAGATGAGCATGATAGAGATGGCAAGCATAGCAGGAAAGCAAGCAAACAAGCAAGAAAACGAACAAAAGGTGGTGTCTATGAGGGACAAATGTAGGTTTGGATTGAATGTCCATAACTTCATTGGGTTGAAGCATGGTCGACACACTAGCAAGCAAGACTCATGCATGGACATGTAAGCAAGTGTGTAAAGATGCATAGAAAGCCAACGGGTGGCACAAATAAGCATGGCAAACATATCATCGGGCGGAGTGAAAAAAAAAGGGAAGGGTACGCAAGGAGCGACCCGGCATCTGGAGACGCATCCCAAATGGTTATACCAAAACAAGGCCACATGGGCGTCGGATGTAACCACACAACCACAAACCTGCTAAGGGTGTCAAACGTGACAAAGCCTAGAACTAGAGAGGCTAGCACAAGCATAAAGCATAAAAGCAAGCAAGCATAGACATGCAAATAGGATGATCCAAACCCTTTGGTGTATGGACGATGACAAAGACCACATGGTCTAGATCGAGTCCTAACCACTAGGCCAAAATACAAGAAAGAAAAATAAAGCGACAAAAGGGCTACAATAGCACATGGCATGACAAACAAGGTCAAGGTCTAGGCACACAAACATGGCATGGAACACATAAGAACATGGAAAGCAACGTGAAACAGGTAAAGAACATAGATCCAAGCACACAAGCATGTGGAAACATAGACCTAGGCTCAAAAAATGTAGAAACACGCATGTAAACATATAGAAATTTAGCACATAGACATGGTATAACATGAATCCAAGCATATAGACATGTACGGATGTAGATCTAAGCACGAAACATGGCAAAAAGTGCATAAACACAAAGATCCAAGCAAGGCATAACAAACATGTGAGCATGTAACCCTAACATCAACCTAGAACTAAAGGAGGCATAAAACATAGGAAAACATGGCATAAAAACCCAAAGCATGTAGATCTAAACATATGAACATGTAAGAATGTAGATCTAAGCACGAAACATGGCATAAAACATAACAACCAAGAAATTTAAGCTAGAAACACAAATAAAGCCAGAAATATGCTGAAGACAGCAATAAATCATGTTATTCAAGCAAAAATAGCAAGACAAATGCTAGAATAAGATTTAGAAGGTTAGGGGTGTGGATGATAGCTAGAAAAGCTACATCCACACCCCTAAACCCTGTTAGGAACCCTGTGGTTCCTAATGGAGATTGATGGGAATTATAGGGGAATGGATGGGGATTGTAGGAAAATTGACTTGATTTGAGGTAGTCACCCTCCATAGAGAAAGAGAGAGATTAAGAGAGAGAGAGATGCACTAATGCACTAAGAAATTGGTTTATTCTTCAATTGATATCTAATATTGAATTACAATCACGTATTTATAGGAGACTAGCTCTAATCTCATTGGCCCACATGACTTAAGATAATTGGCTAATTAATTCAACATGTGCCATATGAATTAAACCATGTGTTAAATGAGCTACATGTGCTTAAATCCTAACTAACTCATCCTAATCTCAACTAACTAACTAACTAAAGGGATTACAATAATTGTTACAACAATTATTTCATATTCCTAACAAACCCCAAATCCAAAAGTGTAGAACCAAGGAAAAGAAGATTGGGTATAAGAACAATACCTTGTGTTTTTGGTGAAGAGAGAAGAATCAAGAGACTTTGATGTGTTTCTTGGGTGTTTTTTTTTTTTTTTTTTTTTTTTTTTTTTTTTTTTTTTTGAGTGTTTGGAAGAGAGAAAAAACGTGTAGAGAAACTTGGTAGAGAGCAAAACTCAAAAAATGTCTTCCTCCCTTGGTCTGAAGGTGCTTGGGGCCTTTTATAGCCCCGACGCGTTTTTTGAGGCGGCGGCCCTACACCCTCAAAAGTCCTCTGATTGGGTTGATATATACACCATTGGAAAAAATCTTGATTTTAAGTTTCTAAAAAGGTGTGGAACTCAAAAATTCAACGCTCGGATCAAAAGTTATGGTTCTGGGAAGTTAACGGTGCATTGATCGGTGCATTAACCCGGTTTTCGTGATATCTTGGCCATTCTAAGTTCGATTTCGACTCATGAATAGTTGTTGGAATGAGAATTTGATAATATTTGCAATGATGTTGGTTTCAACTTGTTCCAACATTCGGATCAAAATTAGGGTTTTTGGGCCCACTCGAAGTCAACTTCGGGTTAAACTTGGTCAAAGTGGCTAAAAATCTCTGCGAAGCTCAGGTTTGATGAATAACTACGAAAGGTGTTATTTTGTGTGGATTTTGACCTTGTTTGACCTTCGGTCAACCTTAGGTTGACTAGGGGCATTTTGGTCTTTTTTGCTAAAAAAGGCACTTTGGGTGCTCTGGTGTCCGAATGGGTTGCACCACGTCATTCTGGATGTTCTCGCGACCCCATGGGGAGAAAATAATATTTTTGGATTTTTTGGGGTCTAACACGCAAATCGAGGCGGACAAAATACGGTATCAACAGTTGCCCTTTCTTTATTTGATATCTCGAGTGTAATGAGCGGTGTCGGATAAAGAACATGATTTCAAATTTTGTCACTCCTAAATTGCGTGCAGAGGCTATTCATGGATCGAGACCAGTTTTTTACCTGATGCGGTCGAGCTGCTGCAGTTGCTTTTGAAACACCTTCTGGTCTTGAGGACAGTGTCTATTTTTTCTTCTTCTCTTCTTTTGTTTTCTGCAAAATGTTAGTAGCAATACTACTAGGGATGCATGCTAGTGTTTATTTTATTTTATTGAATTTTCACAATCATATATTTTTGCCATGATTTATGCCATGCTATCTTAGGAAAATATGCGTATATTTTGTTTTTGATATATGAGTGTGTGAATATGCAGGAATTTAATGTTGAAAATAAAATGCGGGGTATGGGTAAGGGGACTTACCTGGTAGTCGGGAATAGTGGAAATGTGAGCCTAGGGCGCGGCCACTAGTTTACTCACTATAAATCGGAAATGTTGAAAACTCTTGAATGAATGTGAGCCTGAAGACGCTTGTTGCCAGTTCACCCATTGTAAATTATGAGCCCGAGGGCGCTTGTCGTCGGTTCATCCACTGTAGACTGTGAGCCCCAGGACGCTTGTCCCCGGTTCACCCACTGTAGAATGTGAGTCCAGGGACACATGTCACTGGTTCACCCGTTGTAGATTGTGAGCCCAAGGACGCTTGTCGTCGGTTCACCCACTGTAGATTGCGAGTCCAGGGACGCTTGTCCCTGGTTCACCCACTGTAGAATGCGAATCCAGGGATGCTTGTCGCTAGTTCACCCGCTGTAGATCGTGAGCCCGAGGACGCTTATCGTTGGTTCACCCACTGTAGATTGTGAGTCCAGTGACGCTTGTCACTGGTTCACCCACTATGGAATGCGAGTCCAGGGACAGAGGCAGAGTGTGTCTAGTTGAGATCCTGGGTTACGAGTTTGTAGGATGAGCTTGCGGCTCTTACTTGGAGGTTTACCGCTTTGGATCACACTTGGGATGAGGAGAGAGCCGCATTGGAGGCTAGTAAGGCTGAGGCTGGCAGCAGGGCCGATGGCTTAGCACTGGAGCTAGTGCAGGCAAGATCCTATATTCACTCTACTCTAAGCATGGAGTATGGGCGAGAGGGCGATGAGCCTAGCGAGCCACAGCTGGCTTTCTGTCGCCTTCAGACTAAGCTGGCCGAGAGAGGGGAGGCCCTGAGAGTTGCTACTATAGAGGTGGGCACCTTGCAGTCTTTGCTAGAGACTGAGAGGCAGGGCTTTACTTCTGATCCCACGATGGAAAGGGAGCTGGTCAGTCTTCTTTATTCCCATGATAGACTTAGAGAGATTGCCAGAGACCTGGGCTTCGATGCAGCCAGATTGCTTCGCACTCATGCTCAGGATGACCCGATTCTCCGCACTGGTTTTGGGAGGTTGTGTCAGGTCGTGTCTGATTGCTTGGGCCATGTTTGACTGGCTGGCATTCTTTTCTGTTTACTTTGTTTCTATACATGAGCTATGTAGTTAGTATCCGACCATGTATGGAAAGGTCCTTCATAAATTGCTAGGCAATTACGTAAGGCCTTTCGCTTTTTTGTTTGAGTTCTTAAAGCAGTCTAGTCTGTTGGGCATGCTTAGAAACTAAGAGATGGTGTAGAGAGATGTTTATGATGACATTCAAAAAATATTTATGAGATGAGATTTCATGTTTTGATACCAGAATGTATGAAAGAAACAGATTGGCATAATACAGGCATGTTGATGAATATGCAGGCAAATGCTTTGAAAATGCAAGATTATACAAATAAGTAATAAATGTAAAATCCATGCATATCAATGTCCTATTTTTCCAAGGATGCAGCCTGTTCTAGATGGATCTCTTCCTTTTCCCATTGAGGTACATTTCCCATTAGCATAAGCCAGAACATCTTGAGCAGACCATCAGGCCGTGTTGTAGACAGAGAGTGATCTCAGAGGTGTATTCGTATCTTGACTTGAATGCTGGATCCCTTTAATTTTCTGATCTTGAACAGACATTCAAATAGGCCAAGTTGACTGATTTTTCTTTTAGGATGTGACCGAACCAAGATGGCTGCCTACGTACCTCCACGAGGAAGGATCAGGTCATCACGTAGTTCAACTGACTTTTTGATCGCCTTAATTTTTGCCTAGACCGCCTTTTTGGGTTTTCAATCTAGTAGGCTCTCTCACACTCTTTCTTTTACTCTCCTTTTGCGTAGACCGCCCTTATGAGTTTTCAATCTACCTTTTGCATTTCTCACGCTCTCTTTCTTTTGGCTCTCCTTTTGCATAGACCGCCCTTTCGGGTTTTCGATCTACCTTTTTACATATATTTTTTGTTTTTGTTTTTTTTTTTTTTGACACAAAAATGTAGAAATGGGGTGCACTGATAGGCTCCTACATGCAAAGTACTGTATGACGGCATCAAAATTGGTGGGCATATTGAAGTCATGCCCATCCATGTCGGCTAGAATCAAGGCTCTTCTAGAAAAGGCCTTTTTTACCACATATGGGCCCTCATAAGTTGGGGCAAACTTTCCTCTAAGAGACGGAATCTCTACCCCTGCGGGGAGGATGGCCTCCATGCCATATACTAATGAATACGGGGTCGCACTCGTGGAAGTACGAACATAAGTGCGATATGCGCACAAAGCAAACGACAAGTACTCGTGTCAATCCTTGTATGTGTTTGTCATCTTCACCAAGATTTTCTTTATGTTCTTGTTAGTGGCTTCTATTGCACCATTCATTTGAGGGCGATAAGGAACCGAATTTCTGTGCTCGATCTTGAACTGTTAGCAGAGTTGCTGGGTCATTTTTCCGTTTAGGTTTGTCCCATTATCTGTAATGAGCTCTCCTGGCACACCATAGCGGCAAATAATGTTATGTTTCAGGAACCAGGCTACCACTGCTTGAGTGGCGCTCTTGTACGAAGCGGCTTCCACCCATTTTGTGAAATAATCGATGGCCACTAAGATGTACTTATGACCGTTTGAAGCTTTCAGAATCATGGGTCCGATGACATCCATACCCGAGGCTGAGAAGGGCCATGGTGCCGCCAAAGAATGCAAAGGCTGAGGAGGAGCGTTCTTCCTGTCTTGATAGGCTTGGCAATGGTGGCATGTCCTCACATGTGTAATGTAATCATTTTCCATGGTGAGCCAGTAGTAACCGGCTTTCATAATCTTACGAGCCAACAGGGGTCCACTGGCATGAGCCCCTAGTAAGCCTTCATGCATTTCTTCCATTAAATGATTAGCCTCAGAGGCATCTACGCATCGGAGCAAGGTAGAATCGTGGTTCCTTTTGTATAGGACTTCTCCACTCTAGAAAAATTTGCAGGCCATGCGTCGAATAAACTTCTTTTCACTGTCCATTGCACCGGGCGGGTATCCACTGTCCTTGATATAAGCCTTGATATCATGGTACCATGGCTTTCCGTCGGCTTCGACTTCGACTCTCATGCATTCTTCGATGTTCATGAAATAGGCTGGAACGCCGTGGACCTCTATGCGTAATTGTAGCATATCATTTCCTTCTGATAACTTGACCATGCTAGCTAGGGTAGCCAGGGCGTCTGCAAATTGGTTGTGTGCTCGGGGCAAATAGGCAAATGTGATGTTTTGGAATTTCAGAATCAAGTGGTTGACGCATTTCTGATACAAAATCAACTTGGTCTCTTGGGCTTGCCATTTTCCTTCGATTTAGGAGATGATCAACAGGGAATCTCTTAAGACGCTCAAGTCATAGGCGCTGAACTCTAGGGCCACTTGCAGGCCGACTATGCACGCTTCATATTTTGTGACGTTGTTGGCGCAATCAAAATTCAGCTTGACTGAAACAGGGATTTGCTAGCCCTTGGGGGAAACTAAGACTCCAGTAGAATTGGCGGTTCCATCGAAATAAAGCTTCCAACGCCATGGTTCCACATTGTCTGGTTCTGGCTCTAGTGCCATGACATCCTTATTAGGGAAGAGGGATTCTGAAAGTTCTGGATCGTTTAGCGGCTGGTTCGCTAGGTAGGTGGCTATGGCCTGGCCTTTGATGGCCTTTCTTATCACGAACACAATGTCGAACTTAGAGAGTAACATTTGCCAACGGGAGATCTTCCCCGTAAGGGCTGGCTTTTCAAAGATGTACTTAATAGGATCCATGTGGGAAATGAGTCGCGTGGTGTAGTAGAGCATATATTGCCACAACTTGCGTGATGCCTATGCTAGGGCACAACACGTCTTTTCAATGGCAATGTAGTTGATCTCACAACTAGTGTCTTGCTTAAGTAGTAAATCGCCTTTTCTTTTTGGTCGGGTTCAACTGCTTGGCCTAACATGTAGCCCATGGAGGTTTCTTGTACTGCTTGATCTTGTCAAAAGCCGCTTGGCACTCATCTGTCCATTCCATCTTTGTGTCTTTCTTCAAGAACTTGAGCAACGGATCACATGTGGCGGTCAATTGCGCTATGAAGCGAGCTATGTAATTGACTTTGCCTAAGAAGCTGTGAATCTGTTTCTCAGTTTACGGTGTCGGCATATCCCGGACGGCTTGGACTTTGGCTGGGTCCATTTCAATTCCTCTTTGGCTGACTATGAAGCCAAATAGTTTCCCTAAACTAGCTCCGAAGACGCACTTGTTAGGGTTTAGTCTCAATCTGTACTTGATAAAGCGCTTGAACAGCTTTCTCAAATCCACCAAATAATCCCTGGCAGTGTTGGATTTGGCAATCATGTCGTCTACGTAGACTTCGATCTCTTTGTGCATCATATCATGGAACAAGGTTACCATGGCTCGCTGATAAGTAGCGCCTGCATTTTTTAAGCCGAATGGCATGGCATCATACACATAAGTTCCCCAATGTGTGGTGAATGCTGTCTTGGCTTTGTCCTCCTCGGCCATTTTGATCTGGTTGTAGCCTGAGAATTCGTCCATGAAGGAGAAGAACCTATTGGTAGCGGTATTATTGACCAGGGTATCGATGTGTGGCAACGGGAAGTTATCCTTGGGGCTGGCCTAGTTTAAATCCCTGTAATCAACGCACATGTGTACTTTCCCATCTTTCTTAGGTATGAGAACAATGTTGGCGACCCAATTTGAGTAGGCTGTTGCGGTAAGGAAACCGGCTTTCAACTGCTTTTCTACTTCTTCTTTGATCTTCAAAATGATCTCAGATTTCATCCTTTGAAGGGCTTGTCGCACTTGGGGGCATTCAGGTTTAACTGGAATTTTGTGCGCAACAATCTCAGTATCTAACCTTGGCATATATTTGTAAGACTAAGCGAAGATCTCTCTGAATTCCTTGAGTAGCGCTATAAGCTCGGGCTTCATGTCTTTAGGAAAGTTTACCCCAATCTTGACAGGTTTTTCATTTTCGCCTTCGTCGGCAAGGTTAACCACTTTTGTCTCTTCTATGTTGGGCTTGGACCCTTCGCTCTCTCTGTTTAGAGCTTCCAAAATATCACGAGGCAGACTCGGAATTTCCTCTAACCCTTCAATATCATGTTCCAACTCTATTGTCTCATTCGTGTCATCAATATCTTCGTTATAGTAATAGGACAATGTACCCGCTTGGGAATTAGAATAGATCCTATAGAACGGAACATATACAAGGAAACATAAGACAATTTGCACACACATATTCATAGGAATTCAAGTAAAGAGATAAATGCAAGATTTCCTGAATAATACGCTGGATAATTTCATTAGTGGATTATAGATAAGGGGAATAACAAAGTTCATGCCTGATAATGATAAAAAGGAGACATTTTTTCTTGGAAGATAAACTGGGGAAATGCAAACAAGAAATGCAGGAAATAGGAATTAAACATGCAAAACAAACTAGATATGCTATTCCAACTCTTTCGGGCAATTGGAGGACCCAACCACACGATAATGGAATACTCCTTACTTAGTTGGTGCAACCACAAAGTAGGGCTTGGCGGTCCAACGGCCTATTGTCTCGCCTGGCATGCAGGGCCTAATGGTAGTAGTCAGATCATCCCCTGGGGATATGATGGCATTCACTGAGAATTCTTCTAGACAAAGACGGATGAGACAAGCCAGATCTGATTCCTCCTCACATGATTCCTGTGCTACTTCTGATCTGATGACCTTGGCTGAAGTCGGAAAAGTGACCCTGATGTGGATTATAGACATCCCTTGGTCATTCTCTTGACTTGTTGTTCAACCATGGAACTCAAAGACTCGGTATCCATGATCTTCTTGCTCCTAATACCCTTGTCAATGCACTCCCCAATAAGGACGAGTCTAGCAAAATGAGTGACTTGGGTGCTGATCATCTTCTCACAGTAAGGAGGCTTGAGGTTGTCGATGAACCACTTGATCATCTCATTTTCCATCACGGGGGGTTGCACTTGTGCGGCTAGCTCACACCACCTCTAGGCATACTCACAGAAGGATTCTCCACTCTTCTTTTTTGTCCTCTAAAGAACTGTGCGGTCGGGGAGCTATCTCGGTGTTGAACCTATAGTATTCTAGGAAAGAGTTGGCCATTTCCCTCCAGCTAGAGGTCTTTTCCAATCTCGCATACCATGTGGCCGTGGGGCCGGTCAGACTATCTGGGAAAACCTGGCAAAGCAGAGGGTGATTATCCCCATAGGGAGCCATCTTCCTACAGAACATGCGCAAGTGCGCGCAAGGGTCTCTAGTACCATCATACTTGACAGACTTTGGTGCCTTGAACTTGGGAGGCATAATGACCTAAGGGAAATTGGTCAGACTGTCTAGATCAACACTTCCATGGGCACTAGAGCCCTCTATGATATGAAGCTTCTCAGCTAGAGTTTCTACTTGGCTCTTGACTTGGCTATACCCAGATTCGGGGTTCTTGTCCTTAGAAGGATCTGTTTCCTAGTCATTGCCCTGGGGCGGTACATTGTGGCCCTGATCTTGTACTGGCGGAGGTTGATTTTTATTCTCAGTTTGGAGGCCTCCTTGACTATGTCCAAAGGAGTTCAGTCCTCCTCATACAACTAGTTGTTGCACCATGCGCATCAATTCTGACACTTGCTCTTTCAGAAGAGTGACTTCCTGAACAGTTTTCTCATGGGGAGAAGTACCACTAGTAGACATCTCTCTTGCGTGAGACATAGTGACAATGGGATCACGATGTGGCGGTAGCTTAGCCTGTTTCTTTTTAGCAATTTTTTGATCTTGAGAGAGAGTGGGAAGTGAAAGAAATGGGGTGCATTTGACAAGGTGGAAACACAACATCAAAATCAAGTTAGTTTATGTCCTTCCTGTTTAACATGCACCTACCATTTTCAGAAAAATTTGGCTTTGCACCCTTGATCGGGTATTTATCATGGTGAGTTTCTACTATGATGCAAGATTAATGCACAAGATTGGCAAGTAACCGAAACTTTCATGGCATGCTCAAAAATGCAAGAATGACCATTCCTTTGATTACATGCTTGTACAAGACTTGTTTTTTACAATGCTGGGTTCATTGGCTCCAATAATGGGCCTTTTACAAGAAATGAAACTGCGAGAGAGAACTCGGCTTCTGATAATGCGGACTTCTTGGGGAAGCTCTTGGACACTTGGATCTCTTGGTAACTTGGACATCATGGATCTCTTGGACCTTTGGATCTCTTGGGGGAGCCCTTGGATTCTTGACATTTAGGACCTTTTGGCAATCTTGGCGATTTGGATCCTTTAGCAATTTGGACAGCACGGATCTCTTGGACCCTCTTGGCCTCCTAGCAATCTTTTTTTTTTGGATCTTCCTTGGGAGAATTCTTGAATGCTTGATGCTTTGGAATTCTTGATAGCTTTTTGGCAGCATTTCCTCCTGAACGGAGTTTCGGTTTCTTGCCACAAATTTTATCTATGCACAATTAGGTGACGGAACCAATTAGTGTATGCATGAGTACCCTTGTAGGGTTGTAAACCCTTAGGGATAGGGTATGATCTAGTATATACAAGCAACGAGGTTGCTTTTCCTAGGGATTTAATCATGGATGCTATGCAAGTAGGATAGAAAGAACCTGGAGTAGAGCATAATTTCTTTGGCGCAAGTAAAAAGGGCATACCTGTTACAAGACACTTTCCCCTGACCTCTAGCCCTATAAGGGTGTCCTTTCCTAGGCTTGGATGTTCACTCTTTAGGTTTCACCTAGTCCTGATGGGCTCTGGGCTTGATCTAGTCCACACAGGTTTGACATAACTAGGCCAACTGTATGCAAAGGCTTAACTGGTAGGTTGTTCCTGTCCTAGGGTACTCAATCGCCATACGCCTCCCTTCATGGAAGTTGTGGGGTAGGAAGGATCGAGGGGGCCTTTTCAGCTACTCCTGTCCACCCATGGACCCAGAAGTGCCTACAACATCAGCCCTGAATCTAACTATGGGTAACATTGCCGATGTGTGTGTCTAGGCATTTGCAGATGGGGTGATGAAATTCCCAAAGAGATGTGACTACGCCAGCAGTGCAGAGCCTGGGTTCGGCTTAAAAAGGGTGTATATGTCATGCAATTCTTAATGAAGGGGAAAGACTTTTTCAAAGCACAACTGATATATATATATATTTATATGAAAGCGGATAAAGGTGTAGCGGAAATTAAATTTTGCTACCCTATGTTTGCATGTGAAGGAAAGCTGTAAAGCATGTGAGGAAAGCTGTAAAGCATGTGAGGAAAGCAGTAAAAGCCCCATATGAAAATTCCTTAGAGTCTCCCATTTGAAAAAGGATTTTTTTGGAAAAAGATTTTTTGCTCTTTTGAAAACAGTCTACTAGGTAGAAGCCTTTTTTCCAAAGGAAAGCCTCGGAGGCCAATGCCAATTTCTGTGTTTGTGAAAGCCAATGTCCAAAGATTATGGTTTTATCAAAAGCTCTAAAGGCTAAACTCTCATAGTCGCCAATGGAGTCGCCAGTCTGTCGACGCCTGGCCACGATCTGAACGGGGTGGAAAAACCGCCGCCGTCGTCACGGGCCCTCGTTCGACCACTTGCCGTGGCGACAGCTCCCGCACGTGCAGGGCCCTGTTGGAGGGCCCTTCTCGATATGGTGGTGGTGTGCTTCGCGCGGGGCTTCAGGTGCTCTCTCTCTTGGTGGAGGAGGGTATTTGTCTACCTTTGGTTTTATGGCAGGAATCTGGGTCAAATTTTAAGGGATTACCAAAGGTGAGTGGAGTCGCCACCAATCATTGGGTTTTTCTAAGGTATGATTGATCACTTGTTTTTAGTTGATTTTATTACCGATCCTAGGTTAAGAAAAAGGGCATTTTTCCTAATCTAATGTGGATGGCAAAAAATTCTTGATTCTTAGGTCCATAAGTTTGGTTACGTGTGGGGAAGGTGTTAGGCACCCCACAACACCTGTCCAAGGACAGTCCTATGTTTTGATAAAACCTTAATTTTTGAAAATTGGCAGTAAAAACATGATCTTGGCATTGGCTATTGGGGCTTTGCATGCATGGGGGCTTCGAGGTTTGGCTTTTGAATGGGTGCGGTCCCAATCTATTCTTTCCTAAGGCATTCGAGCAAAGTGCCAGATTTCCACGGTGAAAATTCGGCGACATGTCACCTTGCTATCGCAGTGGAAATTAGGCATCGCTTGCCTTGGGTGACATGGACTATGACGATCACACCGGGAGGGGGCGAGCAGGTATATATATACATACATCATGCACAATGCAAGCACACAGAGCAGGAAAGTAAATGCCTACATCCCTAGAGCATGGCCCAAAATATAGGTGCAGGAAAGTAAACGGGGTGTGCCATACTCTAGATATGAGGATGAATGGTACATGGCATAATATACCTAATACAAACCATCTAAGAGAGAAAGGAAGGAGGAAGGAAGGGGTTTAAAAGAGTACATAACCAAAAGGAAAGGCTAAACTCCTAAACTTACTGAACACAGCTGTTTGGCTTATCTACATGCTTGCGTCTGCGCCCCTTTTGCTTGCACTTGGGAGACCGTCCCCTAGCTCCATGCGTCCTCGCTTCATGTGTGTGCATGCAAAGGCAAAGACAAGAAACTAGCAGACAAGCAATGGAAGGAAAAGATGCAAAGAGTATACGAAAGAGGCATAAAACAGATGAGCATGATAGAGATGGCAAGCATAGCAGGAAAGCAAGCAAACAAGCGTAAAGCAAACAAGTAAGAAAACGAACAAAAGGTGGTGTCCGCGAGGGACAAATGTAGGTTTGGATTGAATGTCCATAACTTCATTGTGTTGAAGCATGGATGACACACTATTAAGCAAGACACATGCATGGACATGTAAACAAGCGTGTAAAGATGCATAGAAAGCCAACGGGTGGCACAAACAAGCATGGCAACCATATCATCGCGCGGAGCGGAAAAAATGGGAAGGGTACGCACGGAGCGACTCGGCACCCAGAGATGCATTCCAAATGGTTACACCCAAACAAGGCCACATGGGCATCGGATGTAACCACACAACCACAAACCCGCTAAGGGTGTCAAACGTGGCAAAGCCTAGAACTAGAGAGGCTAGCACAAGCATAAAGCATAGAAGCAAGCAAGCATAGACATGCAAATAGGATGATCCAAACCCTTTTATGTGGGCCTTGGTGTATGGACGATGACAAAGACCACAGGGTCTAGATCGGGTCTTAACCACTAGGCCAAAATACAAGAAAGAAAGATAAAGCGACAAAAGGGCTACAATAGCACATGGCATGACAAACAAGGTCTAGGTCTAGGTCTAGGCGCACAAACATGGCATGTAACGCACAAGCACATGGAAAACAACATGAAACAGATAAAGAACATAGATTCGAGCACACAAGCTTGTGGAAACATAGACCTAGGCGCAAAAAACGTAGAAACATGCATGTAAACGTATAGAAATTTAGCACATAGACATGGTAGAACATGAATCCAAGCATATAGACATGTACGGATGTAGATCTAAGCATGAAACATGGCAAAAAGTGCATTAACACATAGATCCAAGCAAGGCATAACAAACATGTGAGCATGTAACCCTAACATCAACCTAGAACTAAAGGAGGCATAAAACATAGGAAAACATAACATAAAAACCCTAAGCGTGTAGATCTAAACATATGAACATGTAAGAATGTAGATCTAAGCACAAAACATGGCATAAAACATAACAACCAAGAAATTTAATCTAGAAACACAAATAAAGCCAAAAACATGCTGATGACAGTAATAAATCATGTTATTCAAGCAAAAATAGCAAGACAAATGCTAGAAAAAGATTTAGAAGGTTAGGGGTGTGGATGATAGCTAGAAAAGCTACATCCACACCCCTAAACCCCAAATCCAAAAGTGTAGAACCAAGGAAAGGAAGATTGGGTATAAAAACAATACCTTGTGTTTTTGGTGAAGAGAGAAGAATCAAGAGGTTTTGATGTGCTTTTTGGGTGTTTTTTTGTGTGTTTTTTGGTGTTTGGAAGAGAGAAAAAACCTGTATAGAAAATGGGTAGAGAGAAAAACTCAAAAAATGTCTTCCTCCCTTGGTTTGAAGGTGCCTGGGGCCTTTTATAGCCCCAACGTGTTTTTCGAGGTGGCGGCCCTTCAAGGGCATCCAGCCTCAAAAGTCCTCTGATCGGGTTGTTCTTAAAACCATTGGAAAGATCTTGATTTTCAGTTTCTAAAAAGGTGTGGAACTCAAAAATCCAACGGTCTGATCAAAAGTTATGGCTTCGGGAAGTTAGCGGTGCATCAATCGGTGCGTTAACCCGGTTTTCGTGATATCTCGGCCATTCTAACTCCGATTTCGACCCATGAATAGTCGTTGGAATGAGAATTTGATAATTTTAGCAATGACTTTGGTTTCTACCTGTTCCAACGTTCGGATCAAACTTAGGGCTTTTGGGCCCACCAAGAGTCAACTTTGGGTCAAACTTGGTCAAAGTGCTAAAAATCTCCGAGAAGCTCAGGTTTGATGAAAAACTATGAAAGGTGTTATTTTGTGTGGATTTTGACCTTTGGTCAACCCTAGGTTGACTAGGGTCATTTTGGTCATTTTAGTTGAAAAAGGCACTTTGGGTGCTCTGGTGTCCGAACGGGTTGCGTCACGTCATTCTGGATGTTCTTGCGACCCCACGTCTTCAAAGGTACAGAATTTTCCATTGAATTTTTATGATATTGTAAATTCAATAAATTCAAATTTTTCCACAAATCTAGACCGTCTGTACATTTAATGCACACAATTTTCCCTTGACTTTTCGTGATATTGTAAATTAAACGAATTTGAATTTTTCCATGTATGCAGGCTATTTCTCCATCTATTGTACAAAATTTTCCACTAAATTTTCTTGGTATCGTACATTCAACGAATTAGAATTTTTCCATGAATTCTAACCATCTGTACCACTAATGTACACAATTTTCCATTAAATTTTCTTGATATTGTACATTTAACGAATTCTAATTTTTCTACGAATCCAGACGTTCGGTACATCAAATGTACATAATTTTCCATTGAATTTTCATGACATCGTACATTCAACGAATTCGAATTTTTCCACGAATCCGGACGTTTTGTACATCAAATGTATATAATTTTCCATTGAATTTTCCTGACATCGCACATTCAAAGAATTCAAATTTTTCCACGAATCCGGAAAATCTGTTCATCTAATGTAAACAATTTTTCAATGAATTTTCATGATTTCGTATATTCAACGAATTTAAAATTTTCCACAAATCTGAAATTTCTGTACATCTAAAGTACACAATTTTCCATTGAATTTTCACGATATCGTACATTTAACGAATTTGAATTTTTCCACAAATCCAGAGGTTCTGTAGATCAAATGTACAGAATTTTCCATTGAATTTTAATGATATCGAACATTCAACGCATTCGTATTTTTCCACGAACATGGATTTCTGTACATCAATTGCACACAATTTTCCATTGAATTTCCATGATATTTTAAATTAACCGAATTCGAATTTTTCCACGTATGCAGACTATCTGTCCATCTATTGTATAGAATTTTCTATTGAATTTTCATGATATCGTACATTCAACGAATTCGAATTTTTCCACGAATTTGGACCAACTGTACATCTAATACACACAATTTTTCATTGAATTTTCACAATTTCGTACATTCAAAGAATTTGAATTTTTCCATGAATCCTATCTTTTTGTACATCTACTATACACAATTTTCCATTGAATTTTCACGATATCATACTTTCAACCAATTCTAATTTTTCCACGAATCAGGAATTTTTGTACATCTAATGTACAGAATTTAACATTGAATTTTCACAATATCGTACATTTAATGAATTCGAATTTTTCACGTATTCGGACTATCTGTCCGTCTAATGTATTCAATTTTCCATTGAATTTTGACGATTTCGTGTTAGGATTAGTGCCCTAAAATCCTATTGTATGATGCTATGTATGTTATTATGCATTACTTAATGTTGTGATTAATAAAGTTGCTTTATTATTATCTAAAATGATGGTAACATGAATATTTGGACATTATCATATAGTCCATGAGATGCATAGTATGTGATTTATGTGAAAAGTCACAGAAGATATAAATCACAAGTTCTTTGTAAACTCAGAATTTTAGTTTGTAGTCGGTGATGAAATTGGGCATTTCATCTGCGAAGACTATAACATATCAACTAAGATGATTTGTCTTAATCATGGAAGTGGAGACTTCTAGTTGATATGTTGATATGTTTTAAGAGTTAAAACATATTAAACTGGACCGTTAACATGTTGATATGTGGTATTAAATATAATTAATGGTAACTTTGGATTTGTCAAGAGTTGACAAAAAAGCCCAAGGCCCATTAGAGCTAGAGTCTTATTTGTTCCTTTTTGGTCCTACTCCAAGCCACATTCTAGAGCCCAATTGGAAAGACCCAAAAGGCTAGCCCAATTAGATAATCAGTTATAAGGAGAGAAACATTCAGAATTTTGTAACAACAAGAGACATGAAATGGTTTGTATGTGAGGGTTAGATACTCTCTCATTCTCCCTTGAACAAATTCATATAATTGATTGAGAGACCACACTTCTTGGGCATTAGTGGAAGTGGAGTGAAGATTAAAAGTGTTCCCAAGTATTTCTAATCTTTGTTTTGAAATTCACCACACCAAAGTACACTCTCTTGTTCTTAATTTCTAAAATTTACATAGTACATGTTATCAATTGCGAATGAAGTAGATCCATTAATTTTTCCACTGCGTATGTTTTGTATGCGATACAAACATGTATTTTTCCATCATTTCGAACATTCAACGAATTCGAATTTTTCCACGAATCCGGACTTTCTGTACTTCTAATGTACACAATTTTCCATTGCATCTTCACGATTTCGTACATTGAATGTATTCAAATTTTTCCACAGATCCGGAGGTTCTGTACATGAAAGTACATTTTCAATTGAATTTTCACGATATCTTTCATTCAATGAATTCGACGTTTTTTTTTTTTATGAATTCGGACCATCTGTACATCTAATGTACACAATTTTCCATTGAATTCTCTCGATATCCTTCATTCAACGAATTTGAATTTTTCCACGAATTTGGACATTCTGTACATCTAATGTACACAATTTTCCATTGAATTTTCGGGATATCGTACATTTAACGAATTTGAATTTTTCCACGTATTCGGACTATCTGTCCATCTAAACTATTCAATTTTACATTGAATTTTGACAATTTTGTACATTTAACGAATTCCAATTTTTCCACGAATCTGGACTTTCTGTACATCTAATATACAAAATTTTCCATTGAATTTTCATGATATCATACATTTAATGAATTCGAATTTTTTCACGTATTCAGGCTATTTATCCATCGAATATACTCAATTTTCCAATGAATTTTGATGATTTCGTACATTCAACGAATTTGAATTTTCCTCAAATCCGCACTTTCTATACATCTAATGTATATAATTTTCTATTGAATTTTCATGATATCGTACATTTAACGGATTCGAAACTTTCCTCCAATCCGGACTATCTATACATCTAATTTACACAATTTTCCTTTGAATTTTCACGACATCATATATTCAACGAATTCGAATTTTTCCACGTATTCAAACTATTTGTCCATCTAATGTGTTCAATTTTCCATTGAATTTTGACGATTTTGTACATTCAACGAATTCAAATTTTTCCAAGAATCAAGAATTTCTGTAAATCTAATGCACACAATTTTCCATTGAGTTTTCACGATTTTGTACATTCAACGAATTCAAATTTTTCCTCGAATGCAGACTTTCGTACATCTAATGTACACAATTTTCCATTGAATTCTCAGGATATTGTACATTTAACGAATTCAAAATTTCCCTCGAATCTGGACTTTCTGTACATCTAATGTCCACAAATTTCCATTGAATTTCCACGATATCATACATTCAACGAATTCAAATTTTCCTTGAATGCAGACTTTCTGTACATCTAATGTACATAAATTTCCATTGAATTTTCACGATATCGTACATTTAACGAATTTGAAATTTTCCATGTATCCGGACTTTCTGTGCATCTAATGTACATAAATTTCCTTTGAATTTTCACAATATCGTAAATTCAACGAATTTGAATTTTTCCACGAATCCGAACTTTTTGTACATCTAATGTACACAATTTTCCATTGAATTTTCACGATATCATAAATTCAACGAATTCAAATTTTTCCACGAATCTGAATTTTCTGTTTAGCTAATGCAAACAATTTTCCATTGAGTTTTCACGATTTCGTACATTCAACGAATTTGAATTTTTCCACGAATTCAGATTTTCTATACATCTAATGTGCACAATTTTCCATTGAATTTTCAGGATATTGTACATTTATCGAATTTGAATTTTTCCTCAAATCCGAATTTTCTGTACATCTAATGTCTACAAATTTCCATTGAATTTACACGATATCATACATTCAAGGAGTTTGAATTTTTCCTTTAATGCAAACTTTCTGTACACCTAATGTACATAAATTTCTATTGAATTTTTACGATATCGTAGACATTCAACGAATTCAAAATTTTCAAAGTATCCAGACTTTCTGTACACCTAATGTACACAAATTTCCCTTGAATTTTCACGATATCGTTCATTCAACGATTTCAAATTTTTCCACGAATTCGGACCATTTGTACATCTAGTGTACACAATTTTCCACTGAATTTTCTTGATATCGTACATTCAATGAATTCAAATTTTTCCACGCATCCGAACTTTCTGTACATCTAATGGACATAATTTTCCATTGAATTTTTACGATATCGTAGATTTAACGAATTTGAATTTTTCCACGTATTCGGAATATATGTCCATCAAATGTCCTCAATTTTCAATTGAATTTTGACGATATTGTACATTCAACGAATTCAATTTTTTCCATGTATCAGGACCATCTATACATCTAATGTTCACAATTTTCCATAGAACTTTCTCGATATCATATATTCATCGAATTTGAATTTTTCCATGAATTGGGATTCCATGTACATCTAATGTACACGGTTTTCCATTGGATTTTCACGATATCGTAAGTTCAACGAATTCGAATTTTTCCATGAATCTGAACTTTCTATACATCTAATGTACAAAATTTTTGATTGTTTTTTAATGACATCCTACATTCAATGAATTCGAATTTTTCCACGAATCCGGATGTTCTATACATCTAATGTACATAATTTTCCAATGTATTTTCACGGTATCGTACATTCGACGAATTCAGATGTTTCCACAAATTTGGCCTATCTGTACATCTAATGTACACAATTTTTTGTTGAGATTTCTTGATAACATATATTTGACGAATTCGAATTGTTCCATGAATCCGGACTTGTTGTACATCTAATGTACGCAATTTTCCATTGAATATTCACGATATCGTACATTTAATGAATTCAAATATTTCACGTATTCGGACTATCTGTCCATCTAATGTATTCAATTTTCCAGTGAATTTTAACGATTTTGAATATTCAACGAATTTGAATTTTTCCATGAATCCAGACCTTTTGTACTTCTAATGTACACAATTTTCCATTGCATTTTCACGATTTCGTACATTGAATGAATTCAAATTTTTCCGCGAATCTGGATGTTCTATACATGAAATGTACAGTATTTTCCATTTAATTTTCACGATATCGTTCATTCAAGAAATTCAATTTTTTTCACAAATCCGGACCATTTGTACATCTAATGTACACAATTTTCCATTGAATTTTCTCGATATCGTACATTTAACGAATTCAAATTTTTCCACGAATCTGGACATTCTGTACATCTAATGTACACAATTTTCCATTGAATTTTCAAGATATTGTACATTTAATGAATTTGAATTTTTTCACGTATTCAGACTATCTGTTCGTCTAAAGTATTCAACTTTCCATTGAATTTTGATGATTTTGTACATTCAACGAAGTCGAATTTTTCCATGAATCCAGACTTTCTGTTTATCTAATGTACAAAATTTTCCAGTGAATTTTCATGATATCATACATTTAACGAATTCGAATTTTTTCAAGTATTCGGACTATCTGTCCATCTAATGTACTCAATTTTTCATTGAATTTTGACGATTTCGTACATTCAACGAATTCAAATTTTCTACGAATCTGGACTTTTTGTACTTCTAATGTACATAAATTTCCATTGAATTTTTACAATTTTGTACATTCAATGAATTTAAATATTTCAACGAATTCGGATGTTCCGTACATCAAATCTACTAAATTTTCCATTGAATTTTCCAGATACTGTACATTCAACGATTCGAATTTTTCCTCAAATCCATACACTTTGTACACCTAATGTGCAAAATTTTCTATTGATTTTTCACGATATCGTACATTTAAGGAATTTGTATCTTTCCTCCAATCTGGACTTTCTGTACATTTAATGTACACAATTTTCTATTGAATTTTCACAAGATCGTATATTTAATGAATTCAAAATTTTCCATGTATTCGGACCATCTGTCCATCTAATGTATTCAATTTCCCATTGAATTTTGACAAATTCATACATTCAACGAATTTGAATTTTTCCACGAATCTAGACTTTCTGTACATCTAATGCACACAATATTCCATTAACTTTTCATGATTTTGTACATTCAACGAATTCAAATTTTTCCACGAATCCGGACTTTCAATACATCTAATTAGCACAATTGTCCATTTAATTTTTAGTATATTGTACATTTAATGAATACGAATTTTCCCTCGAATCCGGACTTTTTGTACATCTAATGCCCACAAATTTCCATTGAATTTTCATGATATCATACATTCAACGAATTCGAATTTTTCATCGAATGCAGACTTTCTGTACATCTAATGTACATAAATTTCCATTGAATTTTCACGATATCGTACGTTCAACAAATTCGAAATTTTCCACGTATCCTGACTTTCTGTACATCTAATGTACATAAATTTCCCTTAAATTTTCACGATATCGTAAATTCAACGAATTCGAATTTTTCCCCATATCCGAACTTTCTTTATATCTAAGGTACACAATTTTCCACTAGATTTTCACGATATTGTAAGTTCAACGAATTTGAATTTTTCAACGAATCCAAACTCTTTGTACATCTAATGTACACAATTTTTTTTTTTTTTTTTGAATTTTCACGATATCGTAAATCCAACGAATTCAAATTTTTCCACGAATCCGAACTTTCTATACATCTAATTTACACAATTTTCCATTGGATTTTCACTATATCGTAAATTCAACGAATTCTAATTTGTCCACGAATCCGGACTTTCTTTACATCTAATGCACCCAATTTTCCATTGAATTTTCATGATATCGTACATTCAATGAATTCGAATTTTTCCACGAATTAGGACCATCTGTACATCTAATGCACACAATTTTCCATTGAATTTTTACAATTTTGTACATTCAACGAATTTGAAATTTTCCATGAATCCGATCTTTCTGTACATCTAATGTACACAATTTTCCATTGAATTTTTATGATATCGTATATTAAATGAATTTGAATTTTTCCATGTATTCAGACTATTTGTCCATCTAATGTACACAATTTTCCAATGAATTTTCTCAATATCGTACATTCAACGAATTCAATTTTTTCAACGAATCTAGACTTTCTGTCCATCTATTTTACATAATTTTCCACTAAATTTTCTCGATATCGTACACTCAACGAATTCGAATTTTTCAACATCTTATGTACACAATTTTCCAATGAATTTTCACGATTTCGTATATTCAACGAATTCAAATTTTGCACGAATCCGAAATTTCTGTACATCTAATGTACACAATTTTCCAGTGAATTTTCATGATATCGTAGATTTGACGAATTCGAAATTTTCCACGAATCCGGACGCTTTGTACATCAAATGTACTAAATTTTCCATTGAATTTTCATGATATCGTAAATTAAACGTATTTGAATTTTTCCATGTATGTCAGGTATTTCTCCATCAATTGTGTAGATATTTCCATTGAATTTTCACGATATTGTAGATTTAACGAATTCAAATTTCTCCACGAATCTGGTCGTTCTAGACATCAAATGTACGAAATTTTCCATTGAATTTTTATGATATCGTACATTCAACAAATTCGAATTTTTCCATGAATCCAGACCAACTGTACATCTAATGCACACAATTTTCCATTGAATTTTCACGATATCATAAATTAAACGAATTTGAATTTTTTCATGTATGCAGACTGTTTGTCCATCTATTGTACACAATTTTCCACTGAATTCGGACCATCTGCACATCTAATGTATACAATTTTCCATTGAATTTTCTCAATATCGTACATTTAATGAATTCAAAATTTTCCACAAATCCGGACGTTCCGTACATCAAATGTACATAATTTTGCATTGAATTTTCCTGACATCGTACATTCAACGAATTCAAATTTTTCCACGAATTCGGAAGTTTTGTACATCAAATGTACATAATTTTCCATTGAATTTTCCTGACATCGCACATTCAAAGAATTCGAATTTTTTCATGAATCCGGACCATCTGTTCATCTAATGTAAACAATTTTCCAATGAATTTTCACGATTTCGTATATTCCACGAATTCAAAATTTTCCACGAATTCGAAATTTCTGCACATCTAATGTACACAATTTTCCATTGAATTTTCACGATATCGTACATTTAACGAATTTGATTTTGTTCGACAAATCTGAAGGTTCTGTACATCATATGTACATAATTTTCCATTGACTTTTCATAATATTGTACATTCAATGAATTCGAATATTTCCACTTATCCGGGCCATCTGTACATCTAATGTACACAATTTTCCAATGAATTATCTCGATAGCGTACATTCAACGAATTCGTATTTTTCCACGAATATGGATTTCTGTACATCAACTGTACGGAATTTTCCATTGAATTTCCATAATATCGTCAATTAACCAAATTCGATTTTCCACGTATGCGGACTATCTGTCCATCTATTGTATAAAATTTTCCATTGAATTTTCATGATATCGTACATTAAACGTATTCGATTTTTTCCACGAATTTGGACCATCTATACATCTAATGCACACTATTTTCCATTGAATTTTCACAATTTCGTAGATTCAACGAATTTCAATTTTTCCACGAATCCTATCTTTTGGTACATCTACTGTGCACAATTTTCCATTGAATTTTCACGATATCATACTTTCGTGAAAATTGAATGGAAAATTGTATACATTAGATTTACAGAAAGGCCAGATTCATGGAAAATTTCGAATTCCTTGAATGTATGATATCGTGAAAATTCAATGGAAAATTGAGTACATTAGATGGTCAAATAGTCCGAATATGTGGAAAAATTCGAATTCGTTGAATATACGATATCGTGAAAATTCAATGGAAATTTATGTACATTAGATGTACAAATAGTCTGGATTTGTGGAAAAATTCGAACTCGTTAAATCTACAAAATCGTGAAAATTCAACTGAAAATTGTTTACATTAGATGTACAGATAGTCCGGATTTGTGAAAAAATTCAAATTCGTTGAATGTACAAAATCTTGAAAATTCAATGGAAAATTGTGTACATTAAATGTACACATTGGATTTGTAGAAAAATTTATATACATTAGATAGTTTGAATGTACACAATTGTGTAAATTCAACGGAAAAAAGTATACATTAGTTGTACAGATTGTCTAGATTTATATAAAAATTGTGTATGTTTTTCGAAAAATTGCATACGTTGAAAGTACAAAATTGTGAGTGAGCGACCTAGGCAGAGAAGATGAAGGGAGGAAGTGAGATTGGAGATTTCCATACTAAAGAGGAAAGGGTTTTCTACTTTGGCTATAGCTCCTTCTACATCCTCTGGTTTTGAAGGTTGTGAGGCAGTAGGTTTATTTTCATTGTTTTTAGTGTTTGCTTTGGACGGATAGGAGTTGCACAAGAAAATACTTGAGTGTACTTTTTCTAGGGTTTCGAGGTGGGTCTAGAGATCCAAGTGTGTAACAGTGAGATGCGGGGAACTTTGATATTATAACTTCTCTATTAGATAACAAATAAAGAGAGACATTAAGCTTCACACAGATATTTGTATGGTTTTGGGCTTTAAGTATGTTCCCCATCCAAGCAGGTAGGTGGCTAATGTGTTGGATTGGTCCATATACCCACCCAATGAGAAATCTACTAATACAATAACATTACTACTAGAACACCAAGTCATTTCTATTTTTATTATTTGATTTTTTTTTTTGAATTGATAATTTTATTTATATATATTAATGGTAACCTTGAAATTGTACGTTGAAATAGGCCTTTACCGAAATATTCTATTCTAATAAACAAAACAAAATGAGTTCTAAAGCAGTATTCAGATTTTTGGTTCAACATTTAAAAATTATCTAAAACTTTTGGCATTTGGTTCTTTATTGAGCTTATGAACTTGTAAAACCTACCCTAGAGAATGACATGGAAAAGTGCATGAGCATGTGATTATATAAGCTCATAAATCTATCCTAGGAGATGATATGGAAAATGCATGTGTGTAGACATATGCAAAATGCATAAACATGTGAATAATTTATTCTAGAAATAAAGACTAAAAAGCATAGCTAAACATGTGATTGCATGAAATTTACTAGAAAAGTAAATTGCATGACAAATTTGATGAAGCTTACCTTACTTCATAGCGTAGCATTTTATAGCAAGCTCTCTCCAAGCTTTTTTCTAACGCTAAAAGACACAAGAAACAACAAGGAACTCAAGGTTTTAAAATCTATAAAATGTGAAAACAATGTCATTTGATAAAGAAAAAATTATTATTTTAATATAGTTGTGGAGTCCAAGTGTAATTTTTGTATGAGTTTGATTGCTGATGGGGTTAGGTGGACTGAGCTTGTTATTTGGGTTTGAATATATTTAATTTTATTTTGGGTTGGGCTTATTATATGGCTTTTCAAATTGGGCTTTGGTTTGATAGAGTTAGCGTTTTAAGTTGTGAGGTTAGGAAACCATATCACTCATACAAAATTATAAAGATATATGTAAGCAAACACATAATTATCCATCAAAGAGTAAGTGTAAAACTCCAAATATACACATCAAACAAGTTACACCGTATTTATCTTAAACAAAGACAAGCAGAACTAAGAATTTAAAGATGGTTGAAAAAACTTAGAAAATGTTTAAAATGCTTTCAAACAACTTTCTAATGATTGAGGAGCCGCTTTGAAATTTTTGAGAAGTTGGAAGGCTTTCTTGCAATTTTAGAAAAAGATTTGGGGACAAAATGGTATTTTAGGAACTTTGGGGGTCAAAAAACAATTTTAAGAAAGTTCTAGGGTCAAAACATAAATATAGGAAAGTTGAAGTTCAAAATGCAACTTTTTATAAATTTTTGGGAATGTTCTAGGGTTAATTCATAAAATACGAGAAAAGTTTCAGGGTCAAAATATAAATATGAGAAAGTTCAAGGTCAAAATGCAATTTTAAGAAAGTTTTAAGCTCAAAGCATAAATATATAAAAAATTTAGGTCAAAATGAAATTTTTGAAAGTTTAAAATAAAAAATGCGATTTATTGATGGCATTTTAGTTATTAAAAGGAAAAAAATAAAAATAAAAATAAAAGCCTTCGCTGGTTAGTGTGGATTTATTTCCAAGGTGTGGAACTTAAAGTACTTCTTTTTAAAAAGGATTGGGCCTAGAGCTTAACATTAAGGGGCTACTGGTTGAGCTAAAGCCTAGAGCTCATTGGCAATATACTAATTTCAATTTTTTGTGGCCAAAAGTTAAAAGAAACTGAGATTTAAGTACAGTCTGTCACATAAAAACATAGAGCTAGTCTATCCATACAATCAATTGTATCGGAATTTGAATGAAAATATTCTGAAATTGCTCAAATATTACCTGAGTAGGGTCCACTTCCCCTTGGATGATATTCAATATTGATATATACTTCGCTTGACAAGCTTCTTTTGTTCGAGCATACGAGGAAACCATAATATTCTTTGTCTGCAAAGTGCAAAAGTGATCTATTTCAAAGGAATGCTATATTGTGCATGAAGGGAAGAACTAAAGCAAAAAATCTTGCCGGCAGAAGTCTTCTCATGACATCAAGTACAATGGTTTTACGAATCACATTAGCCTGCCAAGAAAATATATATTTACGTTAGACTTTGCTAAAATACTTCTTTTTAAGCATAACTTGCCTAATACAAAATTTATGAGACAGCAAACAATTAGAGAGAGAAAGACAGAGGTGAAAAACATAGTAGATTCCTGACTTGCTCAACTTTAATAAGGTCAAATTGGTTAAATAGGAATTTCAAAGTATTAAAGATTCATAATTCCTTTTACAGAACTGCCATAATTCTTAACATAATTTTCTGCAGAGATGCTATGAAATAAAGAACATTCATATCTAAATATTACCTGGCGCTCCACTGTGAGAGGTATATATCCTGTCATTAGAAAATGGCATCTTGGGGTCGGAATTAAAGAAGCAAGAAGGCCAACCAAGTCATTGTTCATGTAACCTGGATATCGCAGAGTGGTTGTACTGGCAGATCTCGACGCCCGGCCCAAAAACGGAGAACCGTCGGGCCTTCGTTTGACCACCCGCCGTGGCGGCGCTCCCGCGTGTGCGGGGTCTGTTGGAGGCCCCCCTCGATGATGGTGCGTGGTTCGTGCAGAGCTTCGAGTGCTCTCTCTCTCTCGGTGGAGGAAGGTGGGTCTACCTTTGGAGGAGTGGCAGGAATCTTGGCCAAATTTTAAGGGAATTACCAAAAGTAAGTGAAGTCGCCACTAATCATTGGGTTTTTCTAAGCTATGATTGGTCACCTGTTTCTAGTTGATTTTATTACCAATCCTAGGCTAAGAAAAAATGCATTTTCCTAATCTAATGTGGATGGCAAAAAATCTTGATTCTTGAGTCCGGAAGTTTGGTTTCGTGTGGGGAAGGTGTTAGGCACCCCACAATGCCTGTCCAAGGATAGTCCTTTGTTTTGATAAAACCTTAATTTTGGCATTGGCTTTCGGGGCTTTGCATGCATGGGGGGCTTTGAGGTTTGGCTTTTGAATGGGTGTGGTCCCAATCTATGCTTTCCTAATGCATTTGGGCAAAGTACTAGATTTCCACAACGAAAATTCGGCGACATGTCACCTTATTTTCGCGGCGGAAATTAGGCATCGCTTCGCCCTAGATGACATGGACTATGACAATCACACCGGAAGGGTGAAGCAGGTATATATATATACATACATCATGCACAATGCAAGCACTTAGAGCAGGAAAGTAAATGCCTACATCCCTAGAGCTTGGCCCAAAATATAGGTGCAGGAAAGTAAACAGGGGTCGCCATACTCTATAGATGAGGACGAATGGTACATGGCATGATATACCTAATACAGCCCATCTAAGAGAGAAAGGAGGGCAGAAGGAAGGGGGGGTTTAAAAGAGTACATAACCAAATGGGAGATGCTAGACCCCTTAATCTACTAAACATAGCCGTTTGGCTCATACCCATATGCTCGCATCCTTGCCCTTTTTGCTTGCGCCTTGGGAGACCATGCCCTAGCTCCGGTGTCCTCGCTCCATGTGCGTACATGCAAGAGGCAAAAACAAGAAACTAGCAGACAAGCAATGGAAGAAAAAGATGCAAGAAGCATATGAAAGAGGCATAAAGCAGATAAGCATGATAGACGTGGCAAGCAAAGAAACAAGAAAGGAAGCAAACAAGTGAGAAGGCAAACAGGCAAGAAAGCAAACAAAAGGGAGTGTCCGCGAGAGACCAATGTAGGCTTGGATCGAATGTCCATAACTTCATTATGTTGAAGCATGGACGGCACACTAGCAAGCAAGACTCATGCATGAACATGTAAGTAAGCATGTAAAGATGCAAAGAAAGCTAACAAGTGGCGCAAACAAGCATGGCAAGCATATCATCGCACGGAACGGAAAAGGGGAAAGGTATGCACGAAGCAACCGGCATCATGGTGATGCATCCCAAGTGGTTACATCCAAACAAGGCCTTATGGGCATCGAATGTAACCACACAACCACAAATCTGCTAAGGGCGTCAAGCATGGCAAAGTCTAGAACTAGAGAGGCTAACATAAGCATAAAGCATAGAAGCAAGCAAACATAGACACGCAAATAAGGATGATCCAAACCCTTTGATGTGGGCCAAGGTGTATGGGCGATGAAAAAGACCATAGGGTCTAGATCGAGTTCAAACCAATAGGGGCAAAACACAAGAAAGAGAGACAAAAGCGACAAAAGGGCTATAATAGCACATGGCATGATAAACATAGCCTAGGTTTAGGCACACAAACATGGCATGGAGCGCACAAGCACATGGAAGATAGTATAAAGCATGTAGAGAACATAGATCCAAGCATGTACAAGCCTAGCACATAAACATGGAAGAACATGAATCCAAGCATATAAGCATGTGAAGACAAGGATCTAACCCTATAGAATGGAAATACACACATAAACACATAGATCCAAGCGAGGCATAGCCAACAACATCATACAAGCATGTGAGCATGTAACCCTAACATCAACATAGAACAAAAAGAGGAACAAAGCATAGGAAAACATGGCATAAAGAATAAAGCATGTAGATCAAGACAAATGGACGTGTAAACAAGCATAGAAACATGCGGATCTAGCCAAACAACACATGGGAAAGATAGATCTAAGCATAGAAAGCATGGCATAAAGCATAAATCATGTTATTAAGGAAAAAAGAGCAAGATAAATGCTAGAAAAATATTTAGAAAGTTAGGGGTGTGGGTAGTAGCTAAAAAGCTACATCCACACCCCTAAACCCCAAATCCAAAGTGTAGAACCAAGGAGAAGAAGATTGGGTATAAGAACAATACCTTGTGTTTTTAGTGAAGAAGGAAGAATCAAGAGGCTTTGATGTGTTTTTTTGTTGTTGTGTTTTTGTGTGTTTGAGAGAGAGGAAAAATGTGTAGAAAACGTTCGGACAGAGAGTAAAACCCAGGAAAGTCCTCTTTTTTCTTGTTTGAAGGTGCCTGGGGCCTTTTATAGCCCTGACGTGCTTTTTGAGGCGGCGGCCCTGTAAAGCTCCTCAAATGGGGTTGATCTTGACACCGCTGGAAAGATCTTGACTTCCTGTTTCTAAAAAGGTATGGAACTTGAAAATCCAACAGCCGGATCAAAAGCTATGGCTCCCGGAAGTTAGCAGTGCATCGATCGGTGCGTTAACCCGGTTTTCATGATATCTTGGCCGTTTAACTCTGACTTTGACCTATGAATAGTCGTTTGACTGAGAATTTGATAATCTTCGCAATGACATTGGTTTCAACCCGTTCTGACGACCAGATCAAAATTAGGGTTTCTAGAGCCCGCTGGGAGTCAACTCCGGGTTAGTTTGGTCAAATTTGCCAAAAATCTCCGAAAAGCACGAGTTTGATGTAAAACCATGAAAAAGTTGTTTTGCGAGGATTTTGACTTTGTCCTTCAGTCAACATAGGGTTGACCAGGGGCATTTTGGTCATTTTAACTGGAAAAGGCCCTTTAGGTGTTTCGGTGTCCGAACAGGTTATGCCACGTCATTCTAGATGTTCTCACATCCCCTTGGAGAGAAAATAATATTTTTGAATTTTTCGAGGGCTGGCACGCAAATCGAGGGCAGACAAAATACGATATCAACAGCTACCCCTTCTTTATCTAATATCTCGAGTGCAATGAGAGGTGTCGGATAAAGAACGTGATTTCGCATTTTGTTGCCCCTAAATTGCGTGCAGAGGCTATTCATGGATCGAGACCAGTTTTTTACCTATTGCGGTCGAGTTGCTGCTTCTGCTTCAGAAAATTTCTTTTGCATCTATTTCTTGATACTGGGCAAAAACTTCGTTCTTTTTCTGCAAATATGTTAGTAGCAATGCAACTAGGAAAGCATGCTAGATATATATATATATTTTTTTTTGGGCTAGGTAGAAAAACATGCAAATACTAGATGCTATGGATGCAGAAAATAAAATGCTAGGCAAAAGTAAGGGGACTTACCTGGTGATTGGGAACTTAGAATTCTTTAGGAACTTGGTGATTGTGGGATGGTGAGACGTACGGCACTGCCGCTAGTTAGCCTCGGAATAGGATGTGAGCATACGGCATGGCCGCTATAACCCACTGTATCAGGAACTTGGAACTTTTTTAGGAACTTGATAACTGTGTGGTGGCAAGGCATGCAACACGGTCGCTATAACCTTAAGATGGGATGTGAGTATACGGCACGGTCGTTATCACCCACTGTAGATCAAGAACTTGAAACTTCTTTAGGAACTTGATAACTGTGTGATGGCGAGGTGTACGACACGGTCGCTATAACCTTAAGATGGGATGTAAGCATACGGCATAGCCGCTATCACCTACTGTAGATCAAGAACTTGGAACTTTTTTTGGAACTTGAAAACTGTGTGAAGGCGAGGCGTACGACATGGTCGCTATAACCTTAAGATGGGATGTAAGCATACGACACGGCCACTATCACCCACTGTAGATTAGTAACTTGGAACTTCTTTAGGAACTTGATAACTGTGTGATGGCGAGGCGTATGACACGGTCACTATAACCTCAAGATGGGATGTGAGCATACGGCACAGCCGCTATCACCCATTGTAGATTAGGAACTCAAAACTTCTTTAGGAACTTGATAACTGAGTGATGGTGAGGCGTCCAACACGGTCGCTATAACCTCAAGATGGGATGTGAACATACGGCATGGCCACTATCACCCACTGCAGATCAGGAACTCGGAACTTCTTTAGGAACTTGATAATTGTGTGATGGCGAGGCATGCGACACGGTCGCTATAACCTCAAGATGGGATGTGAGCATACGGCACAGCCGCTATAACCTACTGTAGATTAGGAACTCGGAACTTCTTTAGGAACTTGATAACTGAGTGATGGTGAGGCGTGCGACACGGTCGCTATAATCTTAAGATGAGATCTGAACATACGGCATGGCCGCTATCACCCACTGTAGATCAAGAACTCGAAACTTCTTTAGGAACTTGATAACTGTGTAATGGCGAGGCGTACGACACGATCGCTATAACCTTAAGATGCGATGTGAGCACACGGCACGACCTTTATTACCCACTATAGATCAGGAACTCGGAACTAGTTTAGGAACTTGATAACTGTGTGATGGCGAGGCGTACGACATGGTCGCTATAACCTCAAGATGGGATGTAAGCATACGGCACGGCCGCTATCACCCACTATAGATCAGGAACTTGGAAACTCTTCAAGAATTTGATAACTATGATGACGAGGCATACGGCACGGCCACTAATTAACCTCGAGATAGGATGTGAGCATACGGCATGGCCACTATAACCCACTGTAGATTAGGAACTTGGAAACTCTTTAGGAATTTGATAATTGTGATGGCGAGGCGTACGATACGATCGCTAATTAACCTCGAGATAGGATGTGAGCATAAGGCATGGCCGCTATAACCCACTGTAGATCAGGAACTTGAAAACTCTTCAGGAATTTGATAACTGTGATGGCGAGGCGTACGACACGGTCACTATAACCTGCTGTAGGATGTGAGCATACAGCATGGCCATTATAACCCACTGTAGTGACGTATGGCACAGCCGCTAGATAGCCTCCAAATAAGATGCGAGCATATGTCACGGCCGCTATAATTGACTATAGGATGTGGGCATATGGCACGGCTGCTATAACCCACTGTAGAGACATACGGCACGACCGCTAGGTAGCTTCCAAATAAGATGCGAGCATACGGCACGACCGCTAGTTAACCTGCTGTAGGATGTGAGCATACGGCACGATCGCTATAACCCACTGTAAAGACGTATGGCACGACCGCTAGATAGCTTCCAAATAAGATGCGAGCGTACGGCGTGGCCGCTATAACCCACTGTAGGATGTAAGCATACGGCACGGCCGCTATAACCCACTATAGGATGTAAGCATACATCATGGCCGCTATAACCCACTATAGAGACGTACGGCATGACCGCTAGATAGCCTTCAAATAAGATGCGAGCGTACGGCATGGCCGCTATAACCCGTTGTAGGACTCCTGTAAGAATCTGTTTTCTTGTGAGAACATATGCGTGACATGAACCTGCACAACATGTTTAGGAAAGATCTTTAGTTCATCTATATTGCCATTTGTTTCATGGGCTTACCACTTATGTCTGAAGGGCAAGTTCATCTGTATTGCCATTTGTTTAGGAAAGATCTTTATGCCTTGGGGGGCAAGTTCTAGAGGAGACCGGGGGAAGGTCCCCGTTTATGCTACATCCCATGGGGACTCTTCTTTTGATGCTGAAACTGTTTCTGCTGGTGAGCAGGCAGCTCGAGTTTTGCAGAGCCATTTTGACCACGGGGGTGATGACATCAGGCCCACCAGCCGAGACAGTTAGTGCTTCCTCTGAGTTTCACACTATTTCTAGTGGGGCTTCCTCACGGCGCATGTCGGCTACAGGGAGAGGGACCTCTAGAGGAGAGACGCTAGCTGAGGATCTCCTTTTTAATATAGAGGCTGATTTGTCTCGGGACGATGTGGTTGCTAATCTGTGAGGATGTAGCATTTTGTTGTAGCATGATGCAACCTCTGCGTGGGCGTGTATGTATTCTTCATGTATCTTGTAGACATTGCCCCATGGTGGGCCAGTTATGTATGTATATTATGTATCGCCTTTTGATAGGCCTAGACATGTGCATATTATGTTGCCCCATAGTGGGCCTTGATGTATGATATTATCTCTTTGCTTTATGGTGTATGTATGAAACAATACCTCTTGTTAGGACTTACATGTATGATTTCAAAAACTGCCTTTGAGAGGGCTGATGTATGATTCTAGAAATTGCCTTTGAGAGGGCTGCTAATGTGTGCAAGAAACAATGCCTCTAGGTAGGACTTACATGTACAATTCTGGATGTCGCCTTTAAGAGGGCTGCCGACGTGTATGTGAAACAATGCCTCTGGTTAGGACTTACATGTATGACTTTGGAAAAAAATGCCTTTGAGAGGGCTGCTGATGTGTGCTAGAAACAATGCCTCTAGGTAGGACTTACATGTACAATTCTGGATGTCGCCTTTGAGTGGGCTGCCGACGTGTATATGAAACAATGCATTTGGTTAGGACTTACATGTATGACTATGGAAAAAATGCCTTTGAGAGGCTGATGTATGATTCTGGAAATTGCCTTTGAGAGGGCTGATGTATGATTCTAGAAATTACCTTTGAGAGGGCAGCTGATGTGTGCAAGAAACAATGCCTCTAGGTAGGACTTACATGTATGATTCTAGATGTCGCCTTTCAAAGGGCTGCTGATGTATGCAAGAAACAATGCCTCTAGGTAGGACTTACATGTATAATTCTGGGTGTCTCCTTTCAAAGGGCTGCTGCTGTGCCTACATTCATTCCACTTTGAGCATGGAGTATAGGCAGTGGGCGATGAGCCTAGTGAGCCGTAGTTGGCCTTTCGTCGCCTTCAGACTAAGTTGGCTGGGAGGGAGGAGGCTTTGAGAGTTGCCACTGCAGAGGTGGGCACCTTGCAGGCTTTGCTGGAGACCGACAAACAAGGGCCTACTTCTGATTCCATGATGGAGAGGGAGCTTGTCCGTCTTCGACATTCATATGACAGACTCAGAGGGGTTGCCAGAGACCTGGGCTTTGATGTAGTCAGGTTACTTCGCACTCATGCTTATGATTACCTGATTCTTCGTACTGGTTTTGGGAAATTGTGCCAGGCCGTGTCTGATTGCTTGGGCCATGTTTGACTTGTTGGTATTATTTTCTGCTAATTTTGTTTTTGCATATGAGCTATGTAGTTAGTACCCCACCATGTATGGAAAGGTCCTTCGTAAATTGCTAGGCAATTGCGTAAGGCCTTCCTCTTTTTGTTTGAGTTCTTAAAGCATAGTCTAGCCTGTTAGGCATGCTTAGAAACTGAGAGATGGTGGAGAGAGATGTTTATGATGATATTCAGGATATATTGATGAGATGAGATTTCATGTTTTGATACCAGAATGCATGAAAGAAATAGAATGGAACAATACAGGCATGTTAATGAATATGCAGGCAAACGCTTTGAAAATGCAAGATTATACAAATAAGTGATACATGTAAAATCCATGCATATCAATATCTTATTTTCCCAAGGATACATCCTGTTCTAGATGGATCTTTTCCTTTTCCCATTGAGGTACATTTCCCATTGGTATGAGCTAGAACATCTTGAGCAGACCACTGGGTCGTGGTAGTATTGTAAACAGAGAGCGATCTTAGAAGTGTCTTCATATCTTGTCTTGGACGCTGTATCCATCTAATCTTCTGATCTTGATCATGTTGGAAAATCTGGTTTTGTATCTCATACAAAACACACAGTGGAAGCAACAAACACGGATCTACTTCATTCATGAAAGATAACATGTAACCTTGAATTCTAGAATAAAGAATAGAAAGCGTACCTTGATGCAGTGAAATTCAAAACCAAGACTTGAGAATACCTTTAATCTTCATCTTAATTCCACATGGTGCCCAAGATGTGTGGTCTCTCAATCAGTCTTTTTGTACATAGATTCTCAAAGAAAAAAAAAACTTCTTTTTCTCGTAGTGGAGAAAAAACTGATTTCTTTTCTTTTCATCATACGTACATACTAACTACCTTGGTAGTTACTTTATTTAATAACTCTTATTAAATAAAAACTGATTATCTAATTGGGTTAGCCTTTTGGGCCTACCCAATTGGGCTTTAGTTTGTGGCTTGAGATGGAACCAAAGGGAACAAATAAGACTCTAGCTCCAATGGGCCTCGGGCTTTTGTATTAACTCTTGACAAGTCCAAAGTTACCATTAATTATATTCAATACCACTATAAGAATATAATTGCACTTTAGGCCTTATTAATAAATTATATCCCAAGATTTTATTATACATACAACCCCTTCATTAAAATATTCGTAGTAATACAAAGTCATGAATGTTGACTGCCACTTTGAAGATTACTACATCTTAATCCTTGAGTACCCGGTTTAATCCTTTATGTTATTCATCATATATTTATGAAATCTAATTTCATAAATATATACTTTAGTAACTCCTTACTAAAGTGGTTGGGCCCAACACTCTGAATAACCAAACCCATTAAACTTATCTCAAGGGAATATTTTATATCTCCGTTAAGAGATTAATAAATAAATTCTTTTTATTTTATTTGAGTTGATGAGTGAGTTCTATGCAACGGAAAACATCCTAAAAGCTAAGGCTATGATCAATATGACTTAATTCAAATTCTAAGGCTTAACCGAAAGGTAAGGGTAAGAAGAAGAATAAAAATACCAAACAGTTGGGCAAACTAGTTGTCCTAAGAGTTGCCAAAAAGGAAATTAGACTCATAAGCATGATCTAAAGGAAAGTGTTTCCATTATGGTAAAGCTAAGCATTGTCCATGATTGTAATCTAGATGGAAATTTACATGTTTTATTTTTAAAGAGAAAGTTTCCGTCCTTTAGTTTTATATGTTTTGGAACTTATGTCTAAGGTCCTATTAATCTAAATGATATTCAAGACTAGTGAAAAATGGGCTTTTAGAGCCATTTTCTTTGTTTTATTCCCAGACAACGAATTCTATTTAGAGGATAATATGACCTAAGGTTCCTTTATTGTAAAGGAATATACTTCCAATGACTTCTTTAAGTCGGTGCATACATGAAGGAGGAATAAGGCTTTTTTAGAAATGGTAAAGTACATGATAAGTTTTTCTATTTACTTATTTCCTTTTGGAGATATACTTTAATTATTACTATACATTTTCTAAAATTGATTCCAAAAGTTTGTTCCTAGCACATTTGTTAAATTGTGGATTGGGTGAAAACCTAATATAGGATACTTCCACTTTTGGAGATGTCCAGCACTTGTGCTAGAAAGGAAGTCTGACAAATTGAAATCAAAAGGTAGAAAAATGTATGTTTATGTTGGGTATCCAAAAGGAATTGCAGAAGATTATTTTAGTAGTCATAAAGAAAACAAGGTGTTTGTAAAGTACAAATACAAAGTTTCTAGATAATGACTGTGAATAATCTTAAGATACATTTAGAAATGAGATGAATGTATTAGATAGACCACATGACATTATTCTATAGATAGCTAGTACACTAGTACAATATCGTAGTGGAAGGATTATCAAATTACCTAATAAATTCATATTTTTGGGATAAACTTGTGAAGTCATCCCGTAAGGATATGAATTTTATCCTCGGCCCTATGTAGAGGCAATAGATGATATGAATATGAATTACTAGATCAAAGTTATGTAAATAGAATTAGATTCTATTTAAAGTCTAGAACTTGTGGAGGCGCCTAATGGCATTAAGCCTATTGTTTTCAAATAGGTCTACAAGAAAATGAGATTGATAGAATAGAAGGTGTAAACCTTCAAAGTCAAGACTAGGGGCGAAAAGATTTATTCAGAAAGAAATAGATCGATTATGAAAAGATTTTTTCACCAATAGTCATGTTTGACTCTATCTAGATTCTCTTATCCATTATATTTCTTCTTTAAGTCGGTGCATACATGAAAGAGGAATAAGGCTTTTTTAGAAATGGTAAAGTACATGATAAGTTTTTCTATTTACTTATTTCCTTTTGGAGATATACTCTAATTATTACTATACATTTTCTAAAATTGATTCCAAAAGTTTGTTCCTAGCACATTTGTTAAATTGTGGATTGGGTGAAAACCTAGTATATGATACTTCCACTTTTGGAGATGTCCAGCACTTGTGCTAGAAAGGAAGTCTGACAAATTGAAATCAAAAGGTAGAAAAATTTATGTTTATGTTGGGTATCCAAAAGGAATTGCGGAAGATTATTTTAGTAGTCATAAAGAAAATAAGGTGTTTGTAAAGTACAAATATAAAGTTTCTAGATAATGACTATGTGAATAATCTTAAGATACATTTAGAAATGAGATGGTTGTATTAGATAGACCACATGCCATTATTCTATAGATAGCTAGTACACTAGTACAATATTGTAGTGGGAGGATTATCAAATTACCTAATAAATTCATATTTTTGGGATAAACTTGTGAAGTCATCCCGTAAGGATATGAATTTTATCCTCGGCCCTATGTAGAGGCAATAGATGATATGAATATGGATTACTGGATCAAAGTTATGTAAGTAGAATTAGATTCTATTTAAAGTCTAGAACTTGTGGAGGCGCCTAATGGCATTAAGCCTATTGTTTTCAAATAGGTCTACAAGAAAATGAGATTGAAGGAATAGAAGGTGTAAACCTTCAAAATCAAGACTAGTGGCGAAAAGATTTATTCAGAAAGAAATAAATCGATTATGAAAAGATTTTTTCACCAATAGTCATGTTTGACTCTGTCTAGATTCTCTTATCCATTATATTTCATTTGGATGGAATATGGCAATGTATATCAAGAAAGCTTCTCTTAGAGGCAATCTTGAGGAAAACATCTATATGATGTCGTTAGATTAGTTTATAAGAAAGAACCAGTTGTATTTAGTATGCAAGTTGCTTAAAATCCATTTATGGACTAAAGCAAGCATTTAGATCATACAATATCATCTTTGATCAAGCAATCAAATTGTTTGATTTGATCAAGTAGTGATAAGCTTTATGAGTGTAAAAGCTATATAGAGTAATAAATCTCTTAATGTATGTTGATGACATTCTAATCATTCAGAATGATGTATAGATATTGTCAACAATAGAAATTTTTTTTTGTCAAGACCAGATTGATATGAAGTACTTGAGTAAGACTAGTCACATAAATAGATTAGATAGAATAGATTAGACTAGTCAAACTGCTTAAATAGATTAGATTCTAGCCATGTATAGCATGTGATACTTCAAGAAAGGATTCCTTCCTTTCAAGTTTGAAGTTCTTTTGTTTAGGACTATAGTCCTAGACATGTAAAAGGAAGAGCATATGAAGACGGTTCCTTATACCATGTTAAAAGGAAGTCTCAATTATGTTATGCTATATACTAGGCCAAATATCTATTTTGCAAAGGGTGTGGTAGGCAAATATCAATTTAAATCTAGGATTACTTAACTTAGTGGGAGTAAAGCATATACTCAAATATCTTAGGATAATGAGGGATTATATGTTTGTCCACCAAAGTGAAGATTTAATAGTTACTGGTTACACAAATATTGATTTTTAGTCAGATTGTGATTAATGAAGTTTGACTTCAGGATATGTGTTCACTCTAGGTGGTGAAGATACACATTAAGCGTAAGTATAATCTCATTAGAGAGATACTGTAGCGTGGGATATAGTACTAGATAAGATAATTTATGCAATAAATCTAGTTGAAATTTCTTTCCAGACCTTGCCTTAAAGTGACTATGATTTACTTAAAAGGGAAATAAGTGTCAGATATATGTAAAATTGTCTTTGAGGGCAAGTGGGAGATTGTTAGGGTTTGTAACCTAAAATCCAATTTATTGGCATGTTATAAATAATTAAATTGTTTAATTATATGAGACTATTTATAAATGAACTAATGGGACATTATCATAGTCCTTAAGATGCATTGTATGTGATTTATGTGATTTAGTTACAGAATATATAAATTACAAGTTCCTTGTAAACTCAAAATATAGTTCGTAGTCAGTGATGAAATTGGGCATTTCATCTGCGAAGACTATAACTAATCAACTAAGATGGTTTGTCTTGATCATGGAAGTGGAGATTTCTAGTTGATGTGTCTTAAGTGTGTAAGACATATTGAACTGAACTGCTGTGAGATTAATTATTCAATTAACAACTGTCACTTGAATAATTAATCTCACGACTTCTAATTTCATAGACTCTCAATCCTGAGAGGATAGTGAACTCGATCATGAAATGTAGGTTACTTTGATATATCAGAAGTGAGATCTAGTTTAACGGGTTAAACCTCAGTATGTTGGGTAACCACATGTAGTGTTAAGGGAACACATATTCTCAAGATGAAATCTATAATCTCTTTCTATAGAGACACAAAATATCCCCTTGAGATAAATTTAATGGGAACTGGTTATTCAGGGCCAGTCACTTTAGTAAAGAGTTATTAAAGTTTATATTTATGAAATTAGATTTCATAAATATGAATAACTAAAAGATTAAACTAGGAACTCAAGGAATAAAATAGTTGTTTACAAAGTGACAGTTTATTATGACTTTGTTCACTATGGATATTTCATGGAAGGGTCAAATGATATCATATTAGAGTCTTGGGATATAATTTATTAATAAGTTCTAGAGTGCAACTATATTTCCATAGTGGTACTTGTTATATAATTAATGGTAACTTTGGGCTTATCAAGAGTTGACAGATAAGTCTAAGACCCATTGGAGCTAGAGCCTTATTAATCCCTTTGGTCCCATCTCAAGCTACACACTTAAGCCCAATTGGGTTGGCCCAAAAGGCTAACCCAATTAGATAATCAATTATTTATTTAATAAGAGTTATTAAATAAAGTAATGGCTAAGGCAATTAATGTTGGGGTTTATGCCCTAAAATCCAATTTATTGGCATGTTATAAATAATTAAATTGTTTAATTATAAGAGACTATCTATAAATGAACTAATGGGACACTATCTTAGTCCATGAGATGCATAGTATGTGATTTATGTGATTTAGTCACAGAAGATATAAATCACAAGTTCTTTGTAAACTCAGAATTTTAGTTCGTAGTCGGTGATGAAATTGAGCATTTCATTTGCGAATACTATAACATATCAACTAAGATGATTTGTCTTGATCATGGAAGTGGAGACTTCTAGTTGATATGTTGATATGTTTTAAGAGTTAAGACATATTGAACTGGACTGCTGTGAGATTTATTATTCTCCTAACGACTGTCAAATGAATAATAAATCTCACGACTTCTATTTACATCAACTCTAAATCTTGAGAGAATAATGGACCTGATCATGAGATGTAGGTTGCTTTGATATATCAGGAGTGAGATCTATAAGTCATGATCAAAACCTCAGTATGTTGGGCAGCCGCATTTAGTGTTGATTGAACATATATTCTCAAGATGGAATTCATAATCTCTTAACGGAGATATAAAATATTCCCTTGAGATAAGTTTAATGGGTTTGGTTATTCAGAGTGTTGGGCCCAACCACTTTAGTAAGAAGTTACTAAAGTATATATTTATGAAATTGGATTTCATAAATATATGATGAATAACATAAAGGATTAAACCGGGTATTCAAGGATTAAGATGTAGTAATCTTCAAAGTGGCAGTCAACCGTCATGACTTTGTATTACTACGAATATTTTAATGAAGGGGTTGCATGTATAATAAAGTCTTGGGATATAATTTATTAATAAGGCCTAGAGTGCAATTATATTCTTATAGTGGTATTGAATATAATTAATAGTAACTTTGGACTTGTCAAGAGTTGACAGAAAAGACCAAGGCTCATTGGAGCTAGAGTCTTATTTGTTCTCTTTTGGTCCCACTCCAAGCCACATACTAGAGCCCAATTGGAATGGCCCAAAAGGTTAGGCCAATTAGATAATCAGTTATATATATATAAGGAGAGAAACATACAGAATTTCTGAAGTGGTTTTCATTAAGATCATATAAGGAATGAAAAGGTTTGTATGTGAGTGTTGGACATTCTCTTATTTTCTCCTTGGGAACTGATTGAGAGACCACACTGCTTGGGCATTAAGTGGAATTGGAGTGAAGATTAAAAGTGTTCCCAAGTACTTCTGATCTTTTGTTTTGAATTTCACCTCACCAAGGTACGCTTTTTTGTTCTTAAATTCTGAAACTTACATAGTACATGTTATCAATTGCGAATGAAGTAGATCCGTTAATTTTCCGCTGCGTATGTTTTGTATGTGATACAAACATGTATTTTTCAAACAAAAATGTGCGTATGATTAAAAGGAAGTGAAAACAGTTTTTCTCTATAGAATCTTGGAAATACACTTTTCCAAAAAGGAAAATTAACGTACGTAAGAACTGATTGAGAGACCACTCATCTTGGACACCATGTGGAATTGGGATGAAGATTGAAGGTATTCTTGCGTCTTTTTTTGAACTTTATTGCACCAAGGTACGCTTTCTTTTCTTTGTTCTAGAATTCAAGGTTACATGTTATCTATCGTGAATGAAGTAGATTCTTGTGTTGCTTCCGCTGTGGATTTTTTATGAGATGCAAAATCAGAAGTCGTGAGATTAATTATTCAAGTGACAGTTGTTAATTGAATAATTAATCTCACAACGGTCCAATTCAATATGTCTTACACACTTAAGACATATCAACACATCAATTAGAAGTCTCCACTTCCATGATCAAGACAAACCATCTTAGTTGATGAGTTATAGTCTTCGCAGATGAAACACCCAATTTCATCACCGACTACGAACTATATTTTGAGTTTACAAGAAACTTGTGATTTATATTTTCTGTAACTAAATCATATACAATGCATCTCAAGGACTATGATAATGTCTCATTAGTTCATTTATAAATAGTCTCATATAATTAAACAATTTAATTATTTATAACATGCCAATAAATTGGATTTTAGGGCACAAACCCTAACAAGATGTTCCCTTTTTGGGCTTTACCTGGTCCTCATGGGCTCTGGGCTTAATCTAGTCCTCACGAGTTTGACATAACTAGGCTAACTGTATGCAAAGGCTTAACTGGTAGGTTGTTCCTATCCTAGGGGGACTCAATTGTCATACCCCTCCCTTCATGGAAGTTGTGGGGCAGGAAGGATCGAGGGGGCCTTTTCAGCTACTTTTGTCCACCCATGGACCTAGAAATGCCTAAAAAGTCAGCCCCAGATCTAACTATGGGTAACACTGCCTATGTTTGTGTCTGGGCATCTGCAGATGGGGTGATGAAATCCCCAAAGAGATGTGACTACGCCAGCAGTGCGGAGCCCGGGTTCGGCTAAAAAAGGGTGTATATGTCATGCAATCCTTAATGAAAGGGAAAGACTTTTTCCAAACACAGCAGATATATATATGAAAGCAAATAAAGGTGTAGCGAAAATTAAATTTTGCTACCCTATGTTTGCAGGTGAAGGAAAGCTGTAAAGCATGTGAGGAAAGTAGTAAAGCATGTGAGGAAAGTGGTAAAGCCCCATGTGAAAATGTCTCAACACCACCTTTTTGGAAAAGAATTTTTTGGAAAAAGATTTTTGCTCTTTTGAAAATAGTCTACTAGGATATAGTAAAAGCCTTTTTCAAAAGGAAAGCCCCAGAGGCCAATGCCAATTTCTGTGTTTTTGAAAGCCAATGTCCAAAGATTATGGTTTTATCAAAAGCTCTAAAGGCTAAACTCTCATTGATCCCCAGTGGAGTCACCAGTCTGTCGACACCCAGCCCAAAAATGGAGAACCGTCGGGCCTTCGTTCGACCACTCGTCGTGGCAACGCTCCCGCACGCACGGGGGGGGGGGGGGAGGGCCCGTTGAAGGCCCCTCTCGATGATGGTGCGTGGTTCGCGCGGAGCTTCGGGTGCTCTTTTTCTCTCGGTGAAGGAAGGTAGGTCTACCTTTGGAAGTGTGACAGGAATCTTGGCCAAATTTTAAGGGAATTACCAAGGGTAAGTGAAGTCGCCACCAATCATTGGGTTTTTCTAAGGTGTGATTGGTCACCTGTTTCTAGTTGATTTTATTACCAATCCTAGGCTAAGAAAAAGGGCATTTTTCCTAATCTAATGTGGATGGCAAAAAATCTTGATTCTTGAGTCCAGAAGTTTGGTTATGTGTGGGGTTAGGCACCCCACAACGCCAATCCAAGGATAGTCCATTGTTTTGATAAAACCTTAATTTTCGGAGATTGGCAGTAAAAACATGATTTTGGAATTGGCTTTCGGGGCTTTGCATGCATGGGGGGCTTTGAGGTTTGGCTTTTGAATGGTGTGGTACCAATCTATGCTTTCTTAAGGCATTCGGGCAAAGTACCAGATTTTCACGGCGAAAATTAGGCATCGCTTCGCCTTTAGGTGACATGGACTGAGACAATCACACCGGAAGGGGGAAGCAGATATATATATATATATATATATATACATACATCATGCACAATGCAAGCACACAGAGCAGGAAAGTAAATGCCTACATCCCTAGAGCATGGCCTAAAATATAGGTGCAGGAAAGTAAACAGGAGTCACCATACTCTAGAGATGAGGATGAATGGTACATGGCATGATATACCTAATACAACCCATCTAAGAGAGAAAGGAGGGAGGAAGGAAGGGGGGTTTAAAAGAGTACATAACCAAATGGGAGAGGCTAGACCCCTAAATCTACTGAACATAGCCGCTTGGCTCATGCCCACATGCTTGCATCCTCACCCTTTTTGCTTGCGCCTTGGGAGACCATGCCCTAGCTCCAGTGTCCTCGCTCTATGTGTGTACATGCAAGAGGCAAAAACAAGAAACTAGCAGACAAGCAATGGAAGGAAAAGATGTAAGAAGCATGTGAAAGAGGCATAAAGCAAATAAGCATGATAGACATGGCAAGTAAAGAAACAAGAAAGCAAGCAAATAAGCGAGAAGGCAAACAAGCAAGGAGGCAAACAAAAGGGGGTGTCCGCGAGGGACAAATGTAGGCTTGGATCGAATGTCCATAACTTTATTGTGTTGAAGCATGGACGACACACTAGCAAGCAAGACTCATGCATGAACATGTAAGCAAGCGTGTAAAGATGCAAAGAAAGCCAACAAGTGGCACAAACAAGCATGGCAAGCATATCATCGCACGGAGCGGAAAAAGGGAAAGGTATGCATGAAGCCGGTACCGGCATCATGGTGATGCATCCCAAGTGGTTACATCCAAACAAGACCTTATGGGCGTCAGATGTAACCACATAACCACAAACCCGCTAAGGGTGTCAAGCATGGCAAAGCCTAGAACTAGAGAGGCTAACACAAGCATAAAAAATAGAAGCAAGCAAACATAGACATGCAAATAAGGATGATCCAAACCTTTTGATGTGGGCCAAGGTGTATGGACGATGACAAAGACCATAGGGTCTAGATCAAGTCCGACCCAATAGGCCAAAACACAAGAAAAAGAGACAAAAGCGACAAAAAGGGCTACAATAGCACATGGCATGACAAACATAGCCTAGGTCTAGGCTCACAAACATGACTTGGAGCACACAAGCACATGAAAGATAGTATAAAGCATGTAGAGAATATAGATCCAAGCACATAGGCATGTGAAAACATAGGTCAAGACAAGTAGGCATAGAAACATACATATGAACATGTACAAGCCTAGCACATAAACATGGAAGAACATGAATCCAAGCATATAAGCATGTGAAGACAAGGATCTAACCCTATAGCATGGAAATATACACATAAACACATAGATCCAAGTGAGGCATAGCCAACAAAATCATACAAGCATGTGAGCATGTAACCCTAACATCAACATAGAACAAAAAGAGGAACAAAGCATAGGAAAACATGGCATAAAGCATAAAGCATATAGATCAAGAAAAATGGACGTGTAAACAAGCATAGAAACATGTGGATCTAGCCAAACAACACATGGGAAAGATAGATCTAAGCATAGAAAGCATGGCATAAAGAATAAATCATGTTATTAAGGCAAAAAGAGCAAGATAAATGCTAGAAAAAGATTTAGAAAGTTAGGGGTGTGGATAGCAGCTAAAAAGCTACATCCACACCCCTAAACCCCAAATCCAAAGTGTAGAACCAAGAAGAAGAAGATTGGGTATTAGAACAATACCTTGTGTTTTTGGTGAAGAATGAAGAATGAAGAGGTTTTGATGTGTTTTTTTTTTTTTTTTTTTTTTTTTTTTTGTGTTTTTTGTGTTTGAGAGAGAGGAAAAATGTGTAGAAAATGTCCAGGCAAAGAGCAAACCCAGGAAAGTCCTCTTTTTTCTGGTCTGAAGGTGCCTGGGGCCTTTATAAGCCCCAGCGCGCTTTTCGAGTCGGCGGCCTTTGTAGAGCCGCCACCTTTGAAGCTCCTAAAATGGAGTTGATCTTGACACCCCTAGAAAGATCTTGACTTCCTGTTTCTAAAAAGGTATGGAACTTGAAAATTTAACGGTCGGATCAAAAGCTATGGCTCCTGAAAGTTAGTAGTGCATCGATCGGTGCGTTAACGTAGTTTTCTTGATATCTTGGCCGTTCTAACTCCGACTTCAACCCAGGAATAGTCGTTGGACTGAGAATTTGATAATCTTCGCAATGACGTTGGTTTCAACCCGTTCTGACGGCCGGATCAAAATTAGGGTTTCTAGAGCCCGTTGTGAGTCAACTTGGTCAAAGTTGCTAAAAATCTCCGAAAAGCTCGAGTTTGATGTAAAACTATGAAAAAAGTTTTTTTGCGAGGAATTTGACTTTGTTTCACCTTCAGTCAACCCAGGGTTGACCAGGGGCAATTTGGTCATTTTAACTGGAAAAGGCCCTTTGGGTGCTCCGGTGTCCGAACGGGTTGCGCCATGTCATTCTAGATGTTTTCATGGCCCCATGGAGAGAAAATAATATTTTTGAATTTTTCGGGGGCTGACACGCAAATCGATGGCGGACAAAATACGATATCAATAGCAAACATTACGGTGGAGACCAGAGAATTTGTTTGAGCAAATGTAGGATTTGATAAATGAAGACGTTCCACAGCAATTCTATTCAATGCAGTGTTATCAAGAACAACAACGCAATCAGCATTTAATGTAAGTCGCTTAAGTGTCAAAAGTGAGTTGTAGAGCTGGACCACCACGTCACTCGTGTCCATCTGGTTTGGAAATACACTATATCTCTGAACTACTTTTTTGCTGAAGTGATCATTTCCAACAAATATGAACCCATACCTGCACCATTTTAAGTGAGACTACACAAAAAATACACAAGTAAGGAAGCACTTCAAGCATTCATGCACATGCAACTATGCAAATACTACGAAATACAAAAGATAAGTAAAAGATACCCATCATTGGGTTAAAATTTAATGATAATAATTGTGCATGAGGAGGTTCTCATAATTCCAGTTTTTATTCATCTTTAAACTGCTAAGTGCAATCTGAATTTAGCCAACACCCAGCACAAAGCATTTCAGTTCATTCTCTAAATTTGAAATTATGAATCAGCTCTAATTTTCATTAAAATAATGCCAAAGAGTAAATGTAAGATTTACTTTAGTTACTCAACAATGCTGTAAACGGATAAGTGTTGTCCCCAAATATACAAAATATTTTAAAACCTTGGTTTTATAGGTGAATAGTAAAGACAGAGTAGTAAGAAGCAAAGCCTGTTCCTCCAGCAATAGAATGATAAGAACCTGAGCCTGTTCCTCCAGCAATAGAGTGACATAAAACAAAACCCTCAAGACTATCACTTCCATCTGCTTCTCTATCAATCATGTCCATTATATCCTCTTCAACACCCTTCCCCTGATCATAAACTAACCATATCACCGATATGAAAAGCAAATAAAATATGCTCTAAACAAGCAAGAGAAATCTGAAAAATAATTTGAGCATTTAAAGTATAAACTGGATTGCACATCATTGCCTTTCTTGCAAAAGCCCACAAATAATGAATCTCTGAATGACTGAAGCATGAGTGATTAACAGAAATGGTCACTATTTACACTCAAAAGTATTTATTTAAATCTTGCTGCCCGCTAGTTCACATTACAGATTGTGCTTATGTGTATTTTTTTATGCCTCCTTTTATTTCAATCCATTTCATCAAGTCCTGACACACGTCATTTGCACCAAGGTGTTCATGATTGGCTAGTAAACAGCGGTGAGATGGTTATTTATGCCTTTCTCTTAGGATTTTCTAGTCCTAATAATCAAAAGCATGTGACTTCAAAATTAAGATCAAGTGATCAAAAACTATAAACAACTCCCACACAACATGCACTACATAGCTAAAACTAGCTAAGTGCAGTAAAAATAAGCTCATCCACGCTAAACAAGGTACACAAGCATGTTATGTAAAGATAATATGGCCAACCTTAACTACACATCCATGATATGTAATACAAAACACAAAAATCTTTTTGGTTTAAAAAAAAATTTATGACCAAAAACAAAAAGCACACATTATGCTAAATGAGCAATGCAAAGCTATGCGTGATAGTGCTTAACTAAGCTAAAAAGGGTACACAAACAAGAAATATCAATTTCTTAATTAACCCATAAGTACATGTACAAACTAGTACATACTCACACAAAATTAGAAATAGCTTAGCACTTATATAACACATACTATTCAAGTTTCTCCACAATGTCAAGCATGTTTTAAATCAAGAGAGAGATATTATAACTCATGTAATCCTCAAAACAAATAAAACATGACACAAAATAAAATATTTTTGTCTTTTTGAAATTTTTCAATGTTTTTGGATTTTTTTTATAAAAAAAACAACCTAAAAAACAAAAACAAAATATGTCCACAAACAATTGAAGGAATTAAATCAGGGACAAGTCAGCAACACTCACCTTAGAGAATCTTTTCTCACCCACATAGCACAAGTCTTCAGCTTTGTAGGTGAAAATCCATGTGAAACAGAGTGTATTTGGGGGATTACACCAATCTTCTGAGAGAGATTGAAATCCCGCAAATTCCTTTCACAAGCCAACAAGCTTAAATTTTTCAAAAGAATATGAAACAATTTATATGGACTTATGGCAGGAGAAATATCATCACATATCCTAGATTGAAATACAGAATTTTTAAATTTCAATTTATGACAATTAAGACGAATGTGACTGGAGACACCACAAAAGTGACAAATAGGAACAAATTTAGGAACATCAGTATTCCTAACAACAAATCTAGTCTCAGATTTTGGTTTTTGCCTCAACAAAGAACAATTTGGTCTAATATGACCAACAACACCACAAAGGTGACAAGTAGGCACAAAAACAGATTTATTATGCTCTCTAACAGTAGGTTTAGACATAGGTTTAGAAACTTCAGCGTCTACATCAGAACTTTTACCTTTGTCTAACCTAGCAAAATAAACCTTTTCTTTATTATTCTTCTTGAAAGGAGGGATATAAACTTTCTCAGTTTTAGGCTTAAGAGAAACAGAAACACTTCTGTTATCAACAGCAGGCTTGGTACTAGTCAAATTTTCAATTTTAGTTTTAGATTCAACTAACTCTTGTTCCAAGCTTTTCATCTTCTCATCTTGAGAGGAAATTTGATTTCTCAAAAATTCATTCTTTTTATTAGATTCATCTAATCTAACAACCAATTCCACTTTTTCAAGATTAGCCAATTTTAACGCTTCCTTGAATTTCTTAGCAATTCTCATAGATTTCAATAATTCCTTACGGAGAGTTTCACAGGCATCAATAAGATCAACAGAAACAACAGTGTCCTTTTTATTTAAATTATCACAAACATGAGCAGAAAGACACTTCAAATTATCCATGATAGTAGGGATCAAGGATCAACTCTTAGATCAAAAGATCTAAAACAAAAGAGCTATCCGCTCTGATACCACTTGTACGTTTTTAGACCCCTTAAACACAAACAGATTAAACTAGTTATTTAGCCAAGTGATTAACTTAGGTAAATTATTTAGATCTAGGTTAACACAAAAAATTCATATAATTGAAAACAGTGCGAAAAATAAAGAACACAATGATATGATAACCCAGGAAAACCAAACCGGTAAAAAATCTGGGGAGGATTTAACCTAGCTATCCTCAAGGTAAAACAGATCCACTATGAAAGAATTGAAGTTTTACAATAGCGACTTAGACCACTAACATCCTATTGCTACCTCGAGTAGAAAACTTACTACCACGACCACGTAACAGCTCCGAGTCCACGGACTACTTCTTTCTTGGATTCACAGCAACCACAAGTACTCCCACTTGTGTTTTCTTTAAGCTCTTTATGCAGCAACTGAATTGATCATCAAGCTCTTGACATAATCTTGATTCTTGATAACTCTAAGTATGTATGAAGGCAAACACCTTTAGATCTCATAAGAGATTCATACACACAGCATAAAACCAACTTTAGAGAGCTTTTGGGTACAAAACCCTAGATACAAAAGAGGCACACGATGCACTCTAATATCTATAAAAAGTCTTCTAAAAACGTCCTTAGGGTTTCCTTTATATACTAGGAGTGTTTTACTTGAAACCTAATACGTTTAAGTAGAGTTTGAGCTTAATTGGAATTCTGCAGAAAAATAAATCTGCACGTGGTTCGATCGATCAAGTCTAATTTTCGATCGATTGATCGAGCATTGCAGATTCATTCCCAAGTGATTTTCGGCCTAGATCTTGCTCTTCTTCACTGGTAAGGGTCCTTAATCCTTCATTCTTCATGCATTTCACGCATTAAACCTAGGTTTTTGGGTTTTTGAATTTTTTTTGGGGTTTTTCAAAATTGATGAAGTTTTGGTGAAATTTTTGGGATGGGTTTTGTGTAAAATGATCCTAAATGTTCATACATTGCATCACATTTGCATTTTAACTATATGTTCATGCATTTTAGATGTGTGATTACTATGTTAAATTGTTGTGTGCTAGTAGGTTTGGATTGGGCTGAGCCTATGATGTTTTTAAGTTTGCATGTCACATGTTCATGCATTTTCATGCATATGTACCTTCTTTTATCTTTATATTGATATTGATATTGTTGGTGCTTTTTTGCGTGTCTCTCTTTCTCTCCCTCTCTCTCTTTCTTGCGTTAGTCTGCTCTATGGCACCTAAACGCAAATCCACTCCGTCCCAGAACCCTCTTCGTTCTGGGGCATCCAATTCTTCTTACTCCACTCCTTCTCACGTACGGTTCCGTGATGATAAAGCCCGAAAGGACTTTTAAGAGAACTTTTCTCGACGAGGCATTCATTCGGAATGCCAAGTCATTCTATCAAATTTTTCCGATACTGACCTTCCCACTGTCATCTATAGTCGGGGTTGAGAGTCACTGTATGGCATCCCGGTCACCTGTCCCTCCGTGGTCATACAGGAGTTTTACTCTAACATGCACGAATTCATACTTCAGTACCTCATTTTGTCACTCACATTCGAGGTACACGCATTGTAGTTACTTCGGATATTGTATCCGAGGTACTACATGTTCCTAGGGTAGCGCATCCTGACTACCCTGGCTGCGATCATCTGAGGACTGTGTCCAAAGACGAACTCTCATCTTTATTTTGTGAGACACCCTTATCTTGGGGTGATTGTCAAAACACCCCTTGCTCGGGCTTTGCAAAAGGTCTGAGATTCCTTAACATGGTGATGACATTCATTCTTCATCCTTTGTCTCACTATAACTCCATCACAGAGCCTCGTGCTCGATTTTTGTTATCCCTTTTAGAGGACATTTCTATTGACTTCCCTTCTCATTTTATTCTATCCCTTATAGATGTCTATAGGGATACGGAGACTTGTGATAAGCTCATTTTTCCTTCCGCTATCAGGAGGCTTCTTCGCCATTTTTCTATCTCTTTTCCCGAGTCTCCTCATTTTACGGTTATGAGTGCCATAGACACTGCTACCGTTAGATGGAGTGAGGCACAGCTTAGACCGAGGCGGCCCTGGACAGAGACGGCGACTTCTCCAGCTTCTTCCGCTCCATCCACCTCCGCTCCTTCGTCTTTTGCGGGTGGAGTGACTCTAGAGGCCATCATGGCACAGCTTGTGTGCATGGATGCTCGCCTTGACACACTCAGTGATGAGTTATGTCAGATGAACACCTGTGTTGGTCATATTGCAAGACGACAAGCTGCCATGGGTGGTTTCACTGCTTATACCTCTCCATCTCCATCGGCTTCAGAGAATGAGAGTGATGATGGCTCTGGCAGTGATGATGCTGATGAGGACGATGATGATAGCTCGTCCAGTGATGATGAGATGTCTACTTGATGTACTTACCCTTTGTCACTTGTGACAAAAAAGGGGAGTAGTTTTGATATGAGAGTAGTCATATACATAGGGGGAGAGTTAGAATATGAGATTTTTGTGATAGGGGGAGTGTTTATACTATGAGGGATATAATGAGGTTTTTATGTATTTTCTTTTCTTTCTTTTACATTTACCTCATGTATATTGGTCTTGTGACCATTTGACATACATTGTACTTATATTTGGGTTTATATCTATTGATGAATGTTATCCACCTATCTTTACATGTGCTGTTTTTTTTTTCTCTTTATGCACATGCTTCTTATATATTGTTTGCAATCTTTTATTTCTATTTCACACTAAGATGCCATGATGAGTTTTGTTTAAAGTGTTTCAGAAATACAGGTTGTCAAAGTCTTCTTGCCATAAACTCTCTTCTTGCAAACTTTTTCAAGAGTTTGTGTTAGGATAGATTTTATTGTATTCAACAAGTGAGTATGAGTTGAGTGATTTATGACTTCTCTCATATGTTCATTTATTTGTTGTGGTTTTGTCATGGATTGACAAAGGGGGAGATTGTTAGGACATATGTGAATCATGTTAGAAACATATGTCAATATAGAGTTGGCTAATCTTTTGACAAAACGCACTTTACTTGTAATTAGGTAGATCTAGGATGTGTTTAATGCTTCAAGTAACAAGGTTTCAAGATTAAGTGTTAAAGCCATGCAAGTCTGTCCAAGAAACAAGTGAAGAAGTGCTGGATTTTAAAGCTCGACAGCTAGTATCTATCGAGGTTTAAAAAGCTGCTGAAGCCCGATGCTCGACAGCTATCTCGACAGATTAGCTATCTATCGAGGTTTATGAAATTCAGTTTTTCAGAGCTGATTTCAATCCAATCCGTGAATAGATGTTTGGGCTTTCTTTTCTCACAACCCTAAACATATATAAGGATTGTTTTAAGGGCTGTCACAGCGGATGTAACTCAATGCAAAAGTTTTTCACAAGCATATTGTGAACCGGAGACGTTTGCCCTTGTTCATCTTTCTCTTGAAGAAGCTACTGTGTTTGTACACCGTAGGGTTCTATAACCAAGGAGCTTTGTGATCTTTATTGTGTGATGAACTGAAGAACTTTGGCTATCTATCGAGGTTTATGAAATTCAGTTTTTTAGAGTTGATTTCAATCCAATCCGTGAATAAATGTTTGGGCTTTCTTTTCTCACAACCCTAAACATATATAAGGATTGTTTTAAGGGCTGTCACAGCGGATGCAACTCAATGCAAAAGTTTTTTACAAGCATATTGTGAACTGAAGACATTTGCCCTAGTTCATCTTTTTCTTGAAGAAGCTGTTGTGTTTGTACACTGTAGGGTTCTGTAACCAAGAAGCTTTGTGATCTTTATCGTGTGATGAACTGAAGAAATTTGCAGCCAACATCTTTCTCATGTTGGTGAGTAAGCCATGTACTGGAATCTGCGCATCGAATTGGTTAGTCACGTACTGGGAGCCGTGCATTACAAGGAGAGATTGTCACTACAGAACAAGTCCAATTAGGGATTGGGGTAAGGGTTCAACTGTAGGTTGGTATAAGGTACTGGAATTCCTTTACTTGTAACCGCTTGTTGTGATAATAGTGAATTCTCGAGAGTGGTGACCTTAAAATCACTTAGTGGGGTTTTTGCCGTGAAGGTTTTCCCCATTCGTAAACAAATCACCGTGTCAATTTAATTTCCGCTGCATTTAGTTATTTGGTGATTTGTTTGTGCTACCATGCGTATTGCATGCTAATTGAATTAATTAATTAACTTGGCTAATTAATTTGTTAATTCATCACAAGAAGTCAATACATTCTTGGCCTATGAAAGCCAGAGATGCCAAAATCTTGGGAAAGGAAGATGCCCAAGAAAGCTTCCACATGTAGAAAAAACCAGTAACACCGCCAAAAAACATGAGACAACAACAGGTGGACAATCATGCATCCATCAAATAAAACCAACACATATTGAAAAAAAAAATCCTAAATTCTCAGCATATACTCCTCCAAATTTAAAACCACTCATCAAGGGAAGACTTCAATTTTAAGTGTACTTTATTTTTGCAAAATGTAAGTTTCAAGCACATTCCACCAAAAATAAATTAGATATAAAAAAATTGACACATGCATTAACACAGATTAACTAAAAATTCAATAAATCAACCAAAACTGCATTAAGAGTGAAAGATCTCCATTGTATGGCTCGTCATGCCATTCAAATTAGAGCTCAGTAGCCAAAACAACATTCATTGAGAATAAAAAATACACAATCTCAAACTAAGTCTACAAAAATTAAGTCTACAAATTGCACAATACAGACTTAATCCACATACAAGTCTAGAAAATTTAGGTTTACAAATTGCATAATTCAAATCAAAACCCTATCATTTGACCAGAATTTCCCAAGCAAATGAAAACTGAACCTTCTTAGTAACAAATTTTCAATTTCACAATAATGAATTTGAAATAACAAACCTCCCTTCTCTTACGCGACATGGGCGGAGACCAAAGGAGCAGCAGCTGCAGCGGCAGAAAAGGCAGAGCCGCCGAGGAAGGAGAGGAATTTGGAATTCACTGGCTCTTGATCGTTGAGGAAGGGATCCTTTTGAACTCTAAACGCACCGTGAGTGCACACGATTTCAAAGCTAAGCATCAACGCCGAGATGAGGAACGATCCGACGGTGGTGAGGAAAACGACGACGACAGTTAAGAGCAAGTGACTGATCTTGCAATCGGAGAGTCTAGGCAGCGAGGAGAGAGAGATAGGGTGAGAGACGATTTTGAGCGCGAGAGAGAGATATATAAATTTTTGATTTTGCATAAAGTAAAGCGTGTTAAGGTTACTTATTGTACTTTTGATTTTGCATAAATTAAGCAGCCGGATATTGAAATTTTTGAAGGGTATTTTTGTACTTTTGATTGAAATGAGCTAGTATACTTATCTGTCATTTTTTATACAGGTGTCAAATTTTTTTTGGACCATGAAACACCAATTGGATGCTAATCTGGTATTCTGGAAACAACGTATACTTTCTCCACACACACAACACAGCTATAAGTCGACTAGCCTCTGAGCGCGCGCTTACGTGCGTGCTCAGAGGCTCTTCTATTTTTTGGGATAAAGGTTAATAAATTGCTTTCATTATAAATTGGAATTACTAAATTTTTCAATCAAAAAAAAAAAAAAAAAACCTAAGGGTGTGATGAGTATTATGTATTTGTAAGTGAAATAATTTTGTCATCACAACCCTAGTTTTTTTTTTTTTTTTTTTTTTTTTTTTTTTTTTTGTGATTGGAAAATTTAGTAATCCCAATTTATAATGGATGCAAAGTATTAATCTTTATCTTAAAAAATAGAAGAGCCTCTGAACACGCGCGTGAGCGCATGCTTAGAGGCTAGTTTTGGTAAAGGTTAATAATTTTAATCCATTATAATTTGGGATTACTACATTTTTCAATCACAAAATACCTAGGGGTGTGATGAAAAAAAATATTTCATCCACAAACGCATAACGTGTTGGAGAAATACATGTTTGTATCACATACAAAATATACGAAGCGGAAAATTAACGGATCTACTTCATTCGCAATTGATAACATGTACTATGTAAGTTTCAGAATTTAAGAACAAGAAAGCGTATCTTGGTACGGAGAAATTCAAAACAAAAATTAGAAGTACTTGGGAACACTTTTAATCTTCACTCCAATTCCACTTTATGCCCAAGAAGTGTGGTCTCTCAATCAATTTCCAAGGAGAGAATAAGAGAGTGTCCAACACTCACATACAAACTATTTCATTCCTTATGTGATCTTTATGAAAACCACTATGAAAGTCTTATGAAATTCTGTATGTTTCTCTCCTTATATATATATAACTGATTATCTAATTAGGCTAGCCTTTTGGACCATTCTAATTGGGCTCTAGTATGTGGCTTGGAGTGGGACCAAAAGGGAACAAATAAGACTCTAGCTCCAATGGGCCTTGGGCTTTTCTGTCAACTCTTGACAAGTCCAAAGTTACCATTAATTATATTCAATACCACTATATGAATATAATTGCACTCAAGGCCTTATTAATAAATTATATCCCAAGACTTTATTATACATGCAACCCCTTCATTAAAATATTCGTAGTAATACAAAGTCATGAATGTAAACTGCTACTTTGAAGATTACTACATCTTAATCCTTGAGTACCCGGTTTAATCCTTAATGTTATTCATCATATATTTATGAAATCCAATTCCATAAATATATACTTTAGTAACTCCTTACTAAAGTGGTTGGGTCCAACACTCTGAATAACCAAATCCATTAAACTTATCTCAAGGGAATATTTTATATCTCCGTTAAGAGATTATGAATTCCATCTTGAGAATATATGTTCCATCAACATTAAATGCGGCTGTCCAACATACTGAGGTTTTGACTGTGACTTATAGATCTCACTCCTGATATATCAAAGCAACTTACACCTCATGATCAGGTTCATTATTCTCTCAGGATTTAGAGTTGATGTAAATAGAAGTCGTGAGATTTATTATTCATTTGACAGTCCTTAGGAGAATAATAAATCTCACAGCAGTCCAGTTCAATATGTCTTAACTCTTAAAACATATCAACATATCAACTAGAAGTCTCCACTTCCATGATCAAGACAAATCATCTTAGTTGATATGTTATAGTCTTCGCAGATGAAATGCCCAATTTCATCACCGACTACAAACTAAAATTCTGAGTTAACAAAGAACTTGTGATTTATATCTTCTGTGACTTTTCACATAAATCACATACTATGCATCTCATGGACTAAGATAATGTCCCATTAGTTCATTTATAGATTGTCTCATATAATTAAACAATTTAATTATTTATGACATGCCAATAAATTGGAATTTAGGGCATAAACCCCAACATAACGCTCATCACACCCCTAGGTATTTTGTGATTGGAATTTAAAATATTTAATCCAATTTGAGACTTATACATTTGTCCATTAACATTATGCATTTGCAAACTATTGATACAACCAAAAGTTTCATAAGGCTAACTCCAAAAAATGAACACCAAAATAGCGTTGAAATGATATGGGTGAAATAATTTTCAAGTGCATAAATCTCATAAAAAAAAATGTAAATCGAAATAACATTCTTTTTTGTAGCTAGCCTTATGACAGTTCTGGTCGTATTAGTAGTTTTAAATGTGAAATTTTTGTGAAAAAAAAACATATAAAACTCATATTAGAATGAGTGAAAAATTATGACACTGTGAGAAACCGAAAAACTTGGTGCTCTCAGAAAAGGGGTTAGGCATCAGTACCTTCCCTTTTCAGGATTATGTGTGGAGTTGTCACTTATTTTTTATAAAAAAAAATAAGAAAAAAATACAATACATAATTCAGATGTCCAAAATACCTCAAATTTCATTAATGGATTATACAAATACAATTTGGTAAACTATCTTTACAAGACTTTGGTCCTAGATACAATCTATGTAAAAAATACAAAGCATTGGTCCTAGATACAATCTACCAAAAATAAAATAGAGCACTAGTTCTACCAACCTAAAGTTCTAAGGTTCGGGGGCTAGGTTACAGGATGGGAAGGTGTTAGGCACCCACCTTGCCCAGACAGAGTCAGGTCTTCTAGACTTTAAATGACCTTTAAAATACCCATAAAAAATAACATGCAAATTATTGTGTCAATATTCCTAGATCAAAAATTGGATAATATGCAAAATACTAGATCTGTTGCATTTATGCATAGAGAAATCATATCTGAATGACTTTTATTTGTGAAAAGAAAGATTTTTTTATGAGAAGTTTCAATTTAGCAAAATGAATTTTGTGATAAAAATTTAGATCTGATTTTTTTAAATAACAGGGAATGGATTTTTTGAAAAGTTCCCAAATCTAATTTCTTAATTAAATAACAGAATGGATCTCCAAAAGGAAAATCCAAATCTGATTGTTTAATTAAGAAACATAATGGGTTTTAAAAGAAATTTCAGATCTGATTTTTTTATAGTGGAAAGAATGATTTTTTTAACATAAAATTCAGATCTAATTTTTGTTTAAAGAAAACAATGGGATTTTGGAAAAATATTTCAGATCTGATTTTTGTTTAAGGAAAACAATGAGATTTTGGAAATATATTTTAGATCTGATTTTTGTTTAAGGAAAACAATGAGGTTTTGGAAAAATATTTCAGATCTGATTTTAATTTAAGAAAAACACAAAGGAAAATTGCAGATCTAAAATCTTAAGGAAAGATTCAACCCTAGATCTAGGCATGTTCATCAATTAATCATGTGAAAATTTTTGAAAGCAAAAGAGAACATATAATAACATATGACAAACATGGTCATCTAAACACAGAAAAAACATCACATCCATGGAAACTAAAGCATATATGAAAGCATGTTATGGAAACAAAGTTAGAATCATACCTGCATGAACTTAATCCTCTAGCGGAGAACTATCCTAGTGATCAAAGAGAGTGAATTTCTAAGGATTTAAGTGAAGCCGCTTAGAAAAAAAGAAATTTCTAAGGCAAAACTTCCAGAACTTCTTTAATGTAAGGGAAGAGAGAAGTTAGATAAAGGGGTCCAGATTTCTGATTTTAGTCCTCTATTTATAGAGGTTTGATTTTTAAAAAATAAGCTGGATTGGATTAAATATGAATTAGGTTGCATTCGTATCCCTAAAAATTCGAAATAGATGCGTTTTATCTTGATCAAAACATTTTTCTAGGCTGGGCCTTGAAGCTGTGCCGATCGACACTTGGGAAGTGCCGAGCCTAATGCCCAACTTTGGTTCGATTTGGATTCTTTTTTAGGGATTTTTTAAGTCGGGAATTGCAACTGGATATATTTTAACTCGTATTCCAAAATTAATCCCTTTTATTTTGATAATCATGTCCTTAAAACAATAATTATCTGATAGATAAATATTCTAAAAAGACTTAATTATCAACAATTCCCTTGTTATTTGATTACTCATTTTATTCCTATGCAACCAAGCTTATTTTTTATAAAAACCAACAACCAATCATACAATTATTTAATTAATTTTAATTGTTTAACCAATCAGAATTAATTTCAATTAATCACACGTGATCAGTTTCACCCCCATACAATGCATGTAGACTGTGAGGACTTGCTCTTGTGGTATCTTTCAATCCGACAGTCCGATTTGGGAATCGGGCATACCGTCACAACCGTTAGAATCTCAATATCATTTTTATGATATGCAATGAATGATTTAATGCATGTAATGCAACTATGATTTTTGGGTATTTGAAATGGTCATTTTAGTCATCTTCCAAAACTAAATTATGGGTGCAAAATCGAGTGTCTACAGAAACTAAACCAAAAAAAAAAAAAAAAAAGTCTCTTTGTGTATTTGTTGAATAAAATTTATGTAACTGCTAACCACCAAAATAGTTAAAAGTGTAGTGAAACCTAGCACCAAAAAAAAAAAAAAAAAAAATCTATGATAGTATTGAAGTCATTGTATGGGTACTTTTACTTACAGACCTAAGAAAGTAAATTACATTCCATTAAAATTAAATATTTGGGAAGTCCACATAGTCACATGCAAATCAAAGTTTTTTTAAATTTATGTTAACATAATATTTCACATATCTTATAAATAGAAAAAAAAAAAGAATAAAATCAAGATAGATATAGCACTGCTAATCTTCTATTGTTCATCTTTCACTCTATTTATTGATATATTTGATTAAAAATTCATCTGTTCATAATAAGATAATGAAGACATACATCCATATACAGTAAACAAATAAACAAAGAAAAAGCCCTCCAAATTCCAAATCAACAATGAATCTCTTGGCTTCTGGATAAATGTATTTGATGATAGATGGTGCTAGACCATATAATCTAAAGATCTAACTATTTCCCAATGGCGCATGATCTCCATAATTTTTGAAGTCCAACCTGTTGATTGAAGACCAAGAAGTGCAGATTTGAAGTCCCATTGAAGATTGAAGTGTAGGGGTGAGGGGATAAAGCTTATCATCATAGGTGTTAGAAATTGGGCTGGTTTTGACCCAACCCATAAACCATGGCCCATGGATCGTCCACATGGGTTATCTGATAAGTAAGTTTAAATTTAAATTAACTGATATTGGTATGAGTTATTAATATCAGTAGTGGAGTAATTTAAACTTAACAGATATTGATATGAGTTATCAATATCAGTAGTGGAGTAATTTAAACTTAACAGATGAGATCTTTTAGGGATCACATATATCTGATGGTAAGTAAATCTCTACTAGTATTTTAAATTACTCCTACATCAGTCAGATTAAAATGAGATATAGTGAGTGAACATACGTATAGTTTTTGAGTGCTCTCTCCAAATAAGCCATCTCTCTGGGACACCATCTAGTATTCCCTAAAATTTGGAGCGTGGAAATTAGGAGAGACTCTAGTAGCCTCTCCTGCGACTTGGAGGTGTTCCACAAAGGAGATCGTGAGGATTTCGTAAAGCAAGCAAAAAACAAGATCCGGCAATTTGGTGATCTGTTCCACCAAAGGTATGTGTCTATATGACCTCTAGTAAAGTAAAAAACTATTCAACATTGGTATCAGAGCCATTTTATGCTTGTTTTCACTCTTGAATGATGCCATGATCTTTGATATATTTAATCCTATGTGCATGCTAAAATTAAAAGTTTAAGTAATTTTTGATTTTCAGATCTGTAATTTTTAGAAGCATGTTATGGCATGTAGAGAGAGAAATAAAAAGCTGTAATTTTTTGAATGTTTACATGTAATCTGAAAAAATGTTGTGATGAACCGTAAAAGAAAATACGTTTTTCACTCATTTAAAATTGTCTTGTAGTAGTTTACCATGCGTGTACCACTCTGCTTAGTGCTTGACTAGTTATCCATAAATTAAAGCGATGAGCCCCACTTTGGTGACTTGGTGTATTAGTTACACACAAATTCTTATACTTGTTGTTTCCTTCAACAAGGAAACTGTGCAATGAAATTAGCCACACGTTGAGTGGCTATGTGGGTCTGACACTATTGTTTACAAATGCTATGTGGATTTGTTTACAGTAGTTTACAAAGGATAACTTTGCAGGATATGGATTTTGTAGTTATTGCTTACGTAGCAATAACTTATAAGTTATAACAATACATAAAATTATATGAAAATCAAATGTTATAACATGCACAGTGGGTTTTCTTATTATATTATAAACGTTCTTGTTTATAATTCTATATGAGAAAATATGAGAAAATTATGAAATTAGTTTTATAATTCTATATAATTATGCATGGAATTTATTTAATTTTTGAATTAATTTATGATGTCTTTTTAACATTTTGTGATATGATTGAATTGATATTATATGAATGCATTGATGAATATGTGTCCAAAGGGTTTATGAGACTCTTTGGCTCATCTCTATAGTTAGAGATTGTATTGGTAATTTATGCAACATGTATATTTTTATTTATTGTTATTGTGGATGGATAAGACAATTTTTGAAATTATTTGGTAACATGGCATCCCCAATTTTTTTTTTTAATTACAAATAGAATCTTTGTAGTAGGGTACTTGAAGGCCAAAATGGACATTTGTCCCTTTCGCTCAAAAGATGTAGCAAAATGCCCCTGTTCTGAAACTATCTAGCAAAATGCCCCTATTTTGAAACTCGATTTTTAGAAAATCGAGTTTCAATGAAAAACTCGATTTGATGAAAATCGAGTAATGTGAGAAATTTTACATGGAACTCGAGTTCCATGTTTTTTTTATTTTTTAAGTTTGATTTCACATAACTCGATTTTCTAAAAATCGAGTTTTTCATTGAAACTCAAGTTTTAGAAAATCGAGTTTAAAACAGGGGGCATTTTGCTAGATAATTTCAGAACATGGGCATTTTGCTGGAAAGTTTTGGCGAAAGGGGCAAATGCCCATTTTGGCTGATACTTGAATATGTAATTTTTTGGGCCAATGTTTTTGACAATTTTTTTGGGCCATTGTTTTTGGCAATGTAATTTAAGGCTATGTAATTTAATTTTGGAAGCCATGTAAGGGGATGTGTTTCACGGTTACCTATAATTTTCAAATTTTCAACAAGTGGTTGGTCAGACCCAACAACCAATGGAGGCACCTCTTCCGTCCTTTTTGGGTAGTATACCCCAAATGCCACCACCACCTATGATGCCAATTCCCTAAACTACACCAAACCCGCTCACGATCTACTAAAGGGGTAAATCCGGCTTCTAAAAATGACCCGGGTTATGAAACAATGCCGAATAGTATTACGGAGCTGCGAGATTTCATTCTCAAGAACGTTCAAGATGTCCATCACCATGTGTCTTGTCCATCTTATCGGTATCGTAAACCCTATCTGGCTTGGATCGATAGTGTACCATTTCCGCCTAGGTATGTAATGCCTTAATTTTGTATGTTCAACACTTTGGGCAACCCAGAGCAAGACTTGGCACACTTTCTTTCCCGTTGCGGGGAGACTGCACAATGTGTTGTGCATAAAGCTGTATGGACACATGTTATATGTATGATTTAATATGTGGATGGTGTGATGTTTTATTCTTCACAAAATTTTATATAAAATCAATTAGATGTGTTATTCTAATTTACATAGTGAGAGATGATTATGAGCTTAGCGAAATTTTCAATCTCACTATGTAGAAAGGAATATCATGGTCTAGTTGGATTTTTGGAAATAAAATTTAAAAATGTATGTGCTAATGTCAACTTGTGTAATGAATGTAGTGAACATAGCCACTAAGAATGTAGTTACTGATCTAACTAAACGAGAGAAACTAGATGGAACCAACTATGATATGTGGCATAGAAAAATTCAATATTTGCTTAATGAACAAGAGGTCCTTGAAACCCTAACCAATGTGATGATGCGACCTGGAAATGGGGAATACTGCCAAACATTTCCGTGACTTAGAGGCCTATGAGTCTTGGGTTAAGAAAGATCGTTGTGCACGCTTCACTATGCTAAGCAGCATGCACAATGATCTTATTGGGGAGTTTAAGGACTACCTAAATGCCCAAGAGATGTGGAACTAGCTTAAGATTGCCTATGGAGGGACTTCAGCAACTAAGTTGCAAGCTCTTACTTTAAAGTTTGAGCAATATGTTATGGATTCAAAGTATAGCATGGCTGAACATCTAAGGACAATGTCTACATTGATCCGTGACCTAAAGGCTGCTGGCAATAATCTCTCTGATGAACAACAGGTCACAGCGGTGATACGTTCGCTGCCTGAACCTACTTGGGGGCAAATGAAGCTTGTTTTGACACATAGTGAGAATATCAAGACTTTTGCTGATATTTCTCGTCATCTCGAGCTTGAGGCAGAGCACATGGGGGTGCACCAAAACACCCTCCTTGTTGTCCAATCTGGGCAGTGGAAGGCATTCAGGTCTAAACGCAAAGGACAAGGGAGGAATGCCAAAGGAGCTAGTAACCTTGGGCCTAAAGAAGGCAAGATAGCAAAGCGCCAAAAGGGCAAGTGTGCTAAGAAGGACAAGGCAAAGATCAAGTGCTAAAACTGTGGTAAAAAGGGCCACTTCGCTCGTGAGTGCATTGAGCCGAAGAAGGTATCCATTCTTAACAACTCTGCTATTACTTATGTTTGTACATATGTTTTTGTTGCTCATACTATTCCTGGGTGGATTGTAGATTCAGGAGCAACCAAACATATAGCCAAAGATAGAGTTAGGTGTGTGGATTACAAAAAGATACAAACAGGCACACAGTATGTTATTTTGGGTAACAAAGCTCAAGAAGAAGTCATAGAGTTTGAACCTACCAGCTCAAATTGCGTTTGGGACGTACATTACTTCTTCATGATGTGCTTCATGCACCTAGTGTCCAATGTAATCTATTTTTAGTACTTACTATGCTTAGACTTGGATTTAGTTTCTATTTCGATGGTCCTCAGTTGGATTTTTATTTAAATAAAACCTTGTATGGACATGGTTATTTATCTAATGATTTCTTTATGTTGGATTTAGATCATTCCTCTTTTTCTTTTATTGCTCATAATGATGATGTTTCTGATTCTATAATGTGGCATGCTAGACTTGGACACATAGGAAAAGATAGATTGGCTAGACTAGCTAGAGAAGGCCTATTGGGGTCTATCACATTAAGCCTACCTATGTGTGAACATTGTCTAGCTGGAAGGGCTTGTAGGAAGCCTTTTGGTAAGGCTCCAAGGGCAACTCATCCTTTGGAATTAATCCATTCGGACTTATGTGGACCTATGAATGTTAAGGCACGCCGTGGCGCCTCTTATTTTCTCACATTTATAGATGACTATTCACGTTTCAGTTATGTCTATTTGATCTCCCATCCCTTTGAAGCATTAGATTGCTTTAAGCGCTTTATGGTAGAGGTTCAGAATCAGAAAGAAAGGAACCTAAAGGTTTTTTCGAACTGATAAGGGTCGCGAATATTTGTCTAAATAGTTTCAAGAACTGTGTGAGGAAAAAGGGATACGTAGGCAATTGACGATTCTTGGTACTCCACAACAAAATAGTGTTGTAGAGAGAAGGAATCGTACTCTATTAGAGATGGTTAGATCGATGATGGCGCAAGCTAACCTTCCAATTTCATTTTGGGGGGATGCATTGTTGACTACTACCTACATCCTTAACCGTGTGCCTTCTAAGTCAGTTCCCACAACACCATATGAGTTATGGACAGGTGCAAAACCCAATTTGGAGAACTTGCGGCCTTGGGGTTGTCCAGGTTTTGTTCATAGTACATCCCATTAGTATAGGAAATTGGGCCTTAGAGTAAGTAAGAAAATCTTCATAAGATATTCAGAAAGCTCAAAGGGGTATGTAATGTATGGTGAACATTTTGATGGTAGAATGACTGAGATAGAGTCTCGTGATGTCAACTTCATTGAAGATGATTTTCCAAGCATCAGTGAAGTAAAACAAGATCTTCAACTTTATGAGCTGCAAGAACTTGAAGGTGTCATACCATCTTTGGGCGAGGGTGGAGAATCACAACTTCATCCTGAAATCGCCAAAGATAGTGGGAGTGATTTGGCTCCTAGTGGGAGCAAACCGCTAGATAGTGACACACAAGGATCCAAGGTACGTAGAAGTGAACGTGGAACTATTCCCTGTTGTCATTTTGAGATTGAGGGGGAATCTTTTAGATGTGATTCACTGGACCTTAATGAGCCTTCTTCCTATAAGGAAGCATTAGCTTCACCTACTTCACATGAATGGATAGTTGCTATGAGGGATGAGATGGATTCTATGGCCAAGAAACAAGTTTGGGAGTTGGTTGACCTTCCACCTGGGCGCAAGACCATTGGAAACAAGTGGGTTTTAAAAATAAAGCGCAAGGCAGATGGATCAATTGACAAATATAAGGCTCATCTCGTGGCGAAAGGCTATACCCAAAGAGAAGGGATAGACTATGAAGAGACTTTCTCCCCAGTAGTGATATTTGTCTTTATTCGCCTTATTCTAGCTATTGTTGCACATTTGGATTTGGAACTCTTCCAAATGGATGTAAATATTGCATTTCTCAATGGAGAGCTAGACGAGGAGATCTATATGGATCAACCTATTGGCTTTGAGGTCAAGGAACAAGGGCGCAAAGTGTGCCGCCTTAAGCGTTCCATTTATGGCCTAAAGCAAGCGTCTAGACAATGGTATTTCAAATTTCATAAGACTATTATTTCGATTGGTTTCGAAATGATGGAAGAAGACCATTGTGTGTATGTCAAACGATCAGGAAAGAGTTTACTTATCCTGTCTTTGTAAGTGGACGACATTTTGTTGGTTGGAAATGATATGGAGATGATTGTCACCACCAAAAGGTGGTCGTCCTCTATTTTTGAAATGAATAACATGGGAGAGGCTAATTATGTATTTGGAGTTAAGATTTTCAGGGATCGCTCAAAGAAGCTTCTTGGTTTGTCTCAAGAAACTTACATAAAGATGATCTTAGAGCGATTCCGTATGCATAATTCCAAACCCATAGACACTCCAATTGAGAAGGGACATACATTAAGCCTTGAAGATTGCCCTAAATCAGAAAAAGAAAAGAGAGAAATGGCAAGAGTTCCTTATGCAAGTGTAGTTGGAAGTCTGATGTATGCTATGTTGTGTACTCGACCATACATTTGTTTTGCAATTGGTATGGTTAGTCAATATCAAAGTAATCCAGGACCTGTTCATTGGCAAGCAGTTAAGAGGATTTTTCGATACCTTCGTGGGACATCAGATCTCATTCTTTGCTATCAGGGTGGAGATTTGAGATTGAGAGGTTATTCTGATGCTGACTGGGCCAGTGATAGAGATGAGAGCAAGTCCACTACAGGTTATGCATTTCTACTTAGTGGTGCAATTATCTCTTGGTGTAGTAAGAAACAGTCTTGCATTGCTTTATCCATAATGGAGTCTGAGTATGTTGCTTGTTCAGCAGCAGCACAAGAAGCTGTTTGGTTAAAGAGATTTTTCCAAAGCCTAAGGGTGATATCTCTTGCAGATGAAGCTGTAAAGATGTATTGTGATAGTATGGCAGCCTTGGCTCATGCTAAAGATCCTAAGTATCATAGCAAATGCAAACACATACAGACACGTTATAACTACATTCGTCTAGCTATTACACAAGGAGAGGTAATCCTCCAACATGTCTCCACTAGCAGGATGGTTGCTAATCCACTTACTAAAGTCATTGCTAGAGATGCCTTTCAAGCTCATGTTAGGAGTTTGGGACTTTTGTAGGATTTGATATGTTTTTGGATACCTTATGGACATTTATGTTTTATGTTTATTCATACTTTATGCAATAATGATGTTATTTATTTTGATTCATCTTGTAATGTGATTGATATTGCATACTGAGTACACATTATTTGAGAATATGTCACCAGGCTTAGATCAGTCTACTCACATAGATGATCACCCTAGCGCTTGAGTAGTGAGCAGGATGAGACATAGTGATCACTTTGTTTTTTAGTAAATCAAGTAAGTGATCATCTTGACGCTTAGGGAGGCGTGCAAGATAATATAATGATTGACGCCTTAGCTAGGCTAAGATGAGACTTATGGAAGTCGCATTTGAAGTGTATCCACAACTTCATGAAGCCTGAATAAAGCCAAATGTGAGATCTTGGACAGGAACTTGATGTGTAACTGTACTAAGAAACTCAGGTTGGTTGCCTTTGTGGCAATTGGACTAAGATTTGTACGGTGTTTGAGTGTGACAAGCCCAGTTGAGTAGGAGCTCCACCGTAGCATACAAATTATACTGTATGTGCTATAGCTAACCAATTAAGGGAGTGATTGGATAGATCCCTACTCTGTTACTATGTGAGCCCTAGTCGACCATTATATGGTCTATTTTGTGCCCTTTTTTTCGACCTAGAACTATGTCATGAAGTGAATGTTTGATGTCGCTACTTTAGCATGTCATCTTAGGGCCATGATATATATGATCTAAAAGCTCGAAAATGTGTTAAAACACAAGAGCTGTTTAGACCCCTAAATTAAAGATAATGGTTCGATTGATTTTACTCTTACTTAAACTAAGTGCGAAAAAGAGTAAATGCGAGCGTACAAACCATGTAACTACTCTAAGCCATATTCAACATAACACAGCAGTAAAATGAAAGCTAAAAGTGTTGGGAAGAAGAATGCAAACACAAGATAACACGCCGATGTGTTATCGAAGAGAAAACCGAAGTACTCGGCGTAAAACCTCTCCGCCGCCCTCCAAGCGGTAATCGATCCACTAGACAATCAGTTGGGATACACGAATAGCAAGAGACCCTCCAAGTCTGATCTACCCAATGCACCTAAGCCCTCCAAGCTCCTACTCCAACAAGACTTCTCGGAACCGTGTCTTGTCTAGCTCTCCGGATCCCGCAATACGCCCGATTGCATCCGCCAAAGCTTGGCTTCTTCCAATGCTTCCCAGCAGCCCCAAAACCTCACTTGACACTCTGAAAGTGTGTGGTAAGTGTTTGGGCTATCAACCTCTCAATGGTATGGAGATGGAGAGGTAGGAGTTGAGGAAAATCCACAATCGATTGTGTAGAGAATTGTGGGTATAACAATCTCTAACTCTCAAGGTTTGTGACTAGGGTTTTCTCTCAGAAGCACTCCTCAACATATGTGGGTAATGGGGGAATATATAGTGTGGGTACAGATAGTGTGTATCAGAAATGACAGTTCAGCAAAACAGAATGTTTTGCGGGTATCTTGCGGGATGCCTTACCTACGAGACACTCGCGAAAACCAGCTGTCTCCATCCTATCCTGACTCTTCGCATTCCAGTCATGTGCAGGGCACATGCTTCACTTCGCAAGAAGCTTACTTGCGAGCTACCCGCGAAAACTGCTTTAGTCTTCAATTGCCTTGAGTCTTTACACTCTCTCTCTCACACACAACCCTTACAAATAAATCCCACATAAAATACAGGGTACATAAGATTGAACATAATTACAATCAAATTTGGCACGAAATTAAAGCCAACAAAAAACTAGTTGTGAATTACAAATTTACACGGTCTCATGGAGCATGTCTAGGAAAGCGGTCAAGTGTGAATGAATCGACATGAGTGTCTGGGAAAGATTATTTAGAACATACCATTTATTTTATGGCTCATAGCCCAGGCGATTATGAGGAATTTGTTTTTCAACATAATCATGAGCATATTATATGGTATAGGATCAAGTGTTGCTTTGAGTTTTGAACTCATGAGGGATTAAAGAAACTTGATCGAGTGTGATCAAATAATCTGGGGCATAGACGAGATATTATGAGTGATGTACTATGTTAGTTTAGATGGTGACTTAATATAGTACTCCTACCCTACACCTTCTTGTCAGGTCGCACACTCCATTTTTTTGTATAAAGAGAGGATTGGACAAGAGATTGAGAGGAGCCAGTTCTGACTGTAATACCTAGTGTGGACGAGTGGGAGATGTTAGAAATTGGGCTGGTTTTGACCCAATCCATAAACCATGGCCCATGGATCGTCTACATGGGTTATTTGATAAATAGGTTTAAATTTTAACTAACTGATATTGGTATGAGTTATCAATATCAATAGTGGAGTAATTTAAACTTAACAGATATTGATATGAGTTATCAATATCAGTAGTGGAGTAATTTAAACTTAATAGATGAGATCTTTTAGGGATCACATATATTTGATAGTAAGTGAATCTCTACCAGTATTTTAAATTACTCATACATCAGTCAGATTAATATGAGATACAGTGAGTGAACATACGTATAGTTTTTGAGTGCTCTTTCCAAATAAGCCATCTTTCTGGGACACCATCTAGTGTTTCCTAGAATTTGGAGCGTGGAAATTAGGAGAGACTCTAGTAGCCTCTCTTGTGACTTGGAGGTGTTCCACAAAGGAGATCATGAGGAGTTCGTAAAGCAAGCAAAGAACAAGATCCGGCAATTTGGTGATCTATTCCACCAAAGGTATGTGTCTATATGACCTCTAGTAAAGTAAATAACTATTCAACAATAGGGATTTGATGAACTTGCTGAGTAACCACCTTCAGCAAAAACCAAAAATAGTTAGCAACCTAAAAGCCAAATAAAATATTTCCGCCCAAAAAAAAAAAAACTCATCAATTAAAAATACTACTTTTAGCGTTTTTATTTATTTATTATATAAATCATGTGTTCTGGACCTTTTGGTTTGTCTGGGTGTAGAGACCAAGATTATTATATATAATAAATAAAAAAAAAATTGATGCATTCTCTAGAATCTCTTCCACTTGTCTGGGTGAAGGAAGTACTTCTGAAACAAACATTGTCTAGTAGAGAAGGATCTCAACCTCACCATCCGACTTTCTCCAACCATTCATCTGTTCCTTCGCAATCCTACTGGACTTCCTCAACTTGAGGTGTTTGTTTAAGGAACCTTTATTTCACCCGTCATAAACAACACTTTATGCACATTTCTATCTGTGTCTCTGCAAATCCAAAAAGAGATGATAATAAAAGATCTTATTTATTATTTTATAAGAAAAATAAAAGCAAGGCAAAGAACAAATTATAACTTTAAACATGACAAAGGCACATAACCTATAACACAATAAAGTGGAAAAAGTTAATAAAAGGCATTGAAAAAAAATTAATTGCAGGAGTAGATGAGGATTGTGGATGAGTATTTCATGCCTAGGATGAGGAGGGAAAATAATCAAAATATTATAATCAGTGGATAAGGAAGAGAAATTGAATAGGTGAGGTAGTAACAGTTTGTAAGTTTTGTAGTTTCCTGAAAGTAATGATAGTGGGTAGTTTCTGAAGTTGCAAAAGACGTGAAGACTGGAGTTATTCAAAGTAGTTTTTGGGTATGAAATACTATTTTACAGGCAATGTTTTAGTGCAACTTAAACATGTATTTTTACTTGACTGTCCTTTAGTTTTGTCTCTACTGAAACTTAGGAATGTTGAGGGTATTTTGAAAAAATAAAATAAAATCCAGTCCAAATAGAGAAAGTCCTTTCAATAGTAGTATAGATAATCTATACAACTATTTAAGGGGCTTCTCCTGTTTGTACTTGATTTTTTTTTTTTTTTTTTGGTCTAAAATACCCATATTTTCCTAGTTTAAGTAGAGACAGAACTAAAGGACAATAAAGTAAAAATACATATTTAACTCCCACTAAAATATTGCCTACAAAATAGGATTACTCTCCCACTAACCCACTTATTTAGAAACAAACTTCATGTTTAAACTTTTCTCTTTCTTTATTTTTTTAATTGGCCGAATTTTTTTTTTAAACCCATGTTAAAATGTTAAAAAAAAAAAAAAACCCACGTTAAAAAGTTACTATTTTTTGGTAAAATTTAATAATTTGCATCAATTATAATGATATTATTACAATTTTCAATTACAAAAATAACTTAGAGGTGCGATAAGTGTTATGCATTTGTACTAAATATTAAAATTACAATCGATGCAAATTATTAAATTATAACTCATGCTTAATAGATTGGATTGAGTTGGGTGGACATTGCTGTAGTCAATATTTATTACTAACTTCAGCAAACTCTGTTGTCCAAAAAAAAAAACTCGTTTTTTTTTTTTTTGGAAACTAAAAATAAAAAACTTTCTTTCTAGTCGACGACCAGAAAAAAAGAAAAAGCAGACCTAGATAGATAGATAGATGGCGGAGCAGCTTATGGAGGAGCAGATCGCTGAGTTCAAGGAAGCCTTCAGCCTCTTTGACAAGGACGGCGATGGTAATGACTCATTCATTCATTGACTTACCTTGGGATCTTTTCTTTTCTTTTCTTATCTTATGCTCTCTCTCTATTCTGTTAGATGATGATGATGATGATGATGATCAATTAATCATTATGTGTAGTAGTAGTAGAGTTGTACTTGTTATACTTATTCATTCGAATCATCATGACTCGTGCGTTTATGTCTTTGTTGTATTTTTTATATGTATGTATTCCTGGAAGAAGGTAAACACTATACATACTCTCTCTCTCTGTGTGGAGTATGGACATGACATTATTTTTTCTATCTAAAGGGAAAGGGGAACCTTCCTTGTTATTCTTTCCAACTGTCTTGGGAACAACTCTTTGCTGTTGGTGTATTAAGATATTACTTTTCACACAGATATTTAGTGTATGCTTTTGTTGTTGTTTTATAACAGAGAGTGTATGACCTTAGAGCATGGCAGGTCATTTTGAGTGTAGTAAAGCTCAATAGAGTTTGTGATAAGAAAGCAATTTTAAGAATATGTAAAATTTCTCTGAAAACAGAAAAGCCTTTGTTGTCAGTTTTGGATAATTCATTTCAAATTTGGAAATGTTGATGCTCCAAATAGCTGTATGATATTGTGATATGCTCTGTCTCATACTCAAGCTATTTTATTTTCTTTGGAAGTATAATATAGCGTTAAAAAGGGAAAAACCTTCATGCTGTATGTTTTGTTTGTTTAGGCTGCATCACTACCAAAGAGTTGGGAACAGTCATGAGATCTTTGGGACAAAATCCCACTGAAGCTGAACTACAGGACATGATCAATGAAGTTGATGCTGATCAAAATGGCACTATTGATTTTTCTGAGTTTCTGAATTTGATGGCACGAAAAATGAAGGTGAGCTCAATTCTATGTCAATCAATATCATCCTGTTTACTTTACAGACCCTTTATGGTGCTTGCTACCATGTTATCTGGTTTTCCTTCTAAGGTGTATGACATTTATGCGCTAAATTTATTATAGATGTCTTTACAATCAATTTTCTGTATTTTTCATGGTTATTGCATTTCCGTGTTTTGGCTGGCTGGTGGGTGGTGACTAATAATTTGCTCTATTACTATCTCATTTGAAAATGAAGAGTAGAAATTTAGAAGCTATATTTGCATCTATTTTTGTATGTATATACCTATTGTTCAATTGCTTGTTGAAAGTTACTTAGCTGATCCTTATTTCTGAAACTTCCCTTATTGTGATTAATGGCAACTACCGTTTCTTGTCTGCTCAATTTAGTGTGTGATTTTTAACCATTCTTTTGCCGTGTTAAATAAAATAAAATTTTGGAACTGTGGAATGCAAAATACGCTCTTGGGGCATGAATTTTCTTCTTGAGGGTGTTTTCTAGCCCTTGAACTTCTCCTTGTTTTGGGGAGTAAAATAACTTTTTGTTCTACATCGTTCTAAGTATAATTTGTGTAATCAAACATGGACTCAATTATTTATTTATTTATTTTTTTTAATTTTCTAGGATACTGATTCTGAGGAGGAACTCAAAGAAGCTTTCAAGGTGTTTGATAAGGACCAGAATGGCTTTATTTCTGCTGCAGAGGTAATTACAACACATGTTCATCTCTTTGATGCTGCTTTTAAGTTCTAACTTTGTTCAGATTAGATGCAAACCTATGTTATATTTATTAAGTAACTGCTACCTATCTACTGTTGATTCTTTCTGCTTTTGGGACTTGTTTTTAATTTGGTGTTAATGGTTTGAAATTATGCAGCTTCGACATGTAATGACAAATCTTGGGGAAAAGCTGACAGATGAAGAAGTGGATGAGATGATACGTGAAGCAGATTTGGATGGTGATGGTCAGGTGAATTATGAGGAGTTTGTGAGGATGATGCTTGCCAAGTGATCTATAACTGTTGTTTTCTTGTAAACATGGTGGGGATATGAGATACAATTATTGTAGAAATAGTGCTTATATCTCATGTAAGACTGTCGGATTATCCAGAAAGTAGTCATTGTCATTAGTGTGGATTTGTAAACTGATAGTCTTTATTTTAGTTGTCTGTTTCTGTTATATGATTGAATTAGTTCACTCCTTGGCATGATTTGTGTAGTGATGTTTCGAGAGATGGAAAAAAATTAATATTCATGGAATCATAGTGATTTCTCTATTGAAAAACAGAAAGTTCCTGGGCTGCCTGACTATTCTTGTCCAGTGTTTGTAGAGGAGTGCCCATAATTTCTTATAGCAGGCACACACCATTGAGCTTGCCAACAAAGGTGTAGGCATGTGAATCTGTTGTCTTTGATTGGCATGTTATAATGAATGTGCTGCCCTGTTTTGAGTTTACAAATTAATCTTAATGGTTCAGAATATTGGGTTGGCCAATGTTCATCAGATTCTAATTTGCACGTTGCTTGATAGCTAGATTTTGAATTTGTATGGGTTACTAATGGTTCGTTCCTACTCCAGTGATGACTGGTGGGTGTTGGTTGCTGTATTTCTTCTTAGGCAATTTGAAATTTCATAAAGTACTATATCAGGAATGGTGCCATTTTTGGTGTTGAAAGTTTTCAAAATTTACATTTTCTTTGCAGCTTGGAATCGCAAATAATTAGCAAAGAATGGCATAATATTGTATCTTTTAGTTCCTCCTAGGCATGTTAAAGATAAAACCTATCAGAACCCCATGGTCATACAGAGAAATAATAAATGCTATTCATCTTTACGAAAGAAAAAACAATGCATGACTGAAAATAAAGTCATGAATCGTTGATTTTGTTTCTTTTGCACTATGGTTAAATGGAGGAAAGAAAAGAAATGAGAGACAGGAGAGGGGCAGAAAAAAAATAAGGAAAGGAAAGGAGCAATATTTTCTTTAGATGTGTTTGACTTGTGACTTGTAAGAATGGAAGAGAGGGGAAAAGAGCTGTAAAAGCCTATTAAGAACTCACACTTATCTCATTTTCCTCCGAAATTTGGAGGTAATAAGATGGTGGACTACGGAGGGAAACAACTAATGTTTTCCTTTCTTCCATCCAAATTCCCTTCAACAAAACAACAATTTATATTTCTTCCATTTCCTCCTTATTTTCTTTCATTCTTTCTTCCTCCAACCAAATAGAGTGTTAAATTCACGGTAATAGATTCACCATTCCCAAGTAATATGGAGAATGTTTAACTCCCCAATGGAACAAGCGAAAATTTATCTTTCACATCAAGTAATGCCTTGGTAATAGAGAATTCGTAAGTAGACAATTTTGTAGTCTAGTGGTTCTACTCCTCTCAAGCGAAGAGATACTTAACCGATTATTAATGGGAAAATTTTCAAATTTAGGGAATAGCTAAAAATTTAGAGAGAAAGAGGAGTTTTTTTTTTTTTTTTTTGGGGGGGGGGGGGGGGGAGAAAAGAATTTTGGGTATATGGGTTGAGTGAAATAATAAATTTTGAATGAATAGTTTGCTCATTTTTTACTACATATCTATGCAGGGTTGGCTCAATGCATTGTGGGGCCTAAGGCTAGGAATGGCATTGGGGCGGGTTTCCTATTCCCTACCCTCATCCCACTCCTACTTCAGGCTAGGGTTTTTTCCCCTGCCTTGTTCTAGCGGATACCTACAAACATCCATTCTTCTACACTCAAGTTTTTTCTTTTAATTTTTAATTTATTAAAAGTTTATTTTGAATACATTAAATTAAAACTTATAAAACATTTTTTTTAAGTTCTAACATTACAAAACATTCTCAAAGCATAACAATACAACAATTCAGGTATTAAGAAACATAAAAACAATTCAAACATAAGAATACAACAATTTAAATCCTAAAACATAAAAATATAAATTCAATAATACAACATCATAAATTTATATTTTGTAGGCTACACACACCTATAAAAAATATTTTTTAATTGTTTAAATTTAAACGGGGCGAGTGCGAAGCGGGTGTTGATGCTCGTTTTTGATAAAAAGGGCCCAGTAACTAGCAAAGAGAAATGAAGAAAAGAGATTAATAAGCAATGACAGAAACAAAAGGGATCATAAAAGCCCGGTAGGAAATGCAGCAGGCAGGCCCATAGGCCCAAAAAGAGGCAAAAGTGGGGTAAGATAGAAGCAAAGGGCCATAAAAGCCCGAAAAGAAAGAAAGAAGGAAATAAGGCCCAATGGGCCAACTCGGTAGGAAGTGCCAGCAAGCAGACCTATAGGCCTGAGAAGAGGCAAAAGTGGGGCAAGCCTAATAAGCCCATGTCATCCTCCATAAAGGATGAGCACGGGCAGAAGGGATGCATGAGCAGAATGAGACGAAGATTGAGTAGCAACGGCAGAAAAAGCGTGGGAAAGGAAGAAAACAAAAATGGAGGATAGTGGAACAACCACACTATGGCCGGAGCACCACCAAACCATACTCAGCCAATGCAAGGAAGGTGGGCCCACAATCAAGGGATTTACTGTTGGGAAAACATATGGAAAACACAGTTTTGTATCTCATAAAAAAACACGCAGCAGAATACAAACTGATCTACTTCATTAATGAGAGATAACATGCAACATCTGAATTTAGAAACAAAGAATAAGAAGGCGTACCTTACAACGAAATTCAAAACAATTGAAGATCGAACTTGGGAAGACTTTCAATCTTCACTCCAATTCCACAATGTGCCCAAGATGTGTGGTCTCTCAATCCGTTCTATACGTATTTGTTCACGAGAATAACCAAGTGTCTCTCTTAAGAAAAGACTCTAAATCTTTTTCTCTTTTTAATCATACGTATATTTCTGCACTTGACAGTTACTTTATTTAACAACTCTTATTAAATAAATAACTAATTATCTAATTGGGTTAGCCTTTTGGGCCAGCCCAATTGGGTTTTAGTGCGTGGCTTGAAGTGGGACAAAAAAGGGACAAATAAAGCTCTAGCTCCAATGGGCTTTTAGACTTATCTGTCAACTCTTGACAAGGCCAGAGTTACCATTAACTATATTTAATACTACTATATAAATATAATTTCACTCTAGGCCTTATTAATAAATTATATCCCAAGACTTTGTTAAACATTTAACCCCTTCATGAAAATATTCGTAGTAATACAAAGTCATAATGTGTAACTGTCACTTTGAAAATTACTACACCTTGATTCTTGAGTACCCGGTTTAATCATTTAAGTTATTCATATATATTTTATGAAATCTAATTTCATAAAATATAAACTTTAGTAACTCTTTACTAAAGTAGTTAGGCCTAACACTTTGAATAACCAAATTCATTAAACTTATCTCAAGGGAATATTTTATATCTCTATAAAGAGACTATGAATTCCATCTTGAGAATATATGTTCCTTCAACATTACGTGTGGTTGCCCAACATACTGAGGTTTTGACTGTTTGTCTATATCTCACTCCTAATATATTAAAACAACCTACATTTCATGATCAGGTTCACTATTCCCTCAAGATTGAGAGTTTATGTAAATGAGAAGTCGTGAGATTTATTATTCATTTGATAGTTGTTAATAGAATTGTAAAGTTGTGATTTACAACTATGTGTTTTGTTGGCTTTAATTCCATGCCAAATTTGATTGTAATTTTATTCAATCTTTTGTACCCTGTATTTATTGTGGGATTTGATTGTAACGGTTGTGTGATAGAAAGAGAGAGTATGAAGACTCAAGCAATTAAAGACTGAAGAGATTTTGCGGGTATCTCGCTACTAAGCATCTCGCGAAGTGACTCATGTGACTTGCACATGTTGGAATGCGAAGAGTCAGGACAGGATGAAGACAGCTATTGAGGAGTGACTCAATTCTGATACACACTTTTTGTGCCTACACTATTTATACCCACATTACCCACAAATGTTGAGGAGTGCTTCTGAGAGAAAACCCTAGCCAAACACCTTGAGAGTTAGAGATTGTTATACCCACAATCCTCTACATAATTGCTTGTGGATTTTCCTCAACTCCTACCTCTCTATTTCATATCATTGAGAGGTTGATAGCTCAAACACTTACCACACCCTTTCAGAGTGTCAAGTGATAGTTTGATGCTGCTGGGAAGCATTGGAAGAAGCCAAAGATGGTAGATGCAACATGGAGCTTGTTGCGGGATCTAGAGAGCTAGACAAGACACGGTTCCGAGAAGCCTTGTTGGAGTAGGAGCTTAGAGGGCTTAGGTACATTAGGTAGATTAGGCTTGGAGGGTCTCTTGCTAACCCATGTATCCCAACTGATTGTCTAGTAGATCGATTACCGCTTGGAGGGTGGCGGAGAGGTTTTACGCTGAGTACTTCGGTTTCCTTTTCGATAACACATCGGCGTGTTATCTTGTATTTGCATCTTTCTTCCCTACTCTTTTACATTCCATTTTACTGCTGTGTTGTCTTGATTATGGATTAGAGTATCTTGTTTGTTTATCTGCTCGTATTTACACTATTCCGCACTTAGTATTAACTTAGTGTAAAATCTATTGAGCCGTAACTTTAAGTTGGGGGTCTAAACAGCTCTTGTGTTTTCAACACATTTTCGAGCTTTCAATTGATATCAGAGTGGGTACACTTGTTATGGTTTAAATACCTAAGTGTGATCTTTGACCCCTTGTGTTTATTTGCCATGGATAGTGCTTTGTATGCCTCTATGCATGTTTTGGATGTTGATGAATGTAACATGCTACGTGTTTGTGAAAATGCCTCTATGAGTGATAATCCTCATGATTGTGATGCTATGTTACATGAATCCTTGGGTGTTGTTGATATTCCTAACATTAAACTCTTGAAGAAAAATGCTAAGAAGTTTCATAAGGATTCGAGCAAGTTATTTTGTGAAAATGATGATTTGATTGCTAAGCTCAATGAATCCAACAAATTGGTTGAGAAATATAAAAAAACTTGCTGAAATTTCTCTTGAAAAGCTGAAAGAGTTTGATTGTTTGAATATGGACTTGGATGCTAAACTTGTTTTGTCTAACAAACTTGTTGATGATCTTAAATGTGAAAATGAATCTCTTAAGATGCATGCCAAGTGTTCGATTGCTGAACCTGTTGCTAAAAAGGAAGATAATATATGTTGCAATCATGTTGTGGTACCCGATTTTGTCCTTATTGTGAGTTCTACCTTTAAAGACAAATCGGTGTACATTCCTCCACATAAAAGAAACCAAAAAGTGGAGAGAAAGGCTCTTCAGCCTAAGCCTCTGTTTAGGTCCCATCCTAGGGAATTGAATGGATCTAAGTTTGTTTCTACTTGCCACCACTGTGGTGTGATTGGTCATATAAGACCTCAATGTCATAAGTTGAAGAGAGAACAAAACCATGTTGCTAAATCCCTTCCCAAAAGGCCTAGTGGACCTAAACACATTGTTTGTCACCATTGTGGTGCCCTTGGTCATCTTAGACCTCATTGCTCTAAGTTTCAAGCTCTTAAAAGAATAAAAAGAAAAGAGAAACTTGAGCTTCTAGGAAGTTGTGCTAAAAAGGGTAAACCGGATTTGAGTGAAAATAGCATGTTGTTAAAGAAAGTGTTTAATGCTCTTAACTCCTTGTCTATGTGCATCTCCGGTTCTCATTCTTCCAACCCTCGTCTCACTTCTCATAAGACACTCATTCCAAACAATCATTCCGTTTGGATGAGGAAGGGTTCCTATGGTTGAGCTTATGCTCTTTTGGTCATTGATCTAATTCTTTCGATCTTTGTAGGACCCTTCATGCATTAGATGCTTCATTGTCATGTATTTGTACATCTTGCATTTATTTGTATCCATTATTTTTGTTTTTGATCTTACTTTTCTGCTTTTGTTGTGTGTGAGTAAAAATCCAAAACCACATAAAAAGTGAAAAATTCAAAAAGTTCAATCGTATATGTTTGAGCATGTGTCACATGTGAGTTTGGCCTAGTACCTTCGTACTAATGGCGTAGTGCATTTACGAGCTTAGCTTGTTTTGTATGCACATTTTTCTGTGCGGGAGAAATCTTGAAAGCTATGTGTGATTGTTGTAAATAGATCTTCATGCTTGTCATAGACTTGTTGGTCAATGGTCTTGATACTTGCATAGACTTGTGCCTATATCTCTTCCCACTTTATTTTTATGTTTTTGCAATAGAGCTCACCAAATGTAAATCTCAAAATGAAAAAGAGATTATAAGCTGCAAAAGTCGTCGCACATACTAGTATTTGACTAGGAAAAAGGAAAAACGACATTTTAAAATTGAAATGTATGGTGCTTAAAAAGCCAAAGGCTATCTCTCAATGTTGAAATATCAAAAATTTCAAGCACCGATCTCAAAAAGAGATGTATTATCCAAAAAGAATCAAATGTTATGATTTATGCAAAAGCCAAATGAAAAGCTTCTGAGTTTTGTAATCATTCTCTTGTGGGAGGTCATATATGCTCATTTTTATAATTGAGATAGTCCACTTGACTGAGTACTAGTTGTGTATGACTTGATTGAATTGATCATTGAAACTTCACTCTAGACTAAGGACTATTCCACATTTGATACTCACACACAACACACTAGACTTTTGTTCAATGAATGCTTATTTCATTTGTGTGATTGTACATGTTCAAATGTGATGTGTGTGTGCTTAACTATATGTGGATCAAACCAAAAAGATTTTTGTTCTTTTTGTTTGCTTTTGGAAGTGATTTGTATCACTCATGTTTTTCAAAATTTTTCAAGTTGTTTTTGTGTGAAAAACATGTTTTCTGGGTGTTTTTGTGACTCATTTCATGTGTAAGCTCAACTAGGAGTTAAATGGTCCAAATCTTAAGTTTTTCAACTTTGGACAGAGAGTTTCGCGAGTATCTCGCGAGTAAGGCTTAGCCGCGAAAATTTTCACGAGTAATTTCGTGAGTAAGCTTCCCGCGAAAATTTCCAGATCAGCTTTTTAAAGGGCATTTCGTGGGTCATTTGTTTTAAACGTCTCCCATCATCTCCCAAACCCCTGTTTTAATGTTTATACATCAAAACCCAACTAAATTCAAGTGTTTTTCATTCCATTAACATCTCTAAGGTAATCTTTAACTCTTTTCATTGATTTTGATCCTTAGATTATGTTTTGAGGGGTTTTATGTTCATAGTTGGGATTTTTTCAAATGAGAGTTGGAAAACTTAATTTTTGTCAATCTTTTTTATTGGGCTTTGTTTTATATGATGATTTGCTTTGGATGTTGGCCCCTTGTGGCAAAAATAACATGTATTTAGGCAAGATTTTCATATGTTCTTGCATTGTTTAACATACATGTGTAGTGTGTGCACTCTATGTGTTTGATAAAATGCCCAAATGGCATTTTCTCGTTGTTTTGGACTCCGATGAGTACCAAACTTTGGGGATCATCATAATTATTCATGTTTTGGTCATTGGTGGTGTGTTTTATACACTTTTCCCTGTGAGTGCTTATTCATGCATTGGTCAAGCATCTCACATGCACACTAGATGCACTTTTGATGCACACACTTGATCACTTGACATGTTTTCACATTCACTCATGGAAGTTAAGTCTTTTTAGACTTCTTAGCACATATAACATGGTCTTGTGTCTATGTCATGCCTGGGTCCATATCATGTTCCATCTTCCTTAGCATGTCATGTTTACTTTATGCTTTGTAGTATCTTTTTTAAAGATGTTTTTGTCTTTCATTTGATTTTTTGTCATTTATCTTGCACCCCTTATGCATCATTCTTTACCTTTATTCATATCTTCTTTTCTTTCCATCATTCCTCTTGATTCATTTGTCTATTCGTGACAAAAAAGGGGAGAGTATACCGGAGAGTATACTGGTGTGTTTCGTCATTTCTATATGACTCATGTACACATTCGTAGGGGGAGAAAGCCATAGGGGAGATGCATATACTAAGGGGGAGAAGACATTGTTTTTATGAAGAAACCTTGTTTTGTTTATTGTTTACCTTATTGCTTTGTAGCACTTCTTGTACTTTTAAGATATTGCCAATATGTCTTGAGTACTTCATTCTTGCGCCCTTAGTAGGATTTTGTATCCTAGATGCAAATACTTCTTGTATTTTGCATTGGTTGAGTGTTGGACATGCAATTGATCCGTGGGATTGATCTTAATTGTATTGCGTGTTCGGATGAGCATTTACTTGCTAAATGTTCATTGTAGTCATTCTTTAATGACTGATCTTGTTTGATCAAGATATGCTTACATGTTTTATTGTGTTTACTAACTTGATCGCATTTTACTTGCTCATATACGTACCTTGTATTCAACTTGTCATAAGTTTAATGAAAGTTTTGTTTGTGTGCAAGCGTTTCAGGTTACAGGTATATACGTGCAAGTGCTTCACAGCTTCTAGATTAGGTGTGAGTGAGTTTTGCCACTGTTCCCAAACTCACGTTTAAGTCTAGAGTCTGTTTTAGGGGTTTTGTCATGGAATAGCCAAAGGAAGAGATTGTAAAGTTGTGATTTACAACTATGTGTTTTGTTGGCTTTAATTCCGTACTAAATTTGATTGTAATTTATTCAATCTTTTGTACCCTATATTTATTATGCGATTTGATTGTAAGGGTTGTGTGATAGAGAGATAGAGTGTGAAGACTCAAGCAATTGAAGATTGAAGAGTTTTCGTGGGTATCTTGCGACTAAGCATCCCGCGAAGTGACTCATGTGACTTGCACATGTTGGAATGCGAAGAGTCAGGACAGGATGGAGACAGCTGTGTCTCGCGAGTATCTCACGGGTAAGGCCTTCCCGCGAGACACCCGCGAAACACTCTGTTGTGCTAAACTGTCAATCCTGATACACACTTTTTGTGCCTACACTATTTATACCCACATTACCCACAAATGTTGAGGAGTGCTTCTGAGAGAAAACCCTAGCCAAACACCTTGAGAGTTAGACATTGTTATACCTACAATTCTCTACATAATTGCTTGTGGATTTTCCTCAACTCCTACCTCTCCATTTCATATCATTGAGAGGTTAATAGCCCAAACACTTACCACACCCTTTCAGAGTGTCAAGTGATAGTTTGGTGCTGCTGGGAAGCATTGGAAGAAGCCAAAGATGGTAGATGCAACATGGAGCTTGTTGCGGGATCTGGAGAGCTAGACAAGACACGGTTCCGAGAATCCTTGTTGGAGTAGGACCTTGGAGGGCTTAGGTACATCAGGTAGATTAGGCTTGGAGGGTCTCTTGCTAACCCATGTATCCCAACTGATTGTCTAGTGGATCGATTACTGCTTGGAGGGCGGCGGAGAGGTTTTACGCCGAGTACTTCGGTTTCTTCTTCGATAACACATCGGCGTGTTATCTTGTGTTTGTATCTGTCTTCCCTACTCTTTTACATTCCATTTTACTGCTGTGTTGTCTTGATTATGGATTAGAGTAGCTTGTTTGTTTATCTGCTCGCATTTACACTATTCTGCAATTAGTATTAAGTTAGTGTAAAATCTATCGATCCGTAACTTTAATTTGGGGGTCTAAACAGCTCTTGTGTTTTCAACACATTTTCGAGCTTTCAAGAATAATAAATTTCACAGCGGTTCAGTTCAATATGTTTTATACACTTAAAACATATTAACATATCAACTAGAAGTCTCCACTTCTATGATCAAGACAAATCATCTTAATTGACATGTTATAGTCTTTGCAGATGAAATGCCCAATTTCATCACCGACTGCGAACTAAGATTTTGAGTTTACAAAGAACTTGTGATTTATATCTTCTGTGATTAAATCACATAAATCACATACTATGCATCTCAAAGACTTTATGATAATGTCTAAACATTGATGCTACCATTATTTTAGATAATAATAAAACAAGTTTATTACATAGAACATAATGTCATACATGGCATACAATAGGATTTTAGGGCACTAATCCTAACAATCTCCCATTTGCCCTTAAAGACTATTGCGCACTAATCTAACTCTCATTCCCTCCAGGTGTGACTCAAAAGTCATCTGGGGCAAAGCTTTGGTAAAGGGATCTGCCAGATTATTTACACTATCAATCTTTGCTACTATCGCATCTCCTCGAGGCACAATGTCTCGAATAATATAATACTTTCTATCTATGTGCTTTCCTTTCTTGTGATTCCTTGGATCTTTGGATTGTGCAATTGCTTCACTATTGTCACAGAACAAAGTGATTGGAACTTGCTCCATTCTCATAACACCAAGATCAGAAAGGAATTTCTTGAGCCAAACAGCTTCTTTTGCTGCTTCACAAGCAGCAACATATTCAGCTTCCATGGTGGTGTTGGCAATACAAGATTGCTTAACACTCCACCAACTTATGGCTCCACCTCCCAAGGTGAACACACAACCTGAAATGGATTTTTTGAAATCAAAATCTGATTGAAAATCAGAATCTGTATAACCAATAGGTATTAAATCCTCACATCGGTAAACAAGCATATAGTCTCTTGTTCTCCTTAGATACTTGAGAACATGCTTTATAGCCTCCCAATGTTTTGGTCTTGGATTTGATTGATATTGGCTAATTATGCCAACTGAATAATAGATATTTGTCCTAGTACATGGCATGACATATATGAGACTTCCCATTGCTGAAGCATAGGGAACTTGTCTCATTGTCTTTTCCTCTTCAAGAGTCTTAGGCCTTTGGTCATCAAACAGAGGAACTCTATGTTTGAAAGGAAGCAATCCTTTCTTGGAGTTTTGCATGCTAAACCTTGCTAGAATCTTATCTATATATCCAGCTTGTGACAAGCCTAACATTCTATTCTTTTGATCTTGCCAAAGCTTGATCCCTAGAATATAGTTAGCTTCGCCCAAGTCCTTCATATCAAATTGGCTTGATAACCAAATCTTGATTGATGACATTACCCCTACATCATTTCCAATGAGTAGAATATCATCAACATAAAGCACTAGGAAATTTCTACTTTATCTTGATGTCTCTTGTACACACATGGTTCATCAAGATTTTGTTCAAAACCAAATGACTTGATTGCTTGATCAAATCTGATGTTCCATGATCTAGATGCTTGCTTAAGTCCATCAATGGATCTTTTCAACTTGCATACCAAATGCTCTTGGTTCTTTGCTATGAAACCTTCTAGTTGCATCATATAAATTTCTTCTTCAAAATTGCCATTTAGAAAATCAGTCTTGACATCCATTTGCCAAATCTCATAATCATAATGAGTAGCAATAGATAAGAGAATTCTTATAGATTTAAGCATGGCTACTGGCGAAAAAGTTTCCTAATAATCAATACCTTCTTTTTGTGTATACCCTTTCCCCACTAGTCTTACCTTAAAGGTTTCAACCTTTTCATCTATCCCTCTCTTCCTCTTGTAAATCCATTTGCAACCAACATGTTTAATTCTAATAGGTGCCTTTACAAGATCCCATACTTGATTGGAATATATAGAATCTAATTCAGATTTCATAGCTTTGACCCAATGATGTGCTTCTATATCTTTCATTGTCTCTTCATAAGTGTAAGGATTAGATTTAGCCTCTTCTGAGATAGCTTCATAAGTTTCTCCCAGACCTATAAATCTTACAGGTGGCCTAATAATCCTCTCACTATGATGAGGCTCTTGTGTACTAGTCATCTTATGAGTAATATCTTGTGGTGTATCTGATACAACCACATCATTCCTAATTTCATCCATTGATTGTTCAATTACAGGTTCATTCATTTCAGCTAAGACAACTCTACTTTTTGGAGTAAAATTATTCATATAGTCATATTCCAAAAATTTGGCATTTGTACTAACAAAACACTTTGTTATCATTACGACTTTAGAATAAATAACCCCTAGTTTCTTTTGGATAACTCACAAGCAAACATACTTCTAACTTTGGTTCCAATTTATCAGGCTTCCCTTTTAGCACGTGTGCTGGACAACCCCAAATGTGGAGGTATCTCATACTAGGTTTCCGCCCACTCCACAATTCCATGGGTGTTTTGGGAACATATATTGATGGAACTAAATTTAAAAGATGCATTGTTGTACCTAAGGCATACCCCCAAAAAGAAATTGGTAGAGTTGAATAACTCAACATGGATCTAACCATATCTAAAAGAGTCCTATTCCTCCTTTTTGCTTCACCATTTTGTTGTGGTGTTTCAGGTGCAGTCAACTGGGATATAATCCTATTTTTAGTTAAGTAATCCTTGAAATCCCCAAGAAGGTATTTGCCACCACGATCAGATCAAATGGCCTTTATGTATTTATCTAATTGATTCTCAACTTTAGCCCTAAACTCTTTGAACTTTTCAAAAGCTTTGAACTTCCGTTTCATTAGGTACACATAACCAAATCTAGAGTAATCATTAGTGAAAGTAATGAAATACTCATAGCCACCTCTTGATTGGTTGGACATTGGACCACACACATTTGAATGTACTAGTTCTAGCAAATATTTGGCTTTATATCCTTTTGCATTGAAAGGCCTTTTCGTCATTTTACCTTCCAAGCAAGATTCGTAGACTGGGAATTCATTAAAATCTAATGGTTCTAAAAGCCCATCTTTCACCAGTCTTTGGATCTTGTTTAAATTTATATGACCCAAACGTAAATGCCAAAGATATGCATCACTAGTAGAAGGAAATTTTCTCTTTAATGATTTTACATGTGAATTATTATCTAATTCAGAATTGTACAATTCATGCTTATCAGGAGTTATAATATAAAGACCATCAACAATATTGTCAGAACAGATAAACACTTTATCCTTCTTTATTACAACATTGTCTCTTAAGATAACACAATATCCATGTCTACCTAAATAAGTTGCAGAAATTAAATTCCTACGAACATTAGGTACATATAAGTAGTCTTCCTATATTAAAACCCTAGAATCAAAGCATAAATTAAACACTCCAACAACTACAACTGGAATTTTGCTCCCATTAGCCAAAGTAAGAAACAATTCCCCTTCATTCAGCCTTCTGGTCTCCTGGAACCCCTGCAAAGTATTGCAAATATGATTAGTACAACCTGAATCCACACACCAGGAATCCATGGGATTATGTACTAAACAAATTTCAAGAAGGAATGATCTCATCACACCTTTATTCTTGCCAGCTATGAATTTTGGACAGTTCCTCTTCCAATGACCATTTTCACCACAATGGAAACATTTTCCTTTGGTGTAGTCATTTACCTTTTTCTTTCCCTTATTGGCAACTCCTAAGGCAAGCTGTTTATCATCTTGTTTGGTGAAGTCTTTCTTCTTCTTACCACTCTTGCCTTTCGACTTAGGCTTAGAAGAGGAAGCTTCAGCCATATTAGTATCAACACTAGTTATCCCAAGGATGCCTTTCACTGCCACTAATTCATTCATTAATTCAGAAAAGGTATAAATCTTTTTGTTCATATTATAATTAAGTATGAATTCTTTGAATGATTCTGGCAAGGATTGGAGTATCATATCCGCTTGGGATTCTCCATCAATGTTGGCACCTAAAACCTCCAGTGTATTTAGATAAGAGATCATCTTAAGACAATGCTCTCTTACTGGAGTCCCTTGTGCCATTTTGGTATTCAGGATAAGCCTCATAGTGTCTTGCTTAGCTGAACGGCCTTGCTCACCAAACATCTCCTTCAAACTTAACATAATGTCTGAAGCTAGTTCCACATCTTGCATTTGATGCTGTAGAACATTTGAAATAGATACTAGGATATAGCACTTAGCCAACTAATTAGATTTCTACCAACGATCATATCGTTGGTTTTCCTCAGAAGGAGCATCTAATGAAGGAAAGTTTGGACATGGTTGATTAAGCACAAATTTGTGCTCTTCAGCAATAAGAACAATGTCTAAGTTTCTTTTCCAGTCAACATAGTTGGATCCAGTCAATTTGTTTTGATTAAGAATAGTAACAAGTGGGCTAAAGGATGCCATGCTTAAATCTGAAAACAATAAACATGAATATAATAAGTAAACTGGACATTATCTATTTAGCATATAAACATATAGTATTGAACCTTAATAAAACCATAATATAAAACATGCAACGATGACCCAATCCCATGTTTAAAATTCCTTTGTAGCAAGTAAATTATAAACATTATGACTGATTGAGAACAATTCTCATTATTAGTGCTATCATGATAACTCTTATCAAACACTAATAATATACCGCTTTCCATTTAGCCTCTAAGTAATAATGACATAGCTTCATAGGGAGGTTAACACTAAACTTAGTCTAGTATACACCATTGCCTAAAATCTATGTGAGTCATCAAGTAACTCCACAGTAGCGTGGTCGTTCTTAATGTAAAAATACATATCATCCATCATTAAGAAGTTTAATCTGTAGTACCATGAATTAAACACCCTCCATTGGGAGCAGGGCATATACGCCAAGGCCAAGTGCTTAATCACACTACTATAAACCGACAATGGAGGCTGTGAGGTTCAACCCTTGAATCTCTCTCCCACTAGAAATTTTAAAAGAAAGGTTTTTATTTGGAAAACATGTGTAATCTCATCACACATAGCTTTGTACTTTATCTATGTTTTAACACTTAGTGAAATTTCAAAAACAGTTCATTCGATCGGTCGAAGGTATTTCTCGATCGATCGAAATATTTAATAAATCCATTTCGAAGTTTCTGGATGACTTAATCAATTTTCGATTCCTATTCGATCGATCAAAAGGAACATCCGATCAATCGAAAGGAATTCTTGATTGATCGAAAAATTGAAAAAAATTCATCACAAAGTCTCTGGATGACTCGATCGATTCTCAATTCCTGTTCGATCAATCGAAAAGAACATTCGATCGATCGAAAGGAATTCTTGATCGGTCGAGACTCATGAAACTTAATTTTTCAGATTTTTTCGGGTAACCGTCTTTGACGTTTCACTTGAACAAAACATAGTTCCTTGATCATATTAGAATGAGATTGAGATCAAAACTGATTTTCATTGATGCTATAGTCCTTAAGTTCAAAATGGCATGGTTAAAATCAAACTTAAACAACATCAATATCAGTTTTATTAAACAATAGTTCTAAAATTAAAATATGCAGAAAAATTACTGCAAAATTTTCAAAATCATGAAAACAGTTTTCTTTGATTCTAAAACTCACTCAACACGTTATGGAACTGTGAGATTGAAGACCGCTATGATACCATTTGTTGGGAAAACATATGGAAAACACAGTTTTGTATCTCATACAAAGACACATCGTAATATAAACGGATCTACTTCATTCATGAGAGATAACATGCAACATCTGAATTTAGAAACAAAGAATAAGAAGGCGTACCTTGGTACAGCGAAATTCAAATCAATTGAAGATCGAACTTGGGAAGACTTTCAATCTTCACTCCAATTCCACAATGTGTCCAAGATGTGTGGTCTCTCAATCAGTTCTATACATATTTACTCAAGAGAATAACCAAGTGTCTCTCTTAAGAAAAGACTCTAAATCTTTTTCTCTTTTTAATCATATGTATATTTCTGCACTTGGCAGTTACTTTATTTAATAACTCTTATTAAATAAATAACTAATTATCTAATTAGGTTAGCCTTTTAGGCCAGCCCAATTGGGCTTTAGTGTGTGGCTTGAAGTGTTGGAAAAATACATGTTTGTATCGCATACAAAACATACGCAGCGGAAAATTAACGGATCTACTTCATTCGCAATTGATAATATGTACTATGTAAGTTTCAAAATTTAAGAAAAAGAAAGCGTACCTTGGTGCGGTGAAATTCAAAACCGAAGATCAGAAGTTCTTGGGAAGACTTTTAATTTTCACTCCAATTCCACTTGATGCCCAAGATGTGTGGTCTCTCAATCAATTTCCAATGAGAGAATAGGAGAGTGTCCAACACTCACATACAAACCATTTCATTCCTTATGAGAATTCTTGTGAAAGACTCTTATGAAAAAACCCTTAATGAAATTCTGTATGTTTCTCTCCTTATATACAACTGATTATCTAATTGGGCTAGCCTTTTGGGCCATTCCAATTGGGCTCTAGTATGTGGCTTGGAGTGGGACCAAAATGGACCAATAAGACACTAGCTCCAATGGGCCTTGGGCTTTTTTGTCAATTCTTGACAAGTCCAAAGTTACCATTAACTATATTTAATACCACTATATAAATATAGTTGCATTCTAGGCCTTATCTTTAAATTATATCCCAAGACTTTATTGTACATGCAACCCCTTCATTAAAATATTCATAGTAATACAAAGTCATGAAATAGACTGCCACTTTGAAGATTACTACATCTTAATTCTTGAGTACCCGGTTTAATCCTTTATGTTATTCAATATATATTTATGAAATCCAATTCCATAAATATATACTTTAGTAACTCCTTACTAAAGTGGTTGGGTCCAACACTCTGAATAACCAAACCCATTAAACTTATCTCAAGGGAATATTTTATATCTCTGTTAAGAGACTATGAATTCCATCTTGAGAATATATGTTCCATCAACATTAAATGCAGCCGCCCAACATACTGAGGTTTTGACCGTAACTTATAGATCTCACTCCTGATATATCAAAGCAACCTACATCTCATGATTAGGTCCATTATTCTCTTAGGATTTAGAGTTGATGTAAATAGAAGTTGTGAGATTTATTATTCATTTGACAGTCGTTAGGAGAATAATAAATCTCACAGCGGTCCAATTCAATATGTCTTAACTCTTAAAACATATCAACTTACCAACTAGAAGTCTCCACTTCCATGATCAAGACAAATCATCGTAGTTGATATGTTATAGTCTTTGCAGATGAGACGCCCAATTTCATCACCGACTACGAACTAAAATTCTGAGTTTACAAAGAACTTGTGATTTATATCTTCTGTGACTAAATCACATAAATCACATACTATGCATCTCATGGACTAAGATAATGTCCCATTAGTTCATTTATAAATAGTCTCATATAATTAAACAATTTAATTATTTATGACATGCCAATAAATTGGATTTTAGGGCATAAACCCCAACAATCTCCCACTTGCCCTCAAAAACAATTTATCATATATCCGACACTTATCTCCCTTTAGAGTAATTCATAGTCACTCTAAGGCAAGGTTTGGAAACAAGTTTCAGCCAGATGTATTGCATAAATTATCTTTTCTACTATTACTTCTCAAGTACTCATATCTCTCTAATGATATAATACTTATGCTTAATGTGTACCTTCACCACTAGGATGAACACATATCTTAAAGTCCAACTTCATGAATGACACGTGTATCTTCACCACCTAGGATGAACACACATCTTGAAGTCCAACTTCATGAATCACAATCAAACTATAGGTCAGTATTTGTACATCCAGTAACTATCAAAACCTCACTTTTGTGGACAAGCATATAATCCCTCATTCTCCTAAGATATTTGAGTATATGCTTTACTCCCACTAAATTAAGTGATCTTTAATTCAATTGATATTTGCTTACTATGCCCACCGCAAAATAGATATTTAGCCTAGTATATAGCATAGCATAAAGACTTCCTATTAGTATTACATTAGGAACCGTCTTAATATGCTCTTCCTTTTATATGTCTTAGGATTATAGTCCTATATAAAGGAGCTTCAAACTTAAAATGAAAGAATCCTTTCTTAAAGTATTATATGCTATATTTGACTAGAATCTAATCTATTTAAGCAGTTTAAGATAGACCCAACATCCTAATTTCTGAATTTTAACAAAGTTTAATTCTTAGGATGTGACTAGTCTTTCCTAAGTACTTTATATCAAACTGGACTAGACAACCAAAACTCTATTGATGACAATAACTCTACATCATCCTAAATGATTACAATGTCATCAACATACATCAAGAAAATTATTATTCTATATAGCTTTACATACACCTAAGGCCTTAATATTTGATCAAAATCAAACAATTTGATTTCTTGATCAAAGATGATATTTTATGATTCATATGCTTGCTTTAGTCCATAAATGGACTTTAAGTAACTTGCATACTAAACACTACTATTTCTTTGCTATGTACAAGTCTAGATACATCATATAGATGTCTTCCTCAAGATTGCTACTAAAAGAAGCTTTCTTGATATCCATTGCCATATTTCATCCAAATGAAATATAATGGATAAGAGAATCTAGATAGAGTCAAACTTGACTATTGGTGAAAAAATCTTTTCATAGTCGAACCATTTCTTTCTAAATATATCTTTTCGCCACTAGTCTTGACTTTGAAGGTTTGCACCTTCAAATCTATCAATCTCATTTCCTTGTAGACCTATTTGAGAACAATAGGCTCAATGCGACTAGGCCCCTCTACAAGTTCTAGACTTTAAATAGAATCTAATTCTATTCACATAACCTTGATTTAGCAATCCATATTCATATCATCTATTGCCTTTACGTAGGACCGAGGATAAAATTCATATCCTTATGGAATGACTTCAAAAATTTATTCCAAAAGTATGAATTTATTTGATAATCCTCCCACTACGATATTGTACCGGTGTAATAGTTATTTACAGAATAATGTCTTGTGGTGTATCTAATACAACCATCTCATTTCTAAATGTATTTTATAGTTGTCCTACAACAATTTCTGACATTTTTCTTCTAGAACAATTCTACGTTTTGCTTTAAGATTATTCACATAGCCATCATCGAGAACTTTGTATTTGTAATTTACAAACACATTGTCTTCTTTATGACTACCAAAATAATCTTCTGCAATTCCTTTTGAATACCCATCATAAACTCACATTTTTCTATCTTTTGATTTCAATTTGTCAGACTTCCTTTCTAGCACAAGTGCTGGACATCTCCAAAAGTGGAAGTATCATATACTAGGTTTTCACCCAATCCACAATTTTACAAATGTCATAGGAACAAACTTTTGAAATCAAATTTAGAAAATGTGTAGTAATACATAGAGTATATCTCCAAAAGAAACAAGCAAATGGAAATACTTATCATGTACTTTACTATTTCTGAAAGAGTCTTATTCCTCCTTCATGTATGCACTGACTTAAAGAAGTCATTAATATTATATTCCTTTACAATAAAGGAGTCCTAGATCATATTATTCTCTAAATAGAATTCATAGATTGGGAATATAACAAAATAATGGTTCTAAAAGCCCATCTTTCTCCAATCTTGAATACCATTTAGATTAATAAGATCTAGACATAAGTGCCAAAACATACAATACCAAAGGATGAAAACTTTCTCTTTAAAAGGTAAAACATGTAAATCTCCATCTAGAAATTAATTATGAACAATGCTTAACTTTACCAAAACAGAAACACTTTCCTTTTAGTCATACTTTTAAGTCTAATTTCTTTTTGGCAACTAGCTTGCCCAACTGTTTTGGTATTATGATTCCTCTTCTTACCACCCTTACCTTTCGGTTCTAGCTAAGAATTTGAATCAAATCATATTGATCCTAGCCTTAGCTTTTAGGATGTCTTCCGTTGCACATAACTCATTCATCAATTCAGATAATATAAAAAGAATTTATTTTCAAAAAAACAAAATGAATTGATCAAATGATTCTAACAAGGACTTATGGATCATATCCAAATGAGATTAACATTTAATCTCTGCATCCAAGAATTCCAATTCATTTTAATAAAATAAAATATTTTCATAAAATGATGTGGAATTGGAACTCCTTAAGCTTTTCTTGGCACTCAATATGACTTATATGAAACATCTCATTTAGACTTAACATAAAGTCTAAGTCTTGTACTAACTCTTGCATCTCATGCTATAGTACAATTGAGATAGAAGCCAATGAAACATTACAGCATTTCAATGGAGACTATGATCATATCATAAGCTATCTTCCATCAATGCGTCATGCATAGGAAATTATGACAATGCTGAATCAAAACATAAATATGTACTTCAGCTCCTTTAAGCACCACGTCCAAAATTATTTCTTAGTTAATGTGATTCATTTAAAATAGTAGTTAGAGAACAAAATTATGACAACTTTATTTTGAGACTATGAACATGATTACAGGGACATTATATTTTGCATTCATAACCATATAATATGGAACCCAAAACCATATTATACTAGGTGCAATGACAACTCAATCCATGTCTATAATTCCTTGGTAGCAAGTTTATTATAAACACATTAATTGATTGAGAACTATTCTCATTATTAGTGCTATCATGATAACTCTTATCAAACACTAATAATATGCCGTATTACCTTTAGCCTCTAAGTAATAATGACATAGCTCCTTTAGGAGATTAACATTACACTTAGTCTAGTGTACACCATTATCTAGAATCATGTGCAGCCACATTTCATCTCCCTTTATAGTGTTTAAACTTGTAGTACCATGAAACAAAACACTCTCCTTTGGGATCGCAAGGCATATACGCCAAGACGAGGTGCTTGTTCACACTACTTTAAATGGGTAAGTTCCATCTTGTAGTACTATGAAGTTAACACCCTCCTTTGGGATCGCGAGGCATATACGCCAAGACGAGATGCTTACCCACACTACTATAAACCGATAATGGAGGCCGTGAGATCCAACCCTTGTATCTCTCTCCCACTAGAAATTTTAAAACAAGTGGATTGTCATGAAATCATTGTGATCTAATCACAATTTTAACCCCACACATCAAAGTGTTTAATTGTTTAAATTCAATGTGATATAACTAAGTCACGTCACAATAGCGTAACGAACATTCGCGCAATCACAAAGAAGTTTAACCTTGTAATCCATGAAGTAAATACCCTCCGCATGGAATGCAAGACTCGAAGTTAAGACAAGGTATCTATTCACATTACAATAAACTTAACAAAAAGGTTATTTCAGTACTCCCACTCGTTATTTGGGTTTTTCTTTAAATAATTGTGATCCCATCACAACTAATAACCTTGCACTTGATAAAGACTCTAATCTTATTAATATCACTAACTAAAATGGAAGTCATAAACTATTTAGGATTCCTTAAACACTAATGAATCAAAAATTAATTATATAGAACTCTATCCTTAACTTATTTGATTAAGAATTCTAATCTCATTAGAAACTATACATCATTTAATTAAGCTTTAATCTCATTAAAACTTCTAATTAAAATAAATTAAGGACTTCTAATCATAAAACAATTTAAGACTAAGAGTTCTATTTGACTACCATCTTTGATCTCATCAGGTCTTTTAGTTAGAACCATGTGTAATCACATAACACATTGCCTTACACCTTATACATTTGAAAACATTTAGAAAATATTCAAAATTCCCTTCAAATGTATTTTCGTGAGAATCTCGCGACTAAGCTCTTCCTGCGAAAAGGCGTATCTCGCTACTAAGCGCGTCCTGCGGGTATCTCGCTACTAAGCGCTTCCCACGAAAACAAGTTAAGCAAAAAATTGAAAACACAAAAAATCAGACAGAAACTTTCGCTACTGTCTCGCGACTGTTTCGTGAGTAAAGCTTACCCGCGAAAAGTTTTTGTCTTCAGAATCATTTTTCGCGAGTAACTTCGCGGGAAGCTAATCCGCGAAAAACTCGTGTTTTCAGTTTTTCTAGAGCAGTTGCAAACAGTTATCAACGATTTTTTTTATGAACAAACAACTACCAAATGAACATAATAGATAGAATTCGATGTCAAAACTGAATTCCATTGATGTTATAGCCTTAAACTTCAATTCAACATACTTGAATTCAGATTTAAACAACATCATAACATCAAAATCAATTTTCATCAAACTATAGTTTCAATAACCATGCAGAAAATTAAATACTTATATAATCTTCTAACATCATGAAACTATTATCTCTTAATTCCAAAACTCACAAAACATGATATACAGATTCGAAATGAAGACCGCTCTGATACCATTTATTGGAAAAATACATGTTTGTATCGCATACAAAACATACGCAGCGGAAAATTAACGGATCTACTTCGTTCGTAATTGATAACATGTACTATGTAAGTTTCAGAATTTAAGAAAAAGAAAGCATACCTTGGTGCGGTGAAATTCAAAACCGAAGATCAGAAGTTCTTGGGAAGACTTTTAATCTTCACTCCAATTCCACTTGATGCCCAAGATGTGTGGTCTCTCAATCAGTTTCCAAGGAGAGAATAGTAGAGTGTCCAACACTCACATACAAACCATTTCATTCCTTATGAGAATTCTTGTGAAAGACTTTTATGAAAAAACCCTTAATGAAATTATGTATGTTTCTCTCCTTATATACAACTGATTATCTAATTGGGCTAGCCTTTTGGGCCATTCCAATTGGGCTCTAGTATGTGGCTTGGAGTGGGACCAAAATGGACTAATAAGACACTAGCTCCAATGGGCCTTGGGCTTTTCTGTCAACTCTTGACAAGTCCAAAGTTACCATTAACTATATTTAATACCACTATATAAATATAGTTGCACTTTAGGCCTTATTTTTAAATTATATCCCAAGACTTTATTGTACATGCAACCCTTTCATTAAAATATTCGTAGTAATACAAAGTCATGAAATAGACTGCCACTTTGAAGATTACTATATCTTAATCCTTGAGTACCCGGTTTAATCCTTTATATTATTCAATATATATTTATGAAATCCAATTCCATAAGTATATACTTTAGTAACTCCTTACTAAAGTGGTTGGGCCCAACACTCTAAATAACTAAACCCATTAAACTTATCTCAATGGAATATTTTATATCTCCGTTAAGAGACTATGAATTCCATCTTGAAAATATATGTTCTATCAACATTAAATGCAGCTGCCCAACATACTGAGGTTTTGACCGTAACTTATAGATCTCACTCCCGATATATCAAAGCAACCTACATCTCATGATCAGGTCCATTATTCTCTCAGGATTTAGAGTTGATGTAAATAGAAGTCGTAAGATTTAATATTCATTTGACAGTCGTTAGGAGAATAATAAATCTCACAGCGGTCTAGTTCAATATGTCTTAACTCTTAAAACATATCAACATACCAACTAGAAGTCTCCACTTCCATGATCAAGACAAATCATCGTAGTTGATATGTTATAGTCTTCGCAGATGAAACACCCAATTTCATCACCGACTACGAACTAAAATTCTAAGTTTACAAAGAACTTGTGATTTATATATTCTGTGACTAAATCACATAAATCACATACTATGCATCTCATGGACTAAGATAATGTCCCATTAGTTCATTTATAAATAGTCTCATATAATTAAGCAATTTAATTATTTATGACATGCTAATAAATTGGATTTTAGGGTATAAACCCCAACATGAAGTGGGACCAGAAAGGGACAAATAAAGCTCTAGGTACAATGGGCTTTGGACTTATCTGTCAACTCTTGACAAACCCAAAGTTATCATTAACTATATTTAATACTACTATATAAATATAATTGTACTCTAGACCTTATTAATAAATTATTTCCCAAGACTTTGTTAAACATTTAATCCCTTCATAAAAATATTCGTAGTAATACAAAGTCATAATGTGTAACTGTCACTTTGAAAATTATTACCTCTTGATCCTTAAGTACTTGGTTTAATCCTTTAAGTTATTCATATATATTTTATGAAATCTAATTTCATAAAATATAAACTTTAGTAACTCTTTACTAAAGTGGTTAGGCCTAACACTATGAATAACCAAACCCATTAAACTTATCTCAAGGGAATATTTTATATCTCTATAAGGAGACCGTGAATACCATCTTGAGAATATGTGTTCCTTCAACATTACGTGTGGTTCCCCAACATACTGAGGTTTTGACCGTTTGTTTAGATCTCACTCTTGATATATTAAAGCAACCTACATTTCATGATTGGGTTCACTATTCCCTCAGGATTGAGAGTTTATGTAAATGAGAAGTCCTGAGATTTATTATTCATTTGATAGTTGTTAATAGAATAATAAATCTCACAGCGGTCCAATTCAATATGTTTTATACACCTAAAACATATTAACATATCAACTAGAAGTCTCTACCTCCATGATCAAGACAAATCATCTTAATTGACATGTTATAGTCTTCGCAGATGAAATGTCCAATTTCATTACCGACTACGAACTAAGATTTTGAGTTTACAAAGAACTTGTGATTTATATCTTCTGTGACTAAATCACATAAATCACATACTATGCATCTCAAGGACTTTATGATAATGTCCAAACATTCATGCTACCATTATTTTAGATAATAATAAAACGACATAAAACATAATGTCATACATGGCATAAAATAGGATTTTAAGGCACTAATCCTAACATTTACAGGGTGTGTGGTTTGGTGGAGGGGGGAAAATGGCCTATTTTCGGTTTCTAGTCAGAGCCTCTTTTGGGTGTGATAGACAGTTCTGACCACTTGATGCATGCCAAAAAGGTGAATAGAGAGAGACCCAAAGCCTTATTCGTTCAAGCAAGGGGGAAAGGCTCACAGCAAAACCAAACAAATTGGGGTTTGTTGTGGGATTGGATAGTGGAAGAGAGAGACCGTACTGAGCATACCTAGATATAGTTGTGGTCGAGCAACCAATGGGTTAGTGGATAACTCTGAAGACCTGTTCATAGCAAACAAAAATGGTTGGTGAGCCATAGGGGTAAAAGAGTGAAATCTTGTGGGATTAGCCCAGTATAAATAGGAACAGTAGCTGTAAATGGAAGGAGATAGCAACCAAGGCTAGAAAATAGAGAGAATTGACAGTGAAACAACAAAGAGAAAGGAAAAAGTGAAGTAAAAAGGAAAGAGAGAAAATATGGTGGAAAGTCATGCATCAATAGGTTATCTTTTCCCTCCCTCTTATAGAAAATCCACTCTTTGAAATCCCAAAGTAGCAACAAGTAGCCATTTAGGCTCATTCCCCAGAATGCACAACTTTGATGGTATAACCCAATAGCAAGGTTGTTCAAGTTGGAGTTCGGGTTCTTTTTTGGTTCACTTATTGCGGGAAATATTTATCATTTTGCATTCTGCTATATCATTCTTACATTTCGTTGTATCGTTTAACTTCCTACTGTATTGACTGCACTAGTTATCCTGTTGACTAACCTTTCTGCTGTAACCAACTTATTTGCTATAGCTAACCTTTCTACTATAAGACATTAGCTTTTAAATCTATAAAACATGTACTAATGCTTGCCGACTAATATATACGTATTTTTTAATCTTTGTTGTCTCTATTTCTTGGATGCTGGGCTTGTGCACAAATGGGCCCTTAGCAAGGTCTGGCTAGAATAGTGGGTTAGGCCTAACTCTCTGACCCACCACAAAACGGGCCTAAGTACAGTAAAACAAACCTTAGCCTGTTGACATAAAAGCACCTGTAGCGGGTATGAGGGAAAATGTTATCCTCGCCTCATATGCTTAAGGCGGGTGAGGCAGGTACCCATATGGAGATGGGTGGTTCTTAAATTGGAATAATGCTTTGACTTTCTTTTTCATCATAAGCTTTCTATTCTTTCTCCTTCTCTCTACTAACAGGAAGCACGTTTCCAAGAAAGAACGAATGTTAACTAATGACGTATTGTAATAACAACCAACGTTCAGAACCAATTGCGAAGAAACGACAACAATTGGAATATCATCATGAAAAAGCCCTTTTCGAGCATACTACGGATTTTGTTTCTTAAATTCTTAATTGTTCTCGAAGTTCATTTATATGGTTGAGTGATTTAAATTGTCATCCATATTTAAGAAGACTAGTTTAAGTATGGCATTTTCTTATATTTGAATATTAATTAACAAAATTATTTAATTTTTTATACTTTTTTTTTTCATTTAAAATCTATCTTTTTACATGCAAAATTAATAATTAAAATGTCTTCAATCAATTCATCATATTACTCAATGACTTCACAATTAAAAAAAAAAAAAAAATACTATCTTCCTATCTTAAAAAAAAAAAAAAAAAAAAAAAAAAAAAAAAAACTATCTATTAAGTTAAGCAACCAAATACTAAAAAAATTATTATTGGAAATTTGAATGAAATTATATTTTTGATATATCTAAATAAAATTTGATTATAAATTTATTTATTAGTAATTTGTTATAAAATTATTTGATTTTTTTTTTTCAATTTCTTTATTATAGAGAATTGAGTTGATTTGGACGGAGACAGAGAAAGTTTTTACAATTAAAAAAAAAAAAAAAAATTATATAATGACATGGCTGACTTCTCCAAGATTAGTTCCAAACCTTACAACTTATTTTGCAGTACTCTATTTATTTTGTACAGTCGGGAATGTCTCATCAAACTGGGTTTACACAGGTTCAAGTTTAAGGGTTATTTATTTATTTATTTTTATTTTTATTTTGTGTGGTTTCGGTGTTGTATTTGTGCCATTTAATAGAGTAAAATTGTCTAAGTTTATGATTGCTAAGTAGTTGGATTTTAGTTAGGATTAATTGGGTTAAGTGTATTTAAGTCATGATTTTCTTCTCAAAAAAAAAAAAAAAAAAGTAATGATTTTGGATTGATTGGAGTGTTCTTTCAATTTATTCTGGCAAGTCAGAAAACTCTCTGTGTTCTTCTTTGTTTTAATCTTTTTTTTTTATTCCAAATAATAGTTTCTATTTTTTATTTTATTTCTAAATTTTTTTAGAAAAAAAAAAAATCAAAACTACATCATTTTGGGGTCACTAATAGGAAACCTTAATTGAATATATTTGAAATTTAAAGACTCAATTGAATGAAAGTTAAGTTAAAAACCTGAAATGAATATTGGCAAAACTTAGAATGTGAGTTTTACATTTTTGCGAAAATTTCATTTGGTAAATTTACTATATATATATATATATATATATATGTAAGCTTCATCACACGTGCTCCGCGCGTGCAATGAGGTTTTTTATTTTTTGGGTTTACACATTTTGCTCATGATAGTTTTATTTTATTGTTTATTTTAAGAAGTTGTATTAGTACTTGACTACTAATGTGAGAGAAAAATGTGGAGGTGGGAAAAAAACAGTTTAGTGATAAAAAAAAAATGGTACGTTTGTGGGGAAAAAAAAAGCAGTTTTATTTTTTATATTTTTTCAAAAAGAAGAAGTTGTATTAGTACTTGACAACTAACGTGAGAAAGAAATGTGGAGGTGGGAGAAAAAACTGTTTTTTTTTTTAAATTTTAATTTAGCTAAAAATTAGGAGTTTTAAATTACTGATTTTACATGTCTAACCTTATGATTTCAGCCTTAGAAACAGATGAATTTGAGAGCATTTTGGGCATCAAAATTGAGGATCCTAAATAGGAAAAGCCCCTTAAATAGTAGTATATATTGTTGGGTTAAAATGAATTGACCCTTTAGCAAATTAATTAATTACCCAAGTTAATTAATTAGTCAAATTACATGCAATAGCATGGTAGCACAAACAAATCACCAAATAACTAAATGTAGCGGAAATTAAATTTGACACAGGTGATTTGTTTACGAATGGGGAAAACCACCGACGCAAAACCCCACTGGTTGAATTTAAGGTCACCACTCCCGAAAATCCACTATTATCAATCACAAGCGGTTACAACTAAAAGGAATCCCAGTACCCAATACCAACCTACAGTTGAACCCTTACCCCAATACCCAATTGGACTTGTATTGTAGCGGCAATCTCTCCGTTCAATGCACAAATCCCAGTACGTGACTAATCAATGATGCACAGATCCTAGTACGTGACTAACACACCAACTTTAGGAAGATTGTTGGCTGCAAAGTTCATCAGTTCATCAACAGTGAAGATCAAGAAGCTCCTTGGTCACAAAACCCTTGGCGTAAAGACGTAGTAGTTTCTACAAAGAATATGATGAACTAGAGCAATTTCTGTCTCTGGTCACAATATGCATAGATTATTCTTTTGCAACACCTTGCATCATCTTGTGACGGCTCTTAAAATAATCCTTATATATGTCTAGGGTTGTGAGAAAAGAAACCCTACACAAATACTCAAGGATATTCGTGTAATCAGATCTAGAAATCCTGATTTCATAATTCTCGACAGATACAACTTGTGTCAAGCTTTTGTCGAGCTTCAGTAGTAATTCTCGATAGAAAGGATTCTGTCTAGACTTCTGTCGAGCTTTAATGATTAGCACTTCCTTCACTTGTTTCTTGGTCAAATTTGCATGCCTTCAATACTAAACTTGAACATTTGTTTTTTGAAGTACTAAACCCATCCTAGATCTACCCAATTACAAGTAAAGTGCGTTTTGTCAAAGGATTTGCCAATTACATAATTATGTCCCTAACATAATATATATATTTATTGGGGTTTTCAAAGTTATTTCCAAGCTTATAATTTTATATGCATATTGGATTTATAAATATATGAATTATATTTATAAATAAATATTTATATATTTGTAAAAGTGGCGGTAGCCCCAAAATAATATACAAGTATTAATTGGGACTAAAATATTTCATTTCCATAATCAAATTAAAATGACATCTGATATTAACAACTTTGACTATGATTGATTGGTTTTATAAGGATAAATAAAATAGATACTTATTTTTAGTCTCTATATTGTGTGATAGGTCAATGTTTCCTCCACCTAGGGCTGTAAATAAGCCGATCTAAACCAAGCTGATACTTAATTTTATTTCGAACATGCACCACGTGAGCTTGAGTTCATCATCAAGCAAGATTGCATGTTCAAGCTTGCTTTTTTTTTTTTTTGGTCAAATATGTTTGAGCTTTTTCACAATTACTTGATTAACTTATTCTTTTTCCATATATAGTAAAAGCATGACAAAAATTTCTTACCCTCTTTTACAAATCTATGAATATTTTCTGCGAATGGACTCTATATTATCAACTAACTATAAATACTAACTTGATACATTGTATGACCTTATTTACAAACTTGTACAATCAAGTCTATAAAAATATAACATTGTATGTAATTAAATCGAGCTTGTATGCAATGGAGACTCCAAGAATTTTTTTTAGGGTGGTCATGAAAAAACTTAAATTAAACAAAATTTAATAAAAATAAAACTTGAATATAATGACATCACAAAAAAAAAAAAAAAAAAAAAAAAACAAATACATAAAGTTTTTAAATTTTCTTCTACGAGTTTTCATGTTTTGAAATTGTTGTCTAATAATTTCATTATCAATGTTATCAACTACACCTTCTTCAATATACACAACCAAGCAATCATTAAACTACTGATCTCCTATTCAATTACCAACATTTTGACTAAATAAGTTATATATAAACAAAATGCATCATCAACATTTCAACCAATTTTTGTATTCTTTAAACTAATTAGGATTCAATCGACACAATAATCCACTAATTTCTTTTTTCCACTAATTTCTGTTTTAGGGAAATCATGGTCAAGAGGTTGACATGAACCTCTCTATAAATATTCTCTTCTTATTTCATCTTGATCATTAGTATGAAAAGATGAGACATTTTTTCATAGCTTAGGATATGAAAAAAGGTTATTCAAGTCAATACGAATTTTCTTAGAAGATGAAACTTGCAATAAATGTGATTTCCTTATAAGGAAATTTTTCATAGTGCTAGCAAATGAATAAATAGTAAACTATAAGTTCATTCAATATTTTCAACTTAGGCATTCAACCAATATATCAATCATGTTCAATAAAGTAGTCAGACATTTCTCATAAAAAAAAAGTAGTTAGACATTAATTTAGTGTATATGCTTATGTACAAAATATATCACATAAATCCAACAAATTTAGCTAAAGACTAAAAGCAAGCACTAAAAGACTAGCTATTTGAAAATCTGTGCTTATTAGAAGAAAAAAAATAGTGATTTTAAAATATGCCTTTTAAAAACACAATTAAAAAATCATATTTAAATATTTGATTTGGGCTTTTGGGCAATTTTTGAGAAGTACAATGTCCACAACATTTTTATAATAAATCCTAGATGGTAAGTTGTTACTGGTTCTAATTTGAACTTACCACTGAAATTTCTTTTTTGTCCATTAGTAATAGCAAGTAACAACTTGTCATTTAGGATTTATTTGTGAAAGTGTGTGAAATGTTGGGTATAAAGCATTTCTCACAATTTTTTTATTCCACCTTCTTTTATTTAAGGTGTTCTAGTTTTTATTAGGGTGGTCAAGATTTTTTTCTAAGGTGGTCAGCAATCCATATTAATTAAATTTTTTTTAAAGGTATATATAAAAAAAAAAATTTCAAGTCATGGTAGTCATGTGACCATCCTGATTAACAAGTAGAGCCACCTCTGCATGTATGTTTACGAGCTTGTTCATTAATACATTATTATTTTTGAATTTGGCTTGTTTACTAAAAAAAAATTAATATAAATAAATTGTTTTTACGATCTAATCTCAAACTATCTATAAATGGCTTGGTTCACTTGTACCTCCAACACACCAAGAAAAAGAGTGTCATGGTTGTATTATCAAAAAAACTTTAGTATTGTATGAGACTCTTCTCCATATCGATTGTGTTGATTTCATTAAAACTACAATCGGTTGCTGGAATGTGTTAAAGAATCATAAAAAGGAAGTGATTCTACATGTGTTATATATATAAATTCTTGTATTCTAGTGGTTATCCACAATCTTAAGTTGATATCTCTTAGAACTGTACTATTATAGTGTGGGTTCCTATTTTGGACAGTACCCAGGCCCAAATAATAATAAGGATCTTGGGCCTCCAAAGAAAATAATGTTTAGTGGTTGGTGGACTAGACTTGGATCACCGCAACTGTGTTGGGCTAATTACAAACCAATTTATGCACAAAACATGGGCCTTACAACACATATACAATCACACACACACACACACACACACACACACATATATATATATATATATATTCTAAAATAAGTGGCTGAGGAACAGTAAAGGAATTATCAAGAAAAATATGAGCAAGAATGTCAGGGATCCTCAGAAAATAGAACGATAGTTCATTATATTAAGTGTTTTAAGTACATTGGACCTTATTTCTTACTGGGATATGCCACGAGATTCAAATAAGTTCAAAAGTCACAGACTTGGATAGCTCTTTCTAGGCTTCCAAGACTTGTGAGGTTTGAATTCCCTTGAATCCAAGTGTATCCTCAAGCACTTGCTGCAGGATCCTTCACAATGCCTTTCTTTTCTCTCTATTTTTCTGTAGCTTAGTGAATCTCTCTGATGCCCTTTTTATGCTCTGATTAATAGTTGCTGAATGCCTTTCTCCGATGACTTAATCCTCATTTTATAGTACATTTCTAGGGTTTTTGGTATGTCATTGATTCCCTCCTTTTGTTGCCTTGGGTACCAGAACCAATGCTGTGCCAGCAACATTGGTGGCTGGTCCTTTCCTTATTTTCTCATTGCATTTTTCTTTTGAGGTTTCCCTCCCAAAAGTTCCCAGCTGACCTTCATCTTTTGGGGGGTCCTGATGAGGTTGTCTTCTATTCCTTTTCCCAAAGCTTCTAAAGAGACTTTTCAGAACCTCTTTTTGGCTGCCTCACCCTTTGTCCTTTTTCTTCAAATAGGTAGACTCCTCCTTGTCATGTTGAAAGATCCCCAACCACCTTCCTTCATGGTTCACCCTTTTCTACTTTGCCCGAGGTTCTGGTTCTTCCTATCAGGTATTGGTCCTTAGCCACCATCTGCTGTATAGCCTTCTTCTAGGCTATGGGTGGCTGATGGGACATAACCACTTTGTTCTCCATGCACAATGGCATGCCTCCTTATGCCATCCACATCCTAGTTGGCCTCCTTCAGCTCTTCCCGAGGATCCCCCCTGGCTCTGGTTGTCCCAAGGTATGGTCTAGTCCCTTTCTCCTCCTGGGTTCTCCCAGGGATCCCCTACACATAGGGCTAGGCCAAACTTCCTTTGCTTTCTTCTTTCCTTTCTAAGGCCCAAGGCCCACCCTATCATGGACTTGGGCTCCCTCTTGCCTATTCTTAATGGGCCAAACCTTGGCTCACGGATTGGGTCTTCCTTGGTTTTGAGGGCCCATTTGCTTTGGATCTTGTAATATTTTGAACCTCAACATATAGTAAACCAATCACACACACACATATAACCTTAGGATGCTTCTAGAGTTTATGAGTATAAGGTAGCAATAATAAGCACACTTATGGATATACATCTCCTCTATAGACTTTAAACATTTAAGACTTTACACATCCCAAGTAACCCTTTCATTGCCCAAACTTTACATATTCCAATCAGACTTTATTTCTCACAATATATAGGTTTTTATGCTTTTATTACTAAAGGGTAGCTCAAATAGTAGAGTATTCTTATAGCTTTAGAAGGGTAATAGGATCGATACATCGCATCTCCATAATTGTTTAATATTAAATTGCTAAAATTATTAATTTTATTGATACGAAATCAACACACACACACACACACACACACACATATATATAAATATATATATATGTTTTTATGCTTTAATTATTAAGGTGATGTAGCTCAATGGTAGAGTATTCTTATAGCTTAGAAGGCTACAAGTGAGAGTATCTATTAATTTTTATTTTACATACACCAAGAAGAAAAAAAATTTGTGCCCTAGAATTCTCCTTAAAACTAGGGGTGTGTATGTGTTAGGTTAGGTTTTTTCGACTCAATATCCCAAGTTCCCACACGAGTAGAAACTAACATAACGCTATGTGGGTTGGGTTAGGATGTTAAATTATGTTGTTTTATGCTTTGTAAAAAATTATATCTTCATTGATTATTGTGTGGGTTCTTTTTTGGACAGTACCCAAGCCCAAGTAGAAACAAGGATCTTGGGCCTAATACTTGTTGTTTGGTGGACTGGGCTTGGTTCACCGCAGCTATATTGGACTGATACGAACCAAGTTGTGCACAAAACATGGATCCTACAATACATACACACTTATACATAGAAAATGTATACGTATTGCACAGTAGGGAATAGTAAAGAATGATATAAGTAAAAAGAAAAAGTGAATAAAACATTAGGGGTCCTCAGAATAATAAATAATGCTTCATTATTTCTTGAGTTTCTATTACATTATGTCCTTTTTACACTGGGATATGTTACAAGGTCCAAATAAGTTCAAAAGTCACAGACTTGGACAGCTCTTTTAGGTTCCAAGACTTGTGAGGTTTGAATCCCTTTGAATCCAAGTGTATCCTCTAGTGTCTGTCTTAGGATCTCGGATAGTGTTTTCCCCATTTTCTCCCTTTTTGAATCTTAAGGAAGTTTTTCAAAGGCTTTTTTAGGCTCTGATCAGTTATTGCTGAACCGGTTTGTGCACAAGTCACATAAAGCTCCTCAAGGCAAAAAATACTATTCCTCCTAATCAATAAAATACCATTATAAGTGTTTTAGTGTCATAAAATGACCATTTACTCTTACGAAATAAGTAAAATAATTATTCTTAATATTCACAATGAGAAGGAGATTGAAATAGAATATTTAAGGCTTATCTTTTATTGTGTAAACATTTAAAAGAGTTCCTTCACTTGGTTCCCCAAGCGTGATGTCGTGGTACCCCGAGCGTGACGTCGTGGTACCCCGAGTAGGATGTCGCCGTTCCCAGGGGTACTAGGCCTGTAATCCATGGAACCCAGAATCTCTGGTTCCTTGGACTATAAGATCTTTCTCCATGCTTATTATGCAATGAAGTTTTGCCCATTCCCTTTACCTCTATAGGTCTTGCATAAGAACACACTATACAATACACATATCTTCAAATAATTGTTAGTTTCTTAGATTAGGACATACATTTTAATACATATACATATATGTAAATGAATTTCATGAGAATGATTCAGCCACGAGGATCCTGGCCCCAATTCTCACAGACTTAGTGCTTTTGCTCAAGACTTGTGGGATTTGGAACTCAAGTCCAAGTAGCTTTGCTTGGGCATTGCCTTCCAAGATAGTTAGGTGAGGAGGATTTTGTGGGAGAGAGTGATATTTGATGTGTGCATGTTTTGGCATATGTTTCTTTGGAGGCTAAGTGATATTTTGAATGATCTCAAGGATATGGGACGAATTCCTCCACCTTGGCTCTCTTATTTTGTTCCTTTTCCCTCCTCTTTCCCTTGTTGGGCTCTTAAAGCTCTAAGAATGATATTTTAAACCTCTGAACTCTCCCATTTTTCCTCCATTTGAATCCCCTCTCTTCCCCCCCTTTTTCTCCTATGCCTTATTGTTCCTTTTATAGTGGACATGGTCTGGTACCCCGGGCGAGGACATCCTTGGTCTGCTGGGTAAAACCATGTCCTCTGGAATCTGAAAAAGTGCATTGGGCAGAGGTTTAGCTTAATTAGGCAATTACAACTCAAAAGGGGCATTTGGCTTTCGCTATAAATGAAAGATTCCTTCTTGGAAAGTCAAAGGAGTAGGTGGGCTGCTCAATGTACTAGATGACAACTTTAGTTGAAAATGACAATTGAGAGGAAATTGTGGGGAGGTGTTATGCACATGGGGAACTGAGTTTTCCATTGGTTCATGCATTCCAAGCAAATATATGAACCAAGGGAAACCTTCGGGATCCTCCTTTCACCAGAAATCACTCCCCTACCGACCAAACCACTTCTCCCTTACTATCCACTCGGGATCCCATGGGCTTGGACCATGGGTTACAAAGATAATACCTAATTTTGCTGGATTTTTTTAATGGTTTTTTGCTGGAAATCTGACCATACACCTTGGTTTTCCCATATGTTAGCCAAGGTCCTCTTCTCAAGGCTTCAAAAGGACACATCAAGGTCCTAGGGGCTTGATGTTCTTCTTACCTTTTCGAATTCAAAAAGAGAACTTCTAAATAGATTGTAAACTTTTCTTCTTCTCTTCTCTCTGAAACATAACATGTAGCACTTAATAGATACTAGAGAAAGTTAATTAAAATTAAGACATAATCTCCATCAGAATTACAACTCGCACAGCTGTTGTTACCATGTATCAGTTGCAAAATGTTCCAAAAATGAGGCATAAAATTTGTATTCCAAGTTTCCAACTCCACTAACACTCTGTCTTTTATTTTTCTCTAAAGGTTAATATTTTTCATTCATCGTAATTATGAGTTAATGTATTTTCTAACCACAAAATAACTAGGAGTGTGATGTGATTTATTAAAAAAAAAATCAATTGTCCAAACTATTGGGAATTTAGAGGAGTAATATAATGAAATAACAAAATGATCTAGTAGACAAATAGAAAATTTGATTGAATTGGAAGCACAATTGAATGTTATCCTTAAATAATATTTGCCCCCACACAAGATTTGTTAAAGGGTTACTATAAATTTGATCCTAGGATACAATCTGAAAGCTCGAATTTGTGTGAGAACACAAGAGCTGTTTAGACCCCCAAATTAAAATTACGACTCGGTTGATTTTACTCTAACTTAAACTAAGTGCAGAATAGAGTAAATGTGAGCGAACAAACAAAATAACTACTCTAAGCCATATTCATCAAATCACAGCAGTAAAATGAAAGCTAAAAGAGTAGAGAAGAAGAATGCAAACACAAGATAACACGCCGATGTGTTATCGAAGAGGAAACCGAAGAACTCGGCGAAAAACCTCTCCGCCGCCCTCCAAGCGGTAATTTGATCAACTAGAGATTAAAGTTGGAGTACACGAATAACAAAAGACCCTCCAAGCCTAGTCTACCCAATGTACTTAAGCCCTCCAAGCTCCTGCTACCAACTGATTTAACGAAGCATTGTCTTCTCTAGCTCTTCGTATCTCGCAATATGCCTGATTGCATTTGCCAAGCCTCACCGGCTTCTTTTGGCAAAACCCCAAAGCTTCCCAAGCTCCAAAACACTCTCTACACTTTGAAAATGTGTGGGTTGTGTTTGGGTACAAATCTCCTCTCAAGGTATGACAATGGGAGAGGGAAGGAGAAGATGCTAGAATGATTTCTCACTAAGGATGAGTAGCTCTCTCTTTAAAAGATGGGTGTGTGTGTTGTAGAAAACCTATCTAGGGTTTTTCTCTCTGAATGACCTCCTTACAATTTATGTGGGTAATGAGGGTATATATAGTATGGGTGAATGGTAAGAAAGTCACACTTAAAAATCCTCCAGGTAGAATGTTTCGCGAGTACCTCGCGGGAAGGCCTTACCCGTGAGACACTCGCGAAACTGACAGCCTGACACGACTTTTCAGCTTCCAGTCATGTGCTTCTCACGTGGCTACTTCGCGGGTTAGCTTCTAGCGAGACACTCGCAAAATCTACTGATTCTTCATTTTATGCTCGATTCTTCACCAACTTAATACTAAACCCAATACAATAAAATCCCACAAAAATACAAGGAAACAAATTTATGCAATTACAACACTTTTTGTCATGCAATAAAGCCAACATAAAACATAGTTGTAAATCACAACTTTACACAATCAAGTTTATTGGGTTCTACAAATAACAATTTTAGAGAATACCCACAGGTTTCTTGTGTTTCTAAGAAAGATGAAAGAGAAGAAGTTGAATATGAACCGCAATTTATACCCAAAGAATTGTCACCCTTCAATAGACAAATTTTCATTCAATATGCATATTTTCGGTTAATAGATACATTTTCATTCAATAGGCACATTTCAATCAATAGGCACATTTTCGTTCAATGGACACCTTTAATATATACATCCAATATGAAGGGTTATAACCTTTCAATAGGCACTTTTTGGTATATTCAATATGAAGAGTTATGACCTTTCAATAGGCCATGTTTGGTATATCAAATTTGAAGGGTTATGACCTGTCAATAGACACTTTTTGATATATATATTACAATCTATAATGTATATTCCTATATATATAACACAAACTAAACTTGAGATGCAACATTTTGTCTCTTATTCCTTTCCACAGAGAACTAAGAAATAAAATAACATTATTTTCTTCTGCCTAACTAATAAAACTTTGTACTATTTCTTTTAATATCTTTTTTTTTTTTTTTTCATATATTTTTGCTCGCTCCAGCTCAAAATTAATTCATTCTAAAAAAAAAAAAAACTCAAAATTAATGTATTTTTTTTCCTGAAACTCATTCAATAGCTATTCTCGTGCATCGCACGGGTTAGCGACTAGTGTGTGTGTATATATATATATATATATATATATATATATATATATATATATGTGTGTGTGTATGTATTAGTACCTGGGAAAGAAGGCATCTTTTATTTACAAAATGGAAAATCGATATATTTGAACATTGATAAATTGCCAACAAACATACAAGGATCATGAAATTATGGGAAATAGAATTTAAGAAAGAAAAGATTCACATTTTCCGTCACACGAAAACACACTAACTTCCGGCTTCTTTGTGGTCTATCTAAAAAGGTTGTGGTTCCTTTGTGGTGGACGCAATTATTTTGGCATTTAGGTTTGTGGAGTTTGAACCAGTAGAGATGGGATTCTTCAACTCTGGCGACTTTTCTGTATTTGGATAGAATAGAGAAACAAGGGACTTATAATAAATTTGAAGTCTGCTATATTATTAATCTCATGGGTTTCTGCTTTGCTACTTGAATTTCCAAAACCCAAAACAAAAAAGCAAAAAAGAAAAACCAAAATGTTCTCCAATATTCAAAGACATAAAAACATCACAGCTAGCTATCAAGCAACGTGCGGGCATGAAATGCTTCCGAGTTATCCTTGCCTTAAAGATGTCAAATCTTGGCACAAATTAATATTTAGTACATCAAACATATAAAGTTTTGTCAAATTTCTCCATTCTCTCGGAGCCGCATTGAATATTTTATATTTGCTTAGACCAAGGGGAGACATGCCTTGTTCACACTGTAAATGGAGCAAATATATGGAGATCGCATGGATCTCATAAGGGTATACTTTATTCTAGCAGTTGTAGGCTCCTTTTGAGTTCCAATTTTGTTAATTTAGAATTTTCTTGACTTGTTTTGATACATGTATAGTCACACACAAATCATGTGTATAAACTAAGTTAAATACTGCCCTCTCAAAAAAAAAAAAAAAAAAAACAGCATAAATACATACAAGGCCTAAATAACTCTGAATTTCTACAATTGAAAGAAACTTTTTTTTTTTTTTTTTGAGAAGAAAGACCTTGAACTTAAATTAAAAAAAGTCAGCCAAAATCAGCTAATAGAATAGAAGGAAGGTGTGGAAGAACATCCTCCATCCACACAAAAAAACTACTAATATGTCTCGCATGTTAAGCTAGGTTGTTAGCTATAGAATTGCCTGATCTATGGGTATGAAATTTTTTTTTTTTTTCAAAGGCATCTATAGAAAGAAACTTGTTTTCATAGCTTATAATTTAAAATTTAGATATCTCTGTCATGAGCTAGCTCTCTTTGAGGATCATTTTTTTTTTTCCCAATAAGGCATGAGGCGATGCAAGGGTCAAGCATGCCTATCAAAGTTTTTATATTTTTTTATGTTTTTTATTTTTATTTTTTAATTTACTTATTATTAGATTAAAAAAAATAGGTTTGGCTTACCTCCAATACTTTTTTTTACTGGAGGTCTCATTTTGTATTAAATACACAATAGCAAGTGGTAGTAGGTTTTAATCTCCCCTTTTTATTTAGTTAGTGGGCAATGTGGTAGTTTCTCATTAAAACAAAAAAATATTTTAGTTAAAAAAGTATTAAAAGTAAGCCAAATTCCAAAAAAATATAAGCACCAAAACTGCAAAACACTCCTATATATCGTTTAAAGTTAATTGATATGGTATATATGCATAAATATATAAGTATTCATGAATACAATTTAAAGTTCTTAAAATTAACATAAAATCAAGTATAGTATTAAAAAAATTTGATAACACTTCGAATATAAATCAAAATTAGGGCAACTTGTTTTTAGAAAAATTTGACAAACTTATCCCTCAAACTATTGAATAATTAAAGAATATATATATATATATATAGCCTTTTCAAACTAGATTAAAACAATCATATTGACCGAACCCCTAATAGGCCGAGAGGATATGAAAATAGAGACTAAAACAAGCGGGAATTTTAAGCTAAATGGAACAGGGGGGTTAAGCATTTTGGCATAGCTGTTAGTTCTCAGCAGAAATAGAACAAAATCAATAATTTTGATGTGTACGCTCAAGTGTAATTCCAACCTGAATTTTATCATGAAAGTTCGAATTTCTTTTTATGTTGATTTTTGTCATATAACAATCAAGAAACAATTTCGTTAATTTGTTCTCAATTAACTAAAAATAAGGACAATCACTGTGCTAAGAAGAATTCATTCATTGAATTTCTCCATATGTGATTCACACAACATGTGAACGTATAGGATGGACTTCCTGTCAAATGTGTGTCGCCACTCGCCATTACATACTGCCGGTTAAAGACTTAAAAACTAAATCTTAAAAATCAGATTAAAATGTCACAAACGTATGGATGAGAATTAAACAACTTATCATCGATCATCTCAACCAAATTTAGCGTTACATCCCAAAATTCCTGGATGGTAACTGGCCTAGATGATTCACCACATTTTTTGTTAGACAATGAATGTTAATTAAGAAAAAGAAAGTATATAAATAAATATATATATATATATATATATAAAATAGAGCTGCATATTTTCCTTGGTCAGAAAACAAGGATAAATAACAATCAAATGTCAATTAGAAAGAAAAAGAAAAAGAAAAAATTATTCACTCACTCTCTCTCTCTCTCTCTCTACTGAGTGAGAGATGAGGCATTGCCTGTGGACGCAGAAGATGAAGAGGAAGAGTTCTTGTGATTATGCATCCAGACTTTGAAGACTTGCCTACTGACCCCAACTCCTCTACAAAACCTCTCAATCTCATCCTCAAGATCCTTCCTTTGTAGCTTCCACCCAAGCTTCTCAGCAAATGCCAGCATCTTCTCCTTCTGATCTGGTGTGAACTTGGTCCTGAACCTCTTCTTGCTAGAGCTCCTCTCCCCAAGCTCACTGCCGCCACTGTAGTCCATGAGGTCTGCGGTGGTGGTATCTGCAGAAGGGTCACGGCTAGTACAGCTGAGTACCAGTCCTCTACCATGTGGGAGTACATAGGTGACCTTGCGGTGAAAGTTGCGGTGACACCCACATGCTGCACATTGTAGGCTTCCATGAGAGGTGTCATCTAGCGTGAACTCTCCACAGCCATCTGTGGCATAGCTGCCTAGACTTGCTGCATGATTTCTCAAGCACTCTCTGTATATATCATTTGTGTTGTTGTCACCCTCCATCTCTCTCTCTGTCTCTCTGTCTCTCAAAGGTTCTATCCTGTTTGATACTATATAATGGATCAAAGGAGGGTTTGAAATTACAATCATGCTCCTTGCCCTTCGTGGCTAGGATAGATAGGATATATACAGTTATACACTGTCCACGCTTTGTAGCTTTTTATCTACTTACGAACAAAAAAAAAAACCTTTTTATCTACTTGTACTGTGTATGTGTAACGTCATGGTTATTTTTAGTTGTTACTGAGAGAGAGTATGGCAATGATTATTATTGCAGACTCGGTTTATACACGTCATTTATTTCATGCAAAATATGAACATACTAAAAAAATGTGGACAATTTGTGTAAAATTATGGAACTTTTTTTGATAAACTGGAAAGCTTTTACACAAAAGCAAAAGCTATAAATATTGTGTACATGAAATGTACAATAGTGAATGCATGTGCAAAATATTTTTCTTTTATCATGCAAGCGTTTCTAGTTTCTACAGTACATTATGAACTTTTATTTTCTCTCACTTTTATATTTTAAATGCGGACATTATATTTTCAACTTGTAAAATGTGTACATTAGCGTATCAACTGTAAATATTGTTTAAAAACAATGGATATAAAATGAGTGTAAAAACCTATTTTTTGGCTGCATATTGCAATTCGGGCAATTTTACAACTGTGAAATGTGACGCTCCATTTGTTTCGATAGAAAACCTTGTGTAAAGATAGTTTTTCAGTATTTGGTAGTATAAAAAAAGATAAATTAAAGAAAAACTATATTTGATCAACATAAAAAGTATGTTTATTTTTAGAGATTGTTTTCCACTACATTTTTTTGGAAAACAACTTTATCTCATTTCAAACTAAATAAGAGAAGTTACGAGGTTGTTTTTCAACTCATTTAAAGTTACTCCCAAACATTGAAAAATGAGATAGTTTTATAGAAAATAATTCTTCGAAAATGACTCGTTTTCTAGAAAACATAATTATTGAAACAAACAGAGCGAATCTTTATTCTTGGCAAAAAATTGGACACGCCATACATTCTTTGTAGTACTCTAGCTAGTAGTTAATTTAAAATGGGGGCTGAAAATTTGATTAATTCCAGAAATTATTTTCTTTTCCATTGTGAAAATAATGCTTAGTTTATTTAATTAAACAGGTTTAGTTCAAATGATACTTCTCTCTTATAAGAGTAAATTGAAGGGTCGTGCGGGTAGTCAATTTAAGATCCATATGTGTAACATAACAAAGGCTTAGTTTTACAACCATCTTGTTGATCTACTTTTTCTTTTCTTTTTTTTTCTTTTCTTTTTTTTTAATTTTTAATTTTTATTTAATAACAACTTCATCTTGTTATGTTAATTATGGTAAAAAAAAAATGTTATTAGAATGGTATTACACTTAGATTAAGTTAAAATAGAATTTCTATCTTATAGAAAAAAAATGATATTACCACTTTAGTCATGTAAAATGTTTTTCTTAAAGATTGGACACTTTAATGCTAGATAGCATTCCTTTTATGAAAGCTATTGGAATTGGCTCATATATATTTTTGTACCAACTACGAAACAGTAAAATAAATCGTATTTTGGGGAGTTGAACCGGATAAATCTATGTTATATATAAACATTGTTGTAACCCTAATGTCTCATATAGTGAACTAGTAGTCATTTGTCATGTGGTTGTTGCCGCACAAAATTTGTACATGAATTTATCTCTTTTTTTAATCTTCCTTATATTTATTATTCACAACAAAAGCCAAATTCTTTGTTCTTCCTCAAAAAAAAAAAAAAAAAAAAAAAAAAGCAAAATTCTTGGAACGCTTTTAGCTTTTCTTACAGTAATTTTTTTTGAATAAAATGGGTTTAAGTGATCAGTTGCATTATTTAATCACATGGACTTTGGAAAGTAAGTTTTCCTCCGATCCCCTAGGCCTAGTGTGCATCAATTTATTACCTTGACTTGATCCATCAGGCTTGGGATGGGAAAAAGTAGTTCTCATTCCATATAGCTAATTAATATGATGGTTTGATATATCTTTTTTTTTTGAGAAAGATGGTTTGATATATCATATAAGAAAGAAGGAAAGAAATATTTGTGAAGCAGAGGCAGTCAAAGTAATTCGTGGCTAGTCTTAGCAGCATCACATGGCATGTTTATATTTATAAATTGTGGAGGAGAAATTTAGGAGCATTTAAAATGGAACATACATAGTTGGATTGTCACTTGGTTCATGAACTCAAAAAATTGAGTATTAAAAATAGGGTTTAAGACAACTTGGTTCATGAACGCAAGAATTGTGTATTAAATAGGTTTAAGACAACATTATTTCTTCTGTGCCAGTCGTCGAATCTTGCAATAAGGTGAAGGAAAAGGAAAAGGAAATGGAAATGAAAATGAAAATGAAATGAAATCCCGGGCTCCTCTAAACTAAAACAATGGGCTCCTGACTCCTGACTCCAACATCATCCAAAAATATCAGCTAAAGCTTTAGCGGGCCCGTGAACGTTTTTTTGCAATAATTCACTTTGGGAATGCAGAAAAAAAAAAGTCGTCGGGAATTTCATAATTTAACACATGCTCCCTAGTCCTCTCTTTTTTGTACTCTTGCTTGATGCAATTGCTAGAGAAATTCTATATATACTACATCTCATCTACACACCAATCATACCACGTACGTATGAACTGTGCCCCTTGTTGCTCTTAATTTGCATATATAAAAATGCAGTGACTGTTGCTATTAATTTCCAGCTACAAAAGATGGTTCATTTGCACTAAATTCTCATTTTTGTGGAGTTTCGGAGAGATAATTGGTAGGTTCTATCATAGTAATAATGATTTTTACATATACAAAATATCACATAAATTAAAATTGTGTTTTTAAAAATATGATTTCACAGTTTAAATGATATCATATTTTTAAAACTCGATTTCATAAGAAAGTGTGTAATAGGCTAATAGCAAATATGTAATAAAAAATTCAGTACGTACTACTACTAGGAAGTTTGATCACCATATTTTTTTTAAAAAAGAATTCACAATCTTGGATCTGTATTTTGCCACTTTTGGTGGAAGTGACTTCGAATTATACTGAAAATATATTGCATAATATTATTATTAGTTAGAATAATCTTAATTTAACAGTGTTCTTGTCATCTAATTAATAAGATGTTTAATATTGAATTTCATGTACACCACGAAGGAAGCAAAATTAACATATATATATATATATAAATATATAAATAGATGGGGGGAAATGTTAGTATCTCTTTAATTAATATAGTATATATGTATAGATAGACTGTATAAAATCAATGAGAAGATGGCAAGGATATCAAATGTATGGTAGGCAAGAGCAAGGGTATATAGTGATATAGTGATAAGGGTGTGAGCTGGATGTGGAATGGTGTGTAATATATATATATATATATATATATATATATATATCTATATATATATATATATATATTGAATGGGAAATGGGAAATGGAAGGGGGGGGCAAAGTTTTCCTGTTGATGATGTGTAGGAATAATAATAATAATAATGTTGTTCGCTTTTTTGGAGCCTTGCTTTGTTTCCTTTTCTCCACTCAGACTCAGTGTGTGTGTTGTCATTGTAATTGTAGTCATATGACCTTGTGTACAGTGGAAGGAAAACCACAAGAGGAACAGTGACTGGAGAGCTGTATTATTAAGGCTGCAAACTCTCTGGATTGCTAAAAAGCTACTGCCTGGTCCAAACTTGGGGGTCATAGTCCTTTCCTCTTTGGCTTGTAATGCAAGTGAAAATTTGGCTTAAAAGAAAAGTGATCCTTCTTTTGTCGAAAATCGAAATGATTGATTTTCACGTGGAGCAGATCAGGGTTCAACTTCAAATGTTTTTTTTTTACCATTTTGTTGACTTAAAAGATATTTGAAAAATAAATTAACTTTTTTTTATTATTTTTTTTGAAAGAGAGTTTTAATTTATAACGTTCATTTCTGATAATTGCACTTTTTGTCATTAGATCAAAACACCAATTAATTTTTTGTGCAACCATCAAAGACAATGGTTTTGAAACCTGAACCGTTTAATGAACCGTAAAAATGAGAGGTTTAAAATTTTTGAAGTTGGACTAAGATCAAAACGAGGGTGAACCGTAATGACATCATAATTAATTTATTCATTATTTAAAATATAAATAAATATATTAAATTAGTAAAAATTGAAAATTTGACTAAAATAGTCCAAAATAAGTATAGATAATTATATAACTTTCTTAATACAAATAAGAATTATTAAATTCTAAGAAAACATAAATAGATATTGAGTTTCTAAATTATCTTAAGACATGACAAAGCACAATAATTTTTATGAGCAAATTACGGTAAACTTGCACGTGGTTTGACATGTTTACACCTTGCCTACCCTTGGTTTAAAACTTAACACTTTGTCTACCTATGTTTAACTCTTTTTAGTTTCCATTACCCACCTCCATTAAAATCAGGAATAAAAATGTATTTTCTCTTCCCTTTTATGTCTCTTTCCTCAAAAAACAAAAAATACATAAAAAAAAAAAAAAAACAAAGAAACAAGATCAAAATGGGTTATTTCAAACCCAAGAATATGCATCTCTTAGAACATGGCTCAAATAAAAACAATTTCAAACCTAGAACACAAGAACACAACATTTGTAAATATAGTTTAAATGTTCATAAAAATGTTCACAAAAATGGCATCTGCCTAGGCCTTGGCCCTTTTTGGGTTTTAGACTGTTAGTTGTGGCCCTAAGGCCTTCCATCATATTAGTCCATGAATATCCTTGATGCTGAAAGAAGAAGAAGAAGAAGAAAGATGAGGAATACTGAAAGTAGAAGTAGAAAAAGGAGGAAGTAGGACCTGATAAACACAGCATGGAAATTACTAATGGTAAATTTTGATTTCTCAAGTTCAATAATATTTATTGTTCATAAAAACATACTTAGATAAAAAGATGAACGATTTAGGTATGATCACCGATTTCATAATTGTTATTGAGCTTCCAAAATTGAGACTGTCACGTCATTTATTGAAAAAATTTGTGGCATTAGCTTAGATGAACCAAAATCCTCCATACCTCTGGCAAATAAAGATGCTGGTTGTTTTGGTGAAGGTAGAAGTGTAGTTTCCTTGTTAAACATCAAAATCACGCCAAATAGGGTTGTGGGTTTGTCCTACAAATGTCCTGTTGAGATACATAAACATAGCACTCCTTTGCATCCAAGAAAATTGAAACCCATGAAGCGTTGCAGCCCGATTGCCCTCATCCTTGTAGACACTCGATTTTGCACCCATAGTTTAATTAAGGAAGATGGCTAGAATGACCATTCATATACCCGAAAAAAAAAATTCATAGTTGCATTACATGCATTAATTCATTCATTGCATATCATAAAAACGATCTTGAGATTCTAATGGTCGTAACGGTATGCCGGATTTCCAAATCAGACCGTCGGATTGAAAGATATTGCACGATCAAGTTTGCACGGTCTACATGCATTTTGTTTGGGTGGAACCAGCCATGCACGATTATTTTAAATTAATTCTGATTGGTTAGACAATTAAAATTAATTAAATAATTTTGTGATTGGTTGTTAGTTAGTGTCAAAAGTAGATTTGCATGCATGGGAATAAAGAGGATAATCAAATAACAACAAAATTGTAGATAATCAAGACTTTTTGGAGTGTTTATCTACAAGATAATCATTGCTGAAAAGACCTAAATCATCAGAAAAGGAGTTTAATTTTTAGAATATGGATTAAAAACGCGTCTAAGTGCAAGTCCCGGCTCAAAAAACCTCAAAACAAGAGTCCAAAATGGACTAAAACTCAAACGCGGGTACAGCACCCAAGAGGGCCATTTGGCACTCTTGGAGTGCCGATTGGCACAAATCCAAGGCCCGGCCCAAGGGCTTCTAGATTGAGATAAACTTTACATTTTTCGATTTTTTAAAGATAAGGACGTGTCCCAGTTCGTATTCTGATCATTTAGCTAATTTTTCGAACATTCCAGCCTCTATAAATAGAGGATGCCTCTCAAAATTCAGGACACTTTTTCATGCTTTCTGACCCCCCTCTTTCTGGCTCTTCTCTTCTTTTGAATTCTCTCTTATGTAAAAGATGTTCTGGAGGCTCTTGCCTTAGGAATTTCTTTTCTGTAAGTAAAATATTTTAGGCTTCAAAGAGTTGAATAAATTTTGTTTGAATCCTAAAATATCATTTCACTAAGAAGAGCACGCATGCAAGAGGTAGTTAATTTCTTTTCTTTTTCTAGTCTTCTCTATTAATTTTGTTTGATGATGCATGTTTGATTATTTTTTATTCTAGATATAATTGCCATGTTTTGTTTAAAACTTTTCTTTAAATATGTTCTTAGATGATTGTTTGTTATGATTTTTTCTTTTGAATCTCAAAATCTACTATCAAAGATTTTTTTTTTTTTTTTTTTTTTTTTTACACATAAAACAGATCTGAATTTTTCAGATCTAATTTTTTAACTCTAAAAACTGATCTGTATTTTCATTAAATGCAGATCTGATTTTTTAACTCTAAAAACTAATCTGCATTTTCATTAAATGCAAATCTGATTTTTTTTTTTTTTTTACTCTAAAAACTGATATGCAATTTCATTAAATGCAGATCTAATTTTTTTAAACTCTCAAAACTGATCTATATTTTCATTAAATGCAGATCTAATTTTTTAAAACTCTCAAAACTGATCTATGTTTTCATTAAATACAAATCTTTTTTTTTTTTTTTTAACATTCAAAACTAATCTGCATTTTCATTAAATACAGATCTGATTTTTTTAGAAAAAGTTTCCTTTGTGACACAATTGCAAATTTTGAAATTTAAAAGAAGAAATTAAAAATTAGGTTGAAGTTTTTTTTTAATATGTGATGCATGTAGAATAAATTTATCTCATGAGTGTAAACCCTCTTTCAAAAAGTCTTTTTTATGTTATATCCAACAACAAATCTATTTTTTTTTTATATAAACCAAAAATCATTTTTTTAACTGTTCAAAATAGATCTAATCATTTTCTTTACAAATAAATTTTTTTTTTTTTTTATCTACATAAAAACAAATCTGATTTTTCTCTACAAATCAAAAATTTTTATTTACAAAATAGATCTGAATTTTTCTAAAAAAGAGGATACATTTATAAGATAAATTTACTTGAATTAATTTCAGTCAATGTTTGTCATGTATGTTCAACATATCATTCACATCATGCAAAAATGGTATATTGGTCATTAGAATCTAGAAGACCAGACTCTGTCTGGGCGGAATGAGTGCCTAACACCTTCCCATTCCGTAACCTAGCCTCCGAACTTAGGTTTTTGGATAGGTAGATTAGTGTCTTATTTTTTTATTTTTTGTAGATTGTAACTAGGAACAAAAGCTTTTGTATTCTTTGACATAGATTGTAACTAGGACTCAAAGCATTGTAAGGTTTAATTTACCAAGATTGTATTTATCTTTGTTCAATCAATGACAATGAAGTATCTTGATCATGTATTTTGTATTTAGTTTTTCCTTATTATTATTTTTTTGCATAAAAAATAAGTGGCAACTCCACACCACTTACCCAAAAAGAGAGGTGCCCTTAAAGGCACTCGAATCTCTCTTTTTTCAGAGCACCTTTGCGGTCTCTCACAGTGGCGACTCCGCTGGGGATATCGAGGGCTAAGCTTCGTGTTAGACTTAAGTGACCAACAATATACCCTTCTCTGTTGCATGATTTTGCATGATATTGTTGTTTGTTTGTTTATTTATGTCTTGAGATGTTTGTATGATATTTTTGTTTATGTTTCCATGATTGTTTGTTAAGAGCTTTCCCTAACTGTCATAGTGTGTGCCATCAAAACAACAAAAATGTATGCAGCCTTCTCAACAATATGGTGGTAGTAACCATGGATCATCGGTCTTCATTAGATTCGGGTACCCAGTGGCGAACTCACCAACTCATAGCCCAAAGTCATTGGATCATTTCTTGTTGACTGTAAAGGACAAACCATGCCATTCGGACCAACGCAATGTTCATTACATTACAAGTTGGGAGGTGTAACGTCCTAGCTATGGGAAACAATAAAACAACAAACCCACCCTACAATGTAATGACTTAGAACCTACCGTTAGGCTAGTCCATGTTAAAATTGCATTGCATGTTGTGTGTTTTTGTCTTTGATTGATGTAGATGGGGACTTGGCTTTGATTGACCCGACCAAGCCTTTTCTTAGGGGAGAATTTTGTCAAGATCTGAAGGAAGTCTTCAAAGAGAACCCAAGGCTGACACTCAAGCTAGTAGCTCCAGTTCCAAGCCCATCGGTCCCATCATGGTACTGAAGCCCGTAAGCATAGAAGACACTCCGCTGCTGCAACATCACAATCTCATATTCGACCTATAAGACAATTCAAGCCATAAGAAGTCTGAAGCTCCTAACACTATGGTGGAAGAGGGAGCATCTTAACATTGAAGAACCTATGAACACTCAAGAGCTACTTAACACCATGGTAGCTAGTCAAATCCAGTTGAGGGAGGACATAAACCTTATGGTGCAACAGTTTCAGAACCTGAAGAGTAACTAAGAGGAGAATAAGGTTGACCATAATCCACCAACCATGGAAAGTGAGAAGAAGATCAACGAGAGGATAAACAAGATGGAAGAGATGATTAAGAGAGCTCGCAAGATGGAGGACCTCATGGAATACCAATCCTTCTCACTTTTCCCCGATGTGAGATTGCCTCCCAAATTCAAGATGCCAACCTTGGACAAGTTCGACAGGACTGGTTGCCCAAAGTCCCATTTAAAGATGTATATGAGGGCCATGCAACCCCTAGGAGCGACTGAAGAACTACTTGCTCAAATGTTCCAAAATACCCTGAGTAAAGCCGCTCTTAAGTGGTTCCTCAACCTAGATGATGCTAGAGCAAGGAGTTGGGAGGACATTTGCCGCGAGTTTTACAATCAGTACAAATACAACATAGAAGTGGATATAACAAGGAGAGGAGTTGGGAGGACATGTGCCGCGAGTTTCACAATCAATACAAATACAATATAGAAGTGGATATAACAAGGAGGGATCTCGAGACCACGAAGCAAGAACCAAAAGAATCTTTCTCTACCTTCATTACCAAGTGGAGGTCCAAAGCCGCACAGATGATGAATAGGCCAAGCGAAGAAGAATAGTTAGTTATGGTTGTAAAGAATTTATTACCTTTATACCATAAGTACTTGTTTGCTCAGTATTTTCCTAATTTTAAAGTTTTGATTGTTGTTGGAACCCAAATTGAGGATGCAATAAATAATGGCACTATAAAGAATGAGGACCCGCCGAGGTTTAAAAAGAATTTAGGATCTAGTTCTAAGACTGCAGAAATTTCTAATATATGCAAAAATGATCCTTATCAACTTATTGCTCCCATTGTCCTTGTGCAAATATCACAAGGGTCACCTCCAAGGCCTAGGAGAGAATTTCATGAGTTGTATATGCCTGTGAATCAAGTGTTTGAGAAACTAAAAGCCAAAGGGTTATTAAAGCCCTTAGATTGAAGACCAATCCCAAACCCCTTGCCTGCAAGGTTTGATGTTACCAAAAGGTGTGCCTACAACCAAAGCCCTGGCAATGATACTGACAAGTGTTTTAGCCTTCGTCATGAAATTCATGACTTAATAGACAATAAGGTGATTGCATCGCCTACACAACCTAGCGTCACTAATAATCCCTTGCCCAATCATAATTTTGGGAGAGGACCAAGGATTAATTGCTTAATGACTGAGGATGAAAGTTAAGAAGACACGTCTGAGTTGATTTATGACCTACCTGAATGTTTTATGATGACATGGGAAGAGCTGATGGGAATGACGTCCACTGCAGGGTATGACATATGGAGTGAAGATGTAACTAAAACCACAAATTACCTGACATCGACAAATGGGGGGAGACACTTCAAACCCCAATAAAATCACCCAATACCTACAAACGGGGGGAGACACTTCGAACCCCAATCAAATGGCCCAACATCCATACATGGGGTGAGACACTTCAAACCCCAAGACACCGATCTAAATAACCCAATAAAGATTGCCCACATCACAAGGGGGGGGAGACACTTCAAACCCCCACATTTGGAGACAGACAACCTAATAGAAGCCTTGAATAAATCTACCCAACAAACACCTGTTGAAGAAGATGAGGTCCTCAAGCAACTACAGAAGACACAAGCCAATATATCTTTATGGGGTTACTCATGGCCTCATACAAGCACCGTCAAAATCTAGTGGACCTTCTCAACCAAATCCAAGTCCCTACAACCACAACTTCCCAAGATCTGAATGCTATGATTGGGTCCATAAGTAGGGAACTCACTATTTCCTACTTTGACAAAGTTTTGACAAAGAAGGGGAAGCACCACAATAACCCACTGCATATTACTGTAGATGCCAAAGGTAAAAGGATTCCCATGGTTCTAATTGAAGATGAAAGTGCCTTAAATGTGTGTCCTTTGAAGACTGCAAGTTGCTTGGGTTTAAGCATTGAAGATTTTGTGCCTATTGATCACCATGTGAGGGCATATGACAATAGTAGAAGGGAGGTCTTGGGAACCATGACACTAGAGCTCATTATAGGACCAATGATCAAGAAGGTGGAGTTTTAAGTCTTGAACATAGCATCATGCTTCAATGCTCCTTGGGCGACCATGGATCCATGACATAGAGGCTGTACCTTCATCCCTATACCAAAAGGTTCGGTTTCCACATGAAGGAGCCATAGTTACTATATATGGCGATACTTTGATCGTGCCAAAGTCCATTTTTGGTATTGATTCTAAGAAGGAGCCATTAACCTTGGATGGCTTTGAAATTGAGAGACCTGGTTTTGAAAGAAGAGAAGAAGAAGTGTAGAGGATCCCCATGGACTTTGCTCCCTACAGCAACAACAACGTGGTGGCAATGATGAAGAGAATGAATTACCTTCCAGGAATGAACTTGGGGAAGACTGTGAAGAAGTCAATTGTTCAAGACCCAATAATTCCTACTGCCACACCACCTTTTGGGCTAGGCTATAAGCCCATTAATGATGACTTGTTAGAGATGGAGGTGAGAAGAATGGCCTGAGCAAAGGCTAAAGCAAAGGGACTTCCTTGTCCCTCGGAACCCCTAAGGCCCTATACTTTCACATTGAACGGAAAGTTTGTCAAAGTTGGAGATAGTCAATGCTATTGAACCTATAAACATGGGAAGTGACGCCGGAAGTGATCAATATAGGCTAGTAAACGTGCTGGAGGCTACGGGAGAGGAGATTGAAAAAGCCAATGATGTAGACTATGATGATTACCCCTATGGGCGACTTTCGGATTGGAGCTGCATTACTAACGTTAGTTCAAAGTCATGCCCTCAATATGACAAGCATGGTAGAGAAATTCTTGAGTTAGGATCATTCCACAACTCAGAGCTTGGCTCACTAACCCTATAAACTGAGGAAAAAGATGATATAGATGCTAGATTGGCCGCTCTAGACCAAAAACTGATGATCCACAGTCTTAGAACCCTAACACTTGAGAATTCTGAAGGTGATGATGAGAAGATGGAAGGGCATGAGTCAGAATACCTCCCTTAATACACTCACCCGAGCAACAAAGGAAAGCAAGATCTTTTTTATGAGTTAATGGACAGTATAGAGCGCTTGGATGCTTATGTGACTAGCAAGCCCACAAATATGGAGATTGATGATGAAGGCATGGATTATATGGATGAAGACCCCCTGGTACTTGATGGAAAAATACATGTTTGTATCTCATAAAAAACATACGCAGCGAAAAATTTAATGGATCTACTTCATTCGCAATTGATAATATGTACTATGTAAATTTTTAGAATTTAAGAATAAGAGAGTGTACCTTGATGTGGGGAATTTCAAAACAAAATATCAGAAGTTCTTGAGAACACTTTTAATCTTCACTCCAATTCCACTTGTGCCCAAGAAGTGTGGTATCTCAATCAGTTTCTATGAATTTGTTCAAAGGGAGAATGAAAAAGTGTCCAACACTCACATACATACCATTTCATGTTCTTACTAAATTCTGTATGTATTTCTCCTTAAAACTGATTATCTAATTGGGCTAGCCCTTTGGGCCTTTCCAATTGGGCTTTAGTGTGTGGCTTAGAGTGGGACCAAAAGGGAACAAATAAGACTCGAGCTCCAATGGGCCTTGGGCTTTTCTATCAACTCTTGACAAGTCTAAAGTTACTATTAATTATATTTAATACCACTATATAAATATAATTGCACTCTAGGCCTTATTAATAAATTATATCCCAAGACTTTATTGTACATGCAACCCCTTCATAAAATATTCGTAGTAATACAAAGTCATGAATGAAGACTGCCACTTTGTAGATCACTACATCTTAATTCTTGAGTATCCGGTTTAATCCTTTTAAGTTATTCATCATATATTTATGAAATCCAATTTCATAAATATATATACTTTAGTAATTTCTTACCAAAGTGGTTAGGCCTAACTCTCTGAATAACTAAACTCATTAAACTTATCTCAAGGGAATATTTTATATCTCCGTTAAGAGATTATGAATTCCATCTTGAGAATATATGTTCCATCAACACTAAATGTGGCTGCCCAACATACTGAGGTTTTGACCATTACTTTAGATCTCACTCCTGATATATCAAAGCAACCTACACTCCATGATCAGGTCCATTATTCTCTCAGGATTAAGAGTTCATATAAATATAAGTCGTGAGATTTATTATTCCTTTGACAGTCGTTAGAAGAATAATAAATCTCACAACGGTCTAGTTTAATATGTCTTAACTCTTAAAACATATCAACACATCAACTAGAAGTCTTTACTTCCATGATCAAGACAAATTATCTTAGTTGATATGTTATAGTCTTCACAGATGAAATGTCCAAATTCATCACCGACTACAAACTAATATTCTGAGTTTACAAAGAACTTGTGATATATATCTTCTGCGACTTTTCACATAAATCACATACTATGCATCTCATGGACTATATGATAATATCCGAATATTCATGTTACCATTATTTTAGATAATAATAAAACAACTTTATTAATCACAACATTAAGTCATACATAATGTCATACATAATAACATACATAGCATCATACAATAGGATTTAAGGACACTAATCCTAACAATTTTCCACTTGCCCTAAAGACTATTGTGCACTAATCTAACTCCCATTCCCTCCAAATGTGACTCGAAAGTCCTTTGAGGCAAGGCTTTGGTAAAGGGATCTGCTAGATTATTTGCACTTTCAATCTTTGCAACCACTACATCTCCACGAGCAACAATGTCTCGAATGATGTGGTACTTTCTCTCAATGTGCTTTCCTTTCTTATGATTTCTTGGATCTTTGGATTGTGCAACCGCTCCACTATTGTCACAAAACAATGTGATAGGAACTTGCTCCATTCTCACTACACCAAGATCAGAAAGGAATTTCTTGGGGCAAACAGCTTCCTTTGCTGCTTCGTAAGCAGCAACATACTCAGCTTCCATAGTGGAGTCCGCAATACAAGATTGCTTAACACTCCTCCAACTTATGGCTCCACCTCCCAAGGTGAATACACATCCTGAAGTGGACTTTCTAAAATCTAGATCCGATTGAAAGTCTAAATCTATATAGCCAATGGGAATCAAATCCTCACACTGGTAAACAAGCATATAATCTCTCGTTCTCCGTAGATACTTGAGAATACGCTTTACAGCTTGCCAATGTTTTGATCCTGGATTTGATTGATATCGGCTGACCATGCCAACTAAATAACAGATATCTGGTCTAGTACAAAGCATGGTATACATGAGACTTCCTACTGCAGAGGCATAAGGAACTTGTCTCATCATATTTTCTTCCTCTTAGGTCTTAGGCCTTTGGTCATCAGACAGAGGAACTCCATATCTGAAAGGAAGCAATCCTTTCTTGGAGTTTTGCATGCTAAATCGTTCTAGAACCTTATCTATATATCCAGCTTGTGATAAGCCTAACATCTTATTCTTGCAATCTCGCCAAAGCTTAATCCCTAGAATAAAGTTAGCCTCACCCAAGTCTTTCATATCAAATTGGCTTGAAAACCAAACCTTTACTGATGACATTACCCCTACATCATTTCCAATGAGTAGAATATCATCAACATAAAGCACTAGGAACATTACTACTTTGTCTTAATGTCTTTTGTACACACATGGTTCATCAAGATTTTGTTCAAAACCAAATGACTTGATTACTTGATCAAATCTGATGTTCCATTATCTAGATGCTTGCTTAAGTCCATAAATGGACCTTTTCAACTTGCATACCATATGCTCTTGGTTCTTTGCTATGAAATCTTTCGGTTGCATCATATAGATTTCTTCTTCAAGATTGCCATTAAGAAATGCAGTATTGACATCCATTTGCCAAATCTCATAATCATAATGAGCAGCAATGGATAAGAGAATTCTAATAGATTTAAGCATTGCTACTGGTGAAAAGGTTTCTTCATAATCAATAACTTCTTTTTGTGTATACCCATTCGCCACGAGCCTTGCTTTAAAGGTTTCAACCTTTCCATCTATTCCTTTCTTCCTCTTGTAAACCCATTTGCAACCAATAGGTTTAATGCCATTAGGCGCCTTTACAAGATCCCAAACTTGATTGGAATACATAGAATCTAATTTAGATTTCATAGCTTTAACCCAATGATGTGCATCTATATCATTCATTGCCTCTTCATAAGTGTAGGGATCCGATTCAGCCTCTTCTGAGATAGCTTCATAAGTTTCTCCCAAACCTATAAATCTTATAGGAGGCCGAACAATTCTCCCACTACGACGAGGCATCTGTGTACTAGACATCTCATGAGTAGTATCTTGTGGTGTATCCAATACAGCCACATCATCCCTAGTTCCATCCATTGGTTGTTCATTTACAGGTTCATTCATTTCAGCCAAAACAACTCTACTTCTAGGAGTAAAATTATTCATATAGTCATTTTCCAAGAATTTAGCATTTGTACTAACAAAAACTTTGTTATCTTTATGACTATAGAATAAATAACCCCTAGTTTCTTTTGGATAACCCACAAGCAAACACACTTCTAATTTTGGTTCCAACTTATCAGGCTTCCCTTTTAACACATGTGCTGGACAACTCCAAATATGGAGATATTTCATACTAGGCTTACGCCCACTCCACAATTCCATGGGTGTTTTGGGAACAGATTTTGAAGGAAGTAAATTCAAAAGATGTATTGCTATATTTAAGGCATAACCCCAAAAAGAAATCGGTAAAGTTGAGTAACTCATCATGAACCTAACCATTTCTAAAAGAGTCTTATTCCTTTTTTCTGCTACACCATTTTGTTGGGGAGTTCCAGGTGCAGTCAATTGGGATACAATCCCATTTTGAATCAAGTAATCCTTGAAATCCTTAAAAAAGGTATTCGCCACCACGATATGATCGAATGGCCTTTATGCGTTTACCTAATTGATTCTCAACTTCAGCCCTAAACTCTTTGAACTTTTCAAAGGCTTCGGACTTCCGTTTCATTAGGTACACATAACCATATCTTGAGTAATCATCAGTAAAAGTGATGAAGTACTCATAACCTCCCTTTGCTTGGGTTGACATAGGACCACATACATCGGTATGAACTAATTCAAGCAACTCTTGGGCTCTTCTACTTTTTGCATTAAAAGGTCATTTGATCATTTTGCCTTCCAAAAAAGATTCACAAACTGAAAATTCATCAAAGTCCATGGGCTCTAATAGTCCATCTTTGATCAGTCTTTGAATTCTGTTTGAATTAATATGACCCAAACGCAGGTGCCAAAGATATGTATCATTAGTAGAAGGAAACTTTCTCTTTAATGATTTTACATGAGAGTTATTATCTAATTCAGAATTATATAATTCATGCTTATCAGGAGTTAAAATATAAAGACCATCCACAATATTTCTAGAACAGATAAACACTTTACCCTTCTTTATTACAACATTGTCTTTAAGGATAACATAATATCCATGTTTACCTAAATAAGTTGCAAAAATTAAATTCCTAAGAACATTAGGTACATACAAACAGTCTTCCAATATTAAAACTCTAGACTTAAAGCATAAATTAACAACTCCAACAGCTACAACCGGAATCTAGCTCCCATCAGCCAAAGTAAAAAACAATTCCCCTTCATTAAGCTTTTTGGTCTCCTGGAACCACTGCAAAGAATTGCAGATATGATTAGTACAACCTGAATCCACACACCAGGAATCCGTGGGGTTCTGTACTAAACATATTTCAAGGAGGAATGAACTTTTCATACCTTTATTCTTGGCAGCCTTAAATATTGGACAATTCCTCTGTCAAGAAGATCAAGACCATCGAGCTAGTCACTCCTGCCAAAAACATAGTTCTATTCTTATTGAGTCTGTTTCTGTTAGTATTATTGTTCCTGTTGAGTCTGTTTGTGATAGTATTCCAATAGAGTCGGTTTCTGTTGAGTCTGTTGAGTCTGTTAAAAACTCTTTTCCTTATAATGTGATTTTTGATTCTACTTATCTGCTAGCTTTGAATGTTTTTATTTCTGAAATTGGTAAAGAAAATCTTAATAATAAGGAATTAAAACAAGGGCATGTAGAACCTATAAAAGAAGAAAACCAACCTATTAACTTGGAACTGATGATGAACCTAAAATGTACAAGTGGGCAATACCCTAACCACCTCTAAGAAAGATGCATTAGTTACCCTATTGACAGAATTCAAAGAGGTATTTACAGGGTCATACGAAGACATGCCTGGGATTGATACAGATATAGTACAGCATTGCATTCCAACAGATCTAACCATGAAGTCGGTCAAGCAGAAGTTGAGAAGAATGAAGCCAGAATGGACTCTTAAGATCAAAGAAGAAGTCGAGAAACAGTACAATGCAGGATTCCTGAGGGTGGTCAACTACCCATAATGGTTAGCTAATGTGGTTCCGATGCTGAAGAAGGATGGGAAAGTTAGAATGTGTGTAGACTTTCAAGACCTGAATAAGGCTAGCCCAAAAAATGATTTTCCCTTGCCTCACATTAATATCTTGGTTGAAAATACAGCAGGACATGCCTTGCTGTCATTTATGGATGGGTTTTCAGGGTACAATCAGATAAAGATGGCTCTAGAAGATATGGAAAAAACCTCCTTCATTACTCCATGGGGGACGTATTGCTACAAGGTCATGCCATTTGGCCTTAAAAATGCTGGTGCTACTTACCAATGTGTAACCACTACTTTGTTACATGATTTGGTCCACAAAGAAGTGGAAGTTTATGTTGATGACATGATAGTGAAGTCCAAAGATCGTGAGGGCCACATACCAGCCTTACGAAAGTTCTTCAAAAGAATCCAATTCTATAAGCTGCGGTTGAATCCCAAAAAGTGCACTTTTGGTGTAACATCCAAAAAGCTATTGGGATTTATGGTAAGTCAGAGGGGAATTGAAGTTGATCCAGACAAAATCAAGGCCATTGTAGAGATGAAGCATCCAGGACTGAGAAGGAGATCCGAGGGTTTCTAGGGAGGATACAGTACATCAGGAAATTCATAGCCCAGCTCACCATGACATGTAAACCAATTTTTCGATTACTCAAAAAGGAAGTACCCACATTATTGGATGAATAATGCCAAGAAGCTTTTAAGAAGATTAAGAATTATCTGGTGAAGCCACCAAAATTGGTTCCACCGGTACCTAAAAAGCCATTATTGTTGTATCTCACAACTACGGATACAGTGATGAGGGCTTTGCTTGCTCAATACCTAGAGGAGTCTAAGAAGGAGAATGTGATTTACTACATCAGCAAGAAGATGTTGCCTTATGAAGAAAAATATTCACCACTTGAGAAGACATGTGTAGCACTTGTATGGGCAACTCGCAAACTCAAACATTACATGCTCGCTTTCAAAGTCTTTTTGATTGCAAGAATGGATCCTTTGAAGTATTTGATGGAAAAGCCTGTGCAAGATGGGAAGACAGCTAAATGAGTTTTGCTTCTGTCAGAATTTGATATTAGCTAAATGAGTTTTGCTTCTGCAAGATGGGAGAATGATTGCTGATCACTTAGCCCACTGTTCACCAGAAGAAGCTGAAGAGATCCAAGGAGACTTTCCAGATGAGGATATCATGAAGATTGAGGTAGAATCATGGAAGATGTATTTCAATGGAGCAATTAATCAAAATGGAAGTGGCATTGGAGTTCTCCTAATTTCTCCAAAAGGGACACACATCCCATTCTCTAGTAGGCTCAACTTTCCTGCCACTAATAATGTCACTGAATATGAAGCTTGCATTATGGGGTTACAAGCAGCCCTGGGTCTTCGAGTAAAAGAGTTGGAAGTATATGGTGATTTAGCTTTGATAATTTCTTAGATTCAAAATAGATGGAAGATCAAGGAAGAGAGGTTGATGCCTTATCATGAATGTCTTCAAAAGTGGGCCTCAAAATTCAGCAAGATCCAGTACCAATATGTGCCAAGGATGTAGAATCAAATTGCAGATGCTTTAGTAACAATGGCCTCCATGATGGATGGACCTAAGGAAGATGAAGCTAGACCCATAGTGGTGGAACAAAAAGAGGAGCCAGCTTATTGCATGTCAATAGAAGAAGATGAGGGAAAGAATGGGGAAGGTGAATGGTATTCAGACATCTTACAATACCTCAAGGATAGGACATACCCACCGTTTGCAGATAAGAATGACCAATTGACCATCAGAAGATCCATTAATTATATTATTTGTGGGGAGAGGCTTTACAGAAGATCATATGATGGAATTCACCTCCTTTGTATGACCAAGGAATCACAGCAAATAATTGAAGAAGTCCATGAGTCAAGCTTTAGGCCATATATGAATGCACACATGCTATCACGAAAGATAATAAGGCAAGGGTATTACTGGACCACTATGGAAGCTGACTACGCAGCTCATGTTTGCAAGTGCCATTAATGCCAAGTCCATGGAGATCTGAAGCACATGCCACCTATGCCATTACATACCATGACTTCACCCTGGCCGTTTTCTACATGGTGAATAGATATTATTGGGAAGATTCATCCAACAACATCCAACGACCATGAATTTATACTTGTTGCTATTGATTATTTCACTAAATGGGTAGAAGCTACCTCATACAAGGTTTTGAACTAAAATAAAGTTGCTCAGTTTATTCAAACTAATATCATTTGTAGATATGGAGTACCACATGAAATTATCTCTAACAACGGACTGCATTTCAAGGGAGAAACAGAAAAGCTGCTGCGACAGTTCAATATTTAGCACCACAAATCCTCACCTTACCGTCCTTGGACTAATGGGGCAGTTGAGGCTGCTAACAAAAACATAAGGTGAATCTTGAAAAAGAGCACGAAGAACTACAAGGATAGGCACCTACAATTACCCTATGCATTTTGGGATAGAAGCAGTCATTCCCATTGAAATGGGTGTCCAATCATTGAGAACAGTATTGGAAAGTGATATCCCTGAAGTAGACTGGTTGCAAAGCAGATATGACCAATTGTGCATGCTGGATGAGAAAAGACTCAAGGCCCTATATCACATTCAAGGTTATTAAAGGAGGCTCAAGAAAGCTTTTGACAAGAAGGTAAGAACCAGAGATTTGAAGTTGGGAGATTTAATGCTGAAAGAGATCTGAGCCCCGATTCAAGAAATAAACGGGAAGTTCAAGCAAAATTGGGCCGGCCCATATATTATCAAGCAGATATACTCTAAGGGAGCAGTGAGGTTGATGGATTTAGATGCAAATCCTTTCACCGAACCAACCAACATAGATCAATTGAAGAAATACCACATTTGAGGTGGTAATCTGAAAACACCACGTTCGAAGTGGTTGTAAATTATGTTATTTCCATTCATAGGCTCGTAAAAAAAAGGGGTAGATTGAAAATCTGAAAGGGCAATCTACGCAAAAGGAGAGTTAAAAAAAGAAAAGAAAGCGAGAGAGCCTGCTAGGCTGAAAACTCGGAAAGGGCAGCCTAGGCAAAAATTAAGGCAAATAAAAATGAACTACGTGATGATCTGATCCTTTTGCCAAGGAGGTACGTAGGCAACCATACATTGGTCCGGTCACAACTTTCCCAAACCCACCATTTACCCATTAAAAAAAAATCCCAAAATTCTACCATTCCATTAAATCATGCCATTACACAGAAATCAAAACTCAAACCCTAAACCAAGCCATATAAAAAAACCAAACCCTAAAAACCTAAACCCTAAATAGAACCCTAAACTTGAAAGTCCTAAATAATTCCTAAGCTTAAGAGTTTCACATCAACTTTTAAAATAAACATGTTCAAAGCCAAAAATAAGAAGATCATTTTATCTTTAGTCTTTTCTCTTTTGGTTGATCATTGATTTCCTCTATGCTAGATACTTTGTCACTTTTGTCCCTCCATTTGAATTCATAGTTGTCATCATCATGTCTTTGTTGATTGTCTCTAAGAAATTATTTTCTCATAGCAACCATGTCAGCCTCTTTGTCAGCAACCTTGTCCACCAACCAGTTAGAGTATTCTGTAGTCATCCTGTGAAAGTGAACCTTGACAAAAGATTGATCCACTCGGTCAGCCATCTCCAAACCCAACAACATGTTCCTTATAGAAATAGGATGTGTGTCCACAGGAGTGAAAGGTTTTCTTCCTTTTCCATTGGGCATTCCTTGTTAGGATTAGTGCCCTTAAATCCTATTGTAAGATGCCATGTATGATATTATGTATGACATTATATGTTAAATAATGTATGACTTAATGTTGTGATTAATAAAGTTGTTTTATTATTATCTGAAATAATGGTAACATGAATATTCGGACATTATTATATAGTCCATGAGATACATTGTATGTGATTTAGTCACAGAAGATATAAGTCACAAGTTCTTTGTAAATTCAGAATTGTAGTTCGTAGTTGGTGATGAAATTGGGCATTTCATCTGCGAAGACTATAACATATAAACTAAGATGATTTGTCTTGATCATGGAAGTGGAGACTTCTAGTTGATATGTTTTAAGAGTTAAGACATATTGAACTGGACCGCTGTGAGATTTATTATTCTCCTAATGACTGTCAATTGAATAATAAATCTCACGACTTATATTTACATGAACTCTTAATCCTGAGAGAATAATGGACCTGATCATGCAGTGTAGGTTGCTTTGATATATCAGGAGTGAGATCTAAAGTAACGGTCAAAACCTCAGTATGTTGGGCAGCCACATTTAGTGTTGATGGAACATATATTCTCAAGATGGAATTCATAGTCTCTTAACGGAGATATAAAATATTCCCTTGAGATAAGTTTAATGGGTTTGTTATTCAGAGAGTTAGGCCTAACCACTTTAGTAAGACTAAAATATATATTTATGAAATTGGATTTCATAAATATATGATGAATAACATTAAAGGATTAAATCGGATACTCAAGGATTAAGATGTAGTAATTCACAAAGTGGCAGTCTATATTCATGACTTTGTATTATTATGAATATTTTATGAAGGGGTTGCATGTACAATAAAGTCTAGGGATATAATTTATTAATAAGGCCTAGAGTGCAATTATATTTATATAGTGGTATTAAATATAATTAATGGTAACTTTGGACTTGTCAAGAGTTGACAGAAAAGCCCAAGGCCTATTGGAGCTAGAGTCTTATTTGTTCCCTTTTGGTCCCACTCCAAGCCACACATTAAAGCCCAATTGGAAAGGCCCAAAAGGCTAACCCAATTAGATAATCAGTTATATGGAGAGAAACATACAGAATTTGTAATAACATGAATTGGTATGTGTGTGAGAGTTAGACACTTTTGCATTCTCTCTAGAACATACACATATAACTGATTGAGAGACCACACATCTGGGGCATCAAGTGAAATTGGAGTGAAGATTAAAAGTATTCCCAAGAACTTCTGATCTTCAGTTTTGAATTTCACCGCATCAAGGTACACTCTCTTGTTCTTAATTCTGAAACTTACATAGTACTTGTTATCAATTGCGAATGAAGTAGATCCGTTAATTTTTTGTTGCGTACATGCATAATTCTATCAAATGGTATCAGAGCGGTCTTCATTTCGAATCTGTATAACATGTTTTGTGAGTTTTGGAATTAGAGATAATAGTTTCATGATGTTAGAAGATTATATAGGTATTTAATTTTCTAAATGGTTATTGAAACTATGTTTTGATGAAAACTAATATTGATGTTATGATGTTGTTTAAATTTGAATTTAAGTATGTTAAATTGAACTTTAAGGCTATAGCATCAATGGAATTCAGTTTTGATATCAAATTCAATCTATCATGTTCATATGATGTTTATATATTCATGAAAACCGTTGAAAAACTGTTCAGAGTTTCCCTTCAAAAACTGAAAAACACAGGTTTTTCGCGGGTTAGCTTCCCGCGAAGTTACTCGCGAAAAATGACATTGATTCACAAAAACTGTTTCGCGGGTAAGCTTTACTAGCGAACTAGTCACAAGACAGTAGCGAGAGTTTCTGTCTAAATTTTGTATTTTCACAAAAACTTTTCGCGGGTAAGCTTTACTAGCGAAATAGTCGCGAGACAGTAGCGAGACTTTTTGTCTGAATTTTTTGTTTTCACTATTTCATTTTTGCGGGAAGAGCTTGGTCGCAAGATACTCACGAAAATGCCACTAAAGGGAATTTTGAATTTTTTCTGTGTTTTCAAATGTTTAAAGTGCAGGGATGTGTGTAATTAGTTTATGTTTGTTTTATAAATAAAAACCTTTTAATTTAAAACATCTAGTGGGAGAGAGATACAAGGGTTGAATCTCACGGTCTCCATTATCGGTTCAAAGTAGTGTGGGTAAGCACCTCATCTTGGCGTATATGCCTCGCTATCCCAAAGGAGGGTGTTTACTTCATAATACTACAAGATTGAACTTGCCCATTTAAAGTAGTGTGAACAAGCACCTCGTCTTGGCGTATATGCCTCGCGATCCCAAAGGAGGGTGTTTTGTTCCATGGTACTACAAGTTTAAACACTATAAAGGGAGATGAAATGTGGCTACACATGATTCTAGATAATGGTATACACTAGACTAAGTGTAATGTTAACCTCCCAAAGGAGCTATGTCATTATTACTTAGAGGCTAAAGTTAATACGGCATATTATTAGTGTTTGATAAGAGTTATCATGATAGCACTAGTAATGAGAATAGTTCTCAATCAATTAATGTGTTTATGATAAACTTGCTACCAAGGAATTATAAACATGGATTGGGTTGTCGTTTTATATATTATATTATGGTTTTATTAAGGTTCCATATTATATTCTTATATGCTTAATTGATAATGTCCAGTTTACTTATTATATTCATGTTTATTGTTTTCAGATTTATCATGGCATCATTTAGCCCACTTGTTACTATTCTTAATCAAAACAAACTGACTGGATCCAATTACGTTGAGTGGAAAAGAAATTTGGACATTGTTCTTACTGCTGAAGAGCATAAATATGTGTTTACTAAAACATGTCCTAGCTTTCCTTCATTAGATGCTCCTCTTGAGGAAAAACAACGATATGATCGTTGGTAGAAACCTAATGAGATGGCCAAGTGCTACATCCTAGCATCTATCTCAAATGTTCTACAGCATCAAATGTAGGATGTAGAACTAGTTTCGGACATATGCTAAGTCTGAAGGAGATGTTTGGTGAGCAAGGCCGTTCTGCAAGGCAAGAGACCATGAGGCAAATTTATAATACCAAAATGGCTGAAGGTAGTTCAGTAAGGGAGCATTGTCTTACAATGATCTCTAATCTAAATACATTGGAGGTTTTAGGTGCCGATATTGATGGAGAATCCCAAGTGGATATGATACTCCAGTCACTACCATAATCATTCATGGAATTCAAACTTAATTATAATATGAACAAAAAGATTTATACATTATCTGAGTTAATGAATGAGTTGGTAGCAGCAGAAGGCATCCTTGGTACTTCTAATGTTGAAGTCAATATTGGTGAAGCTTTTACTTCTCAACCTAAGTCGAAAGGCAAGGGTAAGAAGAAGAAAAAGAAGGACTTCACCAAGCAAGAGGGTAAACAAATTGCCTTAGGGGTTGCCGACAAAGGAAAGAAGATCAAAGAAAAATGTTTCCATTGTGGTGAGAAAGGACATTGGAAGAGGAATTGTCCAAAATTCAGGGCTGCCAATAATAAAGGTATGAATAGTTCATTCCTCCTTGAAATATGTTTAGTACAAAATCTCACGGATTCCTGGTGTGTGGATTCAGGTTGTACTAATCATATCTGCAATTCTTTGTAGGGGTTCCAGGAGACCAGAAAACTTAAAGAAGGGGAATTGTTTCTTACTTTGGCTGATGGGAGCAGGATTCCGGTTGTAGCTGTTGGTGTTTATAATTTATGTTTTGAGTCTAGAGTTTTAATATTAGAAGACTGTCTGTATGTACCTAACGTTCGTAGGAATTCAATTTCTGCAACTTATTTAGGTAAACATGGATATTTTGTTATCCTTAAAGACAATGTTGTAATAAAGAAGGGTAAATTGTTTATCTGTTCTGGCAATATTGTGGATAGTCTTTATATTTTAACTCCTGATAAGCATGAATTATATAATTCTGAATTAGATAAAAACTCTCATGTAAAATTATTAAAGAGAAAGTTTCCTTCTACTAATAATGCATATCTTTGGCACTTACGTTTGGGTCATATTAATTCAAATAGGATTCAAAGACTGATCAAAGATGGTCTCTTAGAGCCCATAGACTTTGATGAATTTCCAGTTTGTGAATCTTGTTTGAAAGGCAAAATGACCAAACGACCTTTTAATGCAAAAGATAGAAGAGTCCAAGATTTGCTCGAATTAGTTCATACAGATGTTTGTGGTCCTATGTCAACCCAAGCAAAAGGAGGTTATGAGTACTTCATCACCTTTATCAATGATTACTCAAGATATGGTTATGTGTACCTAATGAGACGGAAGTCCGAAGCCTTTGAAAAGTTCAAAGAGTTTAGGGCTGAAGTTGAGATTCAATTGGGTAAACACATAAAAGCCATTCGATCTGATCGTGGTGGTGAATACCTTCTTGGGGATTTCAAGGATTACTTAACTCAAAATGGGATTGTATCCCAATTGACTGCACCTGGAACTCCCCAACAGAACGGTGTAGCAGAAAGAAGGAATAGAGCTCTTTTAGAAATGATTAGGTCTATGATGAGTTACTCAACTTTACCAATTTCCTTTTGGGAATATGCACTAAAAACTGCAATGCATATTTTAAACTTAGTACCATCAAAATCTGTTCCTAACACACCCATGGAATTGTGGAATAGGCGCAAGCCTAGTATGAAATATCTCCACATTTGGGGATGTCCAGCACATGTGTTGAAACTTGAAAGGGAAGTTTGATGAGTTGGAAGCTAAAACAGAAGTATGCATGTTTTTAGGGTATTCAAAGGAAACCAAGGGTTATTTATTCTATAATCATAAGGATAACAAAGTGTTTGTTAGCATCCATGCAAAATTTTTGGAAGATGATTATGTGAATAATTTTAATCCTAGAAGTAAAGTTGTTTTGGCTGAAATGAATGAATTTGTAAATGAACAACCAATGAATGAAACTAGGAATGATGTGGCTGTATTAGATACACCACAAGATATTACTCAAGAGATGTCTAGTATACAGGTGCCTCGTCGTAGTGGGAGAATTGTTCGACCTCCTATAAGATTCATAGGTTTGGGAGAAACTTATGAAGCTATCTCAGAAGAGGCTGAATCAGATCCCTACACTTATGAATAGGCAATGAATGATATAGATGCACATTATTGGGTCAAAGCTATGAAATCTGAATTAGATTCTATGTATTCCAATCAAGTTTGGGATCTTGTAAAGGCGCCTAACGGCATTAAACCTGTTGGTTGCAAATGGGTTTACAAGAGGAAGAGAGAGATAGATGGAAAGGTTAAAACCTTTAAAGCAAGGCTAGTGGCGAAAGGGTATACTCAAAAAGAAGGTATTGATTATGAGGAAACCTTTTCACCAGTAGCAATGCTTAAATCTATCAGAATTTTCTTATCCATTGCTGCTCATTATGATTATGAGATTTGGCAAATGGATGTCAAGACTGCATTTCTTAATGGCAATCTTGAAGAAGAAATCTATATGATGCAACCGGAAGGTTTCATAGCTAAGAACTAAGAGCATATGGTATGCAAGTTGAAAATGTCCATTTATGGACTTAAGCAAGCATCTAGGTCATGGAACATCAGATTTGATCAAGCAATCAAATCATTTGGTTTTGAACAAAATCTTGATGAACCATGTGTGTACAAAAGACATCAAGATAAAGTAGTAATGTTCCTAGTGCTTTATGTTGATGATATTCTACTCATTGGAAATGATGTAGGGGTAATGTCATCAGTAAAGGTTTGGTTGTCAAGCCAATTTGATATGAAGGACTTGGGTGAAGCTAACTTTATTTTAGGGATCAAGCTTTGGCGAGATCGCAAGAATAAGATGTTAGGCTTATCACAAGCTGGATATATAGATAAGATTCTAGAACGGTTTAGCATGCAAAACTCCAAGAAAGGAATAGTTCATTTTAGACATGAAGTTCCTCTGTCTGATGACCAAAGGCCTAAGACTTAAGAGGAAGAAAATATGATGAGACAAGTTCCTTATGCTTCTGCAGTAGGAAGGCTCATGTATGCCATGCTTTGTACTAGACCAGATATCTGCTATTTAGTTGGCATGGTCAGCTGATATCAATCAAATCTAGGACCACAACATTGGCAAGTTGTAAAGCATATTCTCAAGTATCTACGGAGAACGAGAGATTATATGCTTGTTTACCATTGTGAGGATTTGATTCCCATTGGCTATACAGATTCAGATTTTCAATCGGATCTAGATTTCAGAAAGTTCACATCAGGATGTGTTTTCACCTTGGGAGGTGGAGCCATTACATGGAGGAGTGTTAAGCAATCATGTATTGTGGACTCTACCATGGATGTTGAGTACATTGCTGCTTGTGAGGCAGCAAAAGAAGCTGTATGGCTCAAGAAATTCCTTTCTGACCTTGGTGTAGTGAGAATGGAGCAAGCTCCCATTATTTTGTTTTGCGACAATAGTGGAGCAGTTGCACAATCAAAAGATCTAAGGAATCACAAGAAAGGAAAGCACATTGAGAGAAAGTACCACATTATTCGAGACATTGTTGCTCGTGGAGATGTGGTGGTTGCAAAGATTGAAAGTGCAAATAATCTAGCAGATCCCTTTACCAAAGCCTTGCCTCAAAGGACCTTCAAGTCACATTTGGAGGGAATGAGAGTTAGATTAGTGCATAATAGTCTTTAGGGCAGGTGGGAGATTGTTAGGATTAATACCTTTAAATCCTATTGTAAGATGCCATGTATGATATTATGTATGACATTATATGTTAAATAATGTATGACTTAATGTTGTGATTAATAAAGTTGTTTTATTATTATCTGAAATAATGGTAACATGAATATTCGGACATTATCATATAGTCTGTGAGATGCATTGTATGTGATCTATGTGATTTAGTCACAGAAGATATAAGTCACAAGTTTTTTGTAAACTCAGAATTGTAGTTCGTAGTCGGTGATGAAATTGGGCATTTCATCTGCGAAAACTATAACATATGAACTAAGATGATTTGTCTTGATCATGGAAGTGGAGACTTCTAGTTGATATGTTTTAAGAGTAAAGACATATTGAATTGGACCGCTGTGAGATTTATTATTCTCCTAATGACTGTCAATTGAATAATAAATCTCACGACTTATATTTATATGAACTCTTAATCCTGAGAGAATAATGGACCTGATCATGTAGTGTAGGTTGCTTTGATATATCAAAAGTGAGATCTAAAGTAACGGTCAAAACCTCAATATGTTGAGCAGCCACATTTAGTGTTGATGGAACATATATTCTCAAGATGGAATTCATAGTCTCTTAACAGAGATATAAAATACTCCCTTGAGATAAGTTTAATGAGTTTGTTATTTAGAGAGTTAGGCCTAACCACTTTAGTAAGACTAAAGTATATTTATGAAATTGGATTTCATAAATATATGATGAATAACATTAAAGGATTAAACCGGGTACTCAAGGATTAAGATATAGTAATTCACAAAGTGGCAGTCTATATTCATGACTTTGTATTACTACGAATATTTTATGAAGGGGTTGCATGTACAATAAAGTCTAGGAATATAATTTATTAATAAGGCCTAGAGTGCAATTATATTTATATAGTGGTATTAAATATAATTAATGGTAACTTTGAACTTGTCAAGAGTTGACAGAAAAGCCCAAGGCCCATTGGAGCTAGAGTCTTATTTGTTCCCTTTTGGTCCCACTCCAAGCCACACATTAAAGCCCAATTGAAAATTCCCAAAAGGCTAGCCCAATTAGATAATCAGTTATATGGAGAGAAACATACAGAATTTGTAATAACATGAATTGGTATGTGTGTGAGAGTTAGACACTTTTGCATTCTCTCTAGAACATACACATATAACTGATTGAGAGACCACACATCTGGGGTATCAAGTGGAATTGGAGTGAAGATTAAAAGTATTCCCAAGAACTTCTGATTTTCGGTTTTGAATTTCATTGCATCAAGGTACATTCTCTTGTTCTTAATTTTGAAACTTACATAGTGCATGTTATCAATTGCGAATGAAGTAGATTCGTTAATTTTTCGCTGCGTACATGCATAATTCTATCATTCCTTGCTCATATTGGAACTGCCTCAAGAGTCTATCTGCCTTATAGAAAGCTGCCCTCCTTAATCCAACTATGAAGATGTGATCTGATCCTAGAGACCGCGGCAGAGGGGGTGGACACTTCCACTAATAACAATTCCATCGAATTGAGGCATTAGATTTCTTGTTTAGAAATTTCATCCAGTCGCTTTCAGTTTGACACTCAGTTTTGATGACAGTCCTACTAAGAAAACTGCCAGGACCATAATTACCAACTATAGGCTTAGCAATCATATCCAGTATTTCCATCAACCATATCTGCAAAGTCAAGGGACTCCTAAGAAAGTTTTGTGACTCTCCACCATGAAATATAGAGTCCAATCCTAAAAGAGTTTTTGCTAAGATTAAAGAAACAGGATTATTGCCATCCTTAATTTGACTCACAACACTTATGGCTCGAGCATCCGCAAAACCGTGCCTTCTAGAGCAAAGCAAAATTTTTCCCACGAAGCAGAGAGCCAAGCCAAAGTTTTTCTCCATGTTGTCAGTCACTCCATAAGTACGTTTGTTAATCAGTCTTGAAAGAATTGCATGAAGATTCACCATATGTCATTCAATCATACTACTGGTTATTGAAGTAGGAAGACCTAGAGCATCAGACAAAAATTCCCTATGCCTGGGATCACTAGAAACTGCTACGGATTTCTTGCTGGGATTATAACCCAGAATAGCTGAAAATTCTTCAATTGTGGGACAAAGTTCAACAATTTTAAACCGGAACACATGATCTTCAAGATCCCAGAACTTCACAACAGTACGGAGGAAGTCCTACTTGATTTTGACGTTTCTCAAAGCCTTGATTCCCTCTAGTTTGTAGGCTGTAAAATTGGTCTTGGTACTAAAATCAAAGCTACGAACCCATCTATTGATATTAGGAATGGTTGAATGAGAAGAATTTTGGTTGTTAGCCATAGGTGACTTTTGCTTGTGATTATTGTGTCTTGCTAACCTTGATGCAGAGATTTGTTTGCAGGATAGATGCTAAAATAAGCTACCTCAATCCTTAACCAGGTTTAAATAAGTTTCAAGAGTTTGTAGCTGACTAGGAGAGTGTTTCACAGTCACAAACGTAGGAAATATTTTTCAAAAAACTCAAAAACGCGATAAACACATTGAAAAAGCATGAAGAGTTGGCCCATGGTGGGATGTGGCAGTTAGCACCTTAAAGTGACATTCGGCACTTTAAGAATGCCGATCGGCCCTTTGAAAGTGTCGATCGGCCCTTTGAAAGTGTCGATCGGCACTACTCAAGTGCCGATTGGCACACATCACTACCAAGGACCCACTTATCATATTTTGTGTTTTTGGGCACCTTTCAGATCCCTTTTTTACTCTATTTAACACTCACAAAGATTTTTTTTTTTTGTTAAACTGGGGCATTTAGACATGTCTTGTCCATTTGTAAAAAAAAAGGGTCACCTTCGTCACTACTTTCAAAAAATTTGATCAAAATTGAGACTTTTCAAAGTCAAGTGTTTGTTGATACCGTATTTTGTCCGCCCTCGATTTGCGTGCCAGACCCTGAAAAAACCAAAAATATCATTTGATAATGTAGCAAACCGACCTTATCCCGTCCATATTCGTTGTCCAAAGAAAGGCGCAGGAACGTGGTTGTTATGTCAACCTCGTCCTTAACAACCTCGTCCATTTCAACCTCGTCCAGTGATACCTCGTCCATCCATCCTCAAATGACGGACTAGGTTATGGCATCCCAAACGCTTTTAGCCTTAGATGACCTAAATTATCACCAGGCATGAGGAAATCAAACCAGTGCAAGTCAAGTCCAACAAACCGTCGCGAAATGCATATCCAAATAATGTAACTTCCATGGCGGTTATGGAAGTTACCTCCGAATCTATCGAACTCCTCAACAATAGGAACGGTTATCAAATAAATAACTGTTCCCCGCATGCTATATAAGCACTCGCCAACAAGAGGGTAATTCATTTTGAAACTTCCACCAAAAAACGTAGATACTCCTTTTTACTTGAAATTAAGAGAGCGACTGACTTTATCATCGGAGGACCTTTGGCCGGCCTCCACCGGTCTCCTCTGACTATTTTTTATCTTTTCAGAATATAAGTAACTCAGATCATCAACGTTCGAGACATTCAGCCTTACTGATTTCCTTGTGTTCATCAGTTGGTGCCGTCTATGGGAAACTGGTTTTGTTAGATTTCATCTTCGAAGTTCTACAATCCCTTTCTCTAACAAAAAGGCTGCAATGGTCCGGACAAGATCAAGGGCTACTAGTCCAGGCCATCAAGAGAGTAGGGATGCCTCCAGCAATCCTTACCGCGATCGTCAATCTGCGCCTACAGTCCCACCACCCTCTGTTCAACATGTGCAATCCATGGCAGCCGCTATGGCCGAGTTAACTCGCCAGAACCAAGAACTGACAAGGGAGATTAATCTCTGGAGGCAGCGGAATGAGGCATATGGAGAAGAACAAGGCCAGAGCCAGGGAGATGGAACAACCGTAGAGCTTGGAATCCAATCAAGGGGCACCACATCAAGGAGGGTGCCACATTTGGAAAGAGAGATTGACCAGATGAGGAAGGTTATGGATGAGATGCGGGAAAACATGAGAAGAGCAAACCCCGTAGAGGATCTGGTTCACCGGACAGACTCCCCCTTTACAGCTACCATCAACGGTCACCCCTTGCCTCCAAAATTCAAGATGCCTTCCTTAGATTCTTATGATGGAACGCGTGACCCATTTGATCACATTGCCACTTTTAAGACTACAATGCACCTTCAAGGGGTCCCTGATGAGATTATGTGCAGAGCTTTTCCTACCACTCTCAAAGGACCGGCGCGGGTATGGTTTAGTAAAATACCCCCCAATACAGTGGGTTCGTTTGAAGAATTGAGTAAGTTATTTGTCAATAATTTCATAGGGGGACAGAGACATAAGAGTTCCTCATCTGGCCTGTTAACTATAGAACAGGGGGAGAATGAAAGTCTGCGGTCCTTTATCACTCGTTTCAATAGGGAAGCCCTGACGGTGGACGAAGTGGATGACAAACTACTCTTGGCGGCCTTTCACAATGGGGTAAATTCTGACTTGTTCATCCACAAACTTTATGAGAAGGAACCTCAGTCCATGGCTGAACTCGTCCATTCAGCCCAGAATTTTATGAATGCTGAAAACGCAATCATAGTTAAGAAGAGGAAGAGAGTTGAGAGAATGGAAATGAATCACATGCGTCACTCCGAGCAGGGCTCTCGTCCAAAGAAAGGACGAGTAGAAGATAAAAAAGATCGAGATGGTAAAAAGGTTGGTCCATCAGCACGGAGTCAGCAATACACACCATTGAACATGCCGCTCGAACAAGTCCTCATGCACATCAAGGACGATCCTTCCTTGAAATGGCCGGAGAAAATGAAAGGAGACCCCAATAAGCGCAATAGAAATAAGTATTGTCGTTTCCATAGAGACCACGGGCATGACACGGACGAGTGTTTTGATCTAAAGCAGCAGATTGAGAATCTTATAAGGCAGGGAAAGTTAAGGAGTTTCCTTGGACGAGACCACAAGGACGAGAAATTGAAGGGTAAAGTAGAAGAGTCGTCACGACCGCCCCTCGGAGAAATCAGAGTTATCATAGGGGGAAGTTCAACAGGTCAGTCATCCAAATCCAAAGCCATCACATTTACTGAGGAAGACGCTGAAAGAATTCACCATCCTCACGACGATGCTATCGTCATTACCTTGCTTATTGCAGACTACATGACCAGAAGGGTACTAGTGGATAATGGAAGCTCGGTAGACATTCTATACTTTCCGGCCTTTCAACAGATGAGACTAGGACGAGACCGGCTTCGTCCGGTGAATTCCCCCCTAGTAGGTTTCGGTGGGATGAAGGTGCAACCTGTGGGCACTATTACATTACCAGTGGTAGTGGGGGCATATCCACAGCAAATCACTAAAGAAGTGAACTTTCTTGTAGTAGACTGTTCATCCTCCTACAACGCCATAATTGGAAGGCCAACTTTAAACAGTTGGAAGGCTGTTACATCTACTTACCACCTGTTGGTCAAGTTTCCAACAGATTATGGAGTAGGACAAGTACAAGGTGACCAACTAGCAGCAAGAAAATGTTACCTGGCCACGTTGGCCATGGACGAGCAAGTTCAGACCATGAATATTGAAGACAAGAAAATTGTGGCAGAGCCCACCGAAGGATTAGAAGATATTTCCTTAGATGAGAACAACCCTGTAAGGTGCACCAGGATTGGGGCAGATCTAGAAGAAAAGATTAAGGAGGACCTCGTCCAGTTTTTGAAGAGAAACACTGATGTATTCGCTTGGAGTCATGAAGATATGCCGGGAATAGATCCTAGTATCATCACTCATTGTCTAAATGTATGCCCTTCCTCAAAGCCAGTACGACAAAAGAAAAGGGTGTTTGCTCCTGAAAGAGATAATGCTATTAAAAATGAAATTCAGAAGTTGATAGCAGCGAAGTTTATAAGAGAAGTGCACTATCCAGATTGGTTGGCTAATGTAGTAATGGTCAAAAAGGCGAATGGCAAATGGAGGATGTGTGTAGATTTTACTGATTTAAACAAAGCTTGCCCCAAGGACAGCTATCCATTGCCACGCATTGATCAACTGGTGGATTCTACCGCAGGCGACAAGTTACTTAGTTTTATGGATGCTTCCTCAGGATACAACCAAATAAGGATGGACAAGGCTGACCAGGAGAAGACATCCTTCGTTACTAGTCAAGGCCTATTCTGTTATGAAGTGATGCCCTTCGGTTTGAAAAACGCTGGAGCGACATACTAACGATTGGTCAACCACATGTTCCGCCCTCAGATTGGACAAAATGTGGAAGTCTATGTGGATGACATGTTGGTGAAAAGCCTAGACGAGGGAAAGCATCTGAACGACCTGCAAGAGACCTTCAATACACTCAGGCAGTATAATATGAAGTTAAATCCCAGCAAGTGTGCTTTCGGAGTAGCGTCCGGGAAATTTCTTGGATTCATGGTTTCACACAGAGGGATCGAGGCAAACCCGAAAAAGATTAAAGCCATTCTAGATATGAAGCCTCCGCAAAATATCAAAGAAGTCCAGTCTCTTACCGGGCGAGTTGCTGCCCTCAACAGGTTTATTTCTAAAGCTACTGAAAAATGTTTACCATTTTTCAAGGTCCTAAAGAAAGCATTTGATTGGACGGACGAGTGCCAAAGAGCCTTCCAAGATCTGAAGACGTATCTTGTTAAGGCTCCGTTGCTGAGTCCGTCCGTGATGGGAGAAGAGTTGTTTTTATACTTGGCAGTGACCCCGCACGCCGTGAGCTCAGCATTGATAAGAGAGGAAGGAAAAGTGCAGAAGCCGGTATACTATACTAGCCGGGCGTTTAGAGGAGCAAAGGGATAATATCCGCTAATAGAAAAGCTAGCTTTCACACTTATCACAGCTTCCAGGAAGCTGAGACACTACATCCAAGCCCATGTAATTAATGTTATGACAGACCACCCGCTCAAGAAAGCCATGAACAAGCTGGAAGCCGCGGGACGATTGATTCAGTGGGCCATCGAACTCAGTGAGTTTGACATCCGATACCTACCAAGGCATGCTATAAAGGCTCAGGCCCTGGCAGATTTTATTGCGGAGTTCACACCAAGCTGCGATGACATAGAAGAAATGGAAGACAGTAAGAAATGGGTCGTCCATGTAGATGGCTCGTCCACACAACATGCAGGAGGAATAGGAGTGGTTTTGCAATCCCTTGAAGGAGATAAACTGAAGCATAAGATCCGTCTGCAATACCAAGCAACCAACAATGAAGTTGAGTATGAAGCCCTCCTAAAAGGGTTGGAACTGGCTAAGTCCGTGGAAGCGAAGTCAATACTCGTCCAAGGAGATTCCCAATTGGTCATGGGCCAAATAAATGGAGCGTATTTGGCGAAGGGAGAACAGATGAAAAAATACTTAGTAAAAGTGTTGCAGCTGGTGAAGAAATTCAAAGAAGCTAACTTCGTTCAAATCCCAAGGGAGGAGAACGTGGAAGCAAATACTTTAGCGAAGGAAGCCTCAGCAATTGGGGCTATGGACGAATTCGATGAAGTTCAATACGTCCCAAGTATAGATCTCCCTGAAGTATAGCAAATAGAGAATGAAGAAAATTGGATGACCCCAATAGTATCTTACTTGAAGGACGGGAGGCTTTCAGAAGGGAAGAATGAGGCTAGAAAACTCAGGGTTAGAGCAGCCAAGTATATCCTTATAGACGAGGTTCTGTACAAGAGAGGCTTCTCTCAGCCTTATCTCAGGTGTCTGGCTCTAGACGAAGCAAATTATGTGTTGAGGGAAGTTCATGAAGGAGCATGTGGAAATCATTCGGGAGCCAGATCACTCATCCACAAGGTCGTCCGTGCAGGGTATTACTGGCCAACTATCCAAGCAGATGCAAAAGCTTACGTCAAGGTATGTGACCAGTGCCAACGATTTAGTAATGTTCCCAGAAAACCATCTGAATATCTAACCCCAATGATGGCCCCGTGGCCCTTTGCTTAGTGGGGCTTAGACATCTTGGGTCCTTTTCCCCTTGGAACTAGACAAATGAAATTTTTAGTGGTGGGGATAGACTATTTTACCAAGTGGGTGGAAGCGGAACCCTTAGCAAGTATCACGCAGCAGAACATAAAGAACTTCATCTGGAAGAACATAGTATGCAGGTTTGGGGTGCCCAAAGTACTAATATCCGATAACGGAAGACAATTCGACAATGCCCTTTTCAGGGATTTCTATGAACACTTCGGAATCCAAAATCATTATTCCTCCCCAGCCCATCCTCAAGCGAACGGTCAGGCCGAAGTTACAAACCGATCCTTGTTGAAAATAATCAAGACTCGTCTTGAGGGGGCAAAGGGAGTATGGCCAGATGAGCTACCTGGCGTCCTATGGGCATACAGGACGACGGTGAGAACCCCTACGGGAGAAACACCTTTTAAGCTAGCCTATGGAAGCGAAGCAGTCATACCTGCGGAAGTGCATATGGCTAACCATAGGGTGATGTCATTTCAGGACAAGGATAATGAGTAGCAACTCCGCTTAAACCTTGATTTGGTAGACGAGGTAAGGACGGCTGCAGAACAAAGGACGGTAAGGTACAAAAACCTCATGTGTAGGAGATATGATGCAATGGTGAAGCCAAGAAGATTCAGCATAGGAGACCTCGTCCTGAAAAGAGTTTCACTGGCGACCAAGAACCCAGCTCATGGGAAATTGGGACCTAACTGGGAAGGACCCTACAGAGTTGTCAACTACAAAAGACAAGGATCCTACTACTTGGAGGCCCTGTATGGGAGAAAATTGGAACATCCTTGGAATGTTGAACATCTCAGGAGATACTACCAGTAAAGTGCCACCCTGAATGAGTGTAGTTCTGGGCAAAGACTGAAGCCCGCTTTTCTATTTATTTGTCTACATGTTTTAATGGTATTTCAATGTTATTATGGTGTGATTATGGACGAAGTTATGGTTTGTATTTATTTTCACAATAGGCGTTGGCTTCTTAGCACATGCCTCAATGTTATTATGGTGTGATTATGGACGAAGTTATGGTTTGTATTTATTTTCATGTTAGGCATTTGCTTCTTAGCGCATGCCTCGTCCGTGAACAATGTTTGTGGAATGTACATAATGTTGTGTAAATCCCTGATTTCCATACTTCTGTTCAAATCAACCAACAAAAAGGCTAAAAAGCTCGAGACGAGGAAAATCTCTGAACGTGGAGATGTAACGCCAATAAGCTTCCCTAAGGGTAAAGCAAAATTAAGACATTCTCGTCCATATAATGGACGAGGCTTCCGGGTAAAGCAAAATTAAGACATTCTCGTCCATATAATGGACGAGGCTTCCCTAAGGGTGAAGACATTCTCTTCCATATAATGGACGAGGCTTCCCTAAGGGTGAAGACATTCTCGTCCACCTAACGTACGAGGTAAAAGCGTAATGCATATCCAGACTATGGACGAGGGAATTCATAGACAAGTATCTTAAACTCGTCCAAAGAACTTTGAACAATCCAGTACATGGAGAAGCAAAAATACAAGGTTTAATCCTTGCTTAACATGGCATTCAGACAAGTCTAAAGACGAGTAATGCTAATAACTACTGTTTCATATAAGACGAATTACACAAGAAATTCCAATGAAAAGGGTAGAAGTATATATGAAATATGGACGAGTTAAGCATGAAGTCAAATATGGAAGGAGAAGATCTCGTCCATGCATATATAGAAGAAAAGTAACAACATCCATTCAACTGTTTTTAGGGCGGACGACCAACGTCCAAACACCCTTAACGTAATTACTAGTTTAATAACTTGTCCTAAAAACCATGGACGAGCCTAATGTATTTGAGTTACATCAAAAGGTCCCAAAACTAAGGACCAAATAAAAACAAAGTAAAAATACATGGTCAGAACTCGTCCTCAAGCAGGGGGGGCATTCACCTTGGGATCTTCTTTGGACGGCTGGGTAGAAGCATCATCCTCCACATTAATGTCCTCGGAGCTGGTCTGAAGAAGAGAGCTAGTGGCAGCATTCAAGTTAAGCTTAATGGAGCTGAAGTCCACTTCAGGGAAGTTCTCAACAGCGTCCAACCTGAAGTCCTCAAAACCTGCTGCGTAGTTACGATCCAATAGATCTATGAATTCTTTGGACGCCTTAAACTCAGCAACCACCTCTTCTTTCGTCTTGGAGAGAAGAGCACTCAGCTCGTCATTCTTCTTTTGCATATGATCAAGACGAGTGTCTTTCTCCACTGCATCAGCTTTCAACTCCTTGATTAAATTTTGCCGCTCAGTTGCCTTCTCCTTAGCCTTGGCAGCTATCCCAGCCCATTTCTTATTCTCATCCTTGACGTTTTGGATTGTCGTCTCCAATAAGATCCTCATCTTGTCCAACTCAGTAGCTTGCCTTGACGCTGCGATGAACTTGGACATAGCCTATAAGGGATATATAAAAAAAAAAAAAAAAAAAAGAGCTGGATTAGACAGCAAAAAATCATGAAGTTATAAAGACAAGACGAGAGTAAGGTTACATACCTTAAAAAGATCATGAACACCTAAGTGTTCAAAATCCTTCAAAGACATGTCGTAGCAGACATTTATGTCCTCGTCCTTCACGGCATCCTTGAAGCGTTCCCAAGCCAAGTCCTCGTTCTCAATGATGTTCGAGGGAACCTTCGGAGGCTGGGACGAGACAGATGCAGTCGTCTTAGGAGGGGTCCTGGACGGGGTAGTCTCGATGGGCGTGGATACATCCACATCAACTATTTGGACGAAGGGTTGAGATTGAGGAAGGTTGGGCTTAGTCACTTTGGACGACCCATGCTTAACCCTTTTGTCACGACGGCTAGGGAGACTTCCCAGATCCAAGTTTTTTGGCAGGGACTTCCTTTTGTCCCCAGCGGATGGATGAGCCTGGGATGGGATCTCAGGACGGTTATCCCCAGCCTCTGGCTGAATTTGATTTTGGGCCTCAGGACGATCCCCCTCACTTGCAACCTCTTTACCTTTATTTCCTTTCATTGTTGCCATTCCTAAAAAAAAAAAAAAAGGGGAAGAACTTTTTAGAACTAAAACAAAATATGTGTAAGGCAAGTTCTGAATTTGAAACTTACTTCTTCTCACTGTAATCTCGTGTGCAAGTGCCTCTTCAGAAGGATCAGGGCCTAATCCCCACTTAGCAAGTCGTCTAAGTGTCACCAAAGAATGGAAATCCCTATCTGAGTGCAGACGAGCTCTGTGGACGCGGTCACGGTGAAACTTGCTAAGAGAGGGTCGTCCAACAGCTGAAAAGGAACGAGTAAAGATTAGGCACAAATGAAGAGGATATATATAAAAAGAAAAAAGAGAGAGAGGGGCTTACCCTCAGGACGAAGGTTTCCTAGGTCCCCAGTATAACGACCAAATGAGTCCCGGCCAACGTCCATGGGCTTCCCAGCCCAGAAGCCAGAGACGAAGAAAAACTCCGTTTTCCATTTTCGGTCAGACAAGGGCAGGGACCTAATCAGTCTACAATCTTTGCCCTTGGCTGTAAACTGGTAAAAGCCTAGGGACTGATGAATTTCCGAGGGTTTATAACAATAAAGGAACTCGTCCACAGTGAGAGGACGGTCCCCTCCAAATACCTCCCTCCACAAAACTTGCATAGAGATGATCAATCTCCATGCGTTAGGATTGAACTGACATATTCCTAAACCTAACCTAACTAATAACTCCCTAGTAAAAGCATTTAAAGGAAACCTCAGACCCCCCAAAAGATAAGCTTCATAGACGCCTATCCCAAAATGAGAATCACAGCACCATTCTCCACGGACGGGCAACCTAGGGTTAAACTCATCTGGGATCTGGTACCATGTCCTAAGGTTATTTAGTCTTTGCTCATCTGTTTTGGAAGGGATCTCTACTGCACAACTATACACTGTTACCTCTTCCTCGTCCAAAGAACCAGACGGAGGGACGTTGGACGAGGTGCCTGCCTGAGACCCCGAGGCCTTTCTAAGCTCCTCTTGTATGGCCTCCAAGGGAAATCCAGGGATGCCAGAAACGTATTCTTCGTCCGTGGAGTTTTCCCCATTCTCGTCTGTGGAGTTCCCCCCACTACTATTACTGGAGCGACTAGAACTTGTACTCTGACTACTCTCGTCTTGATACTCGTCTATAGCTTTCTCTAAACTATCACTAGACGACATTTTCTAAAAGAGATCAAAGAAAAACCTAAAAGACGAGAGAAGAAGGAATACCTGGCTTTAAGACGAATGAAGGCTATGGACGCGAGGAAACTCCTAGACGAGGCTCTAGACGAGGAATGTCAAAGAAGATAATCTCGCAAATGTGAAGGGTAATGAGGGAATTCCCCTATTTATAAGCAGCTAACCTGAGCATTTAATATGACGCAACCAATCAAGAAACGACATGTGGCGTTCACCTCGAAAAAATGAATCGACGGGACTCATCGCCAATGAAATGGTGACACGTGGCACATCAACTCACACAGTTAAGGAAGTGACATTAGATTACCCCTTGCACTATAGACGACCAATGTGGACGAGGGGGCAATTGATGATGTAGCAAACCGACCTTATCCCGTCCATGTTCGTCGTCCAAAGAAAGGCGCAGGAACGTGGTTGTTATGTCAACCTCGTCCTTAACAACCTCGTCCATGTCAACCTCGTCCAGTGATACCTCGTCCGTCCATCCTCAAATGACGGACTAGGTTATGGCATCCCAAACGCTTTTAGCCTTAGATGACCCAAATTATCACCAGGAATGAGGAAATCAAACCAGTGCAAGTCAAGTCCAACAAACCGTCGCGAAATGCATATCCAAATAATGTAACTTCCATGGCGGTTATGGAAGTTACCTCCGAATCTATCGAACTCCTCAACAATAGGAACGGTTATCAAATAAATAACTGTTCCCCGCATGCTATATAAGCACTCGCCAACAAGAGGGTAATTCATTCTGAAACTTCCACCAAAAAACGTAGATACTCCTTTTTACTTGAAATTAAGAGAGCGACTGACTTTATCATCGGAGGACCTTTGGCCGGCCTCCACCGGTCTCCTCTGACTGTTTTTTATCTTTTCAGGATATAAGTAACTCAGATCATCAACGTTCGAGACATTCAGCCTTACTGATTTCCTTGTGTTCATCATCATTTTCTCTCTATGGGGCCGCAAGAACATCCATATGACGTGGCGCAACTCGTTCGGACATCGGAGCACCCAAAGTGCCTTTTCCAGCTAAAATGACCAAAATGTCCCTAGTCAACCTAGGGTTGACTAAAGATCAAACAAGGTCAAAATCCACACAAAATACACACCTTTCGTATTTTTTCATCAAACCCGAGTTTCTCAGAGATTTTTAGACACTTTGACCAAGTTTGACCCAAAGTTGACTCCGGGTGGGCCCAAAAGCCCTAATTTTGATCCGGCAAGTGGAATGGGTTGAAACCAATGTCATTGCAAAAATTATCAGATTCTCATTCCAACGACTATTTATGGGTCGAAATCGGAGTTAGAATGGCCGAGATATCAAACCGGGTTAACGCATCGATTAATGAACCACTAACTTCCCAGAGCCATAACTTTTGATCCGACCGTTGGATTTTTGAGTACCATACCTTTTTAGAAACTGAAAATCAAGATATTTCCAAGGGTTTCAAGATCAACCCAATCAGAGGCCTTTCGAGGCCGGCGGTCCTTGAAGAGCCGCCTCAAAATTCGCGCTCGGGGCTATAAATAGCCCCAGGCATGCCCTAGACCAAGGGGACACACATTTTTCTAAAATTTTCTCTCTGCCCAGTTCCTCTCTACGTTTTTTCTCTTTTCAAAACACCCAAAAAAACTCTCAAAACACACATCAAACTTTCTTGATTCTTGCATCTTCACCAACAACACAAGGTAGTGTTCTTGTACTCAATCTTCTTCTCCTTGGTTCTACACTTTGGATTTGGGGTTTAAGGGTGTGGATGTAGCCTTTTTAGCTATCATCCACACCCTTAACCTTCTAAATCTTTTTCTAGCATTTATCTTGTTTTTTTTTAGCTTAAATAACACGATTTATTGCTTTCTCTAGCATGCTTCTTACTTTATGTGTGTTCTTTGCTTAGATCTGTATGTTTATGTGCTCTTTGCCACTTTTTATACTTAGATCTACGTCCTTTCAGGCTTATATATTTAGATCTACATGCTAAGGGTTTTATGCCATGCTTTCCTCTGTTTTGTTTCTCTTTTTGCTTTATTTTGATGTTAGGGTTATATGCTCACATGCTTGATATCATTTCTATGGTTATGCTTCGCTCAGATCTATGTGTTCGTGTGCTTTTTGCCATGTTTTATGCTTAGATTCGCATCCGTACATGCTTACGTGCTTGGATTCATGTTCTTCCATGTTTATGTGCTAGCTTTCACACGTTCACACACGTTGCCATGCTTATATGTCTAGATCTATGTTTTCACATGCTTACGTGCTTGGATCTATGCTTTATGCCATCTTCCTTGTGCTTGTGCGCTCCATGCCATGTTTGTGTGCCTAGGCCTAGACTTGTTTGTCATGCCATGTGCTATTGCAGCCCTTTTGTTCCTTTTATCGCATTTTCTTATGTTTTGGCTTTTTGGTTCGGACTCGATCTAGGCCCTATGGTCTTTGTCATCGTCCATACACCTTGGCCCATATCTAAGGGTTTGGATCACCCGTTTTTAATGTTTGTGCTTGCTTGCTTCTATGCTTTATGCTCGTGTTAGCCTCTCTTGCTCTAGGCTTTGCCACGTTTGGTGCCCTTAGTGGGTTCATGGTTGTGTGGTTACATTCAACGCCCATGAGGCCTTGTTTGGATGTAGCCATTCGGGATGCATCGCCATGATGCTGGTTGCTTCGTGCACACCTATCCCCTTTTTTGCTCCGTGCGACGATTGCTTACCATGCTTTTTTTGTGCCACCCATTGGCTTTATGTGCATCTTTACACGCTTGTTTACATGTTCATGCATGAGTCTTGCTTGTTAGTGTGTCATCCATGCTTCAACATAATGAGGCTATGGACATCAGATCCAAACGTACATTTATCCCTCACGGACACCACCTTTTGTTTGCTCTTGCTTGTTTACCCTTTGCTTGTTGTTTGCTATCTTTCTTGTCTGCTCCTTTGCTTGCATGTTTGCTCGCATCTTGTATGCTATGCTTGTCATTACTATCTTGCTTCTTCATGTTACGCCATTTTGCTATTATCTATGCATCTCTCCCTTTCCATTTTTTGTCTGCTAGTTTCTTGTCTTTGCCTTTGCATGTACACACATGGAGTGAGGACACATGGAGCTAGGCTGTGATCTCCTAGGCGCAAGAAAAAAGGGCGTGGATGCAAGCTTGCCAATATGAGGCGAGCGGCTGTGTTCAATAGGTTTAGGGTTTAGCTTTTCCCTTTGGTTATGTACTCTTTTAAACCCCTTCCTTCCTCCTCCCTTTCTCCCTTAGATGGTTTGTATTACGTGTATCATGCTTTGTACCATTCGTCCTCATCTCTAGAGTATGGCGACCCCTATTTATTTTCCTGCACCTATATTTTGGGCCATGCTCTAAGGATGTAGGCATTTTACTTTCCTGCTCTGTGCTAGCATTGTGCATGATGCATGTATATATATACCTGCTTGCCCTTTTTCGGTGTGATTGTCACGATCCGTGTCACTTAAGGCTAGCGATGCCTAATTTTCGCTGCAAAAGTAAGGTGACTTCTCGCCGGATTTTCGCGGTGGAAATCTGGCACTTCGCCCGAATACCTTAGGAAAGCATAGATTGGGACAACACCCATTCAAAACCAAACCTCAAAGCCCCCATGCATGCAAAGCCCCGAAAGCTAATGCCGAAATCATGTTTTTACTGCCAATCTCCAAAAATTAAGATTTTATCAAAACAAAGAACTATCCTTGGGACAGGCGTTGCGGGGTGCCTAACACCTTCCCCACACGTAACCAAACTTCCGGACTTAAGAATCAAGATTTTTTGCCATCCACATTAGATTAGGAAAAATGACATTTTTTTTCTTAACCTAGGATCGGTAATAAAATCAACTAGAAACAGGTGACCAATCACACCTTAGAAAAACCCAATGATTGGTGGCGACTCCACTTACCTTTGGTAATCACCTAAAATTTGGCCCAGATTCCTGCCATAAAACCAAAGGTAGACCTACCTTCCTCCACCGAGAGAGAGAGAGAGCACCTGAAGCTCCACACGAACAACACGCACGCATATAAATCAGGAGGGGCCTCCAACAGGCCCTGCGCGCACGGGAGCTGTCGCCACGACGGGTGGTTGAACGAAGGCACAGCGGCGGCGGTCTTTTCCGCTTAGTCGGTCGAGGCCGGGCGTCGACAGTGTTCATCTCTTAAACTAGGGGCATTCGGCCATGCCTTATCCCCTCTTTCTGGAACAAGTAAAAAATCACTCATTCATTCTTTTTTTTTTAAAAGAAGAAAAAAAATTCTTTTCAAAAATGAAGGATCATCATGCGCAAGTCTTTAAACTAGGGGCATTCAGCAATGCCTCATTCCAGCAAGAGCAAATTCCATCAGAATTAGTCACATAAGTTTAACTTGTTACTACAAGACTTCATTAGGTGAATTCTAAACTTGTCTCATCTAAAGTTTTTACAAGATCAGAAATAATTCAAAGGACAAAGAGCTAAAAGCTGAGATTAATACAAATTTGTCTAAGAAACGTTTCTTCTTGTTCTTGCAGAAAAAAAAACATAAGTCAAGCATCATTGGTACTCCGAGTCCGCCTGTGCGAAGATCTCCTTGACCCACCTCTAGAGGAGCCACCCTCAGTGTCTCCTTCCTAACTTGCTTAAAACCATGATTCTTGCTGCCGATTCAGAAGTTCAAGATTTCTGATCCTTTCCTCCAAGGATCTTGTGTTGGCATCAGCCAATGCCATTCAGCTCGCCTGAAAAATCAATAAAGACAAGTATTAAATCGATTATCGGGGAAGTCCAAGCAAAGACACTCAGAAAACATCGTCTTATACCCAGCTTGCTTCATTGATCAGCTGCAAACCTCCGATCATCTGCATGCTTTCTTCCACAAGATCAACATCGACCTGAAACAAAAATTTACCAGATCATGAGCAATTCAATGAGCCAAGAAGAAATGAGAACAAGGAACTAAAAGATTCAAGAATACACTGGATCAGGCCAAGGGACATTGGGGGTGTGTTCTGGCCTGTCTAAAGTCATGGAGCTGTACGACCCATCAGGATTTATCACTTCATATTGCCATGCAGGAAAGTGAGGATAGGTTTCCATGAAAGAACTAGAAGAGTCGCTAGCATGGCTAGGAGGAGGATTCTCTTCTCCTTCTTCCTTTTCTTTAGAAGATGAAGCCTGAGAGTGCAACATACAGACATTGTCACAAAGTGGAAATATAAGAAATGAGCATACAAGATGAAATATGACTTGACTTTAGAAGGAAAGAGAGATACCGAGGTGACAGGAATACCAGCAAGACAACCTTGTAGTTGAGTTTTGTTAGGGACACAATTATGTAATTGGCTAATCCTTTGACAAAACGCACTTTACTAGTAATTGGGTAGATTTAGGATGTGTTTAGTACTTCAAGAAACAAGTGTTCAAGTTTAGTATTGAAGCCATGCAAATCTGACCAAGAAACAAGTGAAGAATGTGCTACTCATTAAAGCTCAACAGAAGTCTAGACAAAATCTTTTCTATCGAGAATTACTGCTGAATCTCGACACAAGTTGTATTTGTCGAGAATTACGAAATCAAGTTTTCCAGATCTGATTACATGCATATCCACGAGTATTTGTATAGGGTTTCTTTTCTCACAACCCTAGACATATATAAGGATTATTTTAAGAGCCATCACAAGGGGATGCAAGGTGTTGAAAACAGAATCCATGCATATTGTGACTAGAGATAGAAAGTGCTCTAGTTCATCATATTCACTGTAGAAGCTACTGCGTCTTTACGCCAAGGATTTTGTGACCAAGGAGCTTCTTGATCTTCACTGTTGGATGAACTGAAGAACTTTGCAGCCAACATCTTCCTTAAGTTGGTGTGTTAGTCACGTACTAGGATCCATGCATCATGGTTAGTCATGTACTGGGATTCGTGCATTCAACGGAGAGATTGCCGCTACAATACAAGTCCAATTGGGTATTGGGGTAAGGGTTCAACTATAGGTTGGTATTAGGTATTGGGATTCCTTTTACTTGTAACCGCTTGTTTTGATAATAGTGGATTCTCGGGAGTGGAGACCTTAAATTCACCTAGTGGAGTTTTGCCTCGGTGGTTTTCCCCATTCGTAAACAAATCACCTGTGTCAAACTTATTTTCTCCTGCATTTAACTTAGTTGGTGATTTGTTTGTGCTACCACGTTATTGCATGTTAAATTGACTTAATTAATTAACTTGGATAGTTAATTAATTAATTTGCCAAAGGGGTCAATACATTTTTGGCTATCAAGTTTGAATGAAATCAAAATAAATCCCTGGTGTCCCTGAAACAACATGGCCAATTCGAGTGCAAGCAATCTCTTCATTAGCCAGAAGGTCAGCCAACCGAATGGAGGGACAAGGAGGAACCGAAATTGTTGTAGGAGGACATACGTGTTGAACCTGAGGCAACACCCGATTGCCAAGATACCAATACCTCCCATGGCCACACTCAAACAACACTTGGCGACCATTTAGCTCTAGAGCCCATTCACACTCAGCATACTCCTCACATCCAAGCCAAGGATCCAAAGACATCTGAAAATCACAAAGAACCTAGAATGAAAAGAAGACCAAACCATAATCAAATCATAAAAACCTTTAAACACAAAATCCCAAAAAAAAAAACTCACATTAGCAACAGTTAAATTGTCAATCACCATACGCCAAACTTCCAAAGAACGCTTGGAAGGCGTTGACAAACGGTATTTGGGCAACCAATGGAGAAATCTCGGATATATGCCATCAACATCTTCCTGAACTTGAGGACTGACCCCAAAATAAGCATACATCCAAACCTGAAAAATTAACATACATCATTACGACATAGCCAAAATGATTTTCCAAAACCCACACATAGCCCAAAAATTCCAAACCTCACCTGCCAAACAAACGGTGCACCTCCTAAGCTTGAGAGACTACGCCTAGAAAGTTGAGTCATAAAATGCAAGAGGATTATATAAGCCATGCCACCCCAATCATAATTTTTGATCTGGTCAATATCCCTCAGACTCCACAAATAGCGCAAGCTCACAGTACTGCCCAAGTCTGGACATAAGAAAGTCCCAATGAAGAGAAGTATGAAGATGCGTGTACCCATTGCCACAATTTTACAGCTCTCAATATTCTCATACAGCCACATTAGAGAGACATTTTTACTCTTAAACTTTGAAGGCACTATGCCTAAAAGACTCTTAATCTCTTTTGGAGTAAGGAAATCATTGACCTTGATTCTTTTACCGCCTAATCTTAAGCCAGTGATGACAGAGAAGTCGTAAGGTGTCAACATTACTTCACCAATGCCTAGAAAATGGAATGTGCATGTGGTATCCCAAAACCGTTCTGACAAAGCAAGGAGCAACTGGAGATCCTTGTACTCATGAGTCTCCTGATTCAATAAAGCTTCGAAGAAAGTCTAAAAGCCCGCGTCATTAATGATGTTCTTGATATCCGGAGACAATATTTCTCATATGCCTTTCAGCATTTGAAGGCTACCTCGGCTTTTGAGGTTCTGCAAAATGAAGTTTAACCCATCATCAGGAGGTTCAAGAAAAATCTCATGCCCCAACAAAAATTTTCCATGATAAAAAATCTCATGCCCCAAAAAAAATTTTCCATGACCAAACTTACAAGTCCAACAAAAATTTTCCATGACCAAAAAACTTACATGTCCAACAAATATTTTCCATAACCAAAATTACATGTCCAACACAAAAATGCATACCACCACAAAATCTTTCCATATCCATACCCATAAAATTTTTTCCATGATCATGAAATAAGACTTACACATTCTAGTAAAATTTCCGATTCATCAAAAAATAAATTTGTTCAACCAAGCCTACACAACAAATTTCCATAACTTCAATGCCCCAAAATTCAAGTCTAAATTCATCCAACAATACCACATGACATACATTGCCAAAATTCATGAGCCATCAACATTGTCCAAATTTCACCATGTCAAATAGTTCAACAATTCAAAATGTCCCCAAAGCCAAGATTACAACATGATCAACCATGCAATGTCCAAAATTTCAACAAGAGCAAATAAAAACCAAATTACAATGTCTCAACACCAAACTCTCAATGAAACATGAAATCAACAAATTTCCCAACAAAGAAGTAAAAAAAAAAAAACTCACCTTGAAGTCCATTTTGGAGTATGGAGCATGGGTCTTGAAGGAGCCCTTCTTCATCATTCCATTCAAGAGATGGGTGGTATTTTTTCCCATTAAAAGGGAGAAAGGAAGACCTATTGGAAGATGATGTCATTGGTAATGCAAAGAAAAGGGGAGTTTGGAAATGAGTTTCACAAAATGGGTGTATAGCAAAAATGGCCAAGAACACAAAGATCTGAAAAGATTTTGGAGAGGATGAGTGAAGGAAGGTTGAGAAGCTTAGGAAAGAGATTTTTTTAAAGGAGAAATGGTGTAGTGAGGGAGAAAATGCAAGTGGAAGGGGAGAGTGAATAGTGATAATGGAGGAAGAGAGAAAAGTGAGGAAAGAAGAGGGAAAGCAAAAAAGAAAAAAGAAAAAGAAGACAAAGACATGGGGGCCAAAAATCCCCCCCCCCACATTTTACCACTTGAGTTGCTGAGTCAACTTAGGTTAAAAAATTTCCCTTTTTCTTTTTTTTTAAGAAAATAAAAAAATCAAGAAGGATGGAGGAAAATTTTTCAAAGTTTCAAAAACACATAGATGACATCAATTGCAAAAATTTTTTGTGACTTTGAAGAAAAAAATTCTTGGAGATGATCAAGGACAAAGATACCATTTTTTTAAGACAAGAGTTTTAAACTCTCAATTCCAAATTTCAAACTTTCAATTCCAAGTTTCAAATTCCAAATTCTAAGTTTCAAGTTTCAAATTCCAAATCCTAAGTTTCAAGTTTCAAATTCTAAGTCTCAAATTTCAAAGATAAAATCTTTTTCAAAGGACTACAAAAATCAATCAAAGTTTTTCTTGCTAAAAATGGAAAAATTAAAATCAAGAAGGAACAAATGAAAATCACACATCTCAAAATAATGGAACAACAAAGCACTCATCATTTAAAGTCTAATCCCAAACTTTGGTCTTTTGCAGGCAAAATCCCATTCAGGTCAAGGTAAAGAAGCCCCTTGGTCGTCATAGTTCAAGATTGAGATAGCGAAGCCTCTCAATCACCCTAGGTTCCAAGGTAGAGAAGCCCCTTGGTTACCTTCCATTCAGATCGAGGTAGAGAAGCCCCTTGGTTGCCACAATCTAGGTTCCGAGGTAGAGAAGCCCCTTAGTCGCTACAATCCAGATCGAGGTAGAAAAGCCCTTTGGTCACCACAATCTAGGTTCCGAGGTAGAGAAGCCCATTGGTTACCTTCCATTCAGATCGAGGTAGAAAAGCCCCTTGGTCGCCACAATTCAAGATTGAGATAGAGAAGCCTCTCGATCATTCCAGGTTCCGAGGTATAAAAGCCCCTTGGTTGCCACAATCCAGGTTTTGAGGTAGAGAAGCCCCTTGGTTACCTTCCATTAAGATCGAGGTAGAGAAGCCCCTTGGTTGCCACAATCCAGGTTCCGAGGTATAGAAGCCCCTTGGTTACCTTCCATCAAGATCAAGGTAGAGAAGCCCTTTGGTCACCACAATCTAGGTTTTGAGGTAGAGAAACCCCTTGGTTACCTTCCATCAAGACCAAGGTAGAGAAGCCCCTTGATCGCCACAATCCAGGTTCCGAGGTAGAGAAGCCCCTTGGTTACCTTCCATCAAGATCGAGGTAAAGAAGCCCCTTAGTCATCACAATCTAGGTACCGAGGTAGAGAAGCCCCTTGGTTGCCCTCCATTAAGATCGAGGTAGAGAAGCCCCTTAGTCGTCACAATTCAAGATTGAGATAGAGAAGCCTCTCAATCGCCCCAAGTTCCGAGGTAGAGAAGCCCCTTGATTACCTTCCATTCAGATCGAGGTAGAAAAGCCCCTTGATCGACCCCCCACATTCAAACTGAGATAGAGAAGCCTCTCGGTCAACCCAGATTTCAAGATTCACTTCAGATTTATCAGTTATCAATTAGGTAAAGTATTCACAATTTTCATTTTTCAAAAACAGCAAACCACTAGTTCTATGTTCCAAAGTTTTAGGTTCTAGGGCTAGGTAATCTTTAAAAAGTCAACCTCAATTAAATCATGACTGCTAAAATCAGTGTCCATTCATATAGAGGGGCATTCAAATCAGTGTCCATTCATGGCTGCTAAAATCAATTAAATCATGGCTGCTAAAATCAGTGTCCATTCAAAAAGTCAACCTCGCTTTGCAAACTCTGTTAATGAGGGGCATTTGTAGACACTCGATTTTACACCTATAATTTAATCAAGGAAGATGGCTAGAATGACCATTCATATACCCGAAAAAAATTCATAGTTGCATTACATGCATTAATTCATTCATTGCATATCATTAAAATGATCTTGAGATTCTAACGGTCGCGACGGTATGCCGGATTTCCAAATCAGATCGTCAAATTGAAAGATATCACATGATCAAGTTTGCACGGTCTACATGCATTTTGTTTGGGTGGAACCAGCCACGCACGGTTAATTTAAATTAATTCTGATTGGTTAGACAATTAAAATTAATAAAATAATTTTGTGATTGGTTGTTAGTTAGTGTCAAAAATAGACTTGCATGCATGGGAATAAAGAGGATAATCAGATAACAACAAAATTGTGGATAATCAAGACTTTTTGGAGTGTTTATCTACAAGATAATCATTGCTGAAAAGACCTAAATCATCAGAAAAGGAGTTTAATTTTTAGAATATGGATTAAAAATGCATCTAAGTGCAAGTCCCAGCTCAAAAAACCTTAAAACAGGAGTCCAAAATGGACTAAAACTCAAACGCGGGTCCAGCACCCAAGAGGGCCATTCGACACTCCATCGGCACTGCCGATTGGCACAAATCCGAGGTCCAGCCCGAGGGCTTCTAGATTGAGATAAACCTTACCTTTTTCGATTTTTTAGAGATAAGGACGTGTCCCAGTTCATATTTTGATCATTTAGCTAATTTTTCGAACATCCCAGCCTCTATAAATAGAGGATGCCTCTCAAAATTCAAGACACTTTTTCACGCTTTCTGACACCCCCTCTTTCTGGCTCTTCTCTTCTTTTCAATTCTCTCTTACGTTAAAGATGTTCTGGAGGCTCTTGCCTTAGGAATTTCTTTTCGGTAAGTAAAATATTTTAGGCTTCAAAGAGTTGAATAAATTTCTTTGAATCCTAAAATATACTTTCACTAAGAAGAGCACGCATGCAAGAGGTAGTTAATTTCTTTTCTTTTTCCAGTCTTCTCTATTAATTTTGTTTGATGATGCATCTTTGATTATTTCTGATTCTAGATATAATTGCCATGTTTTGTTTAAAATTTTTCTTTAAATATGTTCTTAGATGATTGTTTGTTATGATTTTTTCTTTTGAATCTCAAAATCTGCTATCAAAGATTTTTTTTTTAAACACATAAAATAGATTTGAATTTTTCAGATCTGATTTTTTAACTCTAAAAACTGGTCTGTGTTTTCATTAAATGCAGATCTGATTTTTTAAAACTCTCAAAACTAATCTGTATTTTCATTAAATGTAGATCTGATTTTTTAACTCTAAAAACTTATCTGCATTTTCATTAAATGCAGACTGATTTTTTTTTAACTCTCAAAACTAATCTGTATTTTCATTAAATGTAGATATGATTTTTTAAAACTCTCAAATCTGATCTGTATTTTCATTAAATGCAAATCTGATTTTTTAAAACTTTAAAAAATGATCAGTATTTTCATTAAATACAAATCAATTTTTTTTATTAACTTTCAAAACTGATCCGCATTTTCATTAAATATAGATCTGATTTTTTTAGAAACGGTTTCCTTTGTGACACAATTGCAGATTTTGAAATTTAAAAGAAGAAATTAAAAATTAGGTTCAAGTTTTTTTAATATGTGATGCATGTAGAATAAATTTATCTCATGAGTGTGAATCCTCTTTCAAAAAGTCTTTTTTATGTTATGTCCAACAACAAATCTGTTTTTTTTTATATATATATAAACCAAAAATCATTTTTTTTTACTGTTCAAGACAGATCTGATATTTTTCTTTACAAATCTAATGTTTTTATCCATATAAAAACAGATCTGATTTTTCTTTACAAATCAAAATTTTTTATTCACTAAACAAATCTGAATTTTTGTAAAAAAGAGGATACATTTATAAGATAAATTTACTTGAATTAATTTCAGTCAATGTCTATCATGTATGTTCAACATATCATTCACATCATGCAAAAAGGGTATATTGGTCATTAGAGTCTAGAAGACCAGACTCTGTCTGGGCGGAATGGGTGCCTAACACCTTCCTATTCTGTAACCTAGCCTTTGAACTTAGGTTTTTGGATAGGTAGATTAGTATCTTATTTTTTATTTTTGGTAGATTGTAATTAGGAAAAAAAACTTTGTATTCTTTGACATAGATTGTAACAATGACTTAAAGTATTGTAAGGTTTAATTTACCAAGATTCTATTTATCTTTGTTCAATCAATGACAATGAGGTATCTTGAGAGAGAGAAATAATGAAGTAAATGAGTTGGCCTATCAATTTGATCTTGTTTTGACACATAGCTTGTTTCTCTGCAAAATCCCCTATTTAATATTTTTTTTTGTGTTTTTTATGTTTTTTTTTTTTTTTTGGAGGTGAGAGACATAGAAGGGAAGAGAAAATACATTTTTCCCCTTGATTTTAACGGAGGTGGGTAACGGAGACTAAACAGAGTTAAGCATAGGTGGGCAAAATGTTAAGTTTTAAACTACGAGTTGTCAAGGTGCAAACGGGCCAAAACCAAAAGTGAGTTTATTGTAATTTGCCCATTTTTATTTTATGAGACCCAATAAAATGGTTAAGAGAGAAATTGGTTTGTCTGCCCATGGCCAAGCCCATTTGAATAATCCATTATTCACCATTTATGAATTAAAACAAAAAATAATAAAAACTAGAAGATATCTACCCATTTAAAAATGGGTTAAAATTAAATAAAAAAACAAGACTTGGGAAGTGCTTGACAGCAAGCATTGGTGGTTGACAATAAAGCAAGCAGCAAAGAAGAAGACTTCAAAGGCGAAAATGCAGAAACAACGTCGTCAAAAATGAAAAATGCAAATGCAAAGAGAGAGAGAGAGAGAAAATAAGGACAGGAAGATGGCGGAGTGATCTCATCTGATAGCATCTCACGTGGTTGAAGCTTCAGCCTTCAACAATGGCTCTAAACTTGTAAGAACCCAAAAAAAAAAAAAAAAAAAAAAAAAAATCTCTAACGGTCTGACCTGTGAGAACCGTTTATGCTTTTCAGACTCAGAAGGTTCAACCACGGTTGGCACGATTCACTGACTTTCCTTACATAGGCCAGTTCTTGGAGTTTAAAGAACCGTGTTGGTGAATAGTTTTTGGTTAATCCGGTTGGACCGTACGGTCCGGTCCGAGTTTCAAAACCATGTCAGAGATGTTATCACTGAAAAATAAATGAACTTGTATTACACTAAATAGTTCTTAGCATGTCAATCACTGCAACCCTTGGATAAAAAAATTATATATTGGACATAATAAAGATGAAGATAAAGGAAACGATGACTAATTAATTTTGGTTTAAATGGCATCTTCTCTCTCTACTCATTGGGTATATGTTAGGATTAGTGCCTTTAAATCCTATTGTATGATGCTACGTATGATATTAAGTATCACATTATGTATGACTTAATATTGTGATTGATAAAGTTGTTTTATTATTATCTAAAATGATGGTAACATGAATATTTGGACATTATCATATAGTCCATGAGATGCATAGTATGTGATTTATGTGAAAGTCACAGAAGATATAAATCACAAGTTCTTTGTAAACTCAGAATTTTAGTTCGTAGTCGGTGATGAAATTGGGCATTTCATCTGCGAAGACTATAACATATCAACTAAGATGATTTGTCTTGATCATGAAAGTGAAGACTTCTAGTTGATGTGTTGATATGTTTTAAGAGTTAAGTCATATTGAACTGGACCGCTGTGAGATTTATTATTCTCCTAAAGACTGTCAAATGAATAATAAATCTCACAACTTATATTTTCATGAAATCTTAATCCTGAGAGAATAATGGACCTGATCATGGAGTATAGGTTGCTTTGATATATCAGGAGTGAGATCTAAAGTAACGGTCAAAACCTCAGTATGTTGGGCAGCCACATTTAGTGATGATGGAACATATATTCTCAAGATGGAATTCATAATCTCTTAACGAAGATATAAAATATTCTCTTGAGATAAGTTTAATAAGTTCAGTTATTCGAAGAGTTAGGCCTAACCACTTATAAAAGAAATTACTAAAGTATATATTTATGAAATTGGTTTTCATAAATATGTGATGAATAACTTAAAAGGATTAAACCGGGTACTCAAGGATCAAGATGTAGTAATCTACAAAGTGGTAGTCTTCATTCATGACTTTGTATTACTACGAATATTTTATGAAGGGGTTGTATATATAATAAAGTCTTGGGATATAATTTATTAATAAGGCCTAGAGTGCAATTATATTTATATAGTGGTATTAAATATAATTAATGGTAACTTTGGACTTGTCAAGAGTTGACAGAAAAGCTCAAGGCCCATTGGAGCTAGTGTTTTATTTGTTCCCTTTTGGTCCCACTTCAAGCCACATACTAAAGCCCAATTGGAAAAGCCCAAAAGGCTAGCCCAATTAGATAATCAGTTATATGGAGAGAAACATACAAAATTTTTGTAAGAGAGAACTAAAAACAATTTGTATGTGAGTGTTGGACACTCTCTGTATTTCTCTTCTGAAAAAATTCATAGAAACTGATTGAGAGACCACACTTCTTGGGCACAAGTGGAATTGGAGTAAAGATGAAAAGTGTTCTCAAGAACTTCTAATCTTTGGTTTTGAAATTCACCACACCAAGGTACACTCTCTTATTCTTGAATTCTGAAATTTACATAGTACATGTTATCAATTGCGAATGAGGTAGATCCGTTAATTTTCCGTTGCATATGTTTTGTATGCGATACAAATATGTATTTTTCCATCAGTATATATATATATATATAGTTCTATAAAAGAAAACTCTGAATTAATTAACATGGTATTCAGGATTTGGCTAGATTTATTCCAATATCAAAGATTGAGCTAATTATTATCCAAATTAAAAATACAAATTGGATTATATAAGTCATTATGGCATGTTAGAAAGGGGGTTCTAGTATTCTTAATTAATTAATGGTGGAGAGATTTGAAAGTCAATTGCTTAATGAGGAATAATATTGTAAAGAAAATTTGAAAGTGAGGAGCATTCGATATAATACACTTGAAATATGTATTACCCATTGCCGTCATGTGGTGTGGAGTCGATGAGCCCACACCGGAGATCCCCCTTTTTTATTTAGCAAAAAAAAAAAAAAAAACACCTGAATTATGTATTCCTCTCATCCCTGTATAGAATATTTTCACCAGTTCAATTTTTTTTAATTTTTTTTTAGGGGTGAGAAGTTTAATTTTATTGACTTGCTAGTTGACATGAAGTGAAGTTTAATACATTATTTTTCTTTTTTATGCACTTATTATGCATATCCTGTGTATTAGGGTTACAAATTTTGTTTGTTTTTAATGAAATTGTCTGCCTATTAAATTTTTTTTTTGAAATAAGTTCATTAAGAAGAAGGGGGAATTACATAAAAAGACCAAAACTTTACCCTATTTCAAATTAGTTCTTAACTTTTAAGTTTTTAAGTTTTTCAATTAAAATCTTAAACTTATTGAAACTGTTCTCGATATAACTCTCACCATTCATCTTCATTATTCATTTCTGTTAATATGAGCAGTAATACTAATAGGAGAGATTATAAGTTTTGATTTCTTGACAATCACTTTTTCACTTTAAGCTAACACTTTTTCTTTTATTTTTTATTTTTTTATTTTTTTATTTTTTTATTTTTTTTGAGAAAGAAGACATTGAACTTCATTAAAAAATATCAGCCATGGTTGGCTAACAATACAGAGTAGAGGTGTGGAGGAACATCCTCCATCCACACCGTAAAACCTACAACATCTCTTGCATGTTTAGCTAGGTTATGAGCAATAGAATTGCCAAGTCTGTGAGTGTGGGAAAATGAAATACAATTGACATCTGTAGAAGTCTTGGCCAAAGCAAGAATCTAACCAAATGGAGATAAAGAATCTTCATTACTCTTGAGAGCTTTTATTACCAGTTCGGAATCGCCTTCCAAGATGAATTTAGAGAAGCTAAGTTCTTGAGCAAAGGATATTGTCCTTACCGCTGCCAAGGCTTCAACCAGATCAGAAGAGAAAGGTAGCTGAATTTGTTCTGAGAGGGAAGCAATCGCCTGTCCATGATCGTTGTGGATTATAACACCCAAACTAGCCCTGTCAATATCTTTGAATGTTGCGCCATCAAAGTTAACTTTGAGAGAACTTTCAGGTGGAGGGGGTCTATGAAACCCGACTGGAGGTTGTTGATGCCCACTTTTGACAAAGGGCCCAACAGCAGAAGAAGCCAATATAGAAAAGGTGGGAAATGGAAAATAGTAAAGGAATAAGGAAGCATGCCCAGTAGGCTGAAATGGCATGGGAAAGGTAAAATAGTAAGGGAATAAGGAAGCAAGCCCAGCAGGCTGAAATGGTAGGATTGATGGCTAGCAGGCCCACAAAAATAAAAATAAAAAGGTAAAGGGGGAGTAAATGGGCCAAGGAATCCCCAAGGAATGAAGTAGCAAGCCCATGGAAATAATAAGAAGTAAAGAGGAAGTAAATGGGCCGAGGAAGCCCGGGAAATGAATTAGTAAACTCATTGGATTGGCTTAGAGGCCAATAAACTCGAAAAGTAATAAGAGGTAAGGATGTGGTAATTGGGCTATGGAAGCCTAAAGGATCTAGCAAAAATACCATGGGAGTAAAAAAGGTAAAGAAGAAGTAAATGGGTCGAGGAAGCCCGAGGAATGAAATAATGAAATGCGCTGGCATAGCAGGAATGTTGGCCAATAAGGCCCAAAAGAGGTAAAGATGTGGGAAGTAGGCTAAAGAAGCCCTGAGCAAAAGATTGATAAAGAAGTGGGCTGGCACGGCAGGAGCATCAGCTCGTAAGCCCACGGGGTAACAAGAAATAAAAAGAGAGGTAAAGCTATAGCAGGAACAATGAAGTGATATGGCAAGATCAATAGCCAAGAAGCCCACAAAAGAAAAAACATGGGCTCTGCAGAAAGATGAGGGCCTTTACCCAAGCAACGTCCAGTCCAAGGAAAGGATGAAAGGCAGGGAACATGAGCCCAAAAGCCCACACATCCTTCACGCCATAAGAGATAAACACCAACCAGAACATACAGTAGAATAAAAAAAACACGGAGATAGTAGAAATGGTGTGAAGGCCAAAAAGAAACAAATTCAGATGGAGTGGAGCATGCACAAAGGGCCAAGGCACCACCTACTTGTACCCAGCCAATACATGGGAGGTGGGCCACAGGTCAAGGTATTCAGAGGGTGTGGTCTGGTGGTAGGGAGAAAGACGGGTCTATTTTAGGGTTTCCGCTCAAACTTCTTTGGGGAGAGATGTCCTGCTGGGATGGCATCTCACCCAAAAGAAGTAAATAGAGGTTGGGACCACTTGATGCATGCCATAGAGGTAGGTAATAGAGATACTTGATCCTTATCCAAATGAGAGTAGTGAAAAATAGAGAAAGGTAAGAAATAAGACAAGCAATTTTGTCTGGGAATGAAGAGTAGTGCAACCAACACATTCAGAGTAGTGGTAGTGGTTGATCAGCTAGCAGGCCAGTGGGCAGTCTCGGAAGGACACCTATAAGGAGCCAAAAGCAGTTAAGGGGTAAAAATGGTAAATCCTACCATGGCAGATAGTATAAAAAGTGGTTGCTATGAACAGTAAAAAGGGGACAGGAGGGAAAGAAAGAAAAGGAGATAGAACAAAATAGAAAAAGAGAGAAAAAGAAGCATGAGTGGTAGGAATAGAGGCATGCATCAATAGACTACCCATTTCTCTCTCTCTCTCGACAGACCCACTCTCTAAGAGATTGAGGATTGAAGCTTAAACCATTTAGGTCCTTTTTCCAAAGTGCGTAACTTCTATGGCAGAAGCCTTCTTTGAGGTTACTCACATTGGGGATCGGTTCCCTTCTTGGATTTCCATCTGCTAAGAAACTAAGCTTACTTTTCTGGCAGACAAGCAGTGCTTGCTGGCTGAATAGTTTACAATTATTATCTGTTTGCTGTAGTGTTATTTTTATTATTGTATTATCCTGCCATAACTTTATCAAGCCACTTTCCCTTATTTAGGTGTTAATGTTATTTGTTTAGTATCTTAGTTATTCTGCCGTATTATATTCCTGCTATAACATTTGCAACAGCCGTTTCTGCTGTGGGCGGGTACACTCAATACCTCTACCAAGACATGTCCATATTGGGATGGCTCGACTTGTGCACAAATTGGCCTAAAATGAGTTTCATTTAGGTTAGCCCCAACTCTCTTACCTCAGATCCATGGGCTGTAGCATAGCAGGAGAAACCAAAGCCTAACAACACAATAAAAAAGGCCACCACATTTAAATTGGCAACTCCATTGGGGAGTTAGGAAAAATACAAGGAAAGCAAATAAATTCCTTGCAAGTTATACCCCCAAGATCAAAGACGACGCAAAATATGAGTGTCGTGCCATCGCAGGCAAAATCAAGGCTAGCCACACTGCACCAACCCAATCAAGTAGAGGGTGCTAATGGAGCGGGGGCTGGGCCACAACAGTAGCAACAAAGGAACCCTGCTAACAATACTAACTTCTTCATTAATGTAATACTGTCTGTACAGCATTCCTACCAGCAGCTAATGGAGGAAATACCCCAGCTGAAGGTAGACAAGACTAAGGAAAAAGGGAGCCAACATGACCCCAAGCACGTAGCAGACAAAGAAGAAACCCCTGTGGGCGGTTGCCTATAGAACACAAAACAGCGTTTCATCACGATGGCTGACATCGTAGCACTGTTGGAGCAAGAAAAGGCCAAGGCAACCAAGGAAAGATTTTATGCACGGAGACCTCCCTATCCACAGAGGATACTTAGCAAGCCGTATCTCGAAAGATATTAGTCGCAAAACTCTGCATAGTATGATGGCAGAAGGGGAAGCATTGTTGAGCACGTAAGTAAGTTTATTGATACCCTTGGTCCCTACGCAATAGACGAGGACCTTTGCCTCTGAGAGTTCTCAAAGTCTTTACGTGACCGGGCATATACCTAGTACACATGCTTGAAGCCAGAATCAATCCCAACGTGGGATGATATGGTAGACGTGTTCTGCACCAAGTATTTCCATGGAGAAGAAACGATAACACTCGCGACTCTGTAAGTTACTAAGCAAAAAAGTGGTGAAGACTTGATGGAGTACATCAAAAGGTTTAGGGACATAGCCCTCGATTACTATGACCACTGTGAAAAGAAGACACTGGTGGAAATGTGCATGGGCAATATGATCATGAAGTATAGAGTTGTCCTAGAAAACTTGGAAATTTCACAGTTTGTGCAGCTATTGCAAAAGGCTAGGAAGACTGCCCAATCAGTCAAACCTAGTTCTAATAAGCCCAAAGAGTGTAGATCCACATCGCGGGCCATGACAGTGTCCACCGGCGAGAAAAAAAGGAAGTTAGAAGGAAGGGAGTATGAGAGCCCTCCGCCAATACCATGCACAACAAAGGAGTTAGACGTGCTCCTAGACAAATGGATTGCAGGTGGAGTTTTTAAACCCAATCAAGTCTCTAGAGAGCCCACTGAAGAAGAATGGAGGGACCCGCGTTTCTGCTGTCTGTATAATTATGTGCAACACGCCATCACATAATGCTAGGCACACCGCAGACTAGTGCACCGCAAAATTAGAGAGGGAACCCTTGAGTTGCCCCAACTAGAAGTGCAAAGAAACCCCCTCCCCAATCATAAAGGGAATGGGGTAGCAGCAGTTGTCATTTGCGCAGAAGTTTCCTATCATATACTGCTGGGAAGGCCATGGTTGCACAAGCCTCGCCTAATTCCATCCACCTACCACCAGTGTGTGAAAGGGAGATTGAATGGTAGGATGATACGAATAGCAATAAACCCATCCCTATTCGAGTAGGCAGAGGCCCATTTGGTCGAGACCATGTTATATGACGAATGAGCGCCTTCCAAATAGAGTTTAGTATCTTAGCCGCAAGGCACCTTTGTCCCCAAGTGGGAGAACATCCAGGATGACCCAAAGCCTGACTTGAGAGAGTTGTTGATGCAGAAGAGGAAAAAGAAAGAAGCACCAACTTCGAAGCTAGATAGTACGCCACGATGTGTTAAGGTTCGAACACCTGACGGCAGGATAGTATATAAACTATGAAGGTGCGCGAGGCCTATCTGCAGTATGCAAGGGGGTCTCGGAGAAGGGTCATAGCATAAGAACCTAGTATGCTGTGTGGCCTAGGATGGTTGAGGGGAAGAAAGTGACACGGAAAATGAAAAGGAGATTGCGGCAGAAAAAGACGCGCAAGTAATGGCAGAAGAAAAGCTAGAAGAGATTGTCTTGGGCATGGACCCATAAAAGTCGAGATCAATTTCAATAAGCTCAAAGTTGTCGGAAGAAGAAAATGCAGAATTGAACCTGCTATTAAAACAATTCCGAGATGTTTTTGCATGGGATTACAGCAATATGCTTGGGCTAGACCCAGGGCTAATGATACACACACTCAATGTAGATCTTAAGGCCAAGCCAGTGGCTCAGCCTGCCAGGGTGTTTCACATTGAAATAAATAAGTAGATAGTGAAGGAAGTGCAAAAATTATTTGCATCCGGTTTCATCAAACCGATCTAACACCTACGGTGGTTGTATAACATTGTACTTGTGAAAAAGAAAAACGGGCAGATACGATGCTGTGTCGATTTCAGAAATCTTAGTCGGGTTTGCCCCAAAGATGAGATCCCATTGCCCAACATGGACCTGCTAATGGATTTTGCCGTGGGGAATGCCATGTTTTCCTTTATGGACAGATTTAGCAGGTACAATCAGATTCGGATGGCACCGAAGGATGCGGAGAAAATTGCTTTCAAGACGCATATCGATAACTTTTACTACACAATAATGCCCTTTGGGCTAAAAAATGCAGGTGCAACTTATCAGCACACAATGACCGCCATATTTCATGACATGATGCACCAAGAACTAGAGGACTATGTGGACGACATAGTGGTGAAATTGAGAAGGCGAAAAGATCATGTCAAGGTGTTAAGAAAGGTATTCGAAAGGTGCAGACTTTTCAAGCTAAGAATGAACCCACTGAAATGAGCCTTTGGAGTGTCTGTTGGGAAATTTCTGGGATTTCTGGTTCACAGCAGTGGGATAGATGTTGATCCAGCCAAGGCAATGGCAATAACAACCATGAAGCCACTAGCCACAGTCAAGGGGTTGAAAAGTTTCCTTGGCAAAGTCTCCTACATCAGGAGGTTATCCCTAGTTTAGCATCAATCACTTCAACTTTTATGAAGTCACTAAAGAAAGGACAAGGCTTTAAGTAGGGGGAAACATAGTGTGGTGGGCCTTTTTGTGTCTTGGGCTGGATTACTCCTGCTGTACCACGGCCTTGTGATCCTGAGTAGGAGAGTCGGGACTGGCCTAACTAAAACACACCTTAGGCCAGCTTATGCGCAAGTTGGGCCCTTCTTGTGTCGATGCGCCCTGGCAGAAGTCTTGAGCATGTTACGTGCTCATGGCAAGAAGCACTATTACAAAATGTTATAGTAGGAAAAACACAACACAGTAGGATGACTAAAATACTTTAACTAAAATATTTTCTACTAGCAACAATAATACATGAACAGTTCCACAAAGGAAAAGTATCACAACGTGATAACGGCAGGAATAGATTAATAGCAAAAAGTCACGTTAGTCCCTAATCAAACATGGCAAAAGAAAAGAAGATTAGTCTGCTAAAGGAATGGGCTTAGCTCTTTAGCAGATTCAAATCCAAAAAGGGGAACCAATCTCCAATGTGGGTAACCTTAGAGGGGAATCTGATTGTAGAAGTTACCCACTTTGGAAAATGGACCTAAATGGCTTGATCTCAAATTCTTAACTCATTAGAGAGTGGGCTATTGAGAGGGAGAAAAGGGGATAGCCTATTGATGCATGCTTTTACTCCTATCATTCATATTTTTCTTCATTACTCTTGGTTTTCTGTTTTTCTTTCTTTCTCTTGTTTTTCTCTGTTTTCTTCTTTTTTTTCTTTTCTCTTCTTTTTCCTCACCTCTTCTCTCGTTGTTCTTGTTGTTTTTTTACTATGCACGTCTATGGCCTTTTTACACTACCTGCCATGATAGGATTTAACATTTTTACCCCTTAACCACTTTTGGCCCGTTATGGGTGTCCTTCCAAGACTGCCCATTGGTCTGCCGGCTGCCCAGCCACCACCACTACACTGTGTTGGCTGTGCCACACCTCATTCCTAGAAAAAAGTGGTTTTATTTTATTTTTTACTTCCCTTGACACTCTCATCCAGATAAGGGCTGGACTTCTCCCTTACCAACCTCTATAGCATGCACTTAATGATTCCAGCTCATGTTTATCTCTTTTAGGTGAAATGTCATCCCAGCAAGACATTTTTCCTAAAAGAGCTTGAGTGGGAATCCCAAAATAGGCTTCCCCTTCTCCCTACCACCAGACCACACCCTTTCTTACCTCTGACCCGTAGCCCACCTCCCCTGTATTGGCTGGGTATAGGTAGGTGGTTTCTGAGCCTTGTTTGTATGCTCCACTTCCATATGAGTCCACTGCCTTTTTGGCTCTCACGCGTTTGCCATTGCCCCCAGGTTTGTATGGCTCTACTGTATGCTCTGGTGCTTGTTTTACTCTTGCGGTGTGAATGAGTTTTTAAGTCTTCATTCTCTGCATCCCATTTCTTCCTCGGGACGAGCATTGCTTGGGTGTGGGATTTCTCTTCTTTAATTCGGCCCATGTCTCTTTTCACCCTTTGTCTGTGGGTTGGCTAGTGCTCCTACCATGCCACTGCATTGTTCCTACTATGATATCATTTACCCTTGTTTGTCTTGTTATTACTTCTGGGCTTACGGGCTGAAGCGCCTACCATGCCAATTTCTCATATTATTCCTTCTTTTAGTCTTTATTGCCCAGCATTCCTGCTAGGCCAGTTCATTCAACATCTTAGGCTTCCCCGGCCCATTTCATTCTTTGGGCATCCTTAGCCCCTTTCATTCTTTGGGCATCCTTGGCCCGTTTCATTTCTTCCTACCTCTTACATTCCTATGGGATTTTGCTAAATCCTTTGGGCTTCCCTGGCCCAATTACCACATCCTTTGCCTTTAGGTTTATTGGCCTTCGAACCAATCCCATTTACTAATTCCTTTCTTTGGGCTCCTCTGGCCCCTTTTTGCTTTCTTTCCATTTCTTACAATTCCCATGGGCTTACTACTTCATTCTTTGGGGTTTCCTCGGCCTGTTTGCTTTCTTTGGGGCCACTTATTATTTTGTGGGCCTGTGGACCATTATTCATGCCATTCTGGGCCAATGGTCTTTACTTTACTTCTTTCTTTTCTCCACATTTTTCATATTGTTGGGCTTCTTCTACAATTGGGCCCTTTTGCCAAAAATGGGAATCAACACACAATAGACAGCTTTTTTAGAAGCTACAACAGATTATGCTGAACCTTCCCACAGTACAAGCTCCAGTCCACAAGAAACCGTTGTTGCTTTACCTAGCCTCAAGCCCGTCTACCATTCGAGCTTTGATAGCCCAGGAGGATGAAGGCGGCGTTGAATAACCAGTCTACTACATAAGCTGTGCCCTGAAGGATGCTTGGCAATCGTCTATGCATCGCAAAGACTACACCATTACTTCCTAGCTTACGAGGTACATTTAATGACGAAATCTCATGCGATCAAAGCTCTTCTTCGACAACCTATTCTGTCCAGCGGAATACTCAGTGGCTATTACAGCTATCATAGTATGACTTGAGGGCGGGAACACCCAAGGCGGTGAAAAGCCAGGCGATAGTAGACTTGTTGGCTTAATTTCTAGGAGAAGAGGAGTTCCTGCTAGATGATGAGGTACCGGGAGAAGTAGCTACAACAGAAGTGGCCGAAGAACAGTGGATCATGAAGTTTGATAGTTCCTCTACAGTAAACTCAGGAGGCACGGGAATGGTCCTTTATCACAATGGTGAAGAGACCGTGGCACTCTCATTCAAGTTGGAATTTCTGTGTTCAAACAATACAGCAGAATACAAGGCCAACCTGACGGGGTTGGCAACAGCCTTTGAGATGGGGATCAAACACTGGTAGTTTGCCAGGCTAAGGGGAGTTTTTCTTTAAAGGAACCAAGCCTAGCCCCGTATAGGACACTGGCCCAAAGGATGGAGGAAAAGTTTTGCACATTTAAAATAGAGCACACTTAAAGGAGCGAGAATCGATATGCAGATGCGTTGGTCGTATTGGGCTCACAAATAGCCTTTGAAATGAGCAGTACCAGAGTTGAGATTAACAAGCAAAGGGAGTCTATAATTGAAATACTCCAAGAAAGGTTTCAAGAGAAGTAAGGATGCCAAGAGGACTGGAAGGCTCCCATTAGGGAAGCCCTGTTAAAGGAAGAATACATGGCAGAATTAAAGACATTAAAGAACTATGTCCTAATGAAAGGGGAGCTATATTGTAGAATGCTAGTGGGAATTCTATGAAGATGTGTAGGGCACGAAGAGGCCCAAAGAAAGCTAAATGGAAGTGCACAACAGAACTTGTGGGTTCTGCGGTGAGATTAGCCTATACCGAAGGTTATAGAGAGCGGGTTTCTATTAGCCAAGCATGGGTAAGGATGCAGACTTGACCTAAACCCAGTACGAAGCCTACCACCTAGCTGTAGACAAGGAATAGAGCTATGCCGTGTTCACCACGGAGGATTGGAGAAGCCTGTTCATAGAATACTTGACAGAAGGTGTCCTACCACAGAAGCATGGAGAAAGGTATAAACTTAGGAAGCTAGTAACCCGCTACTTCCTACATGAGGGAATTCTTTTTAAAGGGACCCACTACGGTGTTTGGGTCCAGAGGAAACTATTGAAATGTTAAAGGAAGTGCACGTAGGAGAATGCGGAGAGTATCAGGGAAATAAGAAGCTGTATCAGTGCATACTGCAGACAGATGGGGTACTACTGGCCCACTATGAAGAAGGATGCGGTAGAATTTGTGAAATGGTGCCACAGTTGCCAAGTGCAGGCCAATTTGATCCATACTCACCCACAAAGCCTGCATAGCATGGCCACTCCATGGCCTTTCCACACTTCAGGGCTTGATTTGGTAGGACCAGTCAATCCACCTTCCCACGAGTACATATGGATCCTTATAGCTACAGAATATTTCACAAAGTGGACAGAGGCTATACCACTTCGCAAAGCCACCGAAGAAGCTATGGCAAATTTCATTAAAGAAAATATAATTGTCCGATTTGGAGTACTTCATAGAATCATAAGAGACAATGGTACCCCCTTTGTTAACAGAGAAGTAAGGAAGATGTTAGAGTTCTATTAGGTGAAGCATCACTGGTCATCTCCTTATTACCTGTAAGGAAATGGGCAGGCAGAAGCAACAAAAAAAACTCTCATTAAGATCATCAGCAAAATGAGCCAGAAGTACAGCGAAGGTTGGGCAACGCATCTGCTAGACGCACTGTGGGCTTACCGAAGCTCGCCCAAATCTGCCACAGGATTTTCTCCTTTCTCCTTAGTATATGGGACAGAAGTGGTGAGCCCAGTAGAAGTAATGATCCCATCTTTAAGGGTTATGCAGACGCGAAAGAAAGAAAAAGAGAATGAAATCTTTACGGCAAAAAGGTGCAAGGACCTGGAAGAGTTGGATGAAAAGAAGGAGAAAGCCCAGGAGTGTAGTCACAGATACAGGCAAAGGATGACCGAAGCTTATGGTAGGACAATTAAAGAAAGAATGTTTGAAGGACAGCTCATGTTAAGGATAGCATACCATGTCAGGCGAGGTCAACCCTGCGTACGCAAAGTCAAAGCCGCTTACACAGGCTCATATGCATGGTGCTTGGCAAAAGCCCATTCTCCCCTGTTTTAAGTAAAGATTTTCACTCCAAAGCATTCCTAGGGTTCGTACAGCCTAAGGGATCATCCAAGACACATTCCAAGCACAAGATTTCAAGCAATAAAGAAGCAAAGTTGTATAGAAACATACAATTCATTACATATCTTGTAAATTAAGTGCTAAGTCCCAATTAAAAGCATAAATGTAAAAAGATGTTCTTAAGTACAATCCTTTATCTCAAACTAAATCCAAATGTTTGCTAAGGGGAATAAGAAAGAAAAAAACCATAAAAGCAAAAAAGAAAAAAACTGTGTGTTGTATGCCTATATGTCTTGAACTGCAGGTAATCAATGGTACCGCCTCTTCCTTGGTTGGTAGATAGGAGTTGCCTCCGAAGCCTTCTCATCACCTCCATCATCATCATCACCGCCTAGGTGGGCCACTCCTCCAGGACCATATAGCTCCCGTGAATAGATGGTCACCTTCAACTTGAGATTCCTAGCCAGCCATACCAACTCCTCATGCTCTTAGATAGTGGGCTACAATTTAAAGAAAGAAGGGTTAGTGATTAAAACAAAAATAGAGGAATGGCAAAAAGAGAAGGACAAAAGGAGAAAGAACTTACCGCCTGAGTGTTGAGAGGGAAAGGATAGCTCATGACGTTAGGATTACGGGGCACGGCACGCTCTCGAGCAAAGCCATCAGGACTATAAGCATAGACCGTCCAAAGGAGGTGTAGAGGGTTAATGGGCTCATCGGCAGTAGGTCCCCCCTATTACAATTTTTCACATTAGAAGTCATGACAAAAAAGGAAAAGGAATAGAGGAGAAGAAAACGAGATTGAGCATATACTTGAACAGTATGGGAAAGCACAAGGTGAGTGATGTTGAACTCCTCATAGTCTAACCCCTCAAGAAGCCGCCTGGCATAGGGAACGTCACTCCCTCACGAGTTGTATTCGGCATCAGTCATGGAGTGTAGGGCAAGCATGAACTCAGGAGAAGCCATCGGAATTTGTGGGTCATTCTTACCCTCCAACTGGCACCTCAACCTCTCTGCTAGGTATAGCGCCCTCAAGCCTGCTCCTTCAAAGGGTCGGGTGATCTCTGAAGCAATAAGAGCAGCATGCTCCAAGTCTCGAGTAGCAAGAAGGGGCTTGCCGGCCCATGGGGCCCAGTTAACCTATAATGGCACAAGGTTAGAAGAAAGGTATTCTAAAAGAAATGAATGAAGAAGCATGAACAACTAGAACTCTTAAACTTACCTCATTCGAAGTTAACCTAGCAAGATGGGCCCTCACTCAAGGGAACTCCTTCAGAACTAGATTGGTGCCTGGAGTTATGAGACCATACCTAACAACCCACTGCTACAAAAAGAAGTATAGGCCACAGGTCAAGGAATCCTATTACAAGTTGAATTCCCGTTTGGAGAAAATCCCAGGTTTTTAGGCTTCACTTAATCGACGTTTTCGGCTCATTTAACTTCAGAATTCAGACTTTTGGTAAACTACAAAGTTGTAGCCCTTTAAGTTAGTTTTCCATCCCAACTTGAATCATCTCGAGTAGACATTTGAGTCGAAAGTTATTCTGTAAATACTAACTGGTGCGTAGGCTGGAATCCTAATCCGAATTGGACTTGGATTTGGAGCAAATTTCCTTTGATTCCTTGCTTCAATTGGACTCAAATTTAATTGGGTTGGACTTCTTTGACTTCATCATGGCCCTTGTGAAAGTAAAGTCCAATAGCTTTCTTCTTTGCACAAATCTACTTATTTAATTTCATTATCCTACAAAAGACAAATTCACGCATTGAAATTCAATTAAGCACAAAATTGATTATTCATAATTATTCCATACCCAACTATAAAATGCATCAATGAATTCTCAAAATAAGTATGATAATGCTTTCTAATAATGATATAAATATGCAAAATCAAGCTTTTATCAGACTCCCCAACTAGCTCATTGCTAGTCCCTAGCAATTTAAGCGACTCTAGACAAAGACACAAAATAACAAAAAATTATTACTTTAGTAGAAATAGTTAATCAAAGGTCAAAACACTAACAACCACCAAAGATATTACACATGCCATCAATACTCAAAGTGTGAATAGTTTAGCCAACACAAACACAACCTTAGTCTTAAGATAAAATATGGCTTGAATTTCTATCCAAAGTTATGCTTCAACTCAAATCTTACAATTGTTAACACTCAACAAATAAAATTACTCTGAAAAGGGTGTAACACTCTCAAACATATGTGAGCAGAATAATGTAGAACAAAGACTAATATCTCACATATAAATAAGATGAAGAACGGTGAACCAAAGTAAAGGACATTAATAGTCTCATGAAAGGATGCCAAACACTAAGAATATTACACCACACACATTGATTAGTCATGTCAAGATCCAAACCATACCTTCCTTAAGATCAAATAGGACTTTCATTGGGACGTAATGTAGGGTAAAGAGGAGGAATTTAGAACAAAGGGTAATGGTAAAAATAAAAAGTGTTCCCAAGAATAATTAGAGAGACAACTTCTTTTGAGTATATGACAATTGATTTATCCTCTCAAGTTTCTTGAATATTGCACTTTCACTTTCTCTCTTTTTCTTCAAAATTTCATCAACAAATTCATTCTCTATTTCTTCCTCTTTCACATTCCTTTTTTTTTTTCAACATTTTACCTTTTCTGTTTATGACTCTTTTTTTTTTTTTGAGTGAGTCCTCCTTTTCTTCCAACTATTTCACCACAAATTTACCGCAATAAAACAATTTGAATGCATTCATTCTTGGAACACTTTAGGAAAGGGTTTAAGAAAGAATGGCTAAAATAATAGGCTCAAATGGGTGACTAGCCGTAATGTATCAAGAAAGAAAATAATAAAGGCTCAAAATTAACAAAGATGACCTAAAATCATCTTTTAAGGATTGGGATAGTTCTTCAAAATCCATGACTTTAACATATTCAAGTGTGGCATAAAATTGATGAATTCTTAGCATTTGACCAAATCAAAGAATAATGAGACTAAGCAACAACAAAGCTATGTGCTTCCAAATGAAAAATGAGATAATAAGAAAATAACCCTCTAAAAAAATGAATGGCTCAAGAACTCACTAGGGTTATAGTCTCTACATTTTATTTTCAAGATTTTCAAAGTCATCTCTATCTCTCAACCAAGAAACATGTTCATGTGGCTAAAGTACATGTGCATAATAGTTGAGCATGAAAAAACAGTGGAATTCTTTAGATAGAAGTAGCATAAAGAACTTTGACTTAAAACTCTTGCTAAAGCAACACTTATTTATTTATTTATTTTTTGAAAATTGGACTAAAAACAAAAACAAAAACAAAAATCACTAAAAACAACCCAAATTTTTTTTTTTTAACATAAAATAAAACCAAAAGCAAATCATCTCAAGTTCCTCCCCCCATTCTAAAACTTACATTGTCCTCAATGATAACAAGGAAAAACAATAAAGAGTAGAGATTACAGAGAGTACCTTGAAGAGATGAAAAAAAAAAAAAAAAAAACTTTAACACCTGCAAAAGGGGTTAGAAAACAAAATAACAAAAATAATAAAAAGAAAAAAAAATCTAAAATACGACACAAACACTAATGCTAATTGCTTGGCAAGTCTTGATAAATGGGATCCTCCAAATTAATGGATTCCTCCTCTTGTGAAAAATTCTTAAGAAATGGCTTAAGACGTTGTCCATTCACCATAAATATGTTACCATTCTTAGGATTTTCAATTTCTATGGCACCATGGGGGAAAACATTTTTAACAATGAAAGGTCCAGTCCATCTAGATCTCAATTTTCCAGGGAACAAATGTAACCTAGAATTATACAAAAGAACTTTTTGAGATGGTTCAAAATATTTCCTTAAAATTTGTTTGTCATGAAAAACCTTCATTCTTTCTTTAGAAATCCTAGAATTCTCATATGCATCATCATATGCATCACGCTGAATTTCTTCAAACTCATTCAATTGTAATTTCCTTAATAAACTAGCCTTGTCTAAGTTAAAGTTAAACATCTTTATTGCCCAATATGATTTATGTTCCAATTCCACAGGCAAGTGACAAGCTTTACCATAAACAAGTCTATAGGGAGACATACTAAGAATATTTTTATAGGCAGTGCGGTACGTCCAAAGTGCATCATTCAACCTCAAAGACCAATCTTTATGATTTGGGTTAACCGTCTTTTCCAAAATTCGTTTAGTCTCGCTAGATGGTTTGTCATTGTCCTTTAAATAAATCCTATGAGTACAAACCAATGGACTAAGTCCTTTTATGTTAGCCATGTTCCTTCCTATGACACCCTTATGTTTACTCAAAACATTTAATAACTTACATTCTTGCAAGGAGTCAAGTTCAGAAGATATTACCATAGAAAAAGTCTCATCAGTTCCTAGAAAAGCATACTTGAGATCATTTGGCCAGGGCTTCAACTCCCATTTAGGTACTTGCTTACTAGATGGCAACAACTTTATCTCACAAGGTGGCGACTCCTCGTATTTCAATTTCCAATTGCTTGCTTCCAATTCCTTTGCAGATTCCAAGAGACAATGCATGTATGCAATTTCGGACTTCTCATCAAAATTAAAATCACATGAATTGACTAGACAAGCTTCTAATGGATCTAAAAAACATGTTTTGTTGAATTGTTCTTAAACAAGTGTTTCAATTAAGTCAACTTCATGCAAATCCTCTTCATCCCTAGGTTTCTTACAAGTATTAAAAATATTAAGCTCAAGGGTCATATTCCCAATAGATAATTTTAAGACTCCACTTCTACAATTTATCAATGCATTTGAAGTTGCAAGAAATGGGCGTCCTAAAATCACAGATATTTGAGAATTAGTATTAGAAACAGGATGCATGTCCAAAATAATAAAGTCAACAGGAAAATAAAATTTGTCCACTTGAACCAAAACATCCTCAACAACACCCTTTGGAACAATCACAGATCGATCAGCAAGTTGTAAAATTATGGAAGTGGGTTTTAACTCGCCTAGACCTAATTGCTCATACACTGAATAGGGTAAAAGATTCACACTTGCCCCAAGATCAAACAAAGCTTTCTCTATTATTGAATTACCAATCACACATGAAATAGTGAGACAACCTGGATCTTTGAACTTAGGAGGTCTATTGTTTTGAATGATTGCACTAACTTGTTCAGTAAAAAATGCCTTCTTATGTATATTAAGCTTACGCTTAACAGTACACAAATCTTTCAAAAATTTAGCATATGATGGAATTTGCTTTATGGCATCCAAAAGAGGAGTGTTCACTTTAACTTGCTTAAGCACTTCAAGGATTTCAAAATTTTGATTCACTTTTTGAGGGGAAATCAACCTTTAGGGAAAAGGAGCAAGGATAGGACACCTTTCAATTTCATTAGATTTAGGCTCAAGGACTTCATCACTACTCTTTATTTTGGAAGATTCATCATGTGTATTGCTTTTAGGAATATCTTTTCAATGATTTTTCCACTACAAAGAGTAGTTACAGATTTAGCTTGACTCACTTTATTTTCAGATGGAAACTTACCCTTTTCTATTGTGCTTATGGATGTGGTCAATTTAGTGAGAGTGCTCCTAATGTCATTTATGGCTTATGAGTTATGATTATTAATGGTGGATTGAGTTTGCATGAATTGTTGCAAAGTGTCCTTAAGACTCTTCTTTGGAGGGGGGGAAGGGGGTGGGAATTATAGGGAACAAAATTTGAAGAACCATGTGTAGGAGGTGCAACCACATTATCATTCCTCCAACTAAAATTTGGGTGATTCCTCCACCCTAAATTGTATGTCTCTGAATAGGGGGAAGGTTATGATTTTTTCACCATGTTCATAGCATTTGCTTAATCATGCAACACCTCTTTAAAAGCTGGAATTGTAGGGCATTCATTGGTAGGGCATTCATTGGTAGGGTGTTCCATGGTCTCACAAAGTCAGTGCATACATGAAGGAGGAATAAGACTCTTTTAGAAATAGTAAAGTACATGATAAGTATTTCCATTTGGTTATTTCTTTTGGAGATATACTCTTATAATTACTATACATTTTCTAAAATTGATTTGAAAAGTTTGTTCCTATGACATTTATCAAATTATAAATTGGGTGAAAACCTAGTATATGATACTTCCACTTTTGAAGATGTCCAACACTTGTGCTAGAAAGGAAGTCTGACAAATTGAAATCAAAAGATAGAAAAATGTGTGTTTATGATGGGTATCCAAAAGGAATTGCATAAGATTATTTTGGTAGTCATAAAGAAGACAAGATATTTGTAAAGTACAAATACAAAGTTCTTACAAAACAAAGTTCTAACAAGATGTTTGTAAAGTACATATACAAAGTTCTTGATCATGACTATATGAATAATCTTAAAGCTAAACATACAATTGTTCTAGAAGAAAAATGTCAGAATTTGTTGTAGGACAACTATAAAATACATTTAGAAATGAGATGGTTGTATTAGATACACCACAAGACATTATTCTAAATAAATAGCTAGTACACCGGTACAATATCGTAGTGGGAGGATTATCATTTACCAAGTAAATTCATACTTTTGGGATAGTCTTTTGAAATTATTCCACAAGGATATGAATTTGATCCTCGGTCCTACGTAAAAGGCAATAGATGATATGAATATGAATTATTGGATCAAGGTTATGTGAATAGAATTAGATTTTATTTAAAGTCTAGAACTTGTAGAGGCGCCTATATGGCATTGAGCCTATTGTTCTCAAATAGGTCTACAAGGAAATGAGATTAATAGATTTGAAGGTGCAAACCTTCAAATTGAAGACTAGTGGCGAAAAGATTTATTCAGAAAGAAATTGTTCGATTATGAAAAGATTTTTTCACTAATAGTCAAGTTTGACTCTATCTAGATTCTCTTATCCATTATATTTCATTTGGATGAAATATGACAATGGATATCAAGAAAGCTTCTTTTAATAGCAATCTTGAGGAAGACATCTATATGATGTACCTAGACTTGTACATAGCAAAGAACCAATAATCTTTAGTATTGCAAGTTGCTTAAAGTCCATTTATGGACTAAAGCAAGCATATGAATCATAAAATATCATCTTTGATCAAGAAATCAAATTGTTTGATTTTGATCGAGTATTAAAAGGCCTCATGTGTGTAAAGCTATATATAGAATAATAAATCTCTTAATGTATGTTGATGACATTCTAATCATTTAGAATGATGTAGAGTTATTGTCATCAATAGAGTTTTTTGTTGCCTAGTCCAGTTTGATATAAAGTACTTGGGAAAGACTAGTCACATCCTAAGAATTAAACTTTGGTAAAATTCAAAAATTAGGATGTTGGGTCTATCTCAAACTACTTAAATAGATTAGATTTTAGCCAAGTATAGCATGTAATACTTCGAGAAATGATTTCTTTCCTTTTAAGTTTGAAGTTCTTTTATATAGGACTATAGTCCTAAGACATATAAAAGGAAAAGCATATTAAGACGATTCCTTATACCATATCAATAGGAAGTCTTTATGCTATGCTATATACTAAGCTAAATATCTATTTTACAGTGGGCATGGTAAGCAAATATCAATTGAATCAAAGATCACTTAATTTAGTGGGAGTAAAGCATATACTCAAATATCTTAGGAGAATGAGGGATTATATGCTTGTCCACAAAAGTGAAAGTTTTGATGTTACTGGATGTACAAATACTGACTTGTAATTTGATTGTGATTCATGAAGTTGGACTTCAAGATATGTGTTCATCTTAGGTGATGAAGATACACATTAAACGTAAGTATTATCTCATTAGAGAGATTTGAGTACTTATGAAGTAGTAGTAGAAAAGATAATTTATGCAATAAATCTGGCTGAAACTTGTTTCCAAACCTTGCCTTAAGAGTGACTATGAATTACTCTAAAGGGAGATAAGTGTCGGATATATGGTAAATTGTCTTTGAGGGCAAGTGGGAGATTGTTAAGATTTGTGCCCTAAAATCCAATTTATTGGCATGTCATAAATAATTAAATTGTTTAATTATGAGAGACTATCTATAAATGAACTAATGGGACATTATCACAAGTTCTTTGTAAAATCAGAATTTTAGTTCGTAGTCGGTGATGAAATTGGGTGTTTCATCTACGAAGACTATAACATATCAACTAAGATGATTTGTCTTGATCATGGAAGTGAAGACTTCTAATTGGTATGTTGATATGTTTTAAGAGTTAAGACATATTGAACTGGACCGCTATGAGATTTATTATTCTCCTAACGACTATCAAATGAATAATAAATCTCACGACTTCTATTTACATCAACTCTAAATCCTGAGAGAATAATGGACCTGATCATGAAGTGTAGGTTGCTTTGATATATCAGGAGTGAGATCTACAAGACACGATTAAAACCTCAGTATGTTGGGCAGCCACATTTAATGTTGATGAAACATATATTTTCAAGATGGAATTCATAATCTCTTAACGGAGATATAAAATATTCCCTTGAGATAAGCTTAATGGGTTTGGTTATTCAGAGTGTTGGGCCCAACCACTTTAGTAAGGAGTTACTATAGTATATATTTATGAAATTGGATTTCATAAGGATTAAGATGTAGTAATCTTCAAAGTGGCAGTCTACATTCATGACTTTGTATTACTACGAATATTTTAATGAAGGGGTGTACAATAAAGTCTTGGGATATAATTTATAGATAAAGCCTAGAGTGCAACTATATTTATATAGTGGTATTAAATATAATTAATGGTAACTTTGGACTTGTCAAGAGTTGACAGAAAAGCCCAAGGCCCATTGGAGCTAGTGTCTTATTGGTCTCTTTTGGTCCCACTCCAAGCCACACACTAAAGCCCAATTGGAAAGGCCCAATAGGCTAGCCCAATTAGATAATCAGTTAAATATAAAGGGAGAAACATACAGAATTTTTATTTTAGAAAAAGAGAGACATCATTGTGAAATGGTGTGTATGTGTGAGTGAAGCCACTCAATTATTCTCCCTTGGAAACTGATTGAGAGACCACACTTCTTGGGTGTAAAGTGGAATTGGAGTGAAGATTAAAAGTCTTCCCAAGAACTATAATCTTTTGTTTTGAATTTCACCACACCAAGGTACGTTATCTTGTTCTTAAATTCTGAAATTTACATAGTGCATGTTATCAATCATGAATGAAATAAATCCATGTTTGTTGCTTCCGCTATGTGTTTTGTATGAGATACAAAACCAAATTTACCAACATTCTGTACCTTTCATGGCTTTAATAGTTGGGTTTGGTTCAGCATATTATGTTGATGGATTAGGAAAACCAAGACGAAAATAAAAAATATAATATATGAAGGTACAGTTGGGAAATGAGTACAAGTTTGTGCATATATATTTGTCCCCATGGTTGTTTGTGTGTTGGTGGGTGAGAAAGTATGGACAAATTTAAATGAAGTTGGGAAATGAGTATTTAGTGTTGAAACATTCATCGTTACTTTGATGAGTATTTTTGGAAGTAGTTTTCCCCCTTTAAGCTATTGTTAATAATTTTTTAAGACTTTGATTAGTATTGTTTCCTAATCAAGATGACTGTCGAATATATTTAGGGTTTACCGAAGTAGTACTTCATGCAGAATGCGTGTCTATGCATCTTCTGCAGTAGAAGGATTAGAATGTGGGTGTTGTGTTTAACTCTTCGTAATGCAGTTTTTGGTTTTGTTTTTTTGTTAGCTAATCATGTTTCCATTGCTGACCATCAGTTAGTTATGGCTCCGAGGAGGGCTAAGAGGGGAAAATCCAAAGCTGCATCCGAACCTGAAGTGGTGTTTGATCAATTAAGGTTTGAAACGTACGCAGATGAGCAAACCTTTGAAACCTTGATTAAGTATAAGTCTATTTAGGGAGAAAGGCAGATCAATATAGATTAATTGCATCCTTCTGTCCGTGGGAATCTACAGTCTAGGCATTGGCTGTCTCTGTGTACAAATATACAACCCCCTCTGGCTGACTCGATTAGAGAATTCTATTCGAATCTCTTGGTGTATGAGGATGTTCACAATGGTCATTGGTTGACATCGTGGATACGTGGTGTAAGGTTTACAATAACTAGGGACATCATATCCGAAGCTCTTGATATACCTTGTGTTTGTAGACCTACTTATCCATACTCTGAGTCCCCTCATATTGATGATGTTATGGATGTTCTTTGTGGAATATCAGTCACTCGGGGTTCTGACCCAAGTATTAGCTCAAGTGAGTTAACTGAGCTTAATTATATCTTCTTTAGGATAGCTTGTCACAACATCTTCCCTATCTCTCATGTCCATACAATCCCTATAGACGGGTGTTTCTTTCTTTACGCCCTCGTCACCGATAGTTCCATTTGTTTTCCTTCCCTTTTCATTGAAACCATTGTAGAGGTGCGTAGGAGCAAGTATAAGAGGCATGGTCTGTTCTTTCTAGTTTTCATCCATAGGGTCCTCAAATACTCAGGATTACGGAAGTTTCCTTCCCAAGAGTTGGTCCACATCCTTGCCCCCATAGAAGCCAAATTTCTGAAACAACAAAGTGCCCAAAAGAAGTTTGTCGACCCCAGTGTTGGTTCATCCAAGAGACCACAAGTATGGTCTACTGCTGGAGATGTTCCCGATGAGGACATGCGTGGGGATTCCACAGCTGCTGTTGCCGAGGATGGTGATGATGAGGTAGATGTTCACACTGCTGCTGTAGCGCATACAGGCCCACCTCCTCCCTCTCTTCGTGCTATGATAGAGACCGTTATGACGACTCAGGCAGCCCATTGGATGGTCTTCTTGCCGAGGTTGCAGCTTTGTGAGCGAACTTAGCTATCTATAGACGTCTTGCTCCACCTTCTCCACCATTTGACGCTTGATGATTGCCATTGGCCAATGTACCCAAGGGGGAGACGAAGTTTTTGTAGTTGTTGTAGCATATTTGGAGAATTGTATAACAGTTCTGTGTAGTGACTTTCAGCCAGTTGTATATTTTGTTATTTTAGTGGCAGTTTGAAGAATATGGTATCTGTGGAAAGTAATTTGATATATTAATATGATAGTGAGTTTCATGCCCATCATTATTATTATTAGTATTATTGAAATGGTTCTAACTGTAAGAATTTTTTATGTTATTATGTGATTCTATATAATATCAAGTAGATCCAAAAATGTAAATAAGATTTATTTCATGATTCTTTACAGCGTTCACGTGTTATTAGATTATAGTAATTATTAATACAAATTGAAGGTTTGTGAAAGCACAGTTGGCTTACAAGGTTTGATATTGCCGATGAACCACCTAGGAGATTTTCCTTGGAGCAATGGATCAAGCTAGCCAAGGAAGTTCAGGCAACTGTTTTTATTGCAGGTTTTGCTTTGCAGTCATGTATTTACTACTGATTGACCTCTCCTTTTTTATGTATAGGTTTAGCATTGGATATTATTGTCCCTCTTAAATCAGCATTTATATTATTCTGAATTTGGTCCCCGTGTGGACTGTACCTCATACATCATATTTTCATTACGAAATTTATTAATGAACCCTTGCAGTGCAGTCAGTTTACACAATATTAATGAGATAACAGTAAAATATATTTAGGTCATGCTTTGTGTAACAATAAAAAAATAATAATAATAATAAAAATAGAGCAACACTTGGCACGACCTCATGCACTCCCGCATTAGGCCTAAGGGTTTTTTTTTATGAAATATTGATTGTTTTGCTTTCACGCTACTGGAATGGAGTATATGAATTTTAATCTTATAGAAGTCTTATAATGCTATTCACTATCATTTCTTCGTCGTGTTGTTCAATTGGTCCATGCATCGCACGAGTTAGCAACCAGTAATAGTCATAATAACTACAACGGGGTAATTCACATGATAACTTTAAATTCCCACTGAACCTCAAAGAGCATAAATAGTATAATTCCCACAAAAAAAAAAAAAAAAAATTAGAGTAACTCGATACGCCAGCTACTTTTGCGCCAAGTCTAGTCCTATCAAACTGCTTCACGTGAATATGTACGCAAACTTTCTCAGTACCCTCATCAGCCCGTTACTATTGCCACGATTCCAGTCATATCAAACCGAATCACATGAATACAATTCAAATGACTAATGGGGCCAACTTTTCCACTGCTACGCGACAGCTTCTGACAGTTTCACCATGCTCACTAAGATAGAAACACATTCACGTGATTAATTACGCATGCTTTTGCACTACACTACATGGACCTACCGCTGCTGCACCAAGACCAATCATGTCAACCACATCAGACACACCACACACGCTAACAAACGTTACGATTGAGTCAAGTCATTTTCTCAATTATGTGTGTACTGTTCGACATCCCATCACTGTTCCGCCCTGTCCAGTCAGATCAAATACAAGCCCCACTATCGTTCTCACGTGTATACTTCTGTTACCTGATGCACTTCACTGCATCAGCTCGGAATTGCTGCACCAAGTCTAGTCATATCAAGTGAACAGCCTACATGTACCAATTACTATTATGCAGTTGAGCTTACTCCTGTACCAATTATGAACTGCTGCACCTAGTGTAGTCATATCAATTAATCAAGCTGACTCATGTACCAATTACTATTAACTGAACAACTTGCACATGGCTGACACTACCACACCATACAGTTGCCCATGCAATCCTTCTATATATAGTCATGTAAGCATCACATCTAGATATACCTCAATCAAATTCACCTTTTGCAATACCGATGCGCAACTAGCTCCTTCCCCGTTTTCTTGATAACTACAGGAGGGAGAGAGATAACGATGAAAGGGAATATTATGCAAGACTGCGGCGAGAATGGGAGTACCGCATGAATGAGTCCAACTCTCTACATAATGATCTCCTTCTACTCGAGGCACCTTTGGTGGACTGAGTCTCGCTGACAATGCCAAGGGGAAACATGGAGCAATGTAGGTGGGCCATGACCAAAATTCGAAAGGAAAACAACCTGATGTTCCTTCATAGGTGCAGGTATCACCTGTTGCAGCTTACAGAAGAGCAGGCCATTGCAACCAACAGGCAGCTCACCCCAGCAGAACGTAATAGTGTCCTCAGCTACAAGGACTACCTGTCAGAATGAATATCTATGTACTACATCGCCTAGCTAGGTTTTATGTAAGGTGCGTACTATCTCTAGAATTATGTTATCAATGTTGGTAATGCCAGTTGGTCGATATGCAGGTCATGCATATTGATGGCATCCTGTGTAGGAAAATTTAGGTATTATATATATGTTATGCATCTAATAATTTGCCTACCTCTTTGCTATAAGTAGTCATTCAAGATTACGCATCAGACGTGCATATTTGTGCAAACGATGATAAGGTTTACATAAACCCCTAACCATAAACACTGTTCCCTACACAGTGCGAATACAACAACAGTGACACACATACATCTAAAACATAATTAAGGATAATAGTTATACATCAAAGTACGAGTAGACCACAACACGATTACTCTTCATCTGACATCTCCACGTCCGACTAATAAATTTTTGCCACAAGAAATGATTGCATGTATCGTGCATGCTCATATAACATACACTCCACTGATTCTCGAATCTCCACCTGGGTCCGATATCGATTGAGACGTATCTTCATTCGATTATTTTCTTCTCTTATGCGGCACAATGCTCTACGAAGTTCGTCTATAGTGTCTCTTGGCATCTGCGATGCGAGTCGCCGAGGCACTGGCAACTTATAACCGACCATCTCATCATAAAACATCTCTTGTTCACGAAGTAACCAGTCCCACTCCGCCCTCATGGTATTGTGGACCTGTGCATTATTTTGCAGGTTGGGATTGATTGGATAGCTGAATTCATCTTCTAGGACCCAGCAACGACCCATTGCGGTGAACACATCGTGTGGCCTGTAGCAATAAGGGTCACCGATTGACGCTGACTACAATAACATCAAAAGATCAAGTTAACAATGGGCATCAACTGTTAGTAAATAAAGTATAGCTGCATAACATGGTACACGACTAAGACAATTCTAAATTGATGTAGTTTTACATGCTAGATCTATCATGTGGCCCGCAACATAAACAAAAAAATAATTGTACAATGATGCATAATGCATGGCACTGTGTGAATCAGAGATGAGGATCTGGTCAAGCACACTGCAACTATGCAAATATAATTGACTTATACTACTTTGCACATGTGGAAATACACTGTAACAATAGGAGCATGGGTACTCCTGTTCATGTACCATTTTTCCAGCCTGTACTGACATGACAAGCCCTGATACTCATATATAAATTTTTTTATGATATTTGGACCATGAGATGAGCATATAAATGCACCACAATATTGAATGGATTATTTCTATCCCACTAATTTCTTCAACTGACTAAGCTATGAGTCGCAATGCCTCAAGCTCAAAACCTACAGTGCGAAACAAGTTTGGATCTACTTCAACAAATACATCATCACAAGTTCCAACAGAGCAACAACTACAGACATACACAGACCACTATGAAGGGAAATGGGTTGGAAAGAAAAGAGATTTTGTTAATATTCCAATATACATGTACGAGAGTCTAGGAAGCGTCGGACACATCATGGTTGGTAGACCTGCACAACTAAGTACATATACCACCATAACAGAGTTCACCACAGCAGAACAACCATGGTCAAAGCTATACGAGAAGAGGTGTGAGTTAGAGGTGTACTGTCAATGGCATAGGTTACGAGTTCCTAAGGCACAGTCAGCCGAGTTACCTAGAGACGAACCTACCAACATACTTGCTCATCTTGAACGAGAGAACAATCAAATGCAAAGGCGACTAGACCGTTTTCGTGCAGTCCAAAAGGCTAGGAAACATTTATCAGGGAAGGCGCAAGAGCGAGCCATCAAGTCTATTAATGAAATTATTACTTTAGACAATGATAAAGATATTTCAAACTTCTCAGATTCAAGCAATGATGATTTCTAAAAATTCCTACCTACGAAGATTAGACGTTGTTGTTAATGTCTAAACATTATGTGTAAGACGTAGTGTTGTTGTCAATGTTTGACAATGATAATTATGTACGTTCAACTAAAGTATGGAATGCATTAATGCATGATATATGAGTCTCACCACCTATGGACGCATATTAACAAATAATCTATAGGGAGACCAGCATACAATTTTGTCTATAGTAACCATTTTTATTGCTTTTGCATTGCCTATTTGTTAATAAAAGCCTTCTAGAGTTATCAACATGACCATAAATGCTACTTATCATATTCTTATAATTATGTGTTATCCTTCATTCACTAACCATCTTATAACAATCTAAGAAAAATAAGGTATATAGTTGATTACTTCTTGCTATGCTAAAGATTCTCATTCTCTTGTGATTAAAATTTACTACAACAAACAACCAAAATCACACCAATGTACTCACATAACACTCATTCAACCAAAAGAAAAAAAAAATTCAGTACAATATCAAATGAAAATACCATTGCCATAAAGTTCTGGTATGGATTTTTTACCTAAGGTGATAGAAATTTCAATTCAGTCCGGAAGCAGCTGTGGATCTGTGGAGCAGCAGTGGAATTCAGTTCAGACTGAAAGTAAGACAGTCTGAATGGGAGCAGATGTAAGGGTATAACATGAGCATAACTCGATTTTAGAGATATCAATTTTTCTTTATAACTCCATAATTTTATAGTCGGGTATATAACTCGATTATACAAAATCTCGTAAAAACTCGATTATAAGATCATCGAGTTTTACGCAGAACTCAATTATGTTAATGTCAAGTTTCAAAACAGGGGCATATCCCTATATAGTTTGAGAAATAGGGCAAAATGCTGGAAAGTTTGGCTGAATGGGGTAAAACCCCATTTTGTCCCATAAAGTTTTCAGCAAAAGCCCAGATAAAGTGTTCTCAAATGAACACCGAAAGCATAGTTTTTTTTTCAAAATTAAAAAAAAAAAAAAAAAAAAAAAACCCAATTAAAGCATAGGTATACACTAATCTATGCATAGACACAGCGTAACTCCTGCGTATGTGGCCTTGTGACTGTGTATGCTGTTTATGGCTAGTGGAGCTGTTCATGGAAAGTTTTTATCAGAAATTAAGTTAAAATTCAAAACCCAATCTCACATAGCATAGGGACGAGTTCTGTACTCCACCAATAAAAGCACTACAAATCTCTAGATCAAAGAGCGAAGGGAGCTTTATCAGTTTATCTATCCTATGTGCTTCAAACTTAGAATTTTATTTTCGTCAGAAAATCTCTCTTAGGTTACTGGTCCACGAGTTGAAAGTTTTACTAATTCTTTTTATGTTCTGTGTACTAGGTTTAGGGTTCTCTCTTCCTGGTGCCTGTAGAATTTAGTCCGTAGCCCAGTCTAGGTTTTCTTTTCCCTCCAAACTTAAGTAAGGCTGATAGGACGAAGTGTTTTGTGCGTGTTGTTGACGTTGTTGTTCTCTTCTATTGTGTTTTTGGTTGCTGGTTGCTTCGGTATGGCTGGACTAGAAGAGATGTGGGCTAGGTTTTCGCTGTCTGAAGAGGAAGAACGGGGTGCTGATGTTGGTGGACAAGAGGAATCCATTATCCATCGTTTGGCTGGAAAATTCTTCACAAAAAGGGTCGTAAACATTGATGCCATGGCCCGTACTTTCAAACCCCTGTGGAAACCTAAAGGTGAACTCAAAATCCAGGACGTAGGAGATAATATCCTACTATTTGAATTCAAGGATTGTTTGGACCTTGAACGTGTACTGGAATTCAAACCTTGGTCATATGACAAGAGTTTGGTGGTGTTTCAAAGAGCTTTAGATGCTGAGTCTACCCTTTCACTCGACTTTACTCGATCCTCGTTTTGGATTCAGATTCATAATGTACCTGACCATCTTTTAACCCAGGAAACTGGTGAATCCGTAGGAAAAACTTTAGGCAAGGTGTTACAAGTGGCTGACCCGGAAGACGATGGGGCTGGTGGTGAATTTTTGAAAGTCCAGATTAATTTAGATTTTTCGTGGCCACTTCCTCGGTGTTGTAAACTTTGGGCTGAGCAGAAACTTGTGGGATGGGTGGGTATTAAGTTTGAGCGGCTTCCAAATTTTTGCTATTGGTATGGTCGAGTCAGTCATAGCGACAGGGATTTCGAGAAGTGGCAGTAAGGGGAGATTGAGGAAGGAAGATCAGGAGCATGGAGAATGGTTGCAGGCTGATTCTGTTAGGGCAGTGCGTAAGACAGTGGCAGTTATTTTGGGGAATTCTTGCCGACAAGCTCCTTGGAAGAAGCAGTCCAACGTGCCGAACCAATCTCGTAGCAATGTAGAAATTACGCCCATGCAAGCTGTCCCTAGTGATGGTCACGGTGTAATAAGAAGGAGGGAGGGAAGTGTGTTTGAAGAGGTGGATTCCTTTCTGCGTCCTTCAACGGTTGTGGAGGTTGGGCAGGTTGAGAACTTAAGTACTGAGATGATGCATGAAGCTCGGTTAGAGAAGGTTATTGTGGGACTTACCCTCTCTGAAACTGAGGCCTCACAGGTTCCTTGTGTTGAGCAGGATTGTCAAGCTAAGACTACGGCCCATGCAGTTCAGTCAGATTCATTGGTTGATGATGATTTATCACAGACAACGGGGCCTACACTGTTAACTAAGGCATGGAAGAGGTTAGCTTGTGAAGTGGGCAAGGTTACTAAGGATAACACTTCAGATATTGGGGCTTTAACAGTGGATAATAACATTAACTCTGGGAAGAAATGCATGAGCATAGACTTTGAGGATCATATGGAGAGTAAGAAGTTTTGTATGGATCTCCGTAAGGGTGAGGAGGAACAAACTTTTGAGTTGCTTAAGCTGGAACCGTCGTGAGCTTGGGAACCCACAGACAGAAGATGAGCTTGTTTCCCTAGTGACAACAAAAGATCCCAAATTAGTTTTCTTAATGGAAACTAAAGTTAAAAAATATATTCTGGAAAGGGTTGGTAGAAGGATTCAGTTTACTAATCTTTTTGTTGTTCCTCGTGTCAATACAGGTGGCGGCCTTCCTTTGTATTGGAAGTCTGATTTGGATGTGGATGTGCAAACTTTCTCTGACCATCACATTGATGTTATTGTCAACCAAGGAGTGGATAACGCCTGGCGTTTCACAAGTTTCTATGGAAATCCTGATACTACCAGCTAGGAAAACTCTTGGGGTTTACTTTGGACTTTGAGCCACCGGTTTAATTTGCCTTGGGTTTGCATAGGTGATTTTAATGAAATTTTTTTTGCTAATGAGAAGATGGGGTGGTTGGACAACCCAGAACGACAAATGCAGAGGTTTAGGGATGCTTTGGATTATTGTCATCTGAAGGATCTTGGCTTCAATGGATTTCCTTACACTTGGTGTAACCGTAGACTTGGTGCTCAGAATACGTGGATTCGTCTGGATAGGGGTGTGGCAATTATTGAATGGATTTTTCGCTTTCCGACAACCCGGATTCATCATTTAGAAGCCTTCCATTCTGATCATAAACCATTTTTGTTGTGTTCAGATTTTGAATTTAAGCGGTTTTATAGGAAAGGGAGGCCTTTTCGTTTTGAAGCCATGTGGTTAAAAGATAGCACTTGTGAAGAGGTGATAAAAACTCATGGGGTGGTCGTATGATATCTAATGAGGTGTGGAGTTTTAATAGGAAGATTTTGGGCTGCCAAGTTAGTTTGACAAAATGGAATAAAAAGTTTTTTGGGCATGTCCGAAATACCCTGGCAAAGAAGCTCTAAGAACTTAATCATGCAGAGGAGGCGGGTTGCTATGTCACAGATCCGGGGAGGATTTATAAATTACGGGATGAGATTCAGAAGCTAAAAATTCGAGAAGAGAGCATGTGGAAGCAGCGGTCCCGTAATGCTTGGCTCAAGGAGGGTGATAGCAACACTCTTTACTTTCATTGTTGGGCAAATCAACGCAACAAACGTAACTTCATAGCTGGGTTGGAGGATAGTGCCGATGAGTGGGTGGAGGATGAAGGCCGAATGGGTGACATTGTTGAGGAATATTTTCAATCCATTTTTACCTCCTTTAAGCCGTCTGAGTTTGAGAGTATTTTGCAAGGGATTCATCCGGCTATCTCCGAGGATGCTGCTAGTTTTTTAAGTTGTGAGTTTCGTGCAAATGAGGTTTGGGCTGCGCTTAAACAGATGGCTCCTCTTACTGCTCTTGGTCTGGATGGGATGTCGTCCATTTTTTATAAGTCTTTCTGGCATATTGTGGGAGAGGATGTTACTGCCGTGGTGCTTAAAGCTCTTAATTCAGGTGTGGTTCCAGAATCCCTTAATTCTACTTTTATTGCTCTTATTCCAAAAGTAAAGCAACCAAGGAAGGTATCTGATTTTCGCCCTATAAGTTTGTGCAATGTGGTCTATAAACTAATTTCAAAGGTTTTGGTAAACCGACTGAAAAAAAATTTAGCTAATGCTATTCTTGAATCTCAGAATGCTTTTTTGTCCGGAAGGCTTATTTCTAATAATGTGTTAGTCGCTTTTGAAACGTTACACTACCTTAAAAGAAAGACAAGGGGGAAGTTAGGTTATATGGCTCTCGAGCTTGATATGAGCAAAGCGTACGACAGGGTAGAGTGGGAATTCTTGGAGAAAACCATGCGGCATTTAGGGCTGGGGGATAGAATGGTAAGCCTTATTATGTCTTGTATAATTTCTGTTTCTTATTCTGTGCTTCTTAATGGGCAGCCGGTTGGGTCTATTAAGCCGGAGCGGGGATTACGCCAAGGTGATTCTTTATCACCTTACCTTTTCCTTATGTGCGCTATGGGGCTTCAAAGTTTGTTACATACGGCTGAAATGGAGGGGCACATCCAAGGAGTGGCTATTTGTCGGAATGGACCAAGGGTTTCTCACTTGTTTTTTGTTGATGATAAAGTGCTTTTTTGTCGGGCAAAAGAGGAGGAATGTCAGAAGATTTTGGATATTTTGGCTACTTATGAGAGAGGGTCGGGTTAGAAAATTAATAGAGACAAAACTAATATTTTTTTCAGCACTAATACTTCTTCTGATATGCAGTCTCGTATTCAAAGTATTTTGGGTGTTCCTGCCATTCGGCAATATGAGAAGTATTTGGGTTTGCTAGCGCTTGTGGGAAGGGCCAAGAAGCAAAGTTTTATCTATATAAAGGAAAGGGTTTGGAAAAAACTTCAGGGGTGGAAGGAGAAGTTGTCTCAAGCAGGTCGAGAGGTGCTGATTAAAGCAGTCGTTCAAGCAATTCCGACGTACACTATGAGTTGTTTTAAGCTCCCTAAGGGTCTAATAAAGGAATTGGAAGTCATGATACGAAAGTTTTGGTGGGGATATCGCGGTGGCTCTAGGAAGACCCATTGGGTTAAATGGGATAGGCTTTGCGAAGCTAAGGAGGTTGGAGGAATGGGCTTCAAAGAAATTGAGAAGTTTAATGATGCTTTATTGGCTAAGCAAGTTTGGCGGTTGATAAATAATCCTAATTCGCTTTGTCATCGTGTTTTTAAGGCAAGGTTTTTTTCGGATTGTTCTATTCTTGAAGCTAGGGAGTCTATTGTAGGTTCCTATGCATGGAAAAGCCTTCTTAGTGAAAGGGATGTTATTCGACAAGGGATGATTTGGCGTGTAGGGAATGGGGAATCTATGCGGATTAAAGGAGATCGTTGGCTACCAAACCAAGCTTGTTGCTCTGTTATTTCGCCCTTGCCTTAGTTGGCTGATGATACAAGAGTTAGTTTCCTTATTGACCAAGACAGATTTGCGTGGAAGGAATCGGTGGTTAAAGAGCTTTTTCTCCCTCACGAAGCTGACATTATTTTGGGAATTCCTCTGAGTTTTCGGTGTCCACCTGATCGTATTACTTGGGCTTACACTCCTTCGGGTATGTTTTCTACTAGTAGCGCTTACAAACTGATTGTTTCAGGTGCTTCTACTTCTACTGCAGGTAGCTCCAATTTGGACAATCAAAGGAAATTTTGGAAGGGCTTGTGGCAGCTAAGGGTTCCTAATAAAACCAAGCTTTTCGTGTGGAGGGCCTGCAATGATGCTTTGCCAACTATGGAAAATTTGCATCGAAGGCATATTGCTCCATCTGATCGGTGTAATCTCTGTCAAGAGCAGTCTGAGGATGTTGTGCATGCTTTTTGGCTGTGCAAGGACATCTCGAGAGTTTGGTTGTCTCTAGAGTGGTTTCACCAAGCGGTTCCGGTTCAACTTGTAAGTTTTCGTGAGCTCCTGTCCAGGTTCATGCATTGCCGAGAGGAGTATCGTGCTGAGATTTTTGTCATTGCTACGTGGAGCATCTGGAATCGTCAGAATGCGCTACATTTTGGGTGAAATGCTCTCCCTGTGGATCGTATTTGCAGCAGCGCTGGTAGTTTTTTACAGGAGTTTTTGGCTTCCCAGGAAGAGGAGTTGGTCCTTCCCTGCCCTCCACCCTTGCAACAATGTTGTCCTCCGACGCTTGACATTTTTAAGGTTAATTTCGATGCAGCGGTCTTTCGGTCTTCAAACTTGGCTAGCTTAGGTGTGATTGTGCGCAACAATAGTGGCGCGGCTGTTGGAGCACTCTCTATTCCCATTTCTCTTGGTTGTTCGGTGGCTGAGTTGGAAGCGTTAGCCTATCTTAGTGTTGTTCAGTTTGCACTTGAGATTAGCCTTACCAGAGTGGTTTTTGAAGGGGATTCAGCTGCTGTTATTGATGCTCTTCGGCATGGGTTGAGTGAGCTCGCCAGCTATGGGAATGTTTTGGATGATATTCGAGTTCAAGTTTCTGCTTTCCAGTTTTTTTATTTTAATTTAGTTAGTCGTCTGTGTATTTCTGTTGCTGATGCTTTAGCAAAGAAAGCTAGTTCAGTTGTGGGGTTGCAAGTTTGGTTGGGAGACCTTCCTGCTGACATTGCTCCTTTTGTGTTGCGTGATGTTCATTGATTTTAGTTTTTGAATAAATTCCCAAGCCTGGGGTCTGGTTTCTCCAAAAAAAAAAAAAAAAAAAAAAAAAAAAAAAAAAAAAACACAACGATCAAGGGAATTGTCAAGCTCCAAGATTTTGGTACCCAAATCATGCCGAGCTTAACTGCTAATCGACACAAATTACATGCAAGTCTGGAAATAGGTGTTGATACTTTTGGGCTTCTTGTGCTATATGCAACTAACCCAAGAAAAGAGAGATGCACATCAAAGTCATAGCATTACACATTGCATATCATCTAAGCAGAACATTTTGAATGATCATTATTGTGTTGTGTGCAAGTTAAACATCAATTATCAATCAACTATTTGAGTCTTAGTATACAGACAGAACCACGGCAAGTGTCATTCAATCTCAATTTGTTGTGGAACTTCGTCTGTTTTTGATCCCTCAGCATCAGCATCAATTTCTTCCTCTTCAATTCCGGAGGCTTCCACAGTCCGTGTAACCCATTCCTTGAGTGGGTCTTCATTCAAATCAAGCCTTAAAAGACCGGCAAACATCCCACCCATGAAGGAAACTGGCTCCTATAAATTTCTTCATAAGTATTAGAAAGCGTACTCCACTCTTTACACATAAATGCATTTCATGGCTATTAATATAAATTTTACGGGGAAACAAAAAGAGGGTAAAGGAGTACAGTATACATTTAAACTTCATTTGACAAATTACCCAGAAAGATACAATAAGCAAATGTTCGATGATCCAATAAAGCAGTACACATGATATAAATCTGATAAGAGTGATAGTGTCTGCTTCCGACACCACACAATAAGATGGCTGCTATTTTGTTTTACGCCCAATATTACAATTAATTACTGCATTCAGTCAGAGGCCCTTAAAGTGATATATACCTGAGGGGAAAGAGTGCTATTAAGTGGCCAAAACAAAATTTTGATGCAGGACAATCAAGAGAAAATAAAAGAACAAGAAAATTAAAAGATATCCCTAAGAATCAGCACCTAGAGGTTACTTGAAATCAGCACCAAGCAAGAAAGGCATCAGCACCTAAGGTGTCAGGAATCAGCACCCAACAATTTGGAAAATCTCCAATTTGAATTTCATTAATCAATCATCTCCTAAAATAAAATAAACCACTTGAAATTCTAGGAATAAAAGTTCATAAAGTATAAAACTCTAAACTGATAACATTCTAAAATACTAATTCATATCTAATCTAAACCTTATTTGAACTAAAAATAAAATGAAATTCTAGGCTAATCCAATCACATAAAATATCCAATTTCCTACAAGATGAAGAAAATCTAAAACAATAAATTCCAAAATAATTTTGGTTATGCTCCCGCATCAATAGTGCTGAAACACAAATTCAAATACGCAATTACATAACAACTAATCCAACAACAATCCAATAAAATTGAAAAAGAATATATTTTCCTCAAAATCTCATTGTTGAGCTGTCAGCTCTTCACTGTAGTTGTCAAAGAAGGAATGTACATGGGACGTGTATTTGTGTAAGGCTTCAACGGTTCCCAAAATATTTTCTACCATCTTACCGTTCAAAGCTATGCCTTACCCATGTTTACATGTTTACCAATGTGTGGTAGTTTCTGCAACTGTATGCATGTGCATGTGCATGTGGTTACAAGTTATACAAAAAGAAATCATATGCAGTAGATAAAGCAAATTTGAGAGACTAAAAAAATTGATCTTGCTGCCAATGAGCTCTAGTTCTACTGGTACCTCCTCCCTTTGTAAGTGCTAGGTGTAGGGTAAAGTCGTGGGCTCAAGACCCACCAGGTGTGAAAGCTCAAATTAGTGTGAAACGTTAAAGCTTGTTTAAACCCCAAAATAAAAATTATGGCTAGATTGCTTTTACCCTAACTTATCAAAGTGCGAAATAAGAGTAAATAAGTGCAATATGCCAATAACACTACTCTAAGCCATATTCAACCACAATGAACAATAAAAGTAAAACTTAAAGAGTAGGGAAAAGAGATACAAACACAAGTTAACACCAAGATGTGTTATCAAAGAGGAAAACGAAGAACTCAGCGAAAAACCTTTCCACGACCTTTCAAATCGAAATCGATCCACTAGAGAATAAAGTTGGAGTACACGAATAACAAAAGACCCTCCAAGTCTAGTCTACCCCATGTACTTGAGCCCTCCAAGTTCCTGCTACCAACGGACTTCTCGAAGTCTTGTCTTCTCTAACTTTCCGGATCCCGCAATTCAGTCCGATTGCATCCGCCACTTAATAGCTCCTTCCAATGCTTCCCAACAGCACCACAACCTCACTTAACACTCAGATTGGGTGTGGTAAGTGTTTGGGCTAAGAACCTCTTAAACATGTAGAGATGGAAAGGTAGGAGTAGAGGAAAACCAAGAGGAAATGTGTAAAGGATTGTGGGTATAACAATCTCTAACTCTCAAGTGTATTTGCTAGGATTTTCTTTCTTAAAAACACTTTTTACAATTCGTGGGTAATGGGGGCATATATAGTATAGGTAAAGAATTTGGTAAAGCAACTTAACTTTTTGCCAAACAGAATGTTTCGCGGGTACCTCGCGAGATGGCCTTTCTCGCAAAGTACTCGTGAAATGACAGGCTGGCAATGGCTCTTCAGCTTCTAGTCATGTGCCTCACATATGGCCTTTTTGCAAGTTGCTTTTTCGCGAGCTTCTCGCGAGCTAGTCCCGAACTGCACTGATTCATCTTTTAAAGCTTGATTTTTCACCAATCTCTCACACTCATCCCTTACAAATAAACCCACATAAATACAGGGAAATGATTGAAAAAATTACAATCAAATTTGGCACGGAATTAAAGCCAACAAAGGCTAGTTGGAAATCACAACTTTACAAGGTGCATATATAACTTACCAATTAAAAAAAAAAAAAAATTTTTGATCTTGCTCCCAAATAATCTTGCTTTACATGAAAAATCCAAACAAAAAGAAAGAAAGAAAAGGAAAACATCCAACTTAAGCTTCCAAACCTAGGTAGCAAAATGTAAATGCACCCTTATCACTCCAAGACCCTAGATGGCTAATGCAGGAGCATAACCAAAAGTTATTTCAATATCTCATTTTAGATTTTCAGTGGATAATTTTAGATTGTAACGTAGTTATTTGTTTAGTTTGGATTGGTATTTGAGTTTGGTTAGAATTAGTAGTTTATCATTATCATTTGTTTAGGATTATTGAATTAGTATTTGAGATTGTTTAGGATTATCAGATTAGTATTTGAAATTGTTTAGGATTTGTTTAGGAGAGTTTATCCTTATCTTTGTGATCCCTGAAAGCTGCATATAAAGCTCCAGATGATTTCTTTTATAAGGGAGACTATTATTATTATTATTGAGATTATTGCAGAGATTGCATAGTGTTTGTTTGGTGGTGATTCCAAACACCTTAGGTGGGAAGCCTAGGTTGTCCTGCATCAATGGCCCAATACACTAAATGCTCTAAAGGCTCTTGCCCATGTAACGTGAGGCTCTGATACAAATTAGTAAAAAAAAATACTTAGTGAATATGTGGTATTCCATGTCTAATGAGTTTATAAGCATATTTAACATCAACATCACTTGTCATCATAATAAATAATGGAGACAAAAAGCAACTGTAGGGATCTTATTTTAAAAATAATAGGTTTGGGGACAATTAAGAAAAAAAGAATAGGATAAGGACGAGGAGAATATACAAACAAGAAAGAAGAAAGATAGAAATGCGCTTACAGAGAGAGAGACCAAAATTCATGATTCTTATTAACTTACAAGCTTTATATTTGCAGCTTTCTTTTATTTTAGTTTTATAATAATACTTCCTATTTACATATTTCATTTATACAAGGTTAGTACGAGGATGGTAGAATATCATTAGACAAAGATGCCCCCTATCTGAATTATGGCCTAAATTGTGAGTCATTAGGTAATTCAATGAATAGACCTATTAGTTCAATGAGGCACTGGTTCTTTAACATTTGTCACTGTCACCTCAGCCAAGGGGCAAAAAGCAACTACCTCGGGAAAGTTGCCTAAGCTAAAGAGTCTTAAAGCACAGCACTCACATGTATAATAGAAAAATGTGTAAAATTTACACATTTTTTCCTAAAAATGACTCACTCAATGAATATATAGTTATGTTTACAAGTTTACTACAGTAATTGTGTAAATTTACACTGAAACTATTCATTTTGTATTTAATATTTTATTCTTTCTTTACATATAACGTATCCCGATGATGAAGGAAGAGTGTATGGTGTATGTGAAGAAAGAGAAACAATTAAAAATAAAAAAATTTGATATTTTAATGAAATGTAGTGTAATATAGATAGTCTGATATTGGATGTTTTGAAAAGTAAGTAAGTTTTTATGCTAAAATAGACAAAAAATTTTGCACAAGATAATGCTCTTAATGTGCTATTAAGAGCCTTGCCTTGCCCAAGTGCCCTGGTGAATAACTGGTTCACTTTTGACAGTACCCATTCATCCCATTCTGCATTCCAAGTCCAGTATAAAGTTGCAATGGAGCCATGAAGTGACAGTGTGGACGTAAGACTGCTGGCCTTAAGAATTACCTAATGCCTCTCAAGGGCGCAAATACACAAGCAACAAAGACAAAAACAGCATCACTGGCTTTGCCATCACAAATCAACAAGAAAATGGAATTTTATGATATATAGTATATTAGCTCCTAGACTAATAATAATCTTAAATCCATGAATTTTTTAATAAGTAAAGAAATTTCATTTTTTAAAACAAAATGAACATGAAATGCATCTGAGCATAGAAGAGAAAAGATAGTTAAATTGAATAGATTGTAATTTGTTTGTGAAAGAGTGCTCTAATTACTGCTTCCTATCAGATATTGCAGTAATACGAATCTCTGAGTAGTTGAGTTTATCTTCTTCATTTTTTTATGAAAGAAAAATGGGTAGAAGGGGGCGACTTGAGTTGGTGTCTTCTACTTGGGCGTTACCATAGTAACACCCTACCCGCTGGGCCCAGGCCTAAGTTTAGTTTATCTTTTGGATTCATTTCTTAGTGTTTCTTATATAAACAGAAAAAATAATTCCATAGTTTTATTTTTATAATTAATTTTAAAGGAAAAACACATCTGTAACATGCTGACAAAACATTCAGTTTAGATTGAGGCATTGGCAAGTTTATGATTGGGGTGGTTATGGTTGGTGGAGCAAATGGTAATGTCAACGCCATGCTGGATGGTGACAGATGTGGCTATGAATTTGGTGGTATCAGTGATGGCCATGGGATAATGTTTGGGGCAGCAGTGGTGGTAGTGATAATGGCAGTAATAAAGTCACTATGGTTGCAGAAATGCAAAATAGATGTGAAACTTGAAAATGAGGGAATAATATTTGTAAAGTTGTGATTTACAACTATTTTGTGTTGGCTTTAATTCCGTGCAAAATTTGATTATAATTATGTTCAATTTTTTGTACCCTGTATTTTATGTGGGATTTTATTGTAAGGGTTGTGTGTGAGAGAGAGTGTGAAGACTCAAGGCAATTGAAGACCAAAGAAGTTTTCGCGGGTAGCTCACGAGAAGCCTTCCCGCGAAGTGAAGCATGTGCCCAGCACATGACTGGAATGCGAAGAGTCATGACAAGATGGTGACAGCTGATTTTCGCGAGTGTCTCGCAGGTAAGGCCTTCCTACGAGATACCCACGAAACATTCTATTTTGCTATTTTGTCATATCTGATACACCCTATCTCTACCCACACTATATATACCCCCATTACTCACATATGTTGAGGAGTGCTTTTTAGAGAGAAAACCCTAGTCACAACCTTTGAGAGTTAGAGATTGTTATACCCACAATTCTCTACGCAATCTATTGTGGTTTTTCTCAACTCCTACCTCTCCATTTCCAAATCCTTGAGAGGTTGATAGCTCAAACACTTATCACACCCATTCTGAGTGTCAAGCGAGGTTTTGGTGCTAATGGGAAACATTGGAAGAAGCCAACCTTTAGCGAATGCAATCGGGCGTATTGCGGGATCTGGAAAGCTAGATAAGACACTGTTCCGAGAAGCCTCGTTGGAGTAGGAGTTTAGAGAGCTTAGGTGCATTGGGTAGATTAGGCTTGGAGGATCTCTTGCTATTCGTGTATCCCAACTTATTGTCTAGTGGATCGATTTACCGCTTAGAGAGCGGCGGAGAGGTTTTTTGCCGAGTTCTTCGGTTTTCTCTTCAATAACACATCGGCGTGTTATCTTATGTTTGCATTCTTCTTTCCTACTCTTTTAGCTTTCATTTTACTGTTGTGTTTTAATGAATATGGCTTAGAGTAGTTTTATTGTTTATCCACTCGCATTTACTCTATTCCGCACTTAGTTTAAGTTAGAGTAAAATCAACCAATCCATAATCTTTTAATTTGGGGGTCTAAACAGCTCTGGTGTTTTAACACATAATCGAGCTTTCAATATTAATGCGTCCGAGTTTTTGGTTTTACTTTGGAAGTGGACAATGTCTAAGCTAAAATAAAAAAGTCTCTAATGTTGTTTCTAAATAGTTGGCTTTAAAGTAAAGCAAGAAAGACACTTTTTTTTTTCTTTTTAAGAAATACACTTTTTATAAACAGTAAAAAAGCTTATGCAACCAATTCCAAATGTTAACTTACTTTTTTTCTCATCCAAATGAACTTTATTTTTTTCATCTTGATTACCAACTAGAGAGCAGTGACATGTGGCGACACTAGGTGTGAAATCAATGGATACAATTAATTACAGTTTTTAGTTAATCCAGAACTGAGTCACAGGTCAGAATGATAGCAATAAAGGTGTCCACATTCAACAAATGAAGGATAATAATTTGCCAATTATTTGTTTCATACCCTTTATTTCCATCAAAACTACCTTTCAATGCGTATCAATAGAGAAAGAGGGGGGGGAAATTAGGACAGCAATAGAATTTGAAGCAGGTAGCATTTTTTTTTGTACTTTTTTTTTGGTGGGGGGGGGGGGGGGGTTGTTTCTGAAGAAATAAGGAAAAGGTATTCTACTATAAATATGATCACAGAAGTTATCATTCCAAGAATTTTTTTTTTTTTTTTTTTCTTTTATACATTAAATAAGCTCATTATAGATGCTTAGCAAAGAGACAAGAACAAAATATTCATCAATTGTTCAAAGCCCCCTTCCCCTTCCCAGGAAAATTCTTCTAGACAACACCATATATTAAGCATTAAGTGATTCTAAACGTCACTTGGTGAATTGGTCCAAGGTATGCTCTCCTATCCAGTCTGGGGGTCTAGCAATTCGAAATTTGAGATACTTTAATGGAGCCCTATTGGGAAAATGCTTGTGGAGATTTGGGTATGAGAGAGAAGTGTTATGGAGAAGGGTTATAAGGGTTAAATATGGAGTTGAAGAGGGAGATTGGTGCTCTAATTCTGTTCCAGGATCCTATGGGGTGAGTTTATGGAAAACTATTAGTAGTGGTTATTCTACTTTTTCTCGCTACATTCAGTTTCAAATTGGAGATGGGACTAGAGTGAAATTTTGGCATGATGTCTGGTGTGGGGATAATCCTTTGAGTACGTGTTTTCCAGATTTATTTAGAATCAGTAATGATAAGGAGGCTTATGTAGCTATTCTCATGCAATTTCCTAACGGGGTTCTTTTTTGGGATTTGGAATTCTTGCAAGAAATTCATGACAGGGAATCAGTTTCTTTGTCTATTTTTTGGGATGTTATATATGGAGTCTCATTGAGAGGTATTGGTGAGGATAAGATGCGTTGGACGCGCTAAGAGCAAGGGCTTTGAGGTAAGCAGTTATTATCAGGCTTTGTTGGGTGTATGTACTCAGTCCTTCCCTTGGAGAAGTATTTGGAAGCAGAAGGTTCCTTCCAAAGTTGAATTTTTTGTTTGGACTGCAGCTTTAGGAACTATTTTGACTATTAATAATTTATGTAAGAAGAAGGTGTTAATTCTAGATTGGTGTTATATGTGCAAAAGTAATGGAGAATTGGTAGACTATCTTTTACTACATTGTCCTATTGTTTATGAGTTGTGGTCTATGGTGTTCACCTTGTTTGATATCCATTGGGTGATGCCAAAGTCTGTGGTTGAGCTCCTTGCATGTTGGCAAGGAAATTTTGGTCATCATCGTAATGGTGTTATTTGGATGGCTGTCCCTCATTGTTTGATGTGGTGCATTTGGCGGGAGAGAAACAACCAGTGTTTTGAAGATTCTAAAAAGACTATAGCTGATTTAAAACTTTTCTTCTTTAAAACTTTAACGGATTGGATGTCTATCATAGGAAGTCATTCTATTTTTTCAGTCTATGGTTTGATGAATGCTTGTAATTTATGTATTTGATTATTTTGGTCCCCTGTTGTATACTTCCTGTATACTTGGGTGACTCATTATTATGTCTTTGAATAAAATTTTCTTTACTTATCAAAAAAAAAAATATTAAGCATTAAGACAGCTTTCTTGCATGACAGTAGCCACCAATAAGCAGAAGATATTTTTACACTATTAAATTGCAATTCAGTAGTTAAAAACTGCAACCCAAAAAACACTAGTCTAATCAAAAGATCACCTGCTCATTGGTTTAAAAAAGCTTTCTGAAATGGAGCTAAATTATAAACAATTGTTAGTGATAAAGGGGCAGAAAAGTTATAAAAATAAATTGTCCAGGAAACAACATATTACACCAAAGTTGAAATAAGTTCTTTGTAAAACATAACATCCAAATTAAGATTTTCTTTCCAGCGATCTTGATTAAAACTAGTTTGGAAACTTAAATATTGAGTTTTCAAGCAATACTGTTAAAGCCAAAGAGCTCTAACTCAATTGGTGCCTCCTTCCTTTGTAAGTGTAAGGTGTAGGCTGAGGTCGTGTGTTCAAGACCCATCAAGTGTGTGCATAATTAACCACAAAAAAAAAGTGTAAACTCTAGGGATCAAGTCCTTTTTTTTATAAATAAATTTACTCAAAGGGAGTAAACAAATCAAATTACAATATGTGAACTGACTTATTCAGAAAGAATTACATCCTCAAGCCCAGAAGCTCTAAAAAGGTCTTTATAAAGTGAACAAAGGGATGCTGCCTAGTAACAGCTATCCACTCACATTAACAAGATTGCAACAACAATTATTTGAGTACGTGAATATGCCGTTAGACAACATCAAGTGTTCTACTATTTCTCTCTCACCAAACGGTCCACAATACACTCAAGGGAAATAGTCTTCCAAATCAACTTCCTATGATGAGAAACATTTCTTTGACAACATTCCAACATTTGAATCACTATTTAAATAATTCGATAATTGGGGGAGAAGGGATTTGAAACCTGGATGTCTCCATTGGAAACACCACAAGGTGGTAACCAGTTGAACTACAAGGCTCTTGGCTCCAACATTTCAATCATTATCTTTGGCATAACCCAAGAAACCCAAAAAAGAGTAAACACAAATGATCACAAGTCACTTGCCATTGACAAACATCAAGTGTCGGTCTCGGTCAGTATCATCTAAAGTTGACTGTGTGTGTCTGAGAGAGAGAGAGAGATGTCCAAGCAGAAAATACATACTTACAAGGGTAAAACTTAGGTAGAGTTACCACAGACAACTAAATTAAATGCAGCCCATGCGTCTGACTTCAATTGGGGAGCTTAAGGTACAACACAACATAACACAACACCTAAGTAACTGCACATAAGTTTACTTGAAAGTCTTGTTCATATGCAAGCAATCTAAAAAAATAAAATAAAAAATCTTCTCCAATACCTAAAAAGAAAATCAAGAAATAAAGCGCTCTATTGTGATTACTTTGGCTCTTGTAAGCAAATTTTCCAATAAGTTCCAATCACATAAAAGAACAAGCATTGATTTCTGTTGTACGAGGTTGTGTTTTGTGTTTTACAATACAATAAAGAAAGAGTAGTAGGAGAGGAGAGGCGAGAAGAAGCTAACCTTAAGAGCTTGTTTGATAATTGGATCATCGGTGGGATTGAAGAAAAAAGCTTTCACTTTAAATCCATTTTTGTTAATCCAATTCGTAGAATGATAATTACCCAATCGAACACCGTTCCTGCTGCTGGGTCTCAGCTCTTTCCATGATGTTAATGGGTTCTTCAATTTCCACTGCCATTATTAAAAGTTTCGAATAAAAATGATTTGATGAGAAGAGAGTGATTAAGGAGGAGGGGTAAGGTCACGCACCAGTGCACATGTTGTTGTTGATGAGCAAGAATTGAGGAGTGATACCACTGACATCTTTTCTTTTCTTGGGTTTCTCTTCCACAAACCAAGCTGCCAAATTTCTTGGGTCTGCCTCCCCTTTTATTTATTTCTTTCAACTCATTGTTTTCTTCATTTTTTATGGATGAAATTTAACATTTTAAAACATATTGGGCAGTTTGACAAAAGATTTCTAGTAATATTATTTGTATTTTTTGAAAATACGTATGGGTGAAAAAATATGTGAAAATACGTATAATATTATTTAAATATTGAAAATTGTTGTTTAAACAACGGTAACAAATGGGCCCACATTCCCATCAAACATTCTAAAAAATTTAGCATTTACTATTTTAAAATCCTACTTTATTAATTTTAACATACCACTTTACAATACACCTAACATCTAACATTCTATTTTTTTTTACAGTTTCATTTAAAAAATATTATTTTTATTTTACTACTGTGTCTCTCTCTTTCTCTGATTAAAACCCACCACTTTCATATCAGTCCAAGCAACCCCAGTCACAGCCACATCCACAGCTAGCCACTGCCAGCCACCACCACCATAAAAAATAAAATAAAAACCACCAGTCGGCAGCCACCACAATCCCTAACCACCAAAATCACAAACTCAAACCCACAACCTCATCACCACCCAAACCCACATCCTCATACCACCATCAACCAGAAAAACAAAAACAAAAACAACCCAGATGCAAATCTGAACCACCATCAATGCCACCCACAACCTGCAAATCCGAACTCCACCACTGTAGCCTAGCCACACCCTAATACCAACAGCCACAACAACCACCACAAAACCCAACACCCACCCACCCCGATCTCAACCCCAACCAAAACCCACCACCACCCACCCACCCCATTCTCAACCCCAACCAAAACCCACCACCCCAATCTCAACCCCAACCAAAACCTACCACCCCAATCTCAACCCCAACCACAAAACCCACCAAAATCAGATCACATCCGCCAAAATCAAATCCCAAAATCAGCCACACTTGCCGAACCACCGTCGCCCAGACCCACGAAATCAACCCAGACCCACACTCGCCGATACAATGCAGACCCACACTCGCCAATACACCCACACTTGCCAATACACCACCAAACCATGAAATCAACCCAGACCCACGAAATCACGAACAAGGACGATCCACCACCACCCACGAAATCAACTAGTCCTACGGAGAGATGAGAAAGATCAACAGTCAAAGAAAGATCAACAGCCGCACCAACTCGTAGAGAAAGAGAGAGGAAAGTAGAGAGTTTGAGACTAAGATTGAGAGTGTATGGTGGTCTGTGAAGGAGAAGGAGAAAGAGAAAGAGAGAGGAAAGTAGAGAGTGAGAGAGAGAAAGGAAAAATAATTAAAAAAACTCTAACATCTTGCTACAGTAGGGTCTCAAAAATGAGATTCTACTGTAGCTCGGTACTAATTTTTTTAAGATTTAGAATGTTCGATGTAAGTCGGTTTTTATCATTTGAGGTGCTAAAAATGCTAAAATATAGCATTTTTAGCACCTTTGATGAAAATGCTCTAAATACACTAGTAGTATTTATGGGGTTCTACACCAAAAACCAATTTTGTTCCTTGATTTGACCATAAAAATTATAAGTTGAAATTCTGTTCTATTCATACAAAAAATTATGAAATATATATATATGTATATATATATATATATATACATAAATTAATGCTACGTTTACGTTTTAAAATAACGAAACATTGTGCCTTTTCATTTGGTGGATTAAGAGTAACGTTTCAATACCATTTTTTGCTATGGTTGGTGTTCAGTTCCACTGTTCTAGTGAGAACTTATAAATTTCAAACATTTCCTAATAATTTTAGCTTATATTTCGTTAGAAAAAAATGAAAAACTTCAAGTTCATTTTGAATCTAATATTAAGATTACTTTTTTACTCCAACAATAACAACCAATAACAACCTGCTACTTAGGATTTGTTGTAAAAATGTTGTGAACATATCATTTCTCTTCTTTAAAAGATAACACCTATAACTAGAAAAATATACTAAGCCTCCGTTTGGAAACCAATGAAAAATGAAATTTATTTCACTATTTAACTTATTTTTGCTACTATTCATGTCCACAATGTACTTTTTGGTACTATTCATCGGTCTCATTGTACTATTTCAGCTAACTTTTAGCTTTATCTATAGTACTTTCAGTAATAAGTTTTTAGTTTCAGCAAAATAAGCGGTATCCAAACAGACTCTAAACTACAGAAACAGACAACGTTTTGACCTTTTAATATTCCTTAAGTAATACTACAGCCACAAACTATTTTACAACATTTTTACAAAATTGATGTGGCAAATTCTTATTAGTTCTAATATGGGTCCACCACTAGCATCACATTTATGTTTATCAATAATTATTTGAAAATTACATAAGCCACATCAATAATTTGTAAAAATATTGTAAAATAGTTTGTGTCTGCAGCATTACTCATATTCCTTTCCCCAAAAAGAAAAATACTTTTTCTTTCTTAATTCTTCTTTATATTCGTCTTTCTCTTTCGCTGTAACTGCACAGAATTGAAACAGTTTCTTCGTCTTCCTTATTTGAGTCTGACACAATATGATATAACCCTATAATAACAGGTGCACAAATTTGCACAGCCCTTCCTTCTTCTTTTATCTCTTGCCTTTCTCTGAATCTAACAACAATAAAGAAGCGGGCTTAATCTAAACTAGGGCTGTTGACATCGCCACTATTGAAGGCAAAAGTGTCCTCCACGATCGCCTCCTAGCCCGTCCATTAGTCCGACCCAGCCGACTGAGCCGTCCTTTAGAAAACCCGATCGTTGCTTTGTGGTGTGCTTCTTTTCCTCTTTCTCTTTCCTCTTAATTGAATTTTTTTTTTTTTTTTTGCAGAGTTTCTACGTCTTTTTTAATGCAATTTTTATTGGATTTTTATTTTCCTAGGATTCTTTAATTTGGTTTTGATTCTAGGTTTGTTTTGGTTTGATGTATGGTATTTTTTGTTGTATTTATCTTACATTGGTTTTCCCTTTCTATAATTTATTATATGGGCATTGTAAACGTAAGTTAGTTTTGTACATTAAGAAACAGTAAACAAGTTTAATGGGTAATATAATCTTTCGGTTTTTTATATGCTAGACTGTGGAATGTTATGTTGGGGCTGCTGCTATTTTGCATTTTGTGGCGATTTTATTTCTGTTTTGAAGGTTTGGGTTGGTTAGTATGGTTGTTCAAGATTGCTGAACATGTGTGTCTTATTTTAATTTTATTTATTTATTTTTTGAATACCACACCAAAAAAAAAAAAAAAACAATGATCTGTTTAAACCAGTGAAATTTAAGAGTACTACACCATATTTTAGTGGGGTGATTGATTGTATTAAAGTTTGTTTATTCCTCTATTTAATAAACCAAATTTCATTCGATAGTTGGAGTTAAATTCAGTTTCAATTGTTAATTTGTAATATACACATCTATATCACTGTTTGATGTCATTTTCATCATTTAATGGATTGTCTACAATGTGTTTTATTATAGTTGTTGATAATACTCACATTGCTCTATTTCAAAAGAAAATCTGTTGAAGCAACCAAGATTTAGAAGATTGGACACTACAAGTCTTGAAGGATGGGCTTTCAAGTTAGTCGAAGGTGAAGGTGATTCTCCATATTGTTTGTTCCATTTCACTCCATTTTTTCCTCCTTATTGTTCGGTTTATTTTCTGCAAAAATAGTACAGAAGCAATGTGTATTATTTGTTGATATATAATGTCAAATGTTAATTACTTAAATTTGAGTTTAATTTAAAATCAAACTCCAATTTTTCCCATTTTTTTTTTCTTCTGATCCAATTCTTCACATGATAAGGTTAGGGCAGCCAAACATTTGTAGAGAAAAATCTTGGTAGATTCTAATTGTCTTTTGCAGAATTCGATGTTAGAGTTATATAGTTATATGAATACCATGCAAGCGACACGATATCTTTGAAGAAGAAAAAAAAAAAAAAACCCGACTCTTTTCTGGTTCTATTTCTTTTGCTCTCATTCACTTTGAAATTTCTGATTCCACCGAACATGTCGAGCATTCTACCTCCAAGGTTGCCCTCAACTCCCTCTCCAACCATAGTCCTTTCACTCCTTAAAGTTTGGTTGGTGTTTCAGTAAGGCCTTACTCCTCTCACTCCTTAAAGTTTGGTTTATGTCAATTTTGATTCATGGTTATTTTGTTTTCTTGAGTTTTTATCATCTGGGTATTAGATTTTCAGGATTGACTTGAAGAATTTGGATTCTTCTAATGTTTGACTATTTTTAATGTATGAAAATTTTTCATTTTGATCTTTTTCAAATTTCAATTTTCTTTGATTGATATGGATTGTAGTGATTTTTCTTGGTGGATTTCTAGATCATCCACACAGAGGTTCTGCACTCATTGTTGTTTTTGATATTATGTGCGTTCATTAATCTTGACTCATTGTGTATGATAATTTCAGTATATTCTTATATATATTCTGTTTTACAGGTTTTTTGACTGTCACATACATGTTACAAGTACACTTTGTCACAAAGCTATTCAATTACTTGATTATTATTAGGTTCAATTGTAAAGAAATTAAAATTAGGTTTTTTGGATTTTAGGGAGGCATTACTCATCAAGATTCTGCAGGCCATAAGGATACAATTGGACCCTGTGATGTGCAGGTAAAGACATATTTTGAGTATGTTGGAAAAATTTGTTGTGTTATAAGGTCTTTTATGAGAAACAAAGATGGATTTTTTTTTGGTTTGATCTGTATTGAGTTTCCCCTTTATACAGTCTAATTAAATATTTGGGTTTGTTTTAGTTTCACTATTAATAAAATATTTGGATTTGTTTTAGTTTCACTATTAATGTTCTGGGATATCACATAAAGTTCAATTTTGTTGTTTTTTCTTTGTTCTGACATGTGTTAATTGATATAGAAAAAAAAGAAAAAAAGAAGAGATTGTTGGCCAATAAATGAGGAAGAGCAGGGCAAAGGGAAGATAGTATAAATTGGGGCATTGCAAAGCCAGTACTCACTTTGATTGGTAATCTGGTGCCTTCTTTGTTTACTGCATAATTTATATTTTTTTAGAATTTGTTATCCTTATTCCATTGATATTGTGAGCTATAGATGGTTCTCTTAAAAAAGAACCACTATAGGCATGAGAATTACAAATTTCATAATGATTTATGCATTAGTTAGAGATAATAAGTGCTCAGGTATAATATTTCCATCATTTGTGAACAAATCCTTGGAAGTTAAGAGTTCAGTACCACTGACATCTACATTCTTTAAATGCTTTAGATATTTAAGCATGCGCAACTTAAAGACAAATTAGTTATGTAGTAGGGGAATTGTACATATTATTAATTACTCTTAGTCACTTTTACCTAGATCAACAAAACTTTGAGTTGAATAGCTGACTAAATTCAAATACAAGAATCATGAGTGTAAGCTATTATGTTCTTCACAAATCTGTTAAGAAAATTATTGGACTAGCCTTGGCCCTAATGTAGCACAAAATGCTACAGTAAATGCTGTTAACCCAGCCAGTTATGACCAAATGAAACAGTTAACATCATAGCATTATGTCTTTTAAGTTGAAATTATTTTGTATTTCAAAGTTGTTTCTATGTTAAACTACTTCCAAAATGTCCTGATTCTCTATACTTATGCATTTAGACTGTATGCTGGAAGAATTGTGGTTGGATTTGTATCTAATTAAGATAAATTGGTTCTTTTCTTTTGTCTTTTCTTTGAATTTTTCTGACTTTTTTTTCTTTCGTCTTCCCCTTTTAAAATCAGCATAAAACTAATATGATCTATGGCCCTCTCTCATGAACAATAACATTTGATTGTTTGCAAAGACTTGAGCAACTAAATTTTTTACCTTTTTTATTTCAAAATGGTAGCAACAGTCACCTTCACCTTGCTTCATTTATAGTTAGGACATTTTGGGCCTACAAATGAATATGAATTGGATGCCTCCTCTGCTTGATCACTTTAGAAGGCTAAGATGTTTAATTTTCTCTATCCAACTTCACTACTGACTCTTTTGTTTTTTGTTTTTTGTTTTTATTTTTTATTTTTATAATAGTTATAATGCCCGAACAGGTTGTGACACGTCAATCTAGATGTTTCCATGGCTCTATGGAGAAAAGATAATATTTTGAAATTTTCGAGGTCCAACATGCAAATTAAGGTCGAACAAAATACGGTATCTACACTTATTTTGATGTGTCCCATAATATTGATATTCTGCACTTAAATGATTCTAATGTATTTGAAAATGAAATTAATAAACAATTGGAAAAAAAAATTGAACCTATGTAACCAACTTTTGAAACTTTTAATTTGGCAAATGATGAGAATCCACGCTTAATTATAATTGGTTCAACCTTAAATGACAAAGAAAGGAAAGATCTCAATGAGCTTTTCACAGAATTTCAAGAAGTATTTGCATGGTCCTATGAAGATATGCCTGGTATTGATCCCGAGATAGCTCAACACCACATTGATACCTATGCTCACATGGTACCCGTTAAGCAAAAGTTGAGGCATATGAGAACCAAATGGCTTCTAAAAATCAAAGAAGAGGTCACAAAACAATTGAAAGCGAGGTTCATCAAACTCGTACACCAAGCTGAAGGGATAGCCAATGTTGTGCGCTTACCAAAGAAGGATGGAAAGGTAAGGATGTGCGTGAATTTTAGTGATTTGAACAAAGCTTGCCCTAAGGATGATTTCTCTCTTTCTCATATAGATGTCTTAGTGGATAATACGGCCGGTAGTGCCTTGATATCTTTCATGGATGGTTTCTCAGGATATAACCAAATCAAGATGGCTTCTAAAGATGTGACTAAGACTACCTTCACCACAGAATGTGGAACCTACTGCTACACAGTAATGTCATTTGGGCTCAAGAATGCCGGAGCAATAAATCAAAGAATGGCCACAACTTTCTACACGACATGATGCACAATGAGGTAGAGGTGTATGTTGATGACATGATTGTGAAATCCAAGGATAGAGGGGGTCACATCATTAATTTAAGGAAGTTCTTTGAAAGGATTAAAGAGTATAGATTGAGGTTGAACCCTCAAAAGTTTACCTTTGGAGTGACAGTTGGGAAATTGCTAGGCCTTTTGGTAAGTGATAAAGGGATAGAAGTTGACCCCTCAAAGATCAAGGCCATACTAGACATGCCTCTGATGGAAATATGAATGTACGCAGCGAAAAATTAACGAATCTACTTCATTCGCAACTGATAACATGTGCTATGTAATTTTCAAAATGTAAGAACAAAAGAGTGTACCTTGAAGCGGTGAAATTCAAAACCAAAGATTAGAAGCACTTGGGAGCACTTTTAATTTTCACTCCAATTCCACTTGATGCCCAAGAAGTGTGGACTCTCAACTAGTTATATGTGTATGTTCAAGAGAGAATGAAAGCGTGTCTTACACTCACATACAAAACCATTCCAAGTTCTCTTACAAAAAATTTTGTATGTTTCTCTCCATATAACTGATTATCTAATTGGGCTAACTTTTTGGGCCTTTCCAATTGGGCTTTAGTATGTGGCTTGGAGTGGGGCCAAAAGGAAACAAATAAGATACTAGCTCCAATGGGCCTTGGGCTTTTCTGTCAACTCTTGACAAGTCCAAAGTTACCATTAATTATATTTAATACCACTATATAAATATAATTGTACTCTAGGCCTTATTAATAAATTATATCCCAAAACTTTATTATACATGCAACCCCTTCATAAAATATTCGTAGTAATACAAAGTCATGAATATAGACTGCCACTTTGTAAATTACTACATCTTAATTCTTGAGTACCCAGTTTAATCCTTTAAGTTATTTATCATATATTTATGAAATTCAATTTCATAAATATATATTTTAGTAACTATTTACTAAAGTAGTTAGGCCTAACATTCTGAATAACAAACCCATTAAATTTATCTCAAAGGAATATTTTATATCTCCAAGGAATATTTTATATCTCCAAGGAATATTTTATATCTCCGTTAAGAGACTATGAATTCTATCTTGAGAATATATGTTCCATCAACACTAAATGCGGCTGCCCAATATGCTGAGGTTTTGACCGTTACATTAGATCTCACTCCTGATATATCAAAGCAACCTACACTTCATGATCAAGTCCATTATTCTCTCAGGATTAAGAATTCATGTAAAAAGAAGTCTTGAGATTTATTATTCATTTGACAGTCGTTAGGAGAATAATAAATCTCACAGCGGTCCAGTTCAATATGTTTTAACTCTTAAAACATATCAACATATCAACTAGAAGTCTCCACTTCCATGATCAAGACAAATCATCTTAGTTGGTATGTTATAGTCTTCGCAGATGAAATGCCTAATTTCATCACTGACTACAAACTAAAATTCTGAATTTACAAAGAACTTGTGATTTATATCTTCTGTGACTTTTTACATAAATCACATATTATGCATCTCATGGACTATATGATAACGTCCAAATATTCATGTTACTATCATTTTAGATAATATTAAAGAAATTTTATTAATCACAACATTAAGTCATACATAATAACATACATAACATCATACAATAGGATTTTAGGGCACTAATTCCAACAATCTCCCACTTGCCCTAAAGACTATTGCGCACTAATCTAACTCTCATTCCCTCCAAATGTGACTCGAAAGTCCTTTGAGGCAAGGCTTTGGTAAAGGGATCTGTTAGATTATTTGCACTTTCAATCTTTGCTACCACTACATCTCCATGAGCAACAATGTCTCGAATGATGTGGTTCTTTCTCTCAATGTGCTTTCTTTTCTTGTGATTTCTTGGATCTTTGGATTGCGCAACTGCTCCACTATTGTCGCAAAACAATGTTATAGGAACTTGCTCCACTCTTACTACACCAAGGTCAGAAAGGAATTTCTTGAGCCAGACAGCTTCTTTTGCCGGTTCACAAACAGCAACATATTCAGCTTCCATGGTGGAGTTCGCAATACAAGATTGCTTAACATTACTCCAACTTATGGCTCCACCTCCCAAGGTGAATACACATACTGAAGTGGATTTTCTAGAATCAAGATCTGATTGAAAATCTGAATTTGTATAGCCAATGGGAATCAAATCCTCACACCAGTAAACAAGCATATAATCTCTCGTTCTTCGTAGATACTTGAGAATATGCTTTACAGCTTGCCAATGTTTTGGTCCTGGATTTGATTGATATCGGCTGACCATGCCAACTGAATAACAAATATCTGGTCTAGTATAAAGCATGGCATACATGAGGCTTCCTACTGCAGAAGCATAAGGAACTTGTCTCATCATATTTTCTTCCTCTTGAGTCTTAGGCATTTGGTCATCAGACAGAGGAACACCATGTCTGAAAGGAAGTAATCATTTCTTAGAGTTTTGCATGCATGGAATGATGAATGTCAGAAAGCCTTTGAACTCATTAAGGAATACCTCCTCCATCTACCCATCCTAGTACCCCCGAAACACGGTAGGCCATTACTACTCTACCTCTCTATCATAAGAGATGCAATTGGGAGTATACTTACATAAGAGGATGATGATAAGAATGAGAGAGTCGTATACTACCTAAGTAAGAGGTTCCATGATTATGAGACATGATACACACCCTTAGAAAAGTCATGCTTTGCTCTCGTAAGGGCTGTGCAGAAATTGAGACACATCATCCTACCATTCCAGATATGGATAGTAGCCAGAATAGACCCATTGAAGTACCTATTTGAGAAGCCCGCCATGAGTGGAAGATTGTCAAGATGGTTGATCCTATTGGCAGAATTTGATTTAAAGTATGTGGGAAAAAAAATTATCAAAGGAAGCGTCGTGTCAGATTTTTGTGCTAAGAATCCCATAGGAGGAGAAGATGGAAAAAAAGATTTCCTAGATGAGGATATTTTGGATATCGAACTAAGGGCATGGAAGATATACTTTGATGAAGTCGTGAACCAATATGGGAATGGAATAGGAGTACTTTTGATCACCCACAATAGATCTCATGTGCCTTTGGCGGTCAAGTTGAACTTTGAGGCAACGTTATGGATACCGTTCCGTTCCAGCCGAAATGGCCGAAAAATTTTGTACCGGCAAGCAAACTGGAATGGCAAGCCCCTCTATTCCACCTAGGGTAAGATTCCGGCCTGTTCCGATGTGTTTTGGCAGTTCCGAGCTGTTTTGGTTAATTTCACCTAAAATAAAAGATTCGGCCGGTATGAGTTTGTTGCACATAAAGTTGAACTTGGATCTTCAAAACAGACCAAAATCGATTTCATCGTTCCTTTCCTTAAACACACTGTAGTCTTTTGATTCATATGATGAGTTGTAGAAGAATAACAGTATCAGAACTAGAGGAATGTTGTGGCTCACGCAGTCATGCTTAACAAATTTGGATATCCATCAGAGAGAGAGAGAGAGAGAGAGAGAGAGAGAGAATAGACTTGAGAGGAAAACTGAGATAAGTTGCGTGTGAGAGTAAAAAAAATAGAAAGAAAGATGAAATCATGAAAGATAAGATAGTGTGTCAGTTAATGTGTAGATCTCATAAAGATGGGACAGAATTCAAAAGTGAGAAGTGTAAATATCAAGAAGTTAGATACAGAAGACGTGTGTGGATGAGAAAAAACAAGAGGAAAAAATAATTAAAAATCGGAAGAAAGTGAAATATGGTGGGTGAGGAAAAATATAATTTAAAAAAAAAAAGTTGTGAATAAAGTTGGCTTGGCCAGTATGCTTTAGCCAAATTATGAAACCACTATCTAGGCTTATTTCAAATTTGCCGTTGCATTAAAAAAATTATTTAGTATTTTAATTTAAATAATAATATTTTAAGTGAATTAATTAGATTAATTTTAAAATAACAAATTTTGTAAATGTATGAAAATATAACTTTTATGTTTTTTTTTTTTTTAATATAAAAAGTAATAGGATATGAAATTATATGTATATATATATATATTATTTTTTTAGGAACCTCGAAACACCCTAAAACGGTACACCAAAATTAGCTGGTACTGAAATATTCCGTTCCACTAGACAAACCGAAACGGGGTTCGAAACGGTATTCATAACATTGTTTTGAGGCAACTAATAACATGGCAGAATATGAAGCATGTATCGCTGGAATGGAAGCTCTCCGAGAGTTAAGGGTAAAGGAAGCAAAGGTCTTTAGAGATTCAACCTTGGTCATAGCCTAAGCGCAGAAATTATGGAAGGTAAAAGACAGAACATTTAAAGCTTTATCAACAATATTTAGAGGATTTGACCAAAACCTTTGATAAAATTAAATTCACTATCATCCCTAGGGCTCAAAATTAGTTTGCAGATACCTTGGCTACCTTAGCCTCCATGGTTGAAATACCCAAAGGAGTATGGACACAACCTTTAGAGATGAACAGAGTTATGAACTAGCATAAAAACAAAGTCTTCAGTCTTGGCCATAGAAGAAGAAGGGTTCCTTGGTATTATGACATTATGAAATTTTTGGAATTGGGAGTGTATCCTAATGGGGCCGATAAGAGAGAACGTCATTCGATTAGGATGATGGCTATGCAATATATCCTATGTGGAGGATAGCTCTATAGGAGATCTTATGATGGTATACACCTCTGTTGTTTGAAGAAATAAGAAGCCGAAAGAGTCATGGAAGAAGTTCATTAAGGGATTTATAGTCCTCACATGAATGGGAGAATGTTAGCCAAAAAATCCTAAGAATAGGGTACTATTGGAATACAATGGAAACCGATTGTGTAGACTTTGTGAGAAGTTGTCATGACTGCTAACACACATGTAAACTTGAATCATGTACCACCTAGTGAGCTATACAACATGACTTCTCCTTGGCCTTTCTTGGTCTGGGGCATAGATGTGATTGGAAGGATAACCCCTAAGGCTTTAAATGGGCACGAGTACATCCTAGTGGCAATTGACTACTTCACCAAGTGGGTAGAAGCGACCTCTTACTTCGTATTAAAAGCCAAACATATGGCTCGGTTCATAGAGAATAACATCATTTGCTGACATGGGGTACCATAAGAGATCATCTCAAATAATGGCTCCCACTTTGAGGGAGGTTTGAAAGATATGGTATTTTATAACATTGAGCATCACAAGTCTTCACCATATCGACCACAGACTAATGGGGCTGTAGAAGCAGCTAATAAGAACGTCAAGAATATCCTGGCCAAGATGGTAGTAAAGCTCCCATTCGCCCTATGGGGTTACAGAACTTCTATTTGAGCATCGACTGGGGCAACCCCTTTCTCTTTGGTTTATAGAAGCGAGGCGGCCCTTCCCATTGAGGTAGAGAGACAATCTTTATGAGTGCTAGTGGAAACCAAGGTCCTAGAGGAGGATTGGATGAAGGAAAGATATGAACAATTGGCTTTGATAGATGAAAAGAGAGCTAGGGCACAATATCTTGCACAAGGGTACCAAAAGAGGATTGCTAGAGCATTCAACAAAAAAGTGAAACCTAGGAACTTTAAAGAAAGGGACTTGGTCCTAAAAGTGCTTAGAGATGAAACTTTTGATCTAAGAGGGAAGATGAAGCCAAGATGGTCTGGGCCTTTCATTATCAAGAAAATCATGTCAGAGGTGCTACAAAAATGATTGATTTGGATGAAGAAGAGATGCTTCACCCAATCAACATGGATAGGCTCCGAAGGTATAATATTTAAAAGAAAAAAAAGCTTGCTAGGTTGAAAACCTGAAAAGGCAGCCTAGGCAAAAATTAAGGCAAAAGAACCCCGCTAAATTGAAAACCCGAAAGGGCAGTCTAGGCAAAAGATAAGGGAAAAGACCATGGACATGGCAAAAATTCATATAAGGACATCATGGGCAAAAGTTACATGGCACGGAAAAAAGAAAAGAAAAAGAAAAAAGAAGAAGAAATATAATGAAAATAAGCAAATATAATAAATGGATGATTCTCTTATTGCTCAAAATAAAAGATAATAAATTGATTCCATAGGGGAATTGGAACATTCCAATCCTTTATTAAATTCAAAAGAAAAGACATGAGAATCATAAAGTGTAGAAAAGTCAAATTTGGAGCATATCAAGGTAGTGAGTCCGCCTACTTTCTTTTTTTGCACCTGTTATAAGCTTTTTCATCCATGTGAACCCACTTCATGTCAGCCTCTAGCCAAGCTTTGTAGCCCAAAGTAGGATGAAGAAACTGAGGGAAACGAATGTCTTTAGCCACCATCCTCTTCAACCAAGTCCCACAGATCCTACCTAAGACCGTCTCTATGAAGACAGAGATATGAAAGACATTATCATCACTAGGAATCCCTTGACGATCTCTAAATTTCCTTGCAATGTGGTATGGGGAATAATAAGAGCAACAGTGAAGCCCAACCAAAGGAACACAGTTGTCTTTGAAGATGCGGTTGACCATGGTTGTAATGTGCCACTATTCCACTACCCACTGAATATCTGAGACATCAATACGCTTCATGAACTCAATGAACTCATTAAAACTCATCTCAATGCATTTAGGCCTACAGTCACGATAGTGCTTGGGGAGATATTGACTAGGAGGGATAGTGGGAGGATGAAGCAATTAGAGCCTTTCATATAGCCATATCTAAAAACAAAAAAAGGGGGAGAAAATAAAAAGAAAGCATAAGTGGAAAAAGGAGAGACAAAAAAAAATGATGATATGACAAAGACGATATAAGGAGCCTCGATGGGTTGAAAACCAAAAGGCAATCCATGCAAAAATTAGAGGAATCTCGCTAGGTTGAGAAGCTAAGCAAAAATTAGGGATCATACTTAAAAAAGGAGAGGACTCCCCGCGAAGAAGGTTGCTTCCTCCCTATGAATAGCATCCAAGCCATTGAGAGTTTCAGCCAAGATCATGCCTACAGGGCTTCCTTTGTCTAGATTGTTGACCACCAAGTACATCCTTTGATCTACTCGATATGTTTCATGCACCAAGAAATATCTCGTAAGGTGGCATAAACAGAAGGCGTTGAGATAGTGAGAGCATCCCCTACTAGTCACAAGAACGGCCAACCGAGAGAAGTATGCAAAAACAATGCAAATGTTCAAATGGTTAAGCGTACACCATTGCTGCGCTGTAGCTAGAGAAATCCTTAAAAGGTCATGAGCCAAGTCAGCAAAATCCTCGCTAGTGGTGGGGAGGATGAGAGTACTAACTTCAGGTTCGCCCATGATTGCACTAAATTCTTCAAGACTGGGGCATATCTCCACACCGTTGAAGTGAAAGACATGTCGAGAAGGAATCCAAAAGTTGGCAGCAATATGAAGAAGAGGTTCATCCACCTTGATTTGGTGATATGGGAAGATGTAAGAAAGGCCAAGAGGGATGAGAGCATCTTTGAAACTAGGGCCAAGCATCTTGATCCATGCCGAGACTTCTAAAGGAGAGAATTATGCCATTGGAAAGCCTTAAAGAGGGTTTTTTGAGCTTAAAACAAGTTTGGTGAGGGTTTGGGAGCCCCAAACAGCTATTTTATACTTGAGGAAAGCTGTTAGGGTTTTTCTGACCTACAATGTGCATACACAAGGTCAAGGCTGTGTATGCATGATCAAGACCTACGTACACAGGCACATGTACGCGTACACAGGAAGATAGGTAGAGATGAGTTCCTTTTCCTATTTGGAGTGTGATTTTCCAACCAAGACCCCTCACATGATTCTTACTGCCTAAAGGACTCCTCAAAGACGCAATTAAGCTTAGATTTTCAAGCATTACAGATTGAGAAAAGCAAAGTTCTATAAAATTGTACAAACATCCCCATGAGTTGTAAATAAAGTACATGTCTTAAATAAAAGCAAAAATATAAAAGATGTTCTTAAAATACAACCCAATTTCTCAAATAAAAGATAAAATGCGGAAATACATACTAATAAGGAAAAAAAGAAGTAAAAAGAAATATGTTGTGTGTCTGTGTCTGTCTGTTTGTAGGATCACCGCAAGCACCTCTTCCTTGGCTGGTAACTAGGAGTCGCCTCTGAATCGCCACCACCATCACCACTATCATCGTCATCATCACTTGAGTAGGCAAACCCTCTAGGATCATAGATTTGCCAAAAGTACTTGGTCATCTCTCGCTTGAGGTTCCCTGCCAGCCAAACCAGCTCCTCATGCTCCTGAATAGTGGGCTAAATTTTGAAAAAGGGAAGTGTTGGAACAAGTGTTGAGGTATACAAGAGTTGAAAAGAAAGAGACAAAGATGAAGGAGAACTTACCACTCGTGTACCCTCAGGAAAGGGGTAACCCATAACATTTGTGTTGCAGCCCATAGCACGCTCATGAGCGAAACCATCAGGACCATAGACATAGACTGACCACGATAAGCAACAAGGGTTTATGGGAGTACCAGCAGCAGGGCTCGCCTAACATAAGTATCCCATGTGAATATCATCATGTGAAGCAATGCAAAGGAAAATTGAAAATGAACGAGAAGAGAGAGAGCATATACCATAGGAGTGAGGGAAGGCATGAGGCGAGTGTTGTTGAACTTAACATAGTCCAACTCCTCTGAAACCCGCTGGGCATAGGAAAAATATCGCTCCTCCACAACTGATACTCAGGATCTGTAATGGAAAGTGGGGCAAGCATAAACTTCGGAGGATCCATCGGGACCTGCAGCGCATCTACACCCACTAATTGGTAGGTTACCCTTTCCACCAGATAGAGTGCCCTTAAGCCAGCACCTTCGAAGGGCTAAGTAATCCCGGAGATGATGAGAGCAATGCTTCCAAGTCTGAGGCTACAACAGGAGGAAGGCCGGCTCATGGGCTCCAATTGACCTGTGACAACACATAAGGTTAGAGGAGAAAAAACGTAAGAAACATACAAAAAGCACAATGAGAGGCATTGAATCCCTAGCTCACCTCATCAGAAGATAAACCCTCGAAATGAGCCCTAATCGAAAGGAAACTCTTCAGATCCACATCCGCGCCACAAAGAATGAGACCATATTGAACGGCCCAATGCTGGAAAGAAAAAGGCAAGATGACAGTGTTCAAGACGACAGTTTGCAAGAAACAGATATGAAGAGTTTGCAAGATGACTGTTTGGAAGAGAAGTAGTTACAGTATGCAAGATGACAGTTTGCAAGAAACAAATATGGACAGATATGCATAGTTTGTAAGATGATAGTTTACAAGACAAAGGCATGGATACAGTTTGCAAGAGCATGATGCATAGTTTAGCCTAGATACATAAGCCGCAAAAGAGAAAAGGAAGAAAGACTGACCTCAAGGAGCTTCCATGGCCCAACAAGTTGGCGCAAGGTCCTCTCGCTGAGTGTATCCAAGGAAGAGTACAAATAGGCGAGACACGCTTGCCTCTAGTTGGCCTCTCAAGCCTCCCCAAAGTTGTGGAAGAGGGCTAGCCACCTTAAAGATACCATCTACCCTCCATTGGCGAAAAGATATGCCCTTAGAAGGTACAGCAAGAAGGCCTTAGCCATCTTGGCACAATCTTCGACCATCACTTGTGGGAGAGGCTTGTAATCTGCCTCGATGTCGAAGTATTGGATTGTTTCATTGGAGTTCCACCTCTCGAGCAAGTTAATGCCCAACTGGATGCCCAACTCACCCTCTAAGTTTATGAGGGCCCCATCGTACCTAAGGCTAGTCATGCGGTGGAAGTCGTGGGAAGTCACAGTTATCTCTCTGTTAGTAATATGGAAGGTATGGGTAGTGTCCCACCACCTCTCAGCGAAAGTCTACACCAAAATGGCACTAACGGATCTCTCCGGTAGTAAGCGGATGATCGGCTCAAAACCCATTGCACGAATGTAGGCCCTCGTCTATGTGGAAAGGACCCTGTACCATGCTGCCACACTGTTGGTACTACCCCTGCCTGAAAATGGGGGTGAAATCTGCAAAATGTTGAAAAGAAGGTGTTAGATTTGCATTTGGATGAGAAATAGATTAAACAAAAGTGAAATAGATTAAACAAAAGTGAAATTAGAGTTTTTGCCTGGCAGTATGCGCACGCAGGTCTGTGTCCGCGTACGTAGGCACCAAGTACACGTACACAGGTTGGAAACAACACGCAGGCACTAAGTACAAGTACACGGACCAACGTAATGTTTATTACATTACAAGTTAGGAGGTGTAACGTCCTAGCTATGGGAAACAATACAACAACAAACCCACCCTACAATATAATGACTTAGAAACTAACCTTAGGCCAGTCCAGTTAAAATTGCATTGCATTCTGTATGTGTTTGTTTGGTTGATAGATTGATATAGATGGGGACCTAGCTTTGTTTGACCCAACCAATCCTTTTCTTAGGGGAGAATTTGGTCAAGATCAAAGGGAAGACTCCAAAGAGAATCCAAGAACGACAACCAAGCTGGCAGTTCCAGTTCCAAGCCTATCACAGTACTGAAGGCCTTAAGTATAGAAGGCACCCCACAATTACAACACCTTAACCCCGTGTTCAACTTGCAAGATAGCCCAAGCCACAAGAAATTTGAAGACTTTGTCACCATGGTAGAAGGAGAGGAGCACCAAAACATTAAAGAGCCAATGAGCACTCAAGAGCTACTAAACACTATGGTGGCAAGCCAAATTCAGTTGAGGGAAGACATGAACCTTATGGTACAGCAGTTTCAAAACCTAAAGGGTAGCCACAAGGAAAACAAAACTGATCAGAATCCCCTTATCTTGGAGAGTGAGAAGAAGATTAATGAGAAGATAAGTAAGATGGAGGAGATGATCAAAAGGGCACGCAAGATGGAAGACCTCATGGATTATCAATCGCTCTCTTTTTTCCCTCTCTTTTTTCCCAGGCGTAAGATTGCCCCCGAAGTTCAAGATGCCGATCTTGGACAAGTTTGATGGCACCAGCTACCCTAAATCCCACTTAAAGATGTACATGAGGGCTATGCAGCCTCTGGGAGCTACTGAAGAAATGTTGGCACAAATGTTCCAAAACACCTTGACTAGAGCCGCCCTTAGGTGGTTCCTCAACATGGAAGACAATTGAGTTAGAAACTAGGAAGACATTTGCAGGGAGTTCCATAACCAGTACAAGTCCAATATAGAAGTAAACGTGACAAGAACAGCCTTGGAGACCATTAAACAAGAGCCGAAGGACCATAAAAAATGAGGATGCGTCTAAATTTAAAAAGAATTTTGGGCCTTCTAGCTCCAAAACTGCAGAAGTGTCTAATATATATAAAACTGATCCCTACCAACTTATTGCCCAAGTGCAAATATCACAAGGACTGCCTTCAAGGCTTAGGAGGGAATTTCATGAATTTTATATGCCAATGAGTCAAGTATTTGAAAAACTGAAAGCAAAAGGGTTACTGAAACCCTTAAACTCAAGACCAGTCCCAAACCCATTACCTGCAAAGTTTGATGTGAGTAAAAGGTGTGCCTACCATCAAGGCCCAAGCCATGACACTAACAAGTGTTATAACCTTCATCATGCAATCTAAGACTTAATAGACACCAAGGTGATTACACCGCCTACAAGGCCTAATATCACCAACAACCCCTTGACCAACCAAAATTTTGGGAGAGGACAAAGAATCAACTGTTTAATTTCTGGGGAGGAAGGAGAAGAGGATCCGTCTGAGTTGATCTATGACCTACCTGAATGCTTTATGATGACTTGGGAAGAGCTGATGGGCATGATGTCCGCAGCAAGATACGATATATGGAGTGAGGATATTGCAGAAATCACAAATTACCTAACATCCATATATGAGGGGAGACATTCAAACCCTAATCAGATAACCCAACATCCACATATGGGAGGAGACACTTTAAACCCCAATCAGATAACCCAACATCCATATATGGGGGGAGACACTTCAAACCTTAATCAGATAATCCAACATCCACATATGGGGGGAGACACTTCATACCCCAAGACATTGAATCAAATGACCCAACAAAAATTGCCCACATCACAAGGGGGGGGAGACACTTCAAACCCCCACATTTGGAGACAGACAACTCGGTGGAAGCCTTGAAGAAGGCAACCTAACAGACACCCAATAAAGAGGATGAGGTCCTCAAGCAGTTGCAGAAGATGCAAGCCAATATATCCTTGTGGGGTTTACTCATGGCCTCATATAAACACCGTTAGAATTTGGTGGACCTTCTCAATCAAATCCAAGTCCCTACAACCACTACTTCTCAAGATTTGAATGTTATGATTGGGTCCATAAGTAGGGAGCTTACTATTTCCTACTCCGACAAAGACTTGACTAAGAAGTGGAAGTGCCATAATGACCCATTGCACATTACTGTAGACGCCAAAGGAAAGAGGATACCAATGGTCTTAATTGATGATGGAAATGCTCTAAATGTGTGTCCTTTAAAAACCGCGTGTTGCCTAGGCTTGAGTATTGAAGATTTTGTGTCGTCTGATCAACATGTGAAAGCATATGACAATAGTAGAAGGGAGGTTTTAGGGATTGTGACACTGGAGCTCACCATATGGCCAATGATAAAAAAGGTAGAGTTTCAAGTACTGAACATAGCTTCATGCTTCAACATGCTCCTTGGGCAACCATGGATTCATGATACAGAGGCCGTGCCTTCATTCCTTTACCAAAAAGTTCGGTTTCCACATGAAGGAGCTATAGTTACTATATATGGTGACACTTTAACTCTACCAAAGCCCATTTTTGGTATCGATTTTGAGAAGGAGCCACTAACCTTAGATGTCTTTGAAATTGAGAAGCCTGGTTTTGAAAGAAGGGAGGAAGAGGTTGAAAAGATCCCTATGGACTTTGATCCCTATAGCAATAACAAGGTGGTAGCAATGATTAGAAAGATGAGTTATTTTCCAGGGATGAACCTAGGGAAGACCGTGAAAGAGGCAGCTGTTCGAGTTCCGACAATTCCTACGGTCACACCACCTTTCGGGTTAGGTTATAAACCTACCAATAATGACTTATTAGAGATGAAAGTGAGGTGGATGGCCTGTGCAAAGGCTAAAGCAAAGGGACTTCCTAGTCCTCCAGGACCCTTAAAGCCTCACACTCCCACATTGAATGGAAAGTTTGTCAAAGCTGGAGATAGTCAGCGTTATTGGAGATTTCTAGAACTGAGATACGATCTTGAGTCGAAAACAATGGTGCCTGGATTTGAATTATTCCTTGATTGTGATAATAAGCTTCCAGAACTAAAGGAGGAAAATACAAATTGGGTCCCGACTGATTGGGCGGATTACATGGATCCTGATGCAATGACTACACTGTTGGAAGATGCTATCTTCAATATAGAGGAGGAAGAATGCTGGGAGGCTTGCCAACATGCATTGAAGAACCCATATGAAGCAAGAACGGATGATGAAAATGATGAAGGGGGAAAAGCCCCTAGTGATGACGATGAAGGTAGTGATAGTGAAGAGGATATTAGTGGCGATAGCAACAATGATGATAGTGGAGACAGTGACGGTGGAGACAATAGTAGTAATGATAGTAGTAATGAAGATGCAGGACCTTTCTATGAAGACCATTTTGATGACAATGTGGACTATTACAATGGAGACATAGAGGATGATGCAGAAGCTGAGGGTGGAGACTATGATGAATACCTTTATGGGTGACCTTCGGATTGGAGTTGTATTACAAATACCAGTTCAAAATCAGGCCCTCGATATGATAAGCATGGTAGGGAGATTCCCGAGCTTAGTTCGTTTCATAATTCAGAATTTGGCTCGTTGACTGCATACACGGATGAAGAAGATGACATAGATGCAAGATTGGCGACACTTGACAGAAATCTAATGATCCACAGTATAGAGTAAATCAGAATACTTCCCCCAATATGTCTGCCCAAGCAATAAAGGGAAGCAAGATTTATTTGGGGTGTAAATGGATAATATAGAGCACCTGGATGGCTATGCATTTGACAAGCCTGCAGACATAGAAGTTGATGGTGAAAGCCTAGATTATATGGATGAAGACCCTAGAGTGCTGATGTTGAAGGAGGAAGGAACTCATTGGGAGCCAGCTGCCATCGTCGAAGCCACGACTAAGTTGAAGAACTGGGCATGGGAGGGAGCTACCCACCCCATGGAAGACCCTTTGGAGAAGATCAAGACCATCAAGCCATTCACTCCTGCCAAAAACATTTTTTCTATCCCTAATGAGCCTATCTCTGCCAGTATTGTTATTCTTGTTGAGTCTGTTTGTGATCGTGTTTCTATTCCTATGGAGTCCATTCTTGTTGAGTCTATTAAGAACTCTACTTCTTATAATATGATTTCTGATTCTACTTATTTGTTGGCTTTGAATGTTTATATTTTAGAAATTAGTAAAGAAACTTTTAATAATGAGGAATTAAAACAAGGACATGCAGAACCTATAAAAGAAGAAACTCAATCTGTTAACCTAGGAGCTGATGATGAACCCAAGATGGTCCAAATTGGTAATACCTTAACCTCCTCTGAGAAGGATGCATTAGTTACACTACTGAAGAAGTTCAAAGAGGTTTTTGCATGGTCGTACGAGGACATGCCTGAGATTGATACAGATATAGTGCAACATTGCATTCCAACATGCCCAGCCATGAAGCCAGTCAAGCAGAAGCTGAGAAGGATGAAGCCAGAGTGGACTCTCAAGATCAAGGAAGAAGTTAAGAAACAATACAATGCGGGATTCTTAAGGGTGGTCAACTACCCAGAATGGTTAGCTGATGTGGTTCTGGTACTGAAGAAGGACGGGAAAGTGAGGATGTGTGTAGACTTTAGAGGCCTTAATAAGGCAAGCCCAAAGGATGATTTTCCCTTGCCTCATATTGATATCTTGGTTGACAATATGGTAGGACATGCATTGCTGTCATTCATGGATGGATTTTCGGGATACAATTAGATAAAGATGGCTCTAGAAGATATGGAGAAGACCTCCTTCATTACTTCATGGGGAACCTATTACTACAAGGTCATGCCATTTGGCCTTAAGAATGTTGGTACCACTTACCAACGAGTAGCCAATACTTTGTTGCATGATTTGATACACAATGAAGTAGAAGTTTATGTGATGACATGATAGTGAAGTTCAAAGACCGTGAAGGGCATATATCGGCTTTACAGAAGTTCTTTGAGAGAATCTGAGTTTATAAGTTGCTTTTGAATTTAAAGAAGTGCACTTTCGGCGTGACATCTAAGAAATTGTTGGGGTTTATAATAAGTCAGAAAGGAATTGAGGTGGATCCCAAGAAGATCAAGGAAATTGTAGAGATGAAGCCTCCAAGGACTGAGAAGGAGATCCGAGGGTTTTTAGGGAGGATACAATACATAAGCAAGTTCATAGCCTAGCCCACCATGACATGTGAACCACTTTTTCGATTACTTAAGAAGGAAGTTCCCACAGTGTGGAATGAACAATGCCAAGAAGTCTTTGAGAAGATTAAGAATTATTTGATGAAGCCACCGATACTGGTTCCATCGGTACCTGAAAAGCCATTATTGCTATATCTCACAACCACGGATACAACAATGGGGGCTTTGCTTACTCAATACCTAGAGGAGTCTAGAAAGGAAAATGAAATTTATTATATTAGCAAGAAGATGTTGGCTTATGAAGAGAAATATATAGCACTTGAGAAGACATGTGTATCACTTGTATGGGCTACCCAAAAACTCAGACATTACATGCTTGCTTTCAAGGTCTTGTTGATTGCAAGAATGGATCCTTTGAAATATCTAATGGAGAAGCCGATGCAAGATGGGAAGACAGCTAAATGGGTTCTGCTTTTGTCAGAATTTGATATCAAATATGTGACTCAGAAGTCTGTAAAGGGAAGAGCAATTGCCGATTACTTAGCCATTGTTCACCCAAAGAAGCTGAAGAAATCCAAAGGGACTTTCCAGATGAGGATATCATAGGGATAGAGTTAGAACCATGGAAGATGTATTTTGATGGAGCAACTAATCAGAATGGAAATGGCATTGGAGTTCTCCTAATTTCTCTAAAAGGAACACACATCCCATTCTCTAGTAGGGTCAACTTTCCTGCCACTAATAACGCCACTGAATATGAAGCTTGTATTATGGGGTTACAAGCAGCCCTTAGTCTTGAAGTAGAAGAGTTAGAAGTGTATGGTGACTCAGCTTTGATAATTTCTCAAATTCAAAACCGATGGAAGATTAAGGAAGAAAAGCTAATGCCTTATCATGAATGTCTTCAGAAATTGGCATCAAAGTTTGGAAAGATTCGATACCAGTATGTGGCAAGAATGCAGAATCAGATTGCGGATGCTTTAGCAACAATGGCATCCATGATGGATGGGCCCAAGGAAGACCAAGCTTGGTCGATAGTGGTGGAACAAAAAGAAGAGCTGGCTTATTGTATGTCAATAGAAGGAGATGAAGAAATAAATAGGGAAGGTGAATGGTATTCAGACATCTTACAGTACCTCAAGGATGGGACATACCCGAAGTCTGCGGATAAGAATGACCAACTGACTATCAGAAGGTTGTCCACTAATTACATTATTTGTGGTGAAAGGCTATACAGAAGATCCTATGATGGAATCCATCTCCTTTGTGTGACTACTAAAGAAGCACAACAAGTATTTGAGGAGGTCCATGAGTCAAATTCAATATTCAGCACCACAAATCATCACCCTACCATCCTCAGACAAATGGAGCAGTTTAGGCTGCAAACAAGAACACAGGGCAGATCTTGAAGAAGAGTACGAAGAACTACAAGGATTGGCATTTACCTTATGCATTTTGGGGGTACAGGACATCAATTCAGTCATCCACAGGAGCCACTCCTTATTCATTGGTGCGTGGGATGAAGGCAGTCCTTCCCATTGAGATGGGTGTTCGTTCATTGAGAATAGTATTGGAGAGTGAAATCCCCAAAGTAGATCGGTTGTAGAGTAGGTATGACCAGTTATGTATGATGGATGAGAAGAGGCTCAAGGCCTTGTATCGCATTCAAGGCTACCGGAGGAGACTTAGAAAAGCCTTTGACAAGAAAGTAAGAACTAGAGATTTGAAGACAGGAGATCTAGTGCTGAAGGAGATTCGAGCCCCAATTCAGGAAACAAATGGGAAATTTAAGCAGAATTGGGCAAGTCCATATATCATCAAACAAATATACTCTGAGGGAGCAGTAAGGTTGATGGACTTAGATGCAAACCCTTTTACTGAGCCGACTAATATGGATCAATTGAAGAAATACCATGTCTGAGGTGGTCTGAGGAATGGCCACGTCTGAAGTGGTTGTAGATTATGTCATTTTCTTTCCTAGGTTCGATAAAAAAAAAAAAAAATGACCTGCTAGGTTGAAAACCCGAAAGGGCGGCCTAGGAAAAAATTAAGGCTAAAAATGGTAGGTTGAAAACATGAAAGAGTGATCTACACAAAAGGAGAATAAAAAACGAAAGTGAGAGAGCCTGCTAGGTTGAAAACTCGAAAGGGCGGCCTAGGCAAATATTAAAGCAAATAAAATAAACTACGTGATGACCTGATCCTTCTCCCAAGGAGGTACGTAGGCAACCATATATTGGTCTGGTCACAACTTACCCAAACTCACCATTCACCCATCAAATAAAAAAAGAAAAGAATTTTTTTTTCCAAGATTTAACCATTCCATCAACACAAACCATGCCATTACATAAACCAAACCTTAAACCAAAGCCTAAACAGAACCCTAAAGCTGAAAGTCCTAAATAATTCCTAAAGCTAAAAGTTTCAAACTAACTTTTTAAATAAACATGTTCAAAGCCAAAAAAAAAAAGAGAATCATGTCTTCTTCAACATTTTCTTCTTTGATTGTTCATTGGTTCCATCTGTAGTAAGTACCTCGTCATCTTTGTCTCTCCTTTTGAACTCATAGTTGTTATCCCCTCGCCTGTCTTGGTTATCTTCAAGAAATTGTTTTCTCATAGAAGCCATGTCAGTCTCTTTATCCCTAATCAAGTTCACCAACTAGTCACGGTCATCCTGTGGAAGTAAACCTTAACAAAAGATTGATAAACTCGGTCAGCCATGTCTAAGCCCAACAACATGTTCCTTACAGAAGTAGGAGTTGTGTCCACAAGAATAAAATGTTTTCTTCCTCTACCATCAGTCATTCCTTGCTTATACTAGAATTGTCTCAAGAGTCTATCAGCCTTATAAAAAGTCGCCCTCCCTAAACCAACCAAGAAGATATGATCTAATCCTGGAGATCGCAACAAAGGAGGTGGGCACTTCCACTAATAACAATCTCATCGAATTGAGATATTGGATTTCTTGTCCAAAAATTTCACCTAATCGCTTTTAGTCTGACACTTGGTCTGGAGGACAGCCCTGTTAGGGAAATTACAAGGACCATAGTTGGCAACAGTGGGTGTAACTATCATGTTCGGTCTTTCCATCAACCATATCTGCAAAGTCAAGGGACTCTTGAGGAATTGTTGTGATTCTCCACCAAGAAATACAGAGTCCAGCCCTAAAAGAGTTTCTGACAAGATCAAAGAAGTAGGATTATCACCATCCTTAACCTGACTCACAATACCTATGACTCAAGCATCTACAAAGCCAAGTCTTCCAGAGCAAAGCAAGAATTTTCCCATGAAGAAAAGAGCTAAACCAAAATTTTTTGCATGTTGAAAAATAGACCATGAATACGTTTATCAATAAGCCTTGTGACAACTGCATGAAGATTCACTATGTGGCCTTTAATCATGTTATTGGTAATTGAAGTTGAAAGGCCCAGGGCATCGGATAAAATCTCCCTATGCTTGGGATCACAAGAAATTGCTACAGATTTTTGCCAGGTTCATAACCCAGAATAGCAAAAAATTCTTCAATTGTAGGACAAAGTTCAGCAGTGTTAAACCAGAATACATGGTCTTCAGTATCCCAGAACTTCACGGCAGCACGAAGAAAATCCCACTTGACCTTGACATTCCTTAAACCCTTGATCCCTTCTAGCTTGTAGGTAGTGATATTGGTCTTGGTGACAAAATTAAAGCTACGAACCCATTTATTGATATCATGTGTGATTGAATGAGGAGGATTTTGATTGTTGTCCATGAATAATTCTTGTATGTGATTACTGTTTCTTGATAGCTTTTTGATGCAGAGGTTTGTTTGCAGGTTTAATGCTAAGATAGGCTCTCCTAGTCTTTAACAATGTTTAAATAAGTTTAGAGAGTTTGAAGTTGATTGGGAAAGTGTTTCATAGTCTTTAACCACGTCTTTGGTCCGTTTTGGCACCTTTCTTCATTCCAAAAAGTAATTATGCCATAAAATCTCTCAAAAATTCACATTGATTGTCAAACTGGGGCATTTGGCCATGCCTTGTTCATCTTTAAAAAATAAAAATAAAAATTCAACATCTTCATCATTTGTTTCAAAAAAAAAAAGGAAGGAGAGTAAATTACTTACTTCAAAATTTTTCAAAATTGTGCATTCGTTTTCTAAATTAGGGGCATTCGGCCATGCCTTATCCCCCTTTCAGAAACAAATCAAATCAGTCATCTCTTTTTCAACAAAAAAGAAAAAAAAAAAAAAAGAAGAGGAACTTTTTATCCAAAAAAAAAATCATCATGCATAAGTTTTCAACATAAGTTTCCAAACTAGAAGCATTCTGCCTTGCCTCATTCAGGTGAGTACCAATCACATCAGGAGTGGTCAGATAAGTTCAAATTGTACACTACAAAGTTTCATTAAGTGAATTCTAAACTTGTCTCATCTAAATTTTAGCAAGGGTAAAAGTCATCTAAGGACAAGGAGCTAAAAGTGGAAATTAATACAAATTGCCTGACTAAGGAATATTTTGTCTTTTGTAGGAAAATTAAAATACAAGTCAAGCATCATTTGGACTTCGAGTCTGCCTACAGGAAGATCTTCTAGACCCACCCCTAGAGGAACCACCCTTTGTGTCTCCTTCTCGCTCTTGACTTGCATAAAATCGAGATTCTTGTTGCCTGTTGTGAAATTCAAGGTTTCTGATTCCCTCTTCCAAGGATCTTGTGTTGGCCTCTGCAGTTGCCATTCGATTGCTCTGAAAATCACTAAAGATCGGTGTTAAGTTCATTACTATTAATTTCAAGCAAAAATCATTAAGGGAGTGTCATCCTTTACCCAATTCACTTCGTTAAGTACATATTGGGAAGATTGCGTGCGTGCCACCAACTACAAGCCTCCAATCATCCGCATGCTTTCTTCCACCACATCAACACCCACCTGGAGCATAAGGCCACAAGTTTAGAAATAACTCAATGGACAAAGAATGAGGCGGAAGACTAAAAGATTTGGGAATGTACCGGGTCAGTCCAAGGGACATTTGGCGTATACTTCAGCCGGTCAAGATCCACAGAGCTGAAAGATCCATATAGATTCATTACTTCATATTGCCATGCTGAAAAATGGGGAGGAGGACTAGAAGGACCACCAACATTGCTAGGAGGAGGACTCTCATCTCCAGAAGATGAAGCCTAAAAATGCAACATTCAGATAATGCAAGTCATGGTGTAAATTGATTTAGAAAAGAAAGTAAGTCACCGATGCTCCAGAGATGTCAGCTAAGCGACCTTGCAAGCGAGCTTGGACAAATTCGAGATAGTCTCGTAGTATCCCAGGAACGATATGGCCAATTCGAGCACGAGTGATTTCTTCATTAGTCAGAAGGTCTGCCAATTGGATAGAAAGACAAGGATGGGCAGGAATTGTTTCAGGAGGGTACATGTGTCGAACCTGAGCCAGTACTCGGTCACCAAGATACCAATACCTCCCATGGCCACATTCAAACAACACTTGACGATCATTCAACTCTTGAGCCCATGCACTCTCATCATGCTCCTCACATCCAAGCCAAGGATTTAACGACATTTGACCACCATAAAGAACCCAAAATGAAAAAGATAATAAAGAACCCAAAATGAAAAGAAGCCATACCCAAACACAAAACAACCAAAAAAAAAAAAAAACCAAAAAAAAAAAAAAACACACTCACCTCATCGACATCTAAGCCGTCAATCACCATCTGCCAAGCTTGCAAAGAATGCTTGGGAGGCACTGACAGATGATACTTAGGCAGCTAGCGAAGAAACCTCGAAAACATATCATCAACATCCTCTAAAAGTTGCGTACCAACACCAAAATATTCATACATCTAGACCTAAAAAAAAAAAAAAAAAAAAGTCAGCACACATCAAAAACAGCACAACAACAAAAATAACCTTTGCAAAATACACCCAACCAAGAATTTAAATTTCCCCTGCCAAACAAATGGCGCACCTCCTAAGCTTGAAAGACTATGCCAAGAAAGCTGAGTCATAAAGTGCAAGAGGGTCGCATAAGACATGCCGCCCCAACCATAATTTTTGATCCGATCGATGTCCCTTAAACTCCATAAGTAACGTAAACTCACAGTGCTCCCCAAGTCAGGACATAAGAGAGTTCCAATGAAGAGAAGCATAAACATCCGGGTGCCAGTTGCTACAGTTTCACACTTGTCAATATTGGTATACAGCCATATCAAGGGTACATTCTTACTCCTAACTCATGGAGGCATCACACCTAAAAGACCCCTAATTTCCACTGGTGAAATGGAATCATTACCCTCAATTCTCTCACCACCCAATTTTAAGCCAGTAATGGCTGAGAAGTCATAGGGAGTCAACATCACCTCGCCAATGCCCAAAAAATGAAAGGTACAAGTGGTATCCCAGAATCGCTTAGAAAATGCGACAAGCAGTTGAAGATCCTTATACTCAGTGGTGTCATGATCTAAGAGAGCTCCAAAAAGGTTTAGAAGCCGACTTCATTGATGACATTTTTAATGTCTGGGGATAACGCCATCCACCTGTGCTTCAGCAACTGTAGACTACCCCGGCTCTTGAGATTCTGCAATTAACAAGAGTATCCCATGTGAAAAATATAAACAAATAACAATGAATGAAAAAAAAAAAAAAAAAAAAAACTTTTCCAATCATCATGATATTCACAAAAATACCTTGTTCCAAAAATTCTACCCAAAACCCCAACCGGCAAATAAAGAAGCCCCTCACAAAAATTAGCCGGACCTAAATGCCATTTCACAAATTCAAATTCTACGATATCCTAACAATATCCCAATCAACCCAAAAATCCTTCATCTCCATAAATTCATTCAATAATGACTCAAACATATGTCCAGCCTAAAGAAAAAATTTTCTTTCCATTCCCATGAATATAATACCAACAAAAAATTTCCATACCCATAAAAAAAAAAAAAAAAAAAAAATCAATCAAGTCAAAATTTATCCAACAATGCCCAAAGATACATACAATGCAAAGCTCCAGAAATCATCAACATTGTCCAAATTCACAATACTAAACAACTCAACAATTCAAAAATGCCCCCAAAAAAAAAGTCAACATGATCACATAATGATTTCCACCCAAATCATACAATATCCAAAAAATTCCCACAAGAGCAAAAAACAACAAAATGACAATGCCCCACCATAAAGTTCTCAAAAAAACATGAAATCAACAAATTTGCCAACAAAAAGCAAAAGCAAAAGCAAAAGCCAAAAAAAAAAAAAAAAAAAAAAAAAAAAACTCACCTTGAAATCTTTTTTGGATGAGTCTGGAGCATGGTTGCTTGGGTCTTCATCATTCCATTCTATAGATGGATCATACTTCTTCCCATTAAATGTAAGAAAGTAAGGTGGTCTAGGAGGAGATGCCATTGGAGATGCAAAGATGAAGGTTTGAAAATGGGTTTCAAAAAAGTGGGTTTTGGAAAGATGCAAAAAAACTTAAGGATCTGAAGAAATATTTCAAGGGATGGTAGAAATCAAGTTTAGAAGCTTGGAGAGGTGATTTTCTAAGCAAGAAATGGTGAGGGAAAAGAGAAAATGCAAGAAGAATGGAGCTTGGAATAGTGGCTATGGAGGAAGAGGAAGAAGGAAGAAGAAGAAGTAAAAATGAAAGAGTAAAGAAAAATAAAAGGGGGCCAAAATTTCGCCCCCCCTTGCCTTGTTTTACCTTGAGTTGCTGAGTCAACTCAGGTTTGACTGAGTTGACTCGGTCAAACTTGAGTTAACTAATAAATAAAAAAATCAAAAAAAAAAAAAAAAAAAAAAAAGAGAAAATGAAAAAATGATGAACGAAAATTTTTTTGAAAAGAATTTTTGAAAAAAAGAAAGAAAAAAATGGTCCATAAAATTTTTAGAAATGTTTTCAAAATTTGTGGCATCAATTGTGTTGGTAAAAAACAAGAAAAGAAAAAAGAATTTCACAAGGAATAAAATTGATCAAGTGAAACAAAAGGAATGGAAAATTCCCTAAATGGAGCGAATAAAGTCTTAGTCATCAAAATTCTAATTTGACTTTTCTTTTACAGATTTTCAGACCGAGCTGGATATAGTTCTCAGTCACCTCCAGATTTTCAGATTGAGTCAAATACAGTTCTCAGTTGCCTCCAGATCCTCAAATTGAGCCGGATACAGTTCTCAGTCGCCTCCAAATTTTTAAATTGAACCAGATATAGTTCTCAGTCGCCTCCAGATTTTTAGACCGAGCCGGATATAGTTCTTAGTCGCCTCCAGATCTTCAGATTGAGCCGGATATAGTTTTCAGTCGCCTCCAAATTTTTAGATTGAGCCGGATATAGTTCTCAGTTGGCTTCTAGATCGAGTGAATACAATTCTCGATTACCTCATCAGCATTCAAGATTTTATCCAGGTTCATCAATTATCAAGTAGTTTAGGGGTCCATAGTTTTCATTTTTTTTTAAAACAATAAAACACCAGTTCTACACTCAAAGGTTCTAGGTTCTAGGTTCTAGGGCTAGGAAATATTTGAAAAGTCAACCTCGATTAAATCATGGTTGCTAAAATCAGTGTCTTTGTTTTACATTGACATTCGCTTTTCAAGCTCTGTCAATAAGGGGCATTCTGTAGGCACTAGATTTTGCGCCCACAATTTAGTTTTGGAAGATGACTAAAATGACCATTTCAAATACCCAAAAATCATAGCTGCATTTCATGCATTAAATCGATCATTGTATATCATAAAAATAATCTTGAGATTCTAACAATCACGACGGTATACTCGATTCCCAAATCAGATCATCGGATTGAAAGATATCACAAAATCAAATGTTCATAATCTGCGTGCATTGTATGGGGGTGAAGCCGATCACGTGTGATTAATTGAAATTAATTCTAATTGGTTAAACAATTAAAATTAATTGAATAATTTTGTGATTGGTTGTTGGTTTTTATCAGAAATAAGCTTGGTTGCATAGGAATAAAATGGATAATCAGATAACAAGGGAATTGTTGATAATTAAGTCTTTTTAGAATATTTATCTATTAGATAATTATTGTTTTAAGGACCTGATTATCAAAATAAAAGGGATTGATTCTAGAATACGATTTAAAAATATGTCCAGGTGCAATTCCCGACTCAGAAAATCCCTAAAAAAGAGTCCAGATCGAACCAAAGTTGGGAATTGGGCTCGGCACTTCCTAGGGCCAATCGGCACTCTTCGAGTGCCGATCGTCACATGGCAAGTGCCGATCGGCACTTCCCAAGTGCCGATTGGCATAGCTTCGAGGCCCAGCCTAGAAATGTTATGATCAATGATAAAACGCATCCATTTCGAATTATTAAGGATAAGAATGCAACCTAATTCGTATTTGATCCAATCCAACTTATTTTTTAAGCATTAAACCTCTACAAATAGGGAACTAAAATAAGAAATTAGGACCCTTTTTTGGGACTTCTCTCTCCCCTTATGTTAAAGAAGTTCTGGAAGCCTTGCTTTAAGAATTTCTTTTTTGTAAAGAGGCTTCACTTAAATCCTTAGAAATTCACTATTTGATCTCTAGGATAGTTCTTCGCTAGTGGATTACGTTCATGCAGGTATGATTCTAACCTTACTTCCATAACATGATTTATTTTAATTCCAAGAGCATGCTTTCATCTTTGCTTTATTTTCCATGAATGTGATGTTGTTTTTTTTTTTTTTTTTTTTTTTTTTTTTTTTTTTTTTTTTTTTTTTTAAAGATTTAAGATTTTGCAAATTTTCTCTAGGTTTTTCAAAAATAAAATTAGATCTGCAATTTTTCTCATGTTTTTCTTAAACTAAAATCAAATCTGCAATTTTTCTCCATCTTTTTCAAAACAAAAGTTAGATTTGCATTCTTCTTTTTGATTCTTTTTCAAACCAAAACCAGATCTGTATTTTATTTATAAAATCTGATCTGTATTTTATTTATAAAAATTAGATCTGTATTTTATTTATAAAATCAAATCTGTAATTTATTTATAAAATCATATCTGTATTTTATTTATAAAATCAGATCTGTATTTTATTTATAAAAATTTGATTTTTTTTAAGTAAAAAACCAGATATGCATTTCTCATAAAAAAATTGTTGTTTTCAAGACAAAAATCTGTTTTTCTCTCACATTTAAATAATTCAAATCAGATCTGAATTTTTATTAAAAATTCATTCTTTTTTTTCTTTCTCAAAAAACTCAGATCTAAATTTTTCACCAAGCATTCTCATCAAATCATTTTTACATAAAACAAAATTGCGGATCTAAGGTTCTTAAATAGAAGTTTAACCCTAGATCTAGGATTTGACATGGCATTTGTTGCATATCATTTCATACTTTGAATATGGGTATTTAATGCTCATTTAAAGTCTAGAAGACTAGACTTTGTCTGGGCGGGCTGGGTGCTTAACACCATCCCATCCTGTAACCTAGCCCCCGAACCTTAGAATTTCAGGTTGGTAGGATTAGTGCTTTATTTTGTTTTGGTAGATTGTATCTAGGACCAAAGCTTTGTAGATTTTTTACATAAATTGTATTTGGGACCAAAGCCTTGTAAAGATATTCTACCAAATTGTATTTGTACAATAAATTAATGAAATTTAAGGTATTTTGGACATGTGAATTTGTATTATATTTTTTCTTATTTTTTTATAAAAACAAAATAATAAGTGGCGACTCCACATATAATCCTAAAAAGGGAAGGTGCCGATGCCTAAACCTTTTTCTGACAACACCAAATTTTTTGGTCTTTCACAGATATGAACATGCTTGGTTGAATGATATGTTTTAATGTTGAGATGCCTATCACGTGCTTGTTTGATTCTACCATGCCTATGTTTATGCCATATAACTTGCTGCCATGTTTCTGCCATTGTGATATCTTGTTTGTTTGTTGTTTTGGATAAGAAAATATGATATGCATGAAAAATGTATGCTAGGCTTGATGTGAGTTGCCATGATAGATATATGTTAGGGTTTTTAGGATGATTGATGTCATATTGATTGCTAGATGAATGTTAGTGTGTGTGTGAGTTTAAGATTCAATATTGAAAATGACTTTAATGAGATTAAGATGTAAGACACAATGAGTGGAAGCTGATTTACGGGTCGAGTGGGGTTGGGTGCCTAACACCTTCCCATCCTCATACCTAAACTCCGAACCCATACTCTGGTAGTAAGATCAATCCTTTCATGTAAAGGCGCTATATATATGGTTCCTAGGCCTAAACTATGTGGTGACTCCATTTCTTTTCTCTACCCCGGTCCACTCGGCCGAGGCATACTCCTCCACGTATTGCGCCAACAGTGGCGACTCCGTTGCGGATAGAGAGTTTAATTCCAATATGTCCTATTTCTTAATCTTAATAAAGGTTAGTTCAATACTTGTTTGCGCATACTTTACTTGGTTCTCTTGTCCCTTTTACCCCGGTTTGTGATGAGTGGGGAGATAAGTACGCACCATTCAGGCTAAAGTCTTTTGAAGTTCATCCCACCAACTCACAATCTGCGCCATTGCATATGATGGGCTTTGAGTACATTAACGGTATGTCACCAATCCACAAAGGTCCACTTAGGCCCTCGGTTGGAATCATAGCCGACCTAGTTGTGAGTGACCTATTGATCTATCCTTTTAGCTCTAGAAAGTCTACCCACACTTAAAGAGATCCTAGATCCTATCCATGAAAGGGTACCCTTTTATATCTCTTGTATTTTCAACCATATATCTTGTGTTCACTTAATTCTAAAGGACAAATAAAAGATGTAAAAACTTGAGGATGACCCAAAAAGTTATGGCATACCCTAAGATATTGGGAAAAAAGAAAAGAAGCTCTCACATATAAGAGGCTTATCCCAAAGATCCAAAGGTATATCTTAATTTGAAAGGTTCATAAGACCATAGCCTAGTTGTTATCACAAGCCCAAAATCAAAAGGCCTCTTGAAAAAGAAACTTGGGCCTAGGGTAACATATATGCTATGGACTTAGCATCCAACATCCTACAAAGCCAATATGAAATTCCCTAATCTCAGGCCTTATTGTTGCATGCTTAGGCCCAAAATGATGAGAAATTCATGAACTTTGAAAGGAAGGCTACAATATATCCTAGCTAGAGGGCTACTTCAAAAAAATGATGATAATGAATGGAAAGAGGAAGAGCCCAAAGGTGATGGATACATTGTAAACCCATATTAGAGACAAATGGTTGAAAATCTCTAAGCACATTCTAATGAAAGCCCAAGAGAGTAAAATGAGAGCTTTATTGTAGATGAACTAAAACCCAATGAAACAAGGACAAGGTTTATGAGAGGAAAAGGGAGTGATGTTGTAATTAGGCCTTCATTAAAATGGACTTGAGGATTTTCTAAGAATGTCTAAGTTAATACAATGGGGCTTCTTTTCAAGCACCATTGCACCACCAAGATCAAGAAAGCACGTCCCCACTCCAATTTGGGTCCGAGAAAAAGACGGAAGGCATTTGATCAAAATTGAGGAAACATATCAAGAAGAGGTATTTCAAGAAGAGACATTGCAAGGGGAAACATCTCAAGAAGTAATGGCTGCTCCAATCGATGATGCAACCGCACAAAGGATATTCAAGGTAATAGAAGAACAAAGCGAAGTTCTTAAGAAAATAGGGGGTCGTCTCACCAAGCTAGAGGAGAGCAAGCTTAAGGAGTCCATACATGTGGAAATACATAATGAAGATGAAGATTGGGATGAAAGGGATAAGGCTAAATATGAAAGAAACAAGCAATTTAAGAAGCTCACTGTGGATACTGTGGCCATGAAGGAAAAGATGGACAAGATGCAACTAGTCTTTCGTAAGACTTAAGGAATGGGTGATTGTCTCTACAATATGGATGGCATAAGTTCCAAGACTCCCAATGCATTGCCTCTTAAGTTCAAGATTTTTTATGCGAAAAAGTTTGACGGGACTAGAAACCCAAAGCAACATGTTAGGAGGTATCTAAGCATTACTGAAATGAAAGGATTGGATGAGAAGCAAACTTTGCATGCTGCTTTTCCTCTCTCACTTACGGGAGGTGCATTGAGGTGGTACTATAGCTTGGACCCAACTAAGACCAAGGTGTGGAATGAACTAGTAGAGTTGTTCAATACTATGATTGATGTGACTTTAAGGGATTTGGAGACTACCAAGCAAGGAGTAGGGGAGACATTTTCCAAATACATGAAAAGGTGGAAAGAGAAGGCATCTAGGATGGTTAATAGGCCAAATGAGAAAAACCAAAATTTTACATGATTATCAAGAATTTGCTTCCAACATATAATAGTAGGCTCCTATCATCGCCTATTAGTTCTTTTGGAGAGCTGTATGATTGTGGAACTAGAATTGAGGATGCCATCAATAATGGACAATTAGAGAAAGGTGAGAGAGCAAGCCCCCAATCAAGAAGACATATGGGGGAGGAGTTGCCACTTCTAAAGCACCTAATCCTGTAAACGTAAGTGCAATCATACCTTAACAAACCTTAGCCTACCCAAGCTTCACAAAGAAATCCTGCCGAGAATTTTCTGACCTAGGAATGACCCTTGCCCACGCATATGAGAATTTAACTTCCAAATGATTCATTAAACCCTTATACCTCACACCTATGCCTAATCCTGTGCCTCCTACTTGAAACCTCAATGAATATTGCCATTTCCATCAGAAACCTGGCCATAAAACCGACAATTGCTTCCACCTCAAGCATGAATACAAGACCTCATAGACAATTGAACCCTCTCAAATCCACATATCATCACCAGGCCCAACATTAGGAAGAACCATTTGCCTAATTATCACCGAGCTCCTCTTCTACATCAGAATTGAGAGCAAATAGAAGAAGTTGATTGGGAATGTTCAAAGTTGATACAAACCGTAGAAGTTAACTTAGTAGAAGTATAAGGAATATAGGATGAAAAAGATGAGATTTTGAAGAATGAGATGGCTGTATGGGGGATACTCCCCTAAGGAATGATTGAGTTGAAGAAAAGAGTCCCCAAGGACAATGTAGCAAACATTACTAGGAGTAGGAAACCCTACAAACGATCCTTTTTAGAGAAGGATTACCCTGATAGGAACATAGGAGAAGGGTCCAAGCCCACGAAACTCAAAGGTAAAGAAGAGAAAGAGGAAGAAGATAGGGTCTTGATCCAATTGAAGAAGACTGAAGCTCGTGTGTCCATGTGGGGCTTGCTAATGGCTTCTCACAAGCATCGTAGTGCTCTCTGGGATGCTTTGAATGGAAATGAGGTGCCCATAGAAACTACTCCACAAGAAGTGCTATCTCTCATGGGGGTTGAGGCTCCATCTCATCCTTCCCTCACCTTTTCCGATGAAGAACTCCCTCTTGAAGGGGCCACTCACACTAGACCTTTGTAAATCACCATCGAGTGCATGAGTGCCAAGGTTCCAATGGTGCTTATTGATAATAGATCTGCATTAAATGTGTGCCTTTTTAGGACCGCTCTCCCCATTGGGCTAGATATGGAGACAATCATCCCCTTTCCTTTGTCTGTCAAGGCATATGACAATACTTCGAGGAAGGTTATGGGAACTTTCAAAACTCCTTGCAAGATTGGTATGTTGGAAAAAATTATGGAATTTCATGTAATGGACATCAATTGCAACTACAACCTTCTCTTGGGAAAGGCATGGCTTCATCCCATTGGAGCTATCCCTCCCACTCTGCACCAAAAGATGAAGATCCCATGGAAAGGGGAAATTGCTGTAATGCTTGGTGATGGTGAGATCCTAGCTCCCGTCTGTGGACTTGAGAAGGGAGGAAGTGAGCTTCAAATGAGTGGCTTTGAGTTTATGAACATGGCTGACTGTGGATTGAAGGATGAAAGGTTTACTACGGATTTGCTCCCACATTGTAGCCATGAGGTGATTGCGATGATGAGAAAACATAGGGTACATGCTTGGTATGGGTCTTGGAAAGGAAGGAAGAAGGGTGGCTGAATTCCCTGACTTCAAGACTCAACTGACCAAGGAAGGTTAGGGATTCTTTGAAGGCTACGACAGAATCAAAAAGAACCTCAGTACCCTAGATGGGAACTTTGTGAAGGAAGGAGGGGACTTCCCTTTTTGTGGCTTTCCCGAGCTTTGGGTGGACAAGGATGGAAAAGTGAATCCCGGCTGGGAGATATTCTTCAATGAGAAGCTCACTTTCAAGGATGGACTACATGGATGTTGAAGCAATGAGAGCTATGCTGAAAGAGGAGGGGGACGTGCTCGGCATCACCATCGAGGAGCCAAGTGATCCTTCTGCCTTTATCGTGCTTGCTATTAGGCAACTTAATAATTGGGCTTAGGTTGGGTTCTCTAAGAATGCGAGAAATGAATTTTGCGAGTTCAGATGTACTTATCAACATTTTCAATAAGATGAATTCTGATTTGGCTTACTTTGATGTGTCCCATAATATTGAAATTCTGCACTTAAATGATTCTAATAAATTGGAAAAGGAAATTAATAAGCAATTGGAAAAGAAATTTGAACCTATGGAACCAACTTTTGAAACTTTTAATTTGGGCAATGATGAAAAACCACGCTTAATTAAAATTGGCTCAACCTTAAATGAAAAAGAAAGAAAAGATCTCAAAGAGCTTCTCATAGGATTCCAAGAAGTATTCACATAGTGTTATGAAGATATGTTTGGCATTGATCCCAAGATAGCCCAACACCACATTGATACTCATGCTCACATGGTACCCACTAAGCAAAATTTGAGACGTATGAGAACCGAATGGCTCCTTAAGATCAAGGAGGAAGTCACAAATTAGTTGAAGGTAGGATTCATCAGAAACTATGAAAGGCAAGTTTTTCTACATTAAAGCTGAGGTTTGGAACCAATCCCACATCATTTGGGAGTTGTTCCAAACCCGCATTTTCTCAATATGAAAAGCCATACATGGTACCTTTTCAAAACACACAGAAAAATCCTAAGGCAAAACCTAAGATTCACTAGAAATAGTGAATCAAAGAGGGAGTTTTTCACAAAACATCCTCAAGTCCATTTTCTTATGATTGAGACCTTTTCTGGTCTTGATCTTTGAGTTTTGAAGTTTACTAATCAATTTTGTTTGATTGTGAATAGATTTGACTGAGGGGAATGGTCAAAATCAAGCCAAAGAGCTCTAGTTTTTTAGGTATAAGTTCTAAATTTCCTTTTTCATTTCTTAGATTTTTCTTGTTTTAATCTTTTTGTTTTCCTTGTTTTTCTTGTTTATTTGTGATATAACATGTTTGTTTAAGTTTAAATTTCTCTGTTTTATGTTTTAAAGTATGTTAGGTTGTTAGATTTAATAGTTTTTGTTTCTACTCTGTTTTTGTTCTTGTTGTTTCGAAGTATGCGTACGCATATGTAGGCCCTATATATGTGTACGCATACTCAAGCCTAGAAACCCTAATTCGACCTTTTTTGCTTCTGTTTCTTTATTTCTTTTAACTAATATGTCTCTGTTCTAGCTTATTTTCACATTTATATTTCTCTGGTTCTCTGTTTACTCTTTGATTGTCCTTCACATGTTAGATTAGGGTTTCCTTTCAATTAAATCTTTGATGTGCCATGAACATGCATATGATATGATCATGCATTGATGCATAGGTGCTGTGAATCCTGTGATGCAGTAAGGTAAGTGAGGTAAAACATGCATTCATATGAGCATGCATTTATCTTGTGCTTTGATGATGGATATGAATATGCTTGGTTGAATGATATCTTTTAATGTTGAGATGCCTATCACATGCTTGTTTGATTCTACCATCCCCATTCCTGAACTCCGAACCCATACTCTAATAGTGAAATCAGTCCTTCAACGTAAGGGCGCTATATATATGGTTCATAGACCTAAACTAGGTGGCGAATCCATTTCTTTTCTCTGCCCCAGTCCACTCGGCTGAGGCGTGCTCCCCTCGTTACGCCCACAATTCCCTTGCAACTTACTTTTCACTACCATATCATCTATGTAGGCTTCCATATTCCTCCCTAGCTGTCCCTTGAACATTTTAGTGACCATCCTCTGATATGTCGATCCCGCGTTCTTCAACCCGAACAACATGACTTTATAATGATAATTACCCGTGAGGGTGATAAAAGATGTTTTTTCTTGGTCTTCGGGAGCTAGAGCGAACTGATGGTAACCCTGGAAGGCATCAAGGAAACTCATTCTCGGATGTCCGAAGGTAGTATTGACAAGTTAATCAATTTTGGGAATCGAGAAGGGATCTTTGGGACAAGCTTTGTTCAGATCCGTGAAGTCCACACCCGCCACTTCCCATTTTTCTTTTTTACCACTACCGTGTTAGCTAACCACTCAGGATAAAACACCTCCTTAGTAGCCCCGACCTTCTTTAGCTTGTCTACCTCTTCCTTCACTGCATCAGTATGGATATCCGAGGATCTACGTGATTTTGCTTCTTCGGTGTGCAGTTGGGATCCACGTTAAGCTGATGGCATATAAACTTGGGATCCACCCCAGGAGCTTCATACGGGTCCCAGGCAAAGACATCTACATTACCCACTAAGAACAGTAAAATTTTTACTTTCTCTGTGATTTGGAGAGTCTTCCCCACTTGAAAATACCTGTCAGCAAGGTTTATATACATATTCTCCAACTGTTCACATGGATTCTCTGGGGGAACTATAGCTGCTATGATGGCTTGGAAAGCTCGATTTTCGTTGTCTATTTGTTACTGATAGTAGCTATTTGGCATTATCGGGCTACACTCTAATCTCCCCAAAGCTCATAATTACCCTGATCAATCGGGAATTTCACGTTCTAGAGTAAAGAAGAGGGCACAGCCCCCATGGAATGGATCCACGAACGACCGAGAACGACCGGGTAGGGAGAGTAGGAGTTGACCACTATGAAATCTACCAATTATTTTCTTCCTCCTACTTCCACGGCTAACTGTATTTGGCCAGCTGGTGTCACCATGGTGCTATCAAAGGCCACTAGGGGGTGTCATACTAGGTTAAGTCCTTGGGGTTAGGCCTAAACCCTCGTATAGATCGGGATACATAATTTCAACCCTGCTCCATTGGTCTATCATTACTTTCTCCACATCAAATCCTGCAATCCGCAAAGTAACCACCAATGCATCATCATGGGGTTAAATAATACCATTCTTATCCATTCTTGAAAAACCTAAACATTTTTCTTCCCACCGTGGCCTTTTAGAGGGGAAGGGACTCATTTCCAAGTACGAAACCAGGGCCACAATCAAAACTCGGGAAGCTACCTACCCTGGTCGGCTCGTGGATTTAGCGGGATGGATGACCCTATGTGTCCCAGAGAGGAGCTGAGGCTCGCGATGAACTCACCCCTTTCCCATCTTAGGGCCGGGGCTATCATGTGTTATGAATTCCTTTAGATGTCTCACTTTTTCGAGCTGACCTAGATGATCCTTCAAGGTTCGGCAGTCCTCTGTCATGTTACCCCTGTCCCGATGTTAAGAGCAGAAATAGCATTAGTTTCTTCGCAAGACGTCACCGCTCATCTTGTTCGGCCATCAAAAGTAGGGCTTATTTTTTTTTATCTTTTCTACAATCTGATACACCAGTTCTTTATACAGCGAACCTAACATCTTAGACCTTAACTTTTGCATTTGGGGGAAGAAATCTCTTCTCGGACAAGAAGAGTGGTCCACTCTAATCTCTTTCTTCTCAACCATAGGTGCCTTAGCCTTAGCCTTATCTTGCAACTGATCATCTTTTAACCTTTTATATTCTTCTACCCATTCCATCAACTTGTGCAAATCCATGACTGGTTTTAAAGCAAGCAAAATCCTTATTGTACAACTCCCAATAATGATTTGAGTAAACCCTAAGGGTTTCACCTTTCTTCATGGACATGGTGAGGAGAGAGTCAAATGGCTTCAGAGTTCTACTACATATTACAAAAACCACTCTAAATGATCTTATCAACTCATCATAACCATGAATGGAATCCTTCTCCAGCCCATCAAACCATCTCATCATGGTAGGCCCTAAGCTAGAGGGGAAAATCTTGCACATCAAGGCCTCATTCTTAGAGTAGATTTTCATACTTTGATTGTAATGGCTAACGTGCTCCATGGTGTTAGGGTCATATCTTATTGTAATTGGTTAATCCTTTGACAAAATCACTTTATTTGTAATTGAGTAGATCTAAGATGGGTTTAGTACTTCAAGAAACATGTTGTTCAAGTCAAGTATTAAAGACATGAAAATTGGTCCAAGAAACAAGTGAAGAAAAGCTGTTCATCAAGTCTCGACAGATAGCTCGACAGATGCCTACTATCAAGACTTAATGTGAAGCTCGATAGATACCTCAACAGCAACTCGATTTTCGAGAATTACTATTTCAAAATTTCCAGATCTGAAATCCTGCCCAGGCTTTTGTATTTGTTTAGGGTTTCTTTTCTCACAACCCTAGACATATATAAGGCTTATTTTAAGAGCCATCACACATAGATACAGAGAACAAGAGACTTATTTTCTTTGTGAGAAGCTACTGCATTTATACGTGAAATCTCGAAATTGTGTGAAAACACAAGAGCTTGTTTAGACCCCCAAATAAAAGTTACGGCTCGGTTGCTTTTACTTTAACTTAAACTAAGTGCGGAATAGAGTAAATGCGAGCGTACAAACAATAAAACTACTCTAAGCCATATTCATCAAATATCAACAATAAAATGAAAGCTAAAAGAGTAGGGAAGAAGGATGCAAACACAAATAACACCGAGACGTGTTATCAAAGAGGAAACAAAAGAACTTGGCGAAAAACCTCTCCGCCGCCCTCCAAGCGGTAAATCGATCCACTAGAGAATAAGTTGGAGTACACGAATAACAAAAGACCCTCTAAGCCTAGTCTACCCCATGTACTCAAGCCTTCTAAGCTCCTGCTACCAACCGACTTAACGAAGCCTTGTCTTCTCTAGCTTTCTAGGATTATGCAATTCAGCCGATTGCATCCGCCAACAATTGGCTTCTTCCAATGCTTCCTAGCAGCACTAAAACCTTACTTTACACTTAGATTGGGTGTGGTAAGTGTTTGGGCTATCAGCTTCTCAAGGATATGGATATGGATATGGAGAGGTAGGAGTAGAGGAAAACCACAAAAGATTGTGTAGATGATTATGGGTATGACAATCTCTAACTCTCAAGTGTGTATGCTAGGGTTTTCTCTCTGAAAAGCACTACTTACAATATGTGGGTAATGAGGGTATATATAGTGTGGGTGAAGACATGGTGGAGTAGATATGCCAAAATAGCAAAACAGAATGTTTCGCGGGTATTTCGCAGGAAGGCCTTACCTACGAATTACTCGCGAAAACCAACAGTCATGACTTTTTGCATTCCAGTCATGTGCTCTGCACGTGGCTTACTTCGCGGGATATCTTCATGCGAAATCCACTTGATCTTCAATAATAGCTTGAGCCTTCATACTCTCTCTCGCACACAACCTTTACAATAAAATCCCACATATAATACATGGTAAACATGATTAAACATAATTACAATCAAATTTGGCACAGAATTAAAGCCAACACAAAATAGTTGTAAATAACAACTTTACAATCTCCTCCTTTGGCTATTCCGTGACAAAACCCCTAAAACAGACTCTAGACTTAAACGTGAGTTTGGGAACAATGGAAAAACTCACTCACACCTAATTCTAGAAGATGTGAAGCACTTGCACCATATACACCTGTATCCTGAAACACTCTCACCCAAACAAAACTTTCATTAAGCTTATGACAAGTTGAATACAAGGTACGTATAGGAACAAGTAAAATGCGATCAAGGTAAATAACAAGATATAAACTATGAAGCGTAACTTGATCAACCAAGAACAGTCATTAAAGAATGACTACAACCAACATTTAGCTAGTAAATGATCATCCGGACACGAAATGCAATTAAGAGCAACGTAAAAAAATGAATTGCATGTCCAACACACAACCAATGCAAAACACTAAGGTATTTGCATCAAGGATACAAGATCCAACAAGGGCACAAGTGCGTAGTACTAAAGATAATGTATGCATTAATCTAAAAGTACTTTAAAAAGCTACAAAGCATGGATACATAAACAAAGTACTAAAGATAAACTGAAGTTTTAAACTAGAGTACTTTAAAGCTTTAAAAGAAAGTAATGTAAATATCCAAGAGTTATAAAAACTATAAAGATAAATGAAAGTAGACTACTAAAACAAAAGTAAACTACTAAACCACCACCAAAGTAAACCAATATATATGATATGCTATGCTATGCTCCCCCTCAAACTATGTAGAATTTCTCCCCCTTTTTGACCGGAATGGCCAAAGAGGCTAGAACTGCTCAGACTCGGATTCGGAGCCCTCTTGCTGCTGCCATTACTGCTCCATCGTCATGTTATCAATCTGAGACGAGAGTGTAGTGATCTGGCCTTCGATGTAGGTAAACTGAGTCGAGGTGTTTTGTACGTGAGATTCTAGCATACCATACATCTGCTCAACCTGTGCAATGAGACGATCAAGGCGATCGGGTGCCTGTGCACGTGCTTGGGAAGAGGGTTGTGCAGAGCCCTCCGAGGCTGATGTGAACTGCTCTATCTCTTCCTACGTGTCCCTACCTTCTTCCTCAACATCATCCCTTGGGATTTGAGAAATACCAACAGTTGGTCCGGTGATATGGGCTTTGCTTCGGGTCATGGTCTGAGCACTAATTGGATAGTCCCTTTGCACCATGGTAAGACCACTCAGAAATTTTAGCCTTGTTCTTGCTATAAGAGCCATGATGTGACTTGGAAATGGCAAGACTGTTCTCGAATTCCTCTTGGTGATGCATTTGGTCAAGAGGTAGTAGATGTGACCACATATGTCGATCTCCTTATGTATGAAGAGATCACATAGAAAAACAGCTCTTGGTCTAGACAATGTGGTCAAGTTCGTCACCGGGTAGAGGTTGGAGAGCATTATATAGGCCAATGTCCTCATCTCTAGGGTGAAAGGAATGGTGTTCAGCGCTTTCTTTTTGAGATTACCACCGAGGAGTTCCGCAATTGGCTTAAGAGAATCCAATCTATCATTGTATTGGATATAAATCTGTTGAGACGGTGGACGAACTTCCAAGACCTTTTGGATAGATTCCCTCGTGACAGAAAATTCTCTCTGCCTTACCCAACAATTGATGTGCTCCCCTTCCATAAGGGCGTTTGTAAAGAATTCCCTTACGATTTCGGCAAAGACATTCCCACTTGGGTTCAGCCACTTTGTCCATGTTCTCTCCTTGAACACTTTAAGAATGAAAGTATTTTCAAGGGTCTCCATATTAACAACCCATTCCATGATGATCGGTGCCCTTTTGTAGAAGTCGTTGTAGGCCACATCTGCCTCAACACTTTGGAAATTTTCTGAATCACAGTGTGGGCGCTTCGATGACCTTTTTGAGGCCGAATGCTTAGAAGGAGACATCTGCAAAATCATTCACAAACACAAAGAGACAAGTACAAAACACAAAACAAGAACACAAACTTGATTAGTACTAAGTTAGTCCATAAAACAAACACAAAAGTCCAATAAAGAACATAAAAACATGAAAACAAACATCACAAGAACATGTTATGAGTGCTAAACATGTAACATTACTTATCTAGCATGAGTAATATGCAAAACATGTCAAGTGAACAAGTGTGTGCATCAAGTGTGCATGTGGTGTGCATATGTGATGCATGATCAAGGCATGACTAAGCACATTTGGGTCAAAGTGTGTAAAATACACAATTAATGATCAAAACATGATAAACATGCATAATCATGGTAATTCCCAAAGTTTGGTACTCATCGGAGTCCGAAACAACACCAAAATGCCATTTGGGCATTTTATCAAACACTTGGTATGCACCAACACAACTAACATGTAAGCAATGCATGAACATGTGTAAACCTTGCCTAAATACATGTTAAAATGCCACAAGGGGCCAACACAAACACAAACAAAGCAAATGGGACAGAGCCCAATCAAGAAATTGAAAAAATTTGCACAAAACTTAAAGTTTCCCAACCCTTTCAAAAATATACCCAACTCATGAAAACCTAGTATCTAAGGCATAATCTAAGAAATTAAAGAGAAAAGAATGATCAAACATACCTTAGAGAAGACTTTGAGAAGATTTCACTTGAGTTTTTGTTGGGTTTTTGAGAGAAAATAGGTTTAGGGTTGAGAGAGGCTCGAGGGAGGCAAAGGGTGAATGTTTGAAAAACTGTCATGATCAGCCCTTTCAAAATTGAAAACACGCGTTTTTCGTGGGTTAGCTTCTTGCGAAGTTACTCGCGAAAAATGCCACTGAAGCACAAAACTTTTCGTGGGATAGATTATCTCGTGAGAAAGTCGGGAAAGTTTCTGTCTGAAATCTTGTGTTTTCAATTTTTGCCAACCTCATTTTCGCGAGAAGAGCTTACTCATGAAGCTTCTCGTGAAAATGCCTCTGAAGGAGTTTTTTGTTAAAAAACATGAAATAAGCAATATGAACAAAAACTCAAAACACGAAAGCATAAAAACAATTTCAAAAACATATAAAATACTCAAAAATCTTTTTGGGTTTGATCGACAAGCAATAGAGTATACACATCACATTTGAACACGTACAATCACACAAATGAAATAAGCATTCATTGAACAATAGACTTGTGTGTTGTGTGTGTAGATCAAGTATGAACTAGTCTATAGTCTAGTATAAAGCTTCAATGATCAATTCAATCAAGTCATACACGACTAATACGAAGTCAAGTGACCTATCTCACTTGTAGAAATGAACATATATGACCCCTCACCATTGTGATTACACTAGATTGAAAGCTTTTTTATGTGCTTCCATTTTACATACTTTTGATCAAAACAACTCAAAATTTTGAGAATCAATGCCATAAAGATTTTGAATGAACTTTGACAATTTTGCCTTTGGTTTTGGCATCATAAATTTTAGTACAAATCGCTTTCCCTTTTTCCTAGTCAAATACTAGTATGTGCGATGGCTTTTTCAGCTCACAATTCTCTTTTTGAGATTGACATTTGTAGAGCTCTTGAAAAAGAAAAAATGTGAGGAGATATATAGGCACAAGTCTACACATGTATCAAGATCAAGCAAGTCTATTGATCAATCATTCATGACAAGCTTGAAGATCAATTTACAACAATCAAAATGTAGATTTCTAGATGTCGCTCACACTTAGAAAATGTGCATACATAACAAGCTAAGCTCGTAAATGCACTACACCATTAGTACGAAGGTACTAGGCCAAACTTACATGTGATATACACAACACAAGCGATCAAACTTTTTGGAGATATTTCACTTTTTATGGTTTTTGAATTTTTCAACACACTCAAAAACAGAACATGAAAAGTAAGATCAACCCAAACAACAAGTACAAAACAAACTTGAAAAAAAAAACATGCTAAAATGAAAACATAAGCAAACAACCAAACAATGTCACAACATATCGAAAGAATTGATGCATGGACATGTTCTAATGCTTATGAATGTGTACCCTTCTTCACCCATACAACATGTGTGTTCAACACACTCAACAATAGAACATGAAAAGTAAGATCAACACAAACAACAAGTACAAAACAAACTTGAAAAAAAAATGCTAAAATGAAAACATAAGCAAGCAACCAAACAATGTCACAACATATAGAAAGAATTGATGCATGGACATGTTCAATTGCTTATGCATGTGTACCCTTCTTCACCCACACGGCATGTGTGTTTGGGGTGATACCCTTGAAGGATTGGGTACTTAAGTTGTGATTCTCAAACCTTTGGGTGAAGTTTGCCAAACAAGAAGTGATGGTATCTATCATATTCATCACATCACCAATATCGGGACCGACTTCTCGTCCTTTTGATTGCTTGGCGTTCCAATTCCCCTTTCCTTGTCCTCTTGATCTTTGAGAATTCGTTTTCTTCAATGTGTGAAGCTTATGACCTCTTTGAGACTTCGGAAGAGACTTCCCTTTAGCCTTGGGTTTGGCCACAAATGGATTTTGAGGTTTTGTCAAAACCTTTTGAGCAGTTCCATTTGGCTTCTTCTCAACCTTCACATTCTCAACATTTGGAATCGCTACCATTGGTTCCTTAGCCTTAACAAACTTCATCTCCTTGGACACATTAGCGCTAGAACTACTTTCTCCAGTGTATCCTAAGCCACTTTTGTCAGAAAAAGGCTTTTGATGTGCAAGCACCTCGTCAAGTTTCTTGGAGGCAACCCGCTCCACTTTGGCATTAGCTCGAATCTCTTCAAGCTCAAGGAACTTGATCTTGGAATAGGCTTCGGTGAGTTCTTCATTCAGCGCCTCAACTTCACACTTTGTTTCTTTGTACCTCATGAGTATGCTCTTGTAGTCTTGTTCAGCTTTCTTCATTTTTCTAATGGCTGCCTTAGCCACTCTAGCATACTCTTTGGTCTTCACAAGAAGAGAATTATAGGATTCTTGCAATCCTTTTGCTCCTTCATCATCATCATCGGATTCTTCCCCAATCCCCATAGATTCTGCTTTGGTGTGCTTACCAAGTTCTTCCACTAGAAGGCTCAAATCTTCCGAAGAGTCCACGGGTGCAATGGCCATAAATGTGGAGTAGTTTCCTTCTCCGTCACAACTTTCTTCCGAATCTGAATTGGAGCCATCCGAGTCACTAAGGGTAGTTGCAAAAACTTTACCCTTTGCTTTCAAATACGTGGGGCATTCTTTCTTCACATGCCCATGCCCTTTGCACTCAAAGCACGTGACCATTTGAGATGGAGAAGAATCTTTGGAATCCTTCTTCTTGAAGTCTTTCTTGTCCTTCTTGAAATTTGAGAATTTGCCCTTCTCAAAAGACTTCCCATTCCTCTTAATCTTTAAGAACTTACGAAAGTTCTTAGCAAGCTACGCCACTTCCTTTTCAACCTCATCCTCATCCGAGAAGTCTTGAGCTTCCAATCTCTCATTGATTGTCTTGAGAGCAAGAGATTTGCTCTTCCTTTGTGATGGTAAAGATAGCTCATAGGTTGGAAGAGAACCGATGATTTCTTGAATTTTAATCTCATCAAGGTCCTTGCTCTCTTCGATGGTAGTAACCTTTGCACAAAAGCTCTTCGGCAATGATCGTAGAATCTTCCTCACAATCTTAGAGTCCTCTGACTTTTCTCCTAAGTTGAATTTACCAATCACCACTTCATTTAGCTTTCCATAAAATGAGCCGAATGACTCGTCTTCACTCATCTTTAACTCCTCGAAGTGGGTGGTAAGCATTTGCAACTTGGTGTCTTTCACCTTTCTAGTGCCTTTATAGGTGGTCTCCAAGATTTGCCACGCCTCCATGGCAATCGTAACATGAGAGATCCTGTGAAATTTATCAGGTGAGACACCACAGAAAATTGCATTTAAAGCCTTGCTATTAGCATTAGCTGCCGCAAGGGCTGCCTTATCCCATGTGGATTTGGCGGCCTCCGGCCTAGTCCATCCTATCTTGACAGCGTCCCATAGAAATGCCCTCATACGGACTTTCCAAAATGCATAATTGCTCCCATCAAAGTAGGGAGGTGCATTGAGGGATTGAAATCGATCCATCTCAAACGGGGTCTAGGATCACACTTAGGTAATGAAACCACAACAAGTGCACCCGCTCTAATACCAATTGAAAGCTTGAAATTGTGTGAAAACACAAGAGTTTGTTTAGACCCCCAAATAAAAGTTACGAGTCGATTGCTTTTAGTCTAACTTAAACTAAGTGCGGAATAGAGTAAATGCGAGTGAACAAACAATAAAACTACTCTAAGCCATATTCATCAAATATCAACAATAAAATGAAAGTTAAAAGAGTAGGGAAGAAGGATGCAAACACAGATAACACCAAGAAGTGTTATTGAAGAGGAAACAAAAGAACGAAACGAAAAACCTCTCCGCCGCCCTCCAAGCAGTAAATCGATCCACTAGAGAATAAGTTGGAGTACACGAATAACAAAAGACCCTCCAAGCCTAGTTTACCCCATGTACTCGAGCCCTCTAAGCTCTTGCTACCAACTGACTTAACGAAGCCTTGTCTTCTCTAGCTTTCCCGGATCACGCAATTCAGCCCGATTGCATCCGCCAATGATTGGCTTCTTCCAATGCTTCCCAACAGCACCAAAACCTCACTTTACACTCAGATTGGGTGTGGTAAGTGTTTGGGCTATCAACCTCTCAAGGATATGAATATGGAGAGGTAGGAGTAAAGGAAAACCACAAAGGATTGTGTAGATGATTGTGGGTAAGACAATCTCTAACTCTCAAGTGTGTATGCTAGGGTTTTCTCTCTGAAAAGAACTCCTTACAATATGTGGGTAATGAGGGTATATATAGTGTGGGTGAAGACATGGTGGAGCAGATATGCCAAAATAGCAAAACAAAATGTTTCGTAGGTATTCGCGGGAAGGCCTTACCCGCGAATTACTCGCGAAAACCAGTTGTCATGACTCTTTGCATTCTTGTCATGTGCTTTTCATGTGGCTTACTTCGCGGGATATCTTCTCGCGAAATCCACTTGGTATTCAATAATAGCTCGAGTCTTCACACTCTCTCTCACACACAACCCTTACAATAAAATCCCACATACAATACAGGGTAGACATGATTGAACATAATTACAATCAAATTTGGCATGGAATTAAAACCAACACAAAATAGTTGTAAATAACAATTTTACAGTACGCTATAGGGTTTTGTAACCAAGTGCTTCCTGATCTTCATTGTTGATGAAGTGAAGAACTTTGCAACCAACAACATCTATTCAAGTTGTTGGAGTTAGTCACGTACTGGGATCCGTGCAAAGGGTTAGTCACAAATTGGAGGTTTATGCATCAAAGGAAAGAAGACTACTACAAGATCAAGTCCAATTGGGTATTGGAGTGAAGGTTTAACTGTAGGTTAGTATTTCGGGATAGGCCAAGGTTGTTGGTAAGATTCCTTATACTTGTAACCACTTGATTGTTGATTAGTGGATTCTTGGGAATTGTAACCTTAAAATCACTCGGTGGGGTTTTTGCCTTGCGAGGTTTTCCCCATTTGTCAACAAATCACTGTGTCTAATTTATTTTCCACTGCACTTAGTATTTTTGGTGATTTGTTGGTGCCTTCACGATTTGCATGCAATTGAACCTAATTAATCAACTTGGGTAATTGAATTAATTAACCAGGGCCAAGCTATCGTAACCCAACACATGGGATCGGTCTTACCATCGTAAATGGTGAAGGTAATTCTAGTAAACTTCTGCAATAGATCTACGCTTTCTATCTCTTCCGAGAATGGAGAACGAGATATCTACAGCTATGCCTTGCTCATAGTGTCGTTCCTCGAGGTTTGAAGGGTAGGAGGCTCTCCGAGATCCCAGAATTCCGGATACCGAGGGGGAGGTGTCCTAATCCTCTCCTTATGTAGTGGGTACTCCTCCCTCCTATACCTCTAAGGCGGAGAAGCTGTTCTCTCCCTATAAGGTAGAGGTTATCTTATATCATGGTCTCTTCAACGTTCCCCCATGCTACTTTCCTCCCTCTGGGGATGACTCAGGGAAAGGCTAGGGATTCTTTGGTGGAGGCGATCTTCATCCCTCCTACCTTCTCACCATAGGACCAATACTTGCTCCCTCAGCCTATTCATTTCCCTATCACTACTGGATTGGGAGGGTCCCGCGGAGTTAGTGACGACTTCTCCCTATGTAGGGGGGAGATAAACTCTCGTTGTGGCCCCACGAGGATTGCTCCTAAGTCTCCTTATGCACTTCAGACCGTACATGCCTATTCTCGTGGACCAACTCCTCCAAGATGCTCAAACAATAGGGGTGAGCAAGCCCACTCCTTGACTGATTTACCATCCTCTTACTTGAACCAACTTCTAGACCTACAACTTGGTGGAACTTTCCACAAACGGCGCCAATTGTGGTGGTCAAAAAACAAACATTGTGCCTAATATAATGACTAAGTAGCTGACTTACACAATTTATTTATAAGAAATACAAGGTACAAGTTCCACAATGGGAGACCTAAACAATTGATTAAGAAGAAAGGAGGGATGATAAATTATCCCATATAAACTGTTTTCCCGAGGTACAAAGAGTTGACCAAAGAGCTAAAACAAATCTTGTCTCTACTCAACTAGTTCCATTTTCTCTCTGTTGTTCTTCTATAGGTCTTTCCGTCAATATCTTTCCATACCCTCCCACATTACACCTCCCCCCCCCCCTTTTCTAATCGTCTGCCCCTTCCTTATTCCTCGAGCTAGCTTGCTTCGAGTTGGTTCTATGGGATACCTGTCACTGTGGAAACAACGGGGAGTCGCCACCTAGTTTTTGCAATGTCCTAGGAACCATACATATAGCGTCTTCTCGAGGAAGGACCTTTTGATCTTACTACCAGAGATATGGATTCAAAGTTAAGGTATGGTCATGGGAAGGTGTCAGGCACCCAAAACCGCTAAACCCAAAAGTTGGCTTCCTATCATTGTGTCTTATGTCTTAACCCTATTAAAGGCATACTCAATATTGTATCTAACTCACACACGCACTAACATGCATCTAAACACATAACATGGCATCAATCATCCCTAATCATTCATCTATAATGTCAATCAAACAAGACCTAACATACATCTAATCATGGCATACCCTATCATACATCTAGCATACATGTCATGGCATCAAGGCCTTCATCACAACATAAACCCTAATCATACATCTGTTAGGATAAGTGCCCTTAAATCCTATTGTATGATGCTATGTATAATATTAAGTATGACATTATGTATGACATTATGTGTGACTTAATATTGTGTTTAATAAAGTTGTTTTATTATTATCTGAAATAATGGTAACATGAATATTCGGACATTATTATATAGTCCATGAGATGCATAGTATGTGATTTATGTGAAAAGTCACAGAAGATATAAATCACAGGTTCTTTGTAAACTCAGAATTATAGTTCGTAGTCGATAATGAAATTGGGCATTTCATCTGCGAAGACTATAACATATCAATTATGATGATTTGTCTTGATCATGGAAGTGGAGACTTCTAGTTGATATGTTGATATGTTTTAAGAGTTAAGACATATTGAACTGGACCGCTGTGAGATTTATTATTCTCCTAACGACTGTCAAATGAATAATAAATCTCACGACTTGCATTTGCATGAACTCTTAATCCTGAGAGGATAATGGACCTAATCATGAAGTGTAGGTTGCTTTGATATATCAGGAGTGAGATCTAAAGTAACGGTCAAAACCTCAGTATGTTGGGCAGCCACATTTAGTGTTGATGGAACATATATTCTCAAGATGGAATTCATAGTCTCTTAACGGAGATACAAAATATTCCCTTGAGATAAGTTTAATGGGTTTATTATTCAGAGAGTTAGGCCTAACCACTTTAGTAAGACTAAAGTATATGTTTATGAAATTGGATTTCATAAATATATGGTGAATAACATAAAAGGATTAAACGGGGTACTCAAGGATTAAGATGTAGTAATTTACAAAGTGGCAGTCTACATTCATGACTTTGTGTTACTACGAATATTTTATGAAGGGGTTGCATGTACAATAAAGTCTTGGGATATAATTTATAGATAAGGCCTAGAGTGCAACTATATTTATATAGTGGTATTAAATATAGTTAATGGTAACTTTGGACTTGTCAAGAGTTGACAAAAAAACCCAAGGCCCATTGGAGCTAGTGTCTTATTGGTCCCTTTTGGTCCCATTCCAAGCCACATACTAGAGCCCAATTGGAAAGGCCCAAAAGGCTAGCCCAATTAGATAATCAGTTATTAGGAGAGAAACATACAGAATTTTGAAGAGAACCTTTTACATGAAATGGTGTATGTGAGTGTTGGACACTCTTGAATTCTCTCTTGAACATTCCATATAACTGATTGAGAGACCACACATCTTGAGCGTTAGTGGAATTGGAGTGAAGATTAGAAGTATTCCCAAGTGCTTACAATCTTTGTTTTGAAATTCACCACACCAAGGTACACTCTCTTATTCTTGAATTCTGAAATTTACATAGTGCATGTTATCAATTGCGAATGAAGTAGATCCGTTAATTTTAATTTTTTCTGCTACGCACTCTCATATTTCCATCAACATCTAGTCATGCTTTATCACAAATCCTATCATACATCTAATCATGTTTCATCACAAACCCTATCATCATATCATCTTATCCATCCAAGGCAAAAACATGTGAGCATTAAGAGGTCTAAACAAACATGTGAGGAAGCACAACTTCATCAAACAAGCATATTCACATCTAAACAAAACCCTACTCAAAGATGCATGTTCATGTGGATGCATGACTTACCTTTACTTACCTTGCAGCAACTCAACACATATGGCATTATGCATGAGCATATGAATGCATGATCATGGTATTGAAATAAGGACAACACAAAAACAAACCCCAATTTAAGCATGTGAAGGCAATCATCTAATTAAACATGTGAAACAGAAGCTTTAAAAAAACAAAAACATATAAAGAAGCCTAAAAAAAAGTAAACATGTGAAAGCAGAAGCAAAAATAGAAGCAAACAAAATTAGGGTTTCTGGGCTGGTTCATGCATACGCATGAACAAACCTGCATGCACATGATCAAGGTTGCGTAACCCTAAAAAATGCACAAAACTGAGCAAGATTCAAAACATAAATTATAGCAACCTAACATGCTTAAAACATAAAGAAAACATAAACCTAGTCTAAGCAAACATGTTATAAGCATAAAACAAACAAAGAAACAGATCAAAGACAAAATTAAAAGCAAAAAAATGAAAGAAAGGTTAAAAAGAGAATACCTCAAAGCAAAAGCTCCTAGGCTTGACTTTTTGACTGTTCCCCTCAGTCAAATTTATCTCAAACCAATAAGAAAGTGATTAGTAATATTAAAACTCAAAGATCAAGGCCAGAAAAGACCCTAATCAAATAAAATTGACTTGAGGATGTTTTGTGAAAAACTCCCTCTTTGATTCACTATTTCTAGTGAATCTTAGTGTTTTCCCATGGGATTTCTGTGTGTTTCTGTGTGTTTTTGAAAGGATTTCCCATGGCTATTTATATTGTGAAAATGGGGGTTTGGAACGACTCCCAGACGATGTGGGATTCGTTCCAAACCTCAGTCTTTAATGCAGAAAACTTGTCTTACAGGTGTTTTTGAAACCCTATCTACACGTGCAGACTCGTGTCTGCGTACGCAGGCTCTTAGGCTGCGTAGGCAGGTTCATGCCTGCGTACGCAGGCTTAGGGTTTCTTTTGGCCTTTATTTTCCAAAAATATATTTTTAGCTCATTAAAAAGTTATATTTTCCATTTTAACATCTCTCAAGTAAATTTGTAATATGGTTGGGCTCTAAACCAACCTTGGGTCTTAGAATTTCAGTATCATTGGGGAACGGGGGCCCGAGTCATAATGGGTACAAAATGCAGTGTCTACAGATATCCCTCTTTTGATTCGTGATCTTCGTTCACGAAATCAAAAGAATAAGCGACAAAACATTTTGTTTTGACGTACGACTCAGGCCCAATCCACACACACGACACACATCACGCATACATGGGGCGGAGTGCGACTTTGCAAAGTCGCGTGGGATTTATATGTCTGAATTCCCACCTTTGTTGCTTGAGAAATGAGCAACGATATCCCACAACCTATTTTGCCAATTGCAAGCAAAAGGCGAGTGACTCACTATCCTAGAGTCACTTAAAAAGAAAAAACAATCAAAGGTGCTCTTACGAGCTTAAACAAACAAACAAGGGTGCTCTTACGAGCTTAAAAGGATATATATCTGTGGTATCCATCTAGGGCTCTGGCCTCAAACTTCTCCGGGTGGCTTCCGCCTCTTGTCCTCTCTATCTCTATCTCTACCTGTTCTTGTGAGGCTCTTGCCTCAGGATGACCTTGGTCTCGATCTCTATCTCTACTTCTTCCACTGTGCCTGCATGTTCAATCCCCTTGGGATATGTGCACAAGTCTGCTTGTTTTGACCCCTGAGGGAGTCTTGGGTGAATGATCCACTGGGGATGATAAAAGGGAACTCACTAGGGAGTATGATCTTCTTGAAACTTTGGTGACCCTCAGGGGAGCCTTCTTGTTGAAAAAGGAACTTGCTAAGAAGTTTGGTGATTCTGACCTATGAGAAAGTCTTTGAAAGTGTGCGATCCACTTGGGAAGATTTTCTTTCTTCCTTCCTGGCTTACTGGGGAACTTGTGTTGACTCTACCCATGAGGGGGTTTCATCAACTCTATGGGGATTATCTTCTTCACAACTCATGAGGGGGTTGCCATTGTACCTTGGACTCACGGGGGAGTCCCTTCATGATATTGTACCTTACCGGGTATTTGTTTAAAAATTTGAACTCTTGAGGGAGTTCTCTTGGTGACTTATGGTCCTTTGAGGGATGCTCTTGATACTTTCAATTTGCTATGGATGCTTGTGCGATCTTTGTGTCTTCTACTCAACTGAGGGTATTTTGGTCATTTCAATATGTTCTTGGATTTTTTGCTTCTACCTTTCGGGAATCCATTGGGGATGTTGAGGGTTTTTTTGTCAATTCTAGCGTATTCTTGAATTTTTCTTTGCACTTCTAGCCTCCTGGGAACTCCATGGGGATATATGAAATTGTTTTTGCTAAACTACATGTAGTTTAGTCAACAGGTGTGTTCCCACCTCTTCATATTTCCTCAACGGTTACCAACGTTTTTTTTTTCTTTTTCTTCCTCACCTCTTCATATTCTCTCTAACACTCCAACTTCTTTTTCTCTCTACAAAAAGTTACAGCCCCCTCTCTTTCTCTCTCACAATCTAATCCTTCCCTCTCCAATCTCTCTGAAACTTTCTCTCCCAAAACTTCTTCATCTTCTTCATGGCACCCAAGTCCAAGAAAATTTCCTACGTGCTCTCAAGCGATGCCTTCAATCTCACCCGTTGGAGTGGGGCAGTGAGGCTACTAAAGCCTCCTTCCTTGACATACCGGCCGAAGGATCATCTTTTGGCAAATGCTCGGGCTAAATTGGTGAGTTTTTCATTTTTTTTTTCTCATTTTTGAGTTTTCCTCTAATCTTCCATTTTAATCTGTTTTTGGAATTGCAACTGCTTGGGTTTTGTTATAGGATGGATTTAGATGAAAACCTAACACCTTATGAGGGGTAGGAAAATGTTTAGGATGGATTTTGGTTGAGATATGCTTGAAACTATTGAAGAACACTCTCTAAGTTGGTTTATGCGTACAAGGACTCGATCCTGCATACGCGGCTTAGATTCATGCGTACGCAGCCTCTTCCTACGTATACGGGCCTGTTCTTGAGATCCTACGTACATGGGCTTCAACCTCCGTACGCGGGCTTCATGTCTGCTTACGCAGGCTGGGGCTCACATACGCACACCGCTAAGGTAGAATCCCTATTTTAGCAATTTTGAAAAAAAAAAAATTTCTCCTGTTTCTCATCCAATTGCAAATTTAACACTTCTTTTCATCATTTATGCATCTGAAATGTGATTCTAACACCATTTTGCAGCTTATTGGAAATCTGAAACTTTTTTTCCTTGTTCCTTGATCCAAATTGTGAATCTAACATCACCATACTCTTTTTTGCAGGCTATATCCCTATATTCTAGTAGGGGTAGTACTAACAAGGTGGCCGAGTGGTATGGTGAGCAGGTTGAGGTGATGAAGGCTCATATTCGTGCTACGGGCTTTGAGCCCATCATCCGTCTTCTACCGGAGAGGTCGGCGAGCCCCATCTTGGCGCAATGTCTTGCTGAAAGGTGATGGGACACTACCTACACCTTCCATATTGCTGAAAGGGAGATGACTATGACTCCTCGAGACTTTCACCACATGACCGACCTTAGGTGTGACGGTGCTATCATAAATTTGGAGGGCGAGTTGGGCACTCGATTGGCGATTAACTTGCTCGAGAGGAGGTACTCTTCAGACACGATCCGCTACTTCAACATTGAGGCGGATTACTGACCCTTTCCTCAGGAGACAGCTGTGGACTCTGCTTGGATGGCTAGGGCATTCTTACTGTACATTCTAGGGGCATATCTCTTTGCCAATGAAGGGTAGACCGTATCCTTGATGTGGCTAGCCCTCTTTCATGGCTTTGAGGCTACTGGGGGAGCTAACTGGGGGCAAGCGTGTCTTGCCTATCTGTACTCGTGCCTGGACACACTCAGTCGGGGGACCTTGTGCCAACTAGTGGGGCCTTGGAAGCTTCTGGAGGTTAGTTTCTTTCTCTTTTCTCTTGTAGCTCTTGTACATGCTAAGGAAAACTGTAACCCATGTTCTTGCAAACTGTCTTCATACTCTCTTTGTTCCTTGTAAACTATCATCTTGCAAACTATATTCACTTGCACACTGTAATCCTTGAAAACTGTATTCACTTGCACACTATGCTCTTGAAAACTGTATTCACTTGTACACTGTGATTCTTGCAAACTGTATTCACCTTGTACACTATTCTCTTGCAAACTGTATTCATGCCTCTCTTTTTTTCTTTTTAGCACTGGGCTGTTCGATATGGTCTTATCGTACTAGGGGTGAACCTGAGCCTTAGAAATTCTCTTGCAGTGAGGGCCTACCTAGAGGGGTTGTCTTCTGATGATGTGAGTTTGAGATTCAATGCCTTCCACTGTGCTTTTTTGATGCTTCTCATGCTTTCTTTCTAAGCCCAAGCAATTTTACAGATCAACTAGAACCCATAGGCCGACATTCCTCTTGCTGTGACTCCTGATTTGGTGGCATCTGTTGTTGTTGCCTCCGAGATCACCCAGCCTTTAGAGGGTGCGAGTTTGAGGGTGCTATACTTGGCAGAGCGAGTTCGTTGCTAGCTGGTGGGCGAGGATGCCCTACTGGTGCCTATGGATCCGCTGCAGCTCATGCTTGCCCCACTCTCCATGACAAACGCTAATTACGACCTATGGAGTCTTAGTGTGGCCTGTTAGGATTAGTGCCCTTAAATCCTATTGTATGATGCTATGTATGATATTAAGTATGACATTATGTATGACTTAATATTGTGTTTAATAAAATTGTTTTATTATTATCTAAAATAATGGTAACATGAATATTCGGACATTATTATATAGTCCATGAGATGCATAGTATGTGATTTATGTGAAAAGTCACAGAAGATAAAAATCACAAGTTCTTAGTAAACTCAGAATTGTAGTTCATAGTCGGTGATGAAATTGGGCATTTCATCTGTGAAGACTATAACATATCAACTAAGATGATTTGTCTTGATCATGGAAGTGGAGACTTCTAGTTGATATGTTGATATGTCTTAAGAGTTAAGACATATTGAACTGGACCGCTGTGAGATTTATTATTCTCCTAATGACTGTCAATTGAATAATAAATCTCATGACTTCTATTTACATGAACTCTTAATCCTGAGAGAATAATGGACATGATCATGAAATGTAGGTTGCTTTGATATATCAGGAGTGAGATCTAAAGTAACGGTCAAAACCTCAGTATGTTGGGTAGCCACATTTAGTGTTAATGGAACATATATTCTCAAGATGGAATTCATAGTCTCTTAGCAGAGATATAAAATATTCCCTTGAGATAAGTTTAATGGGTGCGGTTATTCAAAGTGTTAGGCCTAACCACTTTAGTAAGAAATTACTAAAGTATATATTTATGGAATTGGATTTCATAAATATATGATGAATAACATAAAGGATTAAACCGAGTACTCAAGGATTAAGATGTAGTAATCTACAAAGTGGCAGTCTACATTAATGACTTTGTATTACTACAAATATTTTATGAAGGGGTTGCATGCACAATAAAGTCTTGGGATATAATTTATTAATAAGGCCTAGAGTGCAATTATATTTATATAGTGGTATTAAATATAATTAATGGTAACTTTGGACTTGTCAAGAGTTGACAGAAAAGCCCAAGACCCATAGGAGCTAGTGTCTTATTTGTTCCATTTTGGTCCCACTCCAAGCCACTTACTAAAGCCCAATTGGAAAAGCCCAAAAGGCTAGCCCAATTAGATAATCAGTTATAAGGAGAGAAACATACAGAATTTTGAAGAAGTTACATGAAATAGTTTGTATGTGAGTGTTGGACACTCTAATTCTCTCTTGAATACACACATATAACTGATTGAGAGACCACACTTCTTGGGCGTTAGTGGAATTAGAGTGACTTCTTGGGCGTTAGTGGAATTAGAGTGAAGATTAAAAGTGTTCTAAAAAACTTGCAATCTTTTTTTTGAAATTTACCACACCAAGGTACACTCTCTTGTTCTTATATTCTGAAATTTACATAGCACATGTTATCAATTGCGAATGAAGTAGATCCGTTAATTTTTCCATTGCGTATGTTTTGTATGTGACACACACATGTATTTTTCCATCAAATGGTATTAGAGCGATCTTCAATTTCGAATCTGTATAACATGTTTTATGAGTTTTGGAATTAGAGATTATAGTTTCATTTTGTTAGAAGATTATGCATTTAATTTTCTGCATGGTTGTTGAAACTATGTTTTGATAAAAACTGATATTGATGTTATGATGTTGTTTAAATTTGAATTTAAGTATGTTAAATTGAACTTTAAGGCTATAGCATCAATGAAATTCAGTTTTGATATCAATATTTGTCTATCATGTTCATATGATGCTTGTTTGTTCATGAAAAACCGTAGAAAACTGCTTTAGAAAATTTCTGAAAATTCTAATTCACGAGTTTCGATCGATCGAAAATTGCTTTCGATCGATTGAGTGAAAAGGTGACCAATCTGCTTGATTCGATTGATACCTGATTGCTAGTCTATCGATTGAATTTTATTTTTTGACCGATCGAGAAGCGATCAAGTACCGATCGAGCCAGGTAGATTATTAGGTTTGAATTTTTTGATTTTTTCGACCGATCGAGGGGCACATTCGATCGATCGAAAGAAGGAAATTCAGAAATTTTTCTAAGTGTTTTCACATGTATAAAGAGCAAGGTTTTGTGTAATTAGATTATGCATGTTTATAAATTAAAAACCTTTCTTTTAAAACATCTAGTGGAAGAGAGATACAAGGGTTGGATCTCACGGCCTCCATTGTCGGTTTATAATAGTGTGATTAAGCGCCTCGCCTTGGCGTATATGCCTTGCTCCCTTTAGAGGGTGTTTAATTCATGGTACTACAAGTTAAACTTCTTAATGATGGATGATATGTGTTTTTACATTAAGAACGACCACGCTTCCGTGGAGTTACTTAATGACTCACATAGAATTCAGTCAATGGTGTACACTAGACTATGTTTAATGTTAGCCTCCCTTCAGAGCTATGTCATTATTACTTAGAGGCTAAAGGAACAACGACAAATTATTTTTGTTTGGTAAGAGTTACCATAATAGCATTAATAATGAGAATAATTCTCGCCTGATCATAGTGATTGGTATGACCTCGCTTCTGAGGAATATTAATTGTGGGATTGGGTTGTCATTGCATATATTATATTATGGTTTTATTAAGGTTCCATACTATATGTTTATATGCTAAATAGATAATGTCTAGTTTACTTATTATATTCATGTTTATTATTTTCAAATTTGAACATGGCATCATTTAGCCCACTTGTAACCATTCTTAATCAAAACAAACTGACTGGATCCAACTATGTTGACTGGAAAAGAAATTTGGACATTTTTCTCACAGCTAAAGAGCACAAATATGTGCTTACTCAACCATGTCCTAGCTTTCCTTCATTAGATGCTCCTCTTGAGGAAAAACAGTGATATGATCATTGGCAGAAATCTAATGAGATGGCCAAGTGCTACATCCTAGCATCTATCTCAAATGTTCTACAGCATCAAATGCAGGATGTAGAACTAGCTTCAGACATTATGCTAAGTCTGAAGGAGATGTTTGGTGAGCAAGGCCGTTCTGCAAGGCAAGAGGCCATGAGGCAAATTTATAATACTAAAATGGCTGAAGGCAGTTCAGTGAGAGAGCATTGTCTTATAATGATCTCTAATCTGAATACATTGGAAGTTTTAAGTGCCGATATTGATGGAGAATCCCAAGTGGATATGATACTCCAGTCACTACCAGAATCATTCAAGGAATTCAGACTCAATTACAATATGAATAAAAAGATTTATTCTTTTTCTGAATTAATGAATGAGTTGGTAGCGGCGGAAGGCAGTTTTGGTACTTCTAGTGTTGATGCTAATATGGCTGAAGCTTCTACTTCTCAACCTAAGTCGAAAGGCAAGGGCAAGAAGAAGAAGAAGAAGGACTTCACCAAGCAAGAGGGTAAACAAATTGCCTAAGGGGTTGCCGACAAAGGAAAGAAGATCAAAGGAAAATGTTTCCATTGTGGTGAGAAGGGACATTGGAAGAGGAATTGTCCAAAATTCAAGGCTGCCAATAATAAGGGGGTTCCAGGAGACCAGAAAGCTTAACGAATGGGAATTGTTTCTTACTTTGGCTGATGGGAGCAGGATTCTGATTGTAGTTGTTGATGTTTTTAATTTATGTTTTGAGTCTAGAGTTTTAATATTGGAAGACTGTCTGTATGTACCTAATGTTCGTAGGAATTTGATTTTTGCAACTTATTTAGGTAAACATGGATATTGTGTTATCCTTAAAGACAATGTTGTAATAAAGAAGGGTAAAATGTTTATCTGTTCTGGCAATATTGTTGATGGTCTTTATATTTTAACTCCTGATAAGCATGAATTATATCATTCTGAATTAGATCATGACTCTCATGTAAAATCATTAAAGAGAAAGTTTCCTTCTACTAATGATGCATATCTTTGGCACTTACGTTTGGGTCATATTAATCCAAACAGAATTCAAAGACTGATCAAAGATGGACTCTTAGAGCCATTGGACTTTGATGAATTTCCAGTTTATGAATCTTGTTTGGAGGGCAAAATGACCAAACGACATTTTAATGCAAAAGGTAGAAGAGCCCAAGAGTTGCTTGAATTAGTTCATACTGATGTATGTGGTCCTATGTCAACCCAAGCAAAAGGAGGTTATGAGTACTTCATCACTTTTACTGATGATTACTCAAGATATGGTTATGTGTACCTAATGAAATGGAAGTCCGAAGCCTTTGAAAAGTTCAAAGAGTTTAGGGCTAAAGATGAGAATCAATTAGGTAAACGCATAAAGGCCATTCGATCTGATCGTGGTGGCGAGTACCTTCTTGGGGATTTCAAGGATTACTTAACTCAAAATGGGATTGTATCCCAATTGACTGCACCTGGAACTCCCCAACAAAATGGTGTAGAAGAAAGAAGGAATATGACTCTTTTAGAAATGGTTAGGTCCATGATGAGTTACTCAACTTTACTAATTTCTTTTTGGGGTTATGCCTTAAATACAGCAATACATCTTTTGAATTTAGTTCCATCAAAATCTGTTCCCAAAACACCCATGGAATTGTGGAGTGGGCGTAAGCCTAGTATGAAATATCTCCACATTTAGGGTTGTCCAGCACATGTGTTAAAAGGGAAGCCTGATAAATTGGAACCAAAATCAGAAGTATGTTTGCTTGTGGGTTATCCAAAAGAAACTAGGAGTTATTTATTCTATAGTTGTAAAGATAACAAAGTTTTTGTTAGTACAAATGCTAAATTCTTGGAAAATGACTATATGAATAATTTTACTCCTAGAAGTAGAGTTGTTTTGGCTGAAATGAATGAATCTGTAAATGAACAACCAATGGATGAAACTAGGGATGGTGTGATTGTATTAGATACACCACAAGATATTACTCCTGAGATTATTAGTACACAGGTGCCTCGTTGTAGTAGGAGAATTGTTCGGCCTCCTATAAGATTTATAGGTTTAGGAGAAACTTATGTAGCTATCTTAGAAGAGGCTGAATCAGATCCCTACACTTATGAGGAGGCAATGAATGATATAGATGCACATCATTGGGTCAAAGCTATGAAATCTGGATTAGATTCAATATATTCCAATCATGTTTGGGATCTTGTAAAGGCGCCTAATGGCATTAAACCTGTTGGTTGCAAATGGGTTTACAAAAGGAAGAGAGGGATAGATGGAAATGTTGAAACCTTTAAAGCAAGGCTAGTGGCGAAAGGGTATACTAAAAAAGAAGGTATTGATTATGAGGAAACTTTTTCACCAGTAGCAATACTTAAATCTATCAGAATTCTCTTATCCATTGCTGCTCATTATGATTATGAGATTTGGCAAATGGATGTCAAGACTGCATTTCTCAATGGCAATCAGAAGGTTTCATAGCAAAGAACTAAGAGCATATGGTATGCAAGTTGAAAAGGTCCATTTATGGACTTAAGCAAGCATCTAGGTCATGGAACATCAGATTTGATCAAGCAATCAAGTCATTTGGTTTTGAACAAAATCTTGATGAACCATATGTGTACAAAAGACATCAAGATAAAGTAGTAATGTTCCTAGTGCTTTATGTTGATGATATTCTACTCATTGGAAATGATGTAAGGGTAATGTCATCCGTAAAGGTTTGGTTGTCAAGCCAATTTGATATAAAGGACTTGGGCGAGGCTAACTTTATTCTAGGGATCAAGCTTTGGTGAGATTGCAAGAATAAGATGTTAGGCTTATCACAAGCTGGATATATAGATAAGGTTCTAGAACGGTTTAACATGCAAAACTCCAAGAAAGTATTACTTCCTTTCAGACATGGAGTTCCTCTATCTGATGACCAAAGGCCTAAAACTCAAGAGGAAGTAGAAATGATGAGACAAGTTCCTTACGCTTCTGCAGTGGGAAGTCCCATGTATGCCATGCTTTGTACTAGACCAGATATCTGCTATTCAGTTGGCATGGTCAGCCGATATCAATCAAATCCAAGACCAAAACATTGGTAAGCTGTAAGCATATTCTCAAGTATCTATGGAGAACGAGAGATTATATGCTTGTTTACCGGTGTGAGGATTTGATTCCCATTGGTTATACAGATTTAGACTTTCAATCAGATCTAGATTTCAGAAAATCCACATTAGGATGTGTATTCACCTTGGGAGGTGGAGCCATAAGTTGGAGGAGTATTAAGCAATCTTGTATTGCAGACTCCACCATGGAAGTTGAGTATGTTGTTGCTTCTGAAGTAGCAAAAGAAGTTTTCTGGCTCAAGAGATTCCTTTTTGACCTTGGTGTAATGAGAATGGAGCAAGTTCCAATTACATTGTTTTGTGACAATAGTGAAGCAGTTGCACAATCTAAAGATCCAAGGAATCATAAGAAAGGAAAGCACATTGAGAGGAAGTACCACATCATTCGAGATATTGTTGCTCGTGGAGATGTGGTGGTAGCAAAGATTGAAAGTGCAAATAATCTAGTAGATCCATTTACCAAAGCCTTGCCTCAAAGGACTTTCGAGTCACATTTGGAGGGAATGGGAGTTAGATTAGTGCACAATAGTCTTTAGGGCAAATGGGAGATTGTTAGGATTAGTGCCCTTAAATCCTATTGTATAATGCTATGTATGATATTAAGTATGACATTATGTATGACTTAATATTGTGTTTAATAAAGTTGTTTTATTATTCTCTAAAATAAAGGTAACATGAATATTCGGACATTATCATATAATCCATGAGATGCATAGAATGTGATTTATGTGAAAAGTCACAGAAGATATAAATCACAAGTTCTTTGTAAACTCAGAATTGTAGTTCGTAGTCGGTGATGAAATTGGGTGTTTCATTTGCGAAGACTATAACATATCAACTAAGATGATTTGTCTTGATCATGGAAGTGGAGACTTCTAGTTGATATGTTGATATGTTTTAAGAATTAAGAAATATTGAACTGGACCGCTGTGAGATTTATTATTCTCCTAACGACTGTCAATTGAATAATAAATCTCATGACTTCTATTTACATGAACTCTTAATCCTGAGAGAATAATGGACCTGATCATGAAATGTAGGTTGCTTTGATATATCAGGAGTGAGATCTAAAGTAACGGTCAAAACTTCAGTATGTTGTGCAGCCACATTTAGTGTTAATGGAACATATATTCTCAAGATGGAATTCACAGTCTCTTAGCGGAGATATAAAATATTTCCTTGAGATAAGTTTAATGGGTACGGTTATTCAGAGTGTTAGGCCTAACCACTTTAGTAAGAAATTACTAAATTATATATTTATGGAATTGGATTTCATAAATATATGATGAATAATAACATAAAGGATTAAACCAAGTACTCAAGGATTAAGATGTAGTAATCTACAAAGTGGCAGTCTACATTAATGACTTTGTATTACTACGAATATTTTATGAAGGGGTTGCATGCACAATAAAGTCTTGGGATATAATTTATTAAAAAGGCCTAGAGTGCAATTATATTTATATAGTGGTATTAAATATAATTAATGGTAACTTTGGACTTGTCAAGAGTTGACAGAAAAGCCAAGGGCCCATTGGAGCTAGTGTCTTATTTGTTCCCTTTTGGTCCCACTCCAAGCCATTTACTAAAACCCAATTGGAAAAGCCCAAAAGGCTAGCCCAATTAGATAATCAGTTATAAGGAGAGAAACATACAGAATTTTGAAGAAGTTACATGAAATGGTTTGTATGTGAGTGTTGTACACTCTCTAATTTCCTCTTGAACACATACATATAACAAATTGAGAGACCACACTTCTTGGGCATTAGTGAAATTGGAGTGAAGATTAAAAGTGTTCTCAAGAACTTGCAATCTTTGTTTTAAAATTCACCACACCAAGGTACACTCTATCGTTCTTATATTTTGAAATTTACATAGCACATATTATCAATTGCGAATGAAGTAGATCCATTAATTTTTCCACTGCGTATGTTTTGTATGTGACAAACACATGTATTTTTCCATCATGGCCTATGTCAACCGGCTTAAGGAGGAGTTGGACTGTGATGAGTTCAACTGCACTCGCCTCATGCCCTCACTTACTGTTGAGGTATTGCTCTTTTCTTCTTGTCTTTTCCATTCCTATTCTCTTCTTTTGCATTCTTGTACATGGTGATATTTAACAGAAATACTTGTACCAGGATGCCCTTGCTCCTAGCGTTCCTATCAACCTTCCTCACTTGCCTTGGATGGTCTATGCTTATGGCCCTGATGGCTTTGCTAGGGAGCGTCCCGTGCCCCGCAACACAAACGTCATGGGTTACCCTTTTCCGGTCGGCACATGGGCGGTGAGTTCTCTTCCACTTCTTTCTCCTCTGTTTCTTCTTCTCTTGCATCTTTTAACTGCTCGTTTTAACTCGTTTCCCTTCAAATTTTAGCCTACCATCTAGGAGCATGAGGAGTTAGTTTGGCTGGCTAGGAACCTCAAGTTGGAGGTAACTTAGTATTTGAAGGACTTGTATGGCCATGAAGGACTGGCTTATCCCAGTGATGATGATGATGATGATGACGACGATGACGATGACGATGACGATGGTGATGGTAAGGAGGACTCGGAGGCGACACCTAGTCATCGACCCCAGAAAAGGCGATTCCAGTGATTCCTGCAGACAAACAGATAGACAGACACAGACACATAACATAGCATAGCATAGCATTTCTTTTTCTTGTTTTTTTGCTTTTATTATTATTTTCTTTTTTTTAGCACACATTTCTGAACTTTGGATTTAGTTTGAGACATCGGGTTGTATTTTGAGAACATCTTTTATATTCATGCTTTTATTTGGGATATGTACTTAATTTACAACTTATGGATGCACAACTCTATGCTTTTTTATTTTTATTTTTTATCTTTGATGCTTGAAAACCTGAGCTTAAGTTGTGTCTTGGATAGTCCTTCGGGCCATAAGATCCATAGGAGAAGCATGTGGAAGAAAACCATACTCAAAATAGAGAAAATTAGGGTTTTGCCTCTCACTGTGCGTGCGTGTAAGAGAGCTTGCGTACGCAGCCTTGACCCTGCATACGTAGGTTTGACCATGCGTACGTATGCCACAGGTTAGAGAAACCCTAGCCGCCCCTCCTTAGTATAAAATTGCCGCTGGGGGTTCCCAAACCTCACCAAACATATTTTGCTCCTAGAAAACACTTTTTTCAGGTTTTGCAATGGTAGAAATCTCTCCCTTTGAGGTTTCGACTTGGATTAGGAAGCTTGGCCCTAGTTTCAAAGAGGCTATCATTCCTTATGGTCTCTCTTGCATTTTTCCATATCATCAAATCAAGGTGGATGAACCCCTTCTTCATGCAACTGCCAATTATTGGATCCCTACTCGACATGTTTTTCACTTCAATGGTGTAGAGATATGCCCCACTCTTGAGGAGTTTAGTGCAATCAAGGGTGAACCTTCGGTGAACGATCACGTCTTTCCTACCATAGGTGGTGATCTCCCCACCTTGATTCAAGCTTTGTTGGGTGTCCCTCTTGAAAAGGCAAAGCAATGGTGTGTTTTTGGCAAGTTGAATGTTTATCTAATCTTTGCATACTTCTCTCAATTACCGAGATACTCTGTTCCCGGTTTCTCAATGCCTTTTGCCTATGCATGCTTGTAAGATACTTCTTGGTTCATGAGACTTATTGTGTGGATCATAGGATGTGCTTGGTGGTCACCGACTTGAGGAATAGAAACCTTGCAGGCATGATATTGGCTGAAACCGTCAATGTCTTGGATGCATTCCATAGGAAAGAAGCAAACTTCTTTGCAGGGAGCCCTCTCCTCCTTCAGGTATGATCCTTAATTTTTGCCTAGGTTTCCAACCTAGCAGGATTCCTCTAATTTCGCATGGGTTGCCTTTCGGTTTTCAACCCATCGAGGCACCTTATATCGTCTTTTTCCACTTTTTTTTTTTCATTATTTCTTTTTCTTCACATGCTTTTTTTTTCCCCCTTCTTTTGTAGATATGGCTGCCTGACAGGCTCCATTTACTTCATCCTCCTGCTATTCCTCCTAGTCAATACCTACCCAATCATTATCGTGACCGTAGGCCCAAGCATGCTGAGATGAGCTTTGAAGAGTTTACTAAGCTCATGGAGCGCATTGATGCTACAAACATCTAATGGGTGGTGGAGTGGTGGCGCATCTCAAGCATGGTTCACTGTAGCCTCAAAGACAACTATGTTCCTTTGGCAGGACTTCACTATTGTTCTTAATACTCTACATGTCGCATTGCCAGACAGTTTCGTGACCGCCAAGGGGCTCCCAATGATGATGGCTCTTTCCACACCTTAGAGTTCACTGATAGGACCTTAAGCAGGATCCGTGAGTCTTAGCCTCACCGTAAGGTGACTCATCCTCCTCAATTCCTTCATCCAATTTCAGGGTACAAGAAGTGGCTACAAGATGACATGAAGTGGGTCCTCATAAATGAAAAAGCTTATAAGAAGTCCAGCAAAAGGAAGAGAGCTGAATGACAAACTTGATATGGCCCAAATTTTACATTCTACACTTTATGATTCTCATGTCTTTTCTTTTGAATTTAATAAAGGATTGGAAGGTTCCAAATCCCCTATGGAAACAATTTATCATCTTTTAATTTGAGCAATAAGAGAATCATTTATTTATTATCTTTACTTATTGTCTTTAATTTCTTTTTTCTTTTTCTTTTCTTTTTTCCATGCCATGTAATTTTTGCCCATAACGTCCCTGAAGGAATTTTCACCATGACCATGGTCTTTCCCCTATCTTTTGCCTAGATCACCCTTTCAAGTTTTCAACCTAGCGAGGTCCTCTTGCCTTAACTTTTGCCTAGGCCGCCCTTTCTAGTCTTCAACCTAGCAGGCTTTTTTCTTTTCTTTTATTTTTCAAACATTATATTTCCGAAGTCTATCCATGTTAATCGGGCGAAGCATCTTTTCCCCATCCAAATTTGTAATCCTTGTAGCACCCCCAAACATGATCTTTTTGATAACATATGGACCAGACCATCTTGGCTTCATTTTTCCACTTGGATCAAAAGTCTCATTTTTAAAAACTTTTAGGACTAATTCCCCTTCTTTAAGGTTTCTAGGTTTCACCCTCTTGTTAAATGCTCTAGCAATCCTCTTTTGGTATCCTTGTGCATGGTATTGTGCCCTAGCTCTCTTCTCATCTATCAAAGCCAATTGCTCATATCTTGCCTTCACCCAGTCTTCTTCTAAGACCTTGGTTTCTACTAGCACTCTCAAAGATTGTATCTCCACCTCAATTGGAAGCACCGCTTACTCCCATAGACCAAAGAGTAAGGCATTGCCCCAGTTGATGCATAGATAGAAGTTTTATAACCCCATAAAGCAAATGGAAGTTTATCAGCCCAATTCTTGTATGTCACTACCATTTTGGGTAGGGTGTCCTTAATGTTCTTATTGGCTGCTTCCATGGCCCTACTAGTCTGTGGTCGGTATGGTGAAGACTTATGATGCTCAATATTATACAACTCCATAATCCCTCGAACCTCCCCCTCAAAGTGGGAGCCATTATTCGAAAAGATCTCTTGGGGTACCCCATATCGGCAAATAATGTTATTCTCTATGAACTGAGCCACATGCTTAGCTTTCAACACGGAGTAAGAGGCCACTTCCACCCACTTGGTGAAGTAATCGATTGCCACTAGGATGTACTCGTGTCCATTTAAGGCCTTAGGGGCTATTCTTTCAATCACATCTATACCCCATACTGAGAAAGGCCAAGGAGAGGTCATGCTGTACAATTCACTAGGCAGTACGTGGTTCAAGTTTGCATGCGTTTGGCAGTTATGGTGTAGACATTGTACTTTGTCTGCTTCGATTTGCATGCCAAACCCCGAAAATTCCAAAATGATTATCTTTTCTCCATGGGGCCGCGAAAACATCTATATTGACGTGGTGCAACCCGTTCGGGCATTAAAGCACTCGAAATGCCATTTCAAGTCAAATTGACCAAAATGCCCCTAGTCAACCTTGGGTTGACTGAAAGTCAAAGTTGGGTCAAAATCATCCCAAAATGATATTTTTCATTTTTTTTACATCAAACCCGAGTTACTCGATGATTTTCGTCAACTTTAACCAAGTTTGACCCGAGGTTGACTCTCGAGAGCAACAAAAACTCTAATTTTGATTTAGCTATCAGAACAAGTTGGGACTAGTTCCATTGCGAAGATTATCAAATTCCCTTTCCAACGACTATTCATAGGTCGAAATCGGAGTTAAAACGGTTGAGATATCTAAAAAACAGTGAAAAGCGCGTCAGTACGCTTCCCGAGGCCATAACTTTTTATCCGGCCATTGGATTTTCAATTTCGTTAGTGTTCTGGGAACTCAACATCCAGAGCCTTCCAGAAATTGAACTGAGAAAATGCCAGAATTGCTGATGTCAGCAAGGTGGCCGGTGGCCCTACAAGGTGCGTCGGAAGCCGAAGGGTCATTTTTTCACTATAAATGACCATTGATCCTTCATTTTGCAAAATATATATATATATATATATATATATATATATAAATATTTCTAGGTAGTTTTGGGCAGATTCTCTCTCTCTCTCTTCTCTCTTTAATTTCTCTCCCAAACACATCGAAATACATCAAAACACTTTTAAACACCTTAGATTCTCATCTTTTCTCTACAATCTTCAAGGTAGTGTTCTTGTATCTAATCTTCCTCTCCATGGTTCCATACCTTGGATTTGAGGTTTAGGGGTGTGGATGTAGCTTTTTAGCTACAATCCACACCCCTTCTCTTTATTGCTTTTCCTAGCATGTTCTTATTTCCTAGCACGTCTTTATAGTTTTCTAGCATGTTTCCTTGCTTATGCCATGATTTATCGCTTTGATGTTGTTGGCCTAACCTTCTTGGGCTAGGATATGTCTACTTTTCATGTTTGTGCTTAGATCCACATGATTTTAGGCTCATTGCCATGTTTATGCTTAGATCTACATGCCTATGTGTTCTTTGCCATTGTTTTGCTTAGATCTACATGTTTGTGCTTAGATATGCTTCCTTATGCCTAGATCTATGTGTTTATGTGCTCTGTGCCATGCTTGTATGCTCATATCTATGTTGGTTGCTATTACATGTTCTACTTTAGCCCTTTTTGTCCCTTGATATCTCTCTTTCTTGCTTTTTGGCCCTTCCGATGGGGTGTAGATCTAGATCCTGTGGTCTAGGCCTACATCCACACACCTAATGTGGTTTGGTTATCAGGATATTTTTGAGTTCTAGATAAGGGTTGTATTCAACTGCGTATTTTCCCTATGGAAAGGATATTATGCATTAACAATAGGTGATTGAATAGGATGACTGTGAGGAATAAATATCAATTACCTAAGATTGTCCTTAAATCAGGTTACCATCAACTCAAAGTTAAGAAGGAAGATATTCTCAAGATTGCCATTCATACATGTTATGGACAATACTGAGTTTTAGTGATGCTAAATTGGTGGAATAATATCTCTCTCTAATCAAGGACTAAGGTACGTCAAGTTTAGAGGACTAAACTTATTTTAAGGGGGGAACAGTGTAATACCCCGATTTGATTTTATGATCATCACCGTCATCATCATTACTAATATAGAGTTGAAGTATTATATGTGTGTGCACAGTAAGATGGGAGTAGACAATTTTGTGGTGCTACAAAATTGGTGAGAAAATTAAAGTTTTAGTGCATACAATTTAGTGCGGCAATTAAAATAATAAATAAAAGAGGAAGATGTTTTATGGGCTTCTTGGAGACTAAAGAGATAAGTCCTAGTGGGTTTTAAACTTCATCCCACTACCTCACCAAGCCCACATCTCTGATGCATTAAATATAGGGTAGAGGAAAAGATAAATTAGGGTTTTCATTGGAAGGGTTTCTTAGTAAACGTGGATGCCAAAGAAAATTTGAGAGGGAGAGAGAGATGTGGCATGACAGAAGAAAGAGGCAAAATTGTTTAAGGGCATAAGGTTTGGCTACAAAATCAAGGTGAGAACCCCATCTCAATATTACTATTTTGTTTATAAATATTGAGATATATTTATGGTTTTGGCAATGTGGTAAAATTAAGTCATGTCAATTCGATTACAGTGGAAAGATGTTTATATATTAGCATTATTCAAATAAAGATCTGACGATAATACTCTTAAGTTTATGGTAGTGTTGTAATTCATATTGGTTACCCATTGAGTTTGAGGACTTTGGGTCTAACAAGAGATGATATATATTAGATTAAATTGCTAGTAGTCAGTACACAATTTCACTAGGTTGCCTAACAATTAGTATTTTAGAACAAAATCATGGAATTTCAAATCTTAATCATGAATATGGCTTCAACATTTGGGGTTATATATATTAGGATGGCTTTAACGTTTTTCATTGGTTATATATATTATGATGGCTTTGACATTTTTCTTTGGGGTTATATATATTAGATCCTAGTTGCCCACTATGTGTATATTCTAGAACAAAGTCACAGTTACAGAGCCAAATTCAGGTTGAGGTTTTACTTTTCGTTTAGGACATATATTAAAATCCTAAAGTTTTGGCTACTGCCTATGAGTGTTGATAAATTCAAGGAAACATATTTTTGGGTAGAGATGCCTTGCATCAGTGTTATTATTTAGTTCAACAAAGTATAATCTTAGTGAGTCAGTTTGTATAATTTGATAAGCTTTATATTTTGTGGAGGATATTAAGTAATTTCCATGGCTAATTATAGGTCCTATTTAAGAGTGTTTTGAGACTTTTTAGAGGGTGTTTCAGCTGGACTTTCAGAGTGATTCAAATGCTGTAAGTAATTATGCATAATATGCACAAGTTTTATTCTTTAGGTTCTTAGAAGTCAAAAGTTTTCAGAAGTTATGTTTTTAAGCTTATGTTTTCTAAAGTTTATCAAAAGCATTTTTTATGTCATAGAAAGAGAAACTTCGACTTTTAAATAATGTTTTAAAGAGAAACTTTGAACTTTAAATAACATTTTGAATGTCTAAATCTCATTTAAAAGATGCTATCTAAACGAAACTATTTTCAGAAAAGAATTGAGTTTCAAGATAAGTTTTCTAAAAAGGTTCTTGTTCTTTAAGTTTCTAAAAAGTTCTTGCATCATGTCATGTAATAAAGCTGTGGCCATCGTTTGGTAAGTCGCACCTGCATTCTTGAGCCCAAATGGCATTACTGTGTAACAATAGATCCCCCATTCCGTGGTGAAAGTGGTTTTAGTCATATCCTTAGTAGCCATCTTGATTTGGTTATACCCCGAGAAACCATCCATGAAAGACATCAAAGCACTACCAGTCGTATTATTCACTAAGACATCTATGTGGGGAAGAGGGAAATCATCTTTAGGGCAAGCCTTATTCAAATCTCTAAAATCCACACACATCCTCACCTTCCCATCCTTCTTGGGTACGGACACAACATTGGCTATCCATTCGGCTTGGTGTACGGGCTTAATGAACCCTACTTTCAACTGTTTCGTGACCTCTTCTTTGATTTTTAAGAGCCATTCGATTCTCATGCGCCTCAACTTTTGCTTAATGGGCACCATGTAGGCATGGGTATCAATGTGATGTTGGGCTATCTTGGGATCAATTTCGGGCATATCTTTATAGGACCATGTAAACACTTCTTGGAACTGCATAAGGAGATCCTTGGGATCAATTTCAAGCATATCTTCATAGGACCATGATCCTTGAGATCCATGAGATCCATAAGGGTTGAGCCAATTTTAATTAAACGTGGATTTTCATTATTACCCAAATTAAGAGTTTCAAAAGTTGGTTCCATAGGTTCAATTTTCTTTTCCAACTATTTATTAATTTCATTTTCAAATTCATTTTTATCATTTAAGTGCAGAATTTCAATATTATGGGACACATCAAAATAACCCAAATCATAATTCATCTTATTGAAAATATTGAAAAGTACATCGGGACTTGCATTACAAAATTTCTTTTCCCCACTCTTAGAAAACCCAACCTAAGTCCAATTATTAAGTTGCCCCACAGCAGGCACAATGAAGGTAGACGGATCATTTGGCTCCTTGATGGTGATGGTGATGACGAACACGTCCCCCTCCATCTTCAGCATAGTCTCCATTGCTTCAGCATCCATGTAGTCCACCCAGTCGACTTCTTTTGGAACCTCCTTGATCACCACGGTAGGCTTCTCCTTGAAAGTGAGCTTTTCATTGAAGAACATCTCCCATCCCAGATACACTTTTCCATCTTTGCCCACCCAAAGCTTGGGAAAGCCACAAAAAGGAAAGTCTCCTCCTTCCTTCACAAAGTTCCCATTGAGGGTTCCAAGGTTCTTCTTGATTCCGTCACAACCTTCAAAGAATCCCAAACCTTCCTTGGTCAATTGAGTCTTGAAATTGGGGAATTTAGCCACCCTTTTTCCTCCTTTTCCAAGACCCATACCAGACATATACCCTATGTTCTTCATCATCGCAATCACCTCATGACTACAATATGGGACCAAATCCGAAGTGTACCTTTCATCCTTCAATCCATAATTAGCATGTTCACAAATTCAAAGCCATTCATTTGGAGCTCACTTTCTCCTTCCTCAAGTCCACAAATCGATGCTAGGATCTCACCATCACCGAGCACTACAGCAACTCCTCCCTTTTATAGGATCTTCATCTTTTGGTGTAGAGAAGAGGGGATGGCCCCAATAGGGTGAAGCCATGCCCTTCCTAAGAGAATATTATAGTTAGGAGTGATATCCATGACATGGAATTCCACAAATGTTTCCAATGGGCCAATCTTGCAAGGAGCTTTGAAGGCTCCTATAACTTTCCTTGAAGTGTTATCATATGCCCTAACGGTCAAAGGAGAGGGGATGATAGTTTCCATATTTAGGCCAATAGTGAAAGCGGTCCTAAGAGGGCATACATTCAATGCGAATCCATTATCAATAAGCACCACCGGAACTTTAGCACCCATGCACTCAATGGTGATTTGTAAAGGTCTAGTATGAGTGGCTCCTTCGGGAGGAAGGTCCTCATTGGAAAAAGCCAGTAAAGGGTGAGATGGAGCCTTGACTCCCATGAGAGATAGCACTTCTTGTGGTTTAGTTTCTATAAGCACTTCTTTCCCATTCAAAGCCTCCAAGAGAGCACTACAATACTTGTGAGAAGCCATAAGTAAGCCCTATACCGATACGGCTTGAGTCTTCTTCAATTAAGTCAAATCCCTATCTTCTTCTTCCTTCTCTTCTTTTCCTTTAGGTTCCACGGGCTTAGACCCTTTTCCTATGTCCCTACCAGGATGGAAGGATGGTTTGTAGTGTTTCCCACTCCTTGTAATGTTTACCACATTGTCCTCTATGACTCTTCTCTTCATCTCAATTATCCCTTTGGGAAGTATCCCCCAAACAGCCACAGCATTACTCAAAACCTCATCTTCTTCATCCCATATTCCTTTGACCTCCATGGCATTAACCTCTACAGTCACTATCAACTTTGAACAATCTAATCAATTTGCACCCAACTTTGATGTGGAGGAGGAGCTTGGCAATAATCCAGCAAAGGGTTCTTCCTAATTCTAGGCTTAGTGATGATGTTGGGATTTGGGAGAGTTCCATTGTCTATAAGGTCTTGTATCTCATGTTTGAGGTGGAAGCAATTATTGGTCTTATGGCCAAGTTTCTGGTGGAAGTGGCAATATTCATTGAGGTTCCAAGTGGGAGGTACGGGATTAGGCATGGGTGTGGGGTTTAAAGGTTTGATGAATCCTTTGGAAGACAAATTCACATATGCTTAGGCAAGGGTCACCCCTAGGTCGGAAAATTCTCGGCGCTCTTTCATTGTAAATCTTAGGTAGGCTAAGGTTTATTGAGGTATGATGACACTTACATTCACCGGATTGGGAGCTTTAGAGGTAGTTGCTCCTCCTCCATATGCCTTCTTGACTAAAGGTTTGCTCTCACCCTTCTCCAATTGTCCATTGTTGATGGCATCCTCTATCCTAGTTCCATAGTCGCACAACTCCCTAAAAGAATTAATAGGCGATGACAAAAGCCTACTATTATATGCCGAAAGCAAGTTCTTGATAATCATGTTAATTTTATCTTTCTCATTTAGCCAATTAACCATCCTAGATGACTTTCCCTTTCACCTTGTCATGTACTCGGAGAATGTCTCCCCTACTCCTTGCTTAGTGGTCTCCAAATCTCTTAAAGTCATATCAATCATAGTATTGAAGATGAATTGATCCATAAACAACTCCACTAATTCATTCCACACCTTAGTTTTGCTAGGATCCAAACTATAGTACTACCTTGATGTACCCTCCATGAGTGAGAGAGGAAATGCATGCAAAGTTTGCTTCTCATCCAACCCTTCATTTCAGCGATGCTTAGGTATCTCCTAAAATTGTTTCTTCAGGTCTCCAGTTCCATCAAACTTTTCCGCATCAGAAATCTTGAACTTTGGAGGTAGTGCAATGGGAGTTTTGGAGCTTATGCCCCACATGTTATAGAGACAATCATCCATCCCTTGGGCCTTACTAAAGGCGAGTTGCATCTTCTCCATTTTCTCTCTCATGGCTATGGTTTTTACCGTGAGTTTCTCAAATTGCTTGCTCCTTTCATAATCAGCTTTGTCCCTTTCATCCTAATCTTCCACTTCTTTAGCATTGAGGTCCTCTACACGAAGGGTTTGTCTTCTTCAATTTGGCCTCTTCTAACTTAGTGAGGGGACTCCCCATCTTTTTGAGAGTGTCACTTTGTTCTTCCATTGCCTTGAATATCTTTTGTGCAATCTCATCACTAATTGGAGCAGCCATTGTTGCTTGAGAGGATTCCCCTACTTGGAACTCTTCTTCTTGGTCTGTGTCCTCAATCTTGACCAAACACCTTCCGTTCTTTTCTCGAATCCAAATTGGAGTGGGGACGTGTTTTCTTGACTTTGGTGGTGCAATGGTGCCTGAAAAGAAGTCCCTTTTTCATTAAGTCCATGTCCCATTTAAAAAGGTTCTTTCTTTTATTCTTAGATGTTCTTAAAAAAAATCTTTAAGTCCATTTTAATGAAGACCCAATTACAAAGTTGCTCACTTTTCTCTCATGGACCTTGCCCCTTGTTTCATTGGGTTTTGGTCCATTTACAATAATGCTCTCATCTTACTCTCATGGGCTTCCATTAGAATGTACTTAGAGATTTTTAACCCTTTGTCTTAAACATGGGCCTACAATATATTCATCACCTTTAGGCTCTTCCTTTTTCATTTTATTATCATTCATTTTTTTTTTTTTTTTGAAGTAACCCTTAAGCTAGAATATATTGTAGCCTTCCTCTCAAGGTCCATGAAGTTCTCATCATTTTGGGCCTAGGCATACAACAAAGAGGCCCAAGATTAGGGAAATCCATATTGACTTTGTAGGATTTTGGATGCTAAGCCCATAGCATACTTGTTATCATAGGCCCAAAGGTTCTCCTTTTCAAGAGGCCTTTTGATTTGGGCTTATGATAGCAACTAAGTTATGATCTCATGAACCTTTCAAATTAAGATATACCCTTTAGATTTAGGGACAAGCCTCTTATATGTGAAAACTTCTTTTCTTTTGTCCCTTTTGTCTTAGGGTATGCCATAACTTTAGGGTCATCCTCCCAATTTTATGTCTTTTATTTGTCCTTTAGAATTAGAAGATCACAAGATATATGGTTGAATAAACAAGAGATATATAAAGGGTATCCTCTTTGATTGGATCTAAGATCTCTCTAAGTGTGGGTCGGCCTTCCTAAGGCTAAAGGGAAAGATAAGCAGGTCACTCACAGCCTATCATAGGCAATGGCACACATTGTGAGTTGGTGAGATGAACTTCGAAAGACTTGGGCCCGAATAGAGCCTTCCATCTTCCCACTCATCACCAACCGAGGTATAACGGACAAACGATCCAAGTGATTTGTGTGTGCAACAAATATTGAATAAGCATTTATTAAGGTTAAGACATAGGACACATAGGAATTAAACTCACAATCCCCAGTGGAGTCGCCATTGTGGACACAACGGGGAGTTGCCACTTAGTTTTTGCAATGGCCTAGGAACCATATATATAACTTCCTCTCGAGGAAGGATCTTTTGATCTTACTACCAGAGATATGGGTTTGGAATTAAGATACGGTCTTGGGAAGGTGTTAGGCACCCAAAACCGCCCAACCCTAAGGTTGCCTTCCCATCATTGTGTCTTATGTCTTAACCCTATTAAAGGCATACCCAATATTGTATCTAACTCACACACACACTAACATACATCTAAACATACAACATGGCATCAATCACCCCTTACCATACATCTATCATGGCAATCAAACAAGACCTAACATACATCTAATCATGGCATACCCTATTATACATCTAGCATACATGTCATGACATGAAGGCATTCATCACAACACAAACCCTAATCATACATCTAGTCATGCTTCATCACAAATCCTATCATACATCTAATCATGCTTCATCACAAATCCTATCATCATATCATAATATCCATCGAAGGAAGAAACTTGTGAGCATTAAGAGGTCCAAACAAACATGTGAGGAAGCACAACTTCATCAAACAAGCATATTCACATCTAAACAAAACCCTACTCAAAGATGCATGTTCATGTGAATGCATGTTCATGTGAATGCATGACTTACCTTTACTTACCTTGCAGCAACTCAGCACCTATGGCATTATGCATAAGCATATGAATGCATGATCATGGTATTGAAATAAGGACAACACAAAAATAAACCCCAAATCTAAGCATGTGAAGGCAATCATCTAATTAAACATGTGAAACAAAAGCTTTAAAAACACAAAAACATATAAAGAAGCCTAAACAGAAGTAAACATGTGAAAGTAGAAGCAAAAACAGAAGAAAATAAAATTAGGGTTTCTGGGCTGGTTCATGTGTATGCATGAACAACCCTGCGTGCGCATGATCAAGGCTGCGTAACCCTAAAAAATGTAAAAAACAGAGCAAGATTCAAAACATAAATCATAGCAATCGAACATGCTTAAAACATAAAGAAAACATAAACCTAGTCTAAGCAAACATGTTATAATCATAAAACAAACAAAGAAACATATCAAAGACAAAGTTAAAAGAAAAAAAAAATGAAAGAAAGGTTAAAAAGAGAATACCTCAAAGAAAAAGCTCCTAGGCTTATTTTTTTACCGTTCCCCTTAGTCAAATCTATCACAAACCAATAAGAAAGTGATTCGTAATATTAAATCTTGAAGATCATGGCTAGAAAAGGCCCTAATCAAATAAAATTGACTTGATGATGTTTTGTGAAAAACTCCCTCTTTGATTTACTATTTCTAGTGAATCTTAGTATTTTCCCGTGGGATTTTTGTGTATTTTTTAAAGGTATCATGTATGGCTATTTATATTGTAAAAATTGGAGTTTCGAACGACTCCTAGATGATGTGGGATTTGTTCCAAACCTTAGTCTTTAATGTAGAAAACTTGCATTTCTGGTGTTTCTGAAACCCTACCTGCGCGCGTAGACTCTTGTCAGCGTACGTAGGCTCTTATGCTGCGTACGCAGGCTTAGGGTTTCTTTTGGCCTTTATTTTCCAAAAATAGATTTTTAGCTCATTAAAAAGTTATATTTTTCCATTTTAACACCTCTCAAGTCAATTTATAATCTGATTGAGCCCAAAACCAACCTTGGGTCTTAGAATTTCAGCATATTAGGGAACGGGGGCCCGAGTCGTAAGGGGTACAAAAGGCAGTGTCTACAGTCACATCACATTTATGCTTTACCACCCTTTTGTAAAGAGAAAGGACTTTTGGGGGTGTCTGCACTATTCAAGTTAATCTGCCAGCATTTAATGTGGAAGAGATTAGGTAGAGAGTATCTCATTAATGTGGAGGTGGCTGCCTATGTGATCCTTATCCCTTTTTGACGTTTCCCGAGGTGATCTTGATGATGATGGTATCTCGGATGAAATAGGGAATTGGTTACCCATGGTTCTTTATGTATCTGCTATAGGAAAAGCTTTACTTTCCACCTCAGATGAGAGCCTTGGTGGTGGTAGCCAACTTGGATCTTTGCGGGATTTTTTTTGGGGAGTTGCCCTTTACATCACAGGCCTCTTCACTCCTATTCTCATCCTTGGGCCAGGCCCATCTTCTAAAGCTCGATCTACTAGGTTTTCGGCCTCTAGCTGGGGTCCAAATTCATCCCCCCTACAATATCAATAATTAAACTGAATTTCATTATCTAAAATTTTAAAAAATAATAGAATTTAAGCAATAATTGAACTACATTAATAGAAAAATAGAAATGCAATTAAATAAAATAAAATAAAAGATAGCTCTTCTCACATAACACCCCTAATTTAATTGATGGTGATAGAATTTCTTGCATATATAGCAAAAATAAAATCCATAAGTTATAAGAATTTAGACCAACTAGGCTACCACAATCAGGATAAGTTCAAAAATAATTAAATAAAGGTACACAAAGAGAAAGCAAATATTGTATTGCAATGTAAATGTAAAAATTTACATATTAATTACTCGGCATAGCCATTTTGATGTTTCCATAAATGAAGAAATAATCTGCATAATCAATTAAGAACACTTAAATAAATAATATCAATAATTAAGATGAATTGCATTATCTAAAACATTTTTAAAAATCATAGAATTTAAGTAATAACTGAATTGCGTTAATAGAAAAATAGAAACACAATAAATAAATAAATAAACTACTTCTTCTCACATAAAGGTAATTCTTCTCACCGAAAAAGCCAAATTCTTCCTTAGTTCTTCCCTTAATTTTAGATTTTTTATTGATTGATTTTAGCATTCTTAAATAGTAGAGTAAATAGAGTTATAGTTGAGTTTTAGTTCAACTCAATTTCTATCAGATTCAAACTTACATGCTTATTTGTTCTAAGTTTTCTTATGCGAATGATCAAAATAACAAAAAAGATGTTATATTTTGTGATATAAAGTTATCCATGTAATTCCAAATTGATATCAACTCTCCTTTTTTCTTTTTCTTTTTTCTTTTTTTCAGTTTTTGATTTGTACATTGATATCAATTTTTCTTTTTTTAAAAATTCAATCTTATTTGATTTGCACTATTAAAAATTTGATAAGAAAAAAAGAGTGGTATTATCTAAAAATTAATAATAAAATGATTAGATGAAGAATTTGAATTGTAAACAAATTAAGATTTTTATTTACCTAAAAATTATTGGAGAAGAAGATAAGAGCAAAAAAAAAAAAATCTTTTTTTTTTTAAATCTAAAAAAAATTATGCTTTGTACATTGATATCATTTAAAAAAAAAAAAAAAATTTATTTGATTTGCAGTCCTAAAAAGTTGATAAGAATAAAAAGAGTGATGTTATCTAAAAATTAATAATAAAAGGATTCGATAAGAATTTGAATTGTAATCAAATTGAGACTTTTATCAACTTAGAAATTATAGGAAAAGAAGATAAGAACAAAAAAAATATAATATCAATTTTTTAAAAATCTAAAAAAATATTCTGCAATTTGATATAACCATGGTTTTTAAGCCCAACTTATATTATATAGTATATGATATGATATATCCAAATTACTCCTCTACCTTCTCAAATAAATAAATTATCCTTCAACACCCCCAAAATATCCCCATACTTTCCCAAATCTTCCCAAAAAAATCTCCACTTTCTAAAATTCCAAAATACCCTAATACTTTCCAAAAATCCCTAAAATGCCCTTCCACCCCTTGAATGACAAAAATCAGGCAATATTATAATTCTAAAATAGTGGTTCATTCTCTCCATATTCCACAAAACTATGGATAATTTTACCATTCCATAGTTTTTTTTTTTTTTTTTTTTTTTGAGATAATTAGTTAATTATAATATGCTGCTAATTTCGCAGCTTGAACACTTTCCCTCCTAGACCCTTAAGTAATTTGTTCATGGAGAGGTGTCAATTAAACTACAAGACCATTAACTTGCATTATAAAAATAAGAGGAATCTATCTAAGGAGCTTGTAAATGATAATCTAGTTGATGAGGCAATAGCTTACCAAGGATTATTAGTAGCATAAAACCCAACATACCAAAGGAAAAAGCACAAGATATGCATGACTACCAAAGCCCAATCTAGCTTCCCAACTTAAATCAACGCCTAAGACACTACTAAAAAACGACAAGGCTCACAACTCGTACAATCTATGATCGGAAAGCTTTGCCTGTGAGTTAAGTTTAACCTCCTAACAAAGGTACAAAAGTTGCAAGTGTAAAAGAGCATGAATGAGCGAACACGGCACATACACTGCGTGACCGACAAAAAACCATCATTACTTTCAACTACAGGCATTTCATGTATGAATTTCAAAAATAGAGTGTATTTAATACCCCTATTTTAATCAAGCTTATAGCCGAAACATACAAAAATTGGGCTTGCAGGGCCCAACTTAGCCATCCTTAGCCCAAGCCCAAAACACAAGTGCTTAAAGCAGTAATGCCTGTTGCGCGTAAATTGTACGCGTGAAAGGTTTTTCCTGTTGCCCAAGTTCAGAGTCCTCTGAATGAAGTGTTAAAATAAATTAAGTAGCTTTTAGAATACTAAATAACTAAAGTTTTTCCTCTACCAATGAAAATGCTCTAACTTGCACAAGAAAATCTACAGCGCATGAAAAAGGTGGCATCCTCTGTGTATGTGTTGCCAAAAATGTCATTATTACTTTCCTGCTACTTGCCTTTGATACCCTGTTATGCACAATGTTTTGACAGTCTGCTACACATCCTTAACACAAATTTACAAAGAACTTGCCCCGCCCACGCCACCCCCCCCCCCCCCCCCCTCATAACTGAAGAATTGTTTAGAGTAGATTTGGTACTTCTTGTCGACATAGAATGCAACTTATCCCTAAACCTCTGAAATCCTCATAAATTGCATAGAGACACCTAGATCTTCAATTTGACATGTACTTAAAAAAGAGTGAGAATTGAGTTTTTAGGGAATCTTACAATTTTTTTTTTAATTTTTGGACAAAGGTGGGCACAAAAGCTTGACAAAGACAACCATAGATAGGTAAAGTATACTTTTTAAACCATACGTAGGTAATGTGAAAATGTTTCGAACCAATAATGTGTAAAATATAATTTTCCTATAAATAAACAAAGAAAGAGCGCTAGTGTGAAATCATAGACAACAGGGTACCGATTTTAATGTGATAATCATTTACACATGAGAGAGAGAGAGAGAGTATTTGAGGGGGAGAGGGCTAGGACAACAGGGGGGTGGTGGCTACCAACATAATTTGTCGTGGCTTATTGGGATCTTTAATTTTTTAACCTATTACATAGTTTAAGAAATTAATAACTATTATATATCTTTTCGTAAAGAATAGTTATTCCTTAAAAAATAGCTATTTGCCTATTCCATATAAAATGTACTTTTAAGCATACCCTTACACTCTTTGTTTAACAGTAATCTTTCTTAAGTCTTTGTTTTACTATTCTATTGATTCTTAAAACATGAATGTTGATAAGGATAATTCCAAATGGATGTTAAACTGTTCATGTAAGATGAAGCCAACGGTCTCAATGAACTCGTCAGCCTTACTTGTGCATTCAGAGACAGAGGACATCACCTCAAGGCCGACGACTCCACCTTAAGATCAACGACACCTGTATGATACAACCAGAACGCCTAGACAGGATAAGAAGCTAACGAAAGGAAGCTGACAAGGATAAAGAAACCTTTGACGGGTCTAACAAGGCCTTGCTTGGCCCCCACGCGTAAGTATATAAGGAAACATCTTGCACCCCACGGTTAACCCTAATCAAGAGTGTTAGGACATATGTGTTTCACTTATTAAGAACATATGTCACTATTTTATGTAGTTGGCTAATCCTTTGACAAAACGCACTTTACTTGTAATTGGGTAGATCTAGGATGTGTTTAATATTTTAAGAAACATGTTGTTCAAGTCTAGTATTAAAGCCATGATGATTGGACCAAGAAACAAGTGAAGAAAAGTTGTTCACTAAAGCTGGACAGAGGTCTTGACAGCTGTGGACAGATAGCTATCTATCGAGAATTACGAAATTCAGATTTCCAGATCTGATTTTTAGCCCATGCTTATGTATTTGTGTAGGGTTTATTTTCTCACAACCCTAGACATATATAAGGCTTATTTTAAAGGCAGTCACATAAGAGAATACAAGGAGAACACATGCAAATGGTGACCGATGCCTTATTCTCTCTGAAAGAAGCTACTGCGTCTTTGCGCCTTAAGGTTTTGTAACCAAGTGCTTCTTGATCTTCATTGTTGATGAAGTGAAGAACTTTGCAGCTAACATCTTCTTCAAGTTGGTGTGTTAGTCACGTACTGGGATTCGTGTAAAAAGGGTGACGTTCATATATTGAAGAGTTCAGAGGTTCTAAAGCGGTAGAAGGTTTCTGCTGTAAGTTCATCTACGGGGATTGTAGAGTCTAAGGACAAAGGTTTTGTACTAGATCTTAAACTTCTCTTTATTATAGTGGATTGCTTTTCGCGAAGGTTTCCCCCCAGGTTTTTTACTGTGAAACTAGTTTGTTTTATTGGTTTTTCTGGGTCATCATATCTTGTCTTATTTACTTTTCCACTGCATGATTTTGACATGATATTGATGTTAGTTTTTTTTAACAAAATTTATTCATAATAAATCTAATTAACAACTTGGGTTTAAAACTTGTTAATTCTATCAACCGGGGTCTAAATTTCCTAATAAAGAGGATTCCCACAAGGAAAGGATGTTGCAAAATACGCGTATTAATGAGGATCTTCCCTACAAGGAAAGATCCTCTCCGCCAAGGAACGAATGTCAACTCTACGCTACTATAAAAACCCCAAAGCCCTCACAAATCAAGGTACGCACAACTTACCCCAGCTCTGGCACTCTAGAGTTGTGAAGAAAGTTCTCTAACTTAACCTTTGGAATGTCTTTGGCCGGTACCACACCGGAACTCTCTTGAGGTCTTCTTTTTCTGTGTTGTGCAGGTATTGTCTTGAGCACGTGAGGACTGTGTGACTTACTAACAATTTTTTGCATCATCAGTTGGCGCTGTCTGTGGGAAAGCTCGTTTGTAAGCCATACTACCACTTCCCAAATAAAGAGTTGCATAGTGCTTACTCGCTCGATGACGACCACCAACAATAATCAAGGAGACAAACCACGTACCACCGCCTTCGAAAGACAAGTTCAGACTCTCGTCGCAGCCGTAGAACGCCTCACCAAGCAAAACCATGACCTAGAAGAGCAACTGCGCCAAAAGAACGCAGGGCCTAACACTCAGGAAAAGGACCAAGAAGGAACAAGCGTTGAAAGAAGGGACTAAGAAGGGCCAGAGGGTAGCAACGCCCTAAACAGACAAAAGCAACAGGACACAAGCCATCCATCCGCCGCAGATACGGCTCCACCACACATGGTCGTGGAAATGCAGAAGATGATTCACCATTCACAACATCCGTCACTTCATTCCCCCTTCCACCGAAGTTCTGCATGCTGCAGGTAGAGGCCTATGACGGGTCTAAGGATCCTCTAAATCACCTAGAGTCTTTCAAGACCCTGATGCACCTGTAACGAGTGGCGGATGAGATCATGTCTAGGGCCTTCCCCACTTCATTGAAGGGCCTCGCAAGGGTTTGGTTCAGCTGGTTGATGCCTAACTCCATTAGTGCCTTTAAGGAGTTAAGCGCCCAGTTTGCCTCGCACTTTATCAGGAGACACAGGTATAAGAAGTCCACTGTATGCCTGATGAACATTAAGCAACGGGAGGATGAGACGCTGAGGTCTTACATAACTCGCTTTAACAAAGAGACCCTCTCAATCGATGAAGCTGACGACAAGATACTCGTGGCTGCATTCATGAATGGGTTACGAAAGGGTAAATTTCTATTTTCCTTATACAAAAACGACCCAAAGACCATGTCAGATGTACTTTACAGGGCTACTAAGTACATGAACGCGGAAAATGCACTGGTGGCCCGAGAAGAGAAACCCAAGAAAAAGGAAAAACAAGAGGACGCACGGCAAGATAGGGGGCGGAAGATGGCTAGGACCGGAGACCGACGGGAGGACAGGCGCTCAAAACCCCCCACTAGGAAGTTCACAAGCTTCACCCCGCTAACTGCCCTGATCGACCAAGTCCTGATGCAGATCAAGGACAAAAGAGCCTTGACATTTCCTGGTAAGCTGAAAGGAGATCCTAGTAAGGGGTCCAGAGACAAGTACTGCTGTTTTCACCGTGACCACAGTCATGATACGTCTGACTACTATGACTTAAAGCAGCAGATAGAAGCTCTTATCAGGCAAGGAAAGCTGCAAAGGTTCGTTAGCAAGGAGAGGATGGACCCACCACAAGAGCAGGCTACCCGGAGGGAAAACGAATGTCCTAGGCCCCCTTAGAAGAAATAAGGATGATCATAAGGGGAACCATAGCTTCCAGTTCGTCCAGGAAGGCACGTAAAACCTACCTACAGATGGTGCAGAACGTCCAGCTGACGAGCTTCGTCCCGAAGATACCACAGATCGACAACCCTGTTATCGGGTTCACGGAGGAAGATGCTCGACGTCTCCACCACCCACACAACGATGCGCTCGTGGTTTGCATATGGGTAGGGGACTACAACACTCATCGTGTCTTAGTGGACAACGGGAGCTCTGCTGACATCCTCTATTACCCAGCGTTCCAGCAGATGAGAATTGAGAAACAAGAGTATACCCTCAACTCCCCGACCACCGCCCCGCTCATATGGTTCGGAGGAACAAGAGTATACTCCCTCGGCGTGGTCACATTGCCTATAACAGTTGGTGATTACCCTCAGCAGATTATTAAGGATGTTACATTCCTTGTTGTCGACTGCTCATTTGCCTACAATGCCATCTTGGGTCGACCTACCCTCGACTCATGGAAGGCCGTAACTTCGACCTACCATCTGATGATCAAATTCCCCACCGAATACGGAGTAGGAGAGGTACGCGGGGACCAAGTGGCAACACGCAAGTGCTACATAGCGATGCTAGAAATGGACGACCACTTACAGACCATGAGCATAGAAGAACAGCGGAAGGTTGCAAAGCCCGTCGAAGGGTTGGAAGAGATACTCCTTAATGACTCAAAACCTGAGCATACGACTAGAATCAGCACTCTCGCTAGTCCGCCAATCCGTCAGGTGCTCACCACATTTGTAAAGGAAAACCAAGACGTCTTTGCCTGGAGCCATGAAGACATGCTCGGGATCAATCCTTCAGTCATGGTGCACAGGTTGAATGTGTCGCCCACTTTTCCCCCTATCCGTCAAAAGAAGCGAGTGTTCGCCCAGGAGCGAGACCGAGCCATAGCGGAAGAAGTCTGCAAGTTGCAAGATGCAGACTTCATTAGAGAAGTTTACTACCCCGACTGGCTGGCCGGCCAACATGGTGATGGTCAAGAAAGCCAACGGGAAGTGGAGAATGTGCGTAGACTTTATGGACCTGAACAAGGCGTGCCCCAAGGATAGCTACCCTCTCCCGCGGGTTGACATCCTAGTAGACTCTACAGCCCAACACCAGTTGCTGAGCTTCATGGATGCTTTTTCTGGCTACAACCAGATAAAATTGGACGAAGCTGATCAAGAGAAGACGTCGTTCGTCACCAGCCAAGGCCTCTTCTGCTACAAAGTAATGCCATTCGGCCTCAAAAACACGGGCACAACATATCAGAAGCTCATGAACAAAATGTTTATGCATCAAATTAGAAGAAATGTCCAAGTCTACGTCGACGACATGCTAGTGAAAAGCCGAAGGGAGGATGATCATTTGGACGATCTCAAGGAGACCTTCTACACCCTCCGCTCTTACAAAATGAAACTCAATCCGAGCAAGTGTGCGTTCGGGGTAACGGTTGGAAAGTTCCTGGGGTTCATGGTGTCTTAGAGGGGTATCGAGGTCAACCCCGACAAGATCCGGGCCATAATAGAGATGGCACCACCAAGGAATGTGAAAAAAGTACAAAGCCTCAACGGCAAGGTAGCCGCGTTGAATAGGTTCGTGTCAAGGGCAATGGACAAGTGCCTACCTTTCTTCCACACACTGAAGAAATCTTTTGAGTGGACGACCGAGTGTCAACAAGCATTCGAGGATCTGAAGGCCTACCTCTCTTCCTCACCGTTGCTAAGTCCCTCTAAACCAGGGGAAGAATTGTTCCTCTACTTGGCTGTATCCCCAGCTGCTATTAGTGCGGCCTTGGTCAAAGAAGAAGACAGGGTATAGAAGCCCGTGTACTACACAAGTCAGGCACTCTATGGTGCAGAGGAGAGGTACCCACCGATGGAGAAGCTCGCCTTCGCTTTGGTCACACCATTAGTTTCCTACTTGAAAGACGGCACATTACCAGACAGTAAGGAAGCTGCAAGGAAGTTGAAGGTCCAAGCAGCACGATACGTTCTGATAAAGGACATCTTGTACAAAAGAGGCTTCTCCTGTCCGTACCTAAGGTGCCTAAGCCCCGAAGAAGTGGACTATGTCATAAGAGAAGTCCATGAAAGGATTTGCAGGAACCACTCAGGGTCGCGGTTGCTAGTACACAAACTGATCCGAGCTAGATACTACTGGCCTACTATGTAGAAGGATGCCTAGGCTTATGTCAAAGCCTGTGACAAATGTCAAAGGTTCAGCAACGTCATCAGACAGCCAACAGAAGAGCTTATCCCAATAACGGCCCCATGGCCTTTTGCTCAATGGGGATTAGACATCATGGGCCCGTTCCCAATAGCAATGAGACAGCTAAAGTTCCTAATAGTCAGCATAAACTACTTCACCAAATGGGTAGAAGCTGAAGCCTTGGCCACCATTACAAAGAAGAACGTACGAAGCTTCATCTAGAGGAACATTATCTGCAGATACGGGATCCCAAGAGTCTTGGTCTCAGATAACGGGAAGCAGTTTGACAACGACTCCTTCAGGGACTTTTGCTCACAATTGGGGATCAAGAACCACTACTCTTCACCCGCCCACCCTCAGGCCAACGGACAAGTTGATTTTACGAACTGATCCTTACTTAAAATTATCAAGACTCGGCTCGAATGGGCAAAAGGTATATGGCCAGAAGAGTTGCCAAGCACTATGGGCATACAGGACAACAGCCAAAATACTTACAGGAGAGACGTTGTTTCGACTAGCATACGGAAGCGAGACAATTATCCCAACTGAGGTTGGACTCACAAGCTACAAGGTGGACAATCATGATGAAAGGAGGAACGATGAGGCCATGTGTCTACAGCTTGACCTAGTGGACGAAGTCAGGGCGACAGCTGAACAAAGACTCGCACGATACCAAGACCTCATGGCCAAGCACTACAACTCCAGAGTCAGACACAGAGACTTCAAAGTTGGAAACCTCATCTTGAGGAAGGTGACGGGCGCCACTAGAGATCCCACCCTGGGAAAACTCGGTCCTAACTGGGAGGGTCCCTACAGAATCACCTAATGGCAGAGGAAAGGCACCTACCACCTGGAGATGCTAGATGGGTAGAAGTTGCACCATCCATGGAACACCGAGCATCTCTAGAAATACTATCAGTAGATGACATCATGAAGAGCGCCACTCCTCATTTCTAGTTTATTTCTTTTAGTTAATTTTTACCTACAGTACTTTCTAAGCCCAAAGGGCAGGTTTTTATCATTTTTAAGAATAATTTTTTACTTATGCACGCGTTTATCATAATAAGAGGAGTTATTCAGATATGACATGTGTATATATTTGTCTATACAAAACTATTTTTGTGACTAAGTCCACAAGTGGACGAATTTATTATTAAATCCACAAGCTGACAAGTTTATTACTGAGTCCACAAAGTGGACAAGTTCATCCCATGAGGATGCCTTGAAATTATTTAAGTTCACAAGTGGACGAGTTCATTATTAAGTCCACAAAGTGGATGAGCTCATCTCATGGGGACGACTTGAAATTATTTAAGTCCACGAGTAGACGAGTTCATACCATTGGGATGCCTTAAAAATATTAAGTCCACAAGTGGACGAGTTTATTACAAAGTCCACAAGGGGACAAGTTCGTCCCATAGGGATGCCTTAAAATTATCAAGTCCACAAGTGGACGAGTTTATTATTAAGTCCACAAGTGGATGAGTTTATTATTAGGCCCTCAAACAGAACTAGTTCATTGTTGTGAGGGATTTCACAATTCACTCAAATACCAATACGCTTGGTCTGCGATCGAATACTATAAAAGATTTGTGCCCCTTCATCCTTCACCAATTGGTCGTTGGATGGATCGGTAAGGCACACGGTCCGACAAGTGGTATCAAAGCGGGTACACTTGCTGTGGTTTCATTATCTAAGTGTGATCCTAGACCCTTTGAGATGGATCGATCTCAATCGCTTAATGCTCCTCCATAATTTGATGGGAGCAATTATGCTTTTTGGAAAGTCCGTATGAGGGCATTTCTATGTTCTATTGATGATAGTGTTTGGGATGCTGTCGAGATAGGATGGACTAGGCCGGAGGCTGCCAAATCCACATGGGATAAGGCAGCTCTTGCGGCAGCTAATGCTAATAGCAAGGCTTTAAATGCTATTTTCTGTGGTGTTTCCCCTAATGAATTTCACAGGATCTCCTATGTTACAGTTGCCAATGAGGCGTTGCAAATCTTGGAGACGACCTATGAAGGCACCAAAAAGGTGAAGGACACCAAGTTGCAAATGCTTACCATACGCTTCGAGGAGCTAAAGATGAGTGAAGACGAGTCATTCGACTCATTTTATGGGAAGCTAAATGAAGTGGTCATTGGGAAATTCAACTTGGGAGAAAAGACAGAGGACTCCAAGATTGTGAGGAAGATTCTACGATCATTGCCGGAGAGTTTCCGTGCGAAGGGCACTACCATCGAAGAGAGCAAAGACCTTGATGAGATTAAAATTCAAGAACTCATTGGTTCTCTTCAAACCTATGAGCTATCTCTACCATCTCAAAGGAAGAGAAAATATTTTGCTCTCAAGACAGTCAATGAGAGATTGGAAGCTCAAGACTCCTTGGATGAGGATGAGGTTGAAAAGGATGTGGCGTACCTTGCTAAGAACTTTCGTAAGTTCCTAAAGTTCAAGAGAGATGGAAAGTCTTTTGAGAAGGACAAATTCTCAAAGTTCAAGAAGGACAAGAAAGACTTCAAGAAGAATGATTCAAGAGATTCCTTACCGTCTAAAATGGTCACGTGTTTTGAGTGCAAAGGGCATGGGCATGTGAAGAAAGAATGCCCCACGTATTTGAAAGCGAAGGGTAAAGTCTTTGCAACTACACTTAGTGACTCAGATGGTTCAAATTCTTATTTGGAAGAAAGCTGTAACGGAGAAGGAAATTACTCTGCATTTATGACCATTGCACCTGTGGACTCATCGGAAGATTTGAGCCTTCTAGTGGAAGAACTTGGTGAGCACACCGAAGTAGAGTCTATGGGAATTGGGGAAGAATCGGATGATGAAGATGAAGGAACCAAGGAATTGCAAGAAACTTATAATTCTCTTCTTGAGAAAATCGGAGAGTGTGCTAGAGTGGCTAAGGCAGCCATCGGAAAAATGAAGAAAGCGGAACAAGACTACAAGAGCATACTTGTAAGGTACAAGGAAATGAAGTGTGAAGTTGAAGTGCTAAATGGAGAACTAACCAAGGCCTACTCCAAGATCAAGTTTCTTGAGCTTGAAGTGATTCAAGCTAATGCCAAAGTGGAGCACGTTGCCTCCAAGAAACTTGACAAAGTGCTTGCACATCAAAAGCCTTTTTCTAATAAAAGTGGATTAGGATACACCGGAGAGAGTAGTTCAAGTGCCAATGTGTCCAAGGAGTTGAAGTTTGTTAAAGCTAAGGAACCAATGGTAGCAACTCCAAGTGTTGAGAATGGAAAAGTGGAGAAAAAGCCAAATGGAACTGCTCAAAAGGTTTTAACAAAACCTCAAAATTCATTTGTGGCCAAACCCAAAGCTAAAGGGAAGTCTCTCCCAAAACCTAGAAGAGGTCCTCAAGTTCAACACTTCTGCCACCATTGTGGAGTTAGAGGACACACAAGACCTAACTGCTATAAACTTCACGCATTGAAGAAAGCGGATTCTCAAAGGCTAAGAAGACAAGGAAAAGGGAACTGAAACATCAAGCAGCCAAAAGGGCGAGAAGCTGATTCCAGGTTTGGTGATGTGACAAACATAATAGATACCATCACTTCTTGTTTGGCAAGCTTCAACCAAAGGTTTGAGAATTATAGCTCCAGTACCCAATCCTCTAGGGATATCACCCCAAACGCACATGCCGTATGGGTGAAGAAGGGTACACATGCATAAGCATTAGACCATGTCCATGCATCAATTCTTCCTATATGTAGTGACTTTGATTGGTTGTTTGTGAATGTTTCACATTTTAGCATGTTTCTTTTCAAGTTTGTTTTGTACTTGTTGTTTTTGTTGATCTTACTTTACATGTTCTGTTTTTAAGTGAGTTGAAAAATTCAAAAACCCATAAAAATTGAAAAATCTCTAAAAAGATTGATCGCTTGTGTTGTGTATATCACATGTGAGTTTGGCCTAGTACTTTCGTATTAATGGCGTAGTACATTTACAAGCTTAGCTTGTTATGTATGCACATCTATCCTTGTGGGAAAAATCTTGAAATCTATGTGTGACTGTTGTAAATCAATCTTCAAGCTTGTCATGAATGATTGGTCAATAGTCTTGATGGTTTTGATACATGCATAGACTTGTGCCTATAGATCTTCCCACACTTTTTATGTTTTTGCTTTATGGCTTAACAAATGTCAAATCTCAAAAAGAGATAATGAGCTGCAAAAGCCGTCACACATACTAGTATTTGACTAGGAAAAAGGGAAAGCGACTTGTATTGAAATGTATGGTGCCCCAAAAGCCAAAGGCTTACTCTCAAAATTGAAATATCAAAAATTATAGGCATCGATCTCAAAATGAGATGTATTGTTCAAAAATGATCAAATGTTATGATTTGTAAAGAAGCCAAATGAAAAGTTTCAAAGATATGTAATCATTCTCTTGTGGGAGGTCATATATGTTCATTTCTATAATTGAGATAGACCACTTGACTTAGTACCAATTGTGTATGACTTGATTGAATTGATCATTGAAGCTTCACTCTAGACTAAGGACTATTCCACATTTGATAATCACACACAACACACAAGACTTTTGTTCATTGAATGCATATTTCATTTGTGTGATTGAACATGATCAAATGTGATGTGTATACTCAATTGCTTGTTGATCAAACCCAAAAATATTTTTGAGTATTTTATATGTTTTTGAAAGTGTTTTTATGCTTTTGTGTTTTGAGTTTTTTTTTTTTTTAAATTGCAGTTTTCATGATTTTCATCAAAAACTCTTTCAGAGGCATTTTCACGAGAAGCTCGCGACTAAGCTCTTCCCGCGAAAATGGGTTAAGGCAAAACATGAAAACACAAAATTCAGACAGAAACTTTCGCGACTGTCTCGCAACTGTTTCACAAGTAAAGTCTACCTGCAAAAAGTTTTGTGCTTCAGAGGCATTTTTCGTGAGTAACTTCGCGAGAAGCTAATCCGCGAAAAACGCGTGTTTTCAGTTTTAAATGGTTGATGTAGATAGTTTTTCAAACTTACTTGTTTTCCCTCACTTCGTCTCCCTCAAGCCTCAAACAACCCAAAACTCAATTTCACTAAAAAAACCCAACGATTTTCAAGTGCAATCATTTCAAAATCTTCTCTATGGTATGTTCATACAATCTTTTCTCCTTATTTCCTTAGATTATGCAGAAAATTATAGGTTTTACTTGATTTGGGTTATTTTGAAAAAGGGTTGGAAAACTTTCAATTCTGTGAAAATTCTTTCAATTTCTTGATTTGTCTTTGTACCATTTGGTTTGTTTGTGTTTGTGTTGGCCAATTGTGGCAATTTTAACATGTATTTAGGCAAGTTTCACTCATGTTCATGCATTGCCCACATGTTAGCTGTATAGGTGCACTCTTAGTGTTTGATAAAATGCCCAAATGGCATTTTGATGTTGTTTTGGACTCCAATGAGTTCCAAACTTTGGGGATTACCATGATTGGACTTGTTTATCATGTTTTGATCATTGGGTGTGTGTTTTACACACTTTGACCCAAATGTGCTTTGTCATGCCTTGCACATGCATTACATATGCACACCTCATGCACCCTTGATGCACACACTTGCACAATTGTCAATTGTTTTTTGCATTTCATTGATATTACATGTTTCAGCACTTATAACATGATTGTGTGACATTGTTTTTGTTCCTTTTAGGACTTTGTGTTTGTTTTATGGACTAACTTGATACTAATCAAGTTTGTGTTCTTGTTTTGTGTTTTTGCACTTGTTTCTCTGCTTTGTGTCTATTTGTGCAGATGTCTCCCACTAAGCACTCTGCTTCCAAGAAATCCTCAAAGCGTCCATGCACGGACTCAGAGAATTTCCAAACCATTGAGGCAGACATGGCCTACAATGACTACTACAAAAGGGCAACAATCATCATGGAAAGGGTCGTAAGAATGGAGACCCTTGAAAACACCTCCATCCCTAAAGTGTTCAAAGAGAGAACTTAGACAAAGTTGCTGAATTCAAGTGGAAATGTCTTTGCTAAAATCATAAGGGAATTCTTTGCTAATGCCACTATGGAAGGAGATCACATCACCAGTTAGGTGCGACAAAAAGAATTCACTATCACAAGGGATTCCATTCAAGAGTTATTAGAAGTTTGTCCACCATCTCAACCAATCTCTATACAATATGATGATAGACTGGATTCTGTTGAGCCAACGGCGGAGATCCTCGGTGGCTTTCTCAAAAAGAAATCAATGAACACCATTCCTTTCAACGCGGAGATGAGGACACTGGCTTATATAATGATCCACAACCTCTACCCGGTGACGAACTTGACAACATTGTTCGGACCAAGAACCATTTTCCTGTATGATCTCTTCACACATAAGGAGATTGACATATACGGTCATATATACTATCTCCTGACCAAGAGCATCACCAAGAGGAACTTAAGGACAATATTGTCATTTCCAAGTCTCATTACCATAGCAAAGACAAAGCTGAAGATTCCAAGTGGTCTTACCATCGTGCAAAGAGACTATCCCATTGATGCTCAAATAGTGACCCGAAGCAAAGCCCAAATCACTGGATCAAGAACTGGCGTTTCTCAAATCTTAAGGGATGATGTTGAGGAAGAAGGTGGAGACACTGAGGAAGAGATAGACAGGTTTACTTCAGCCCCGGAGGGTTCTGCATAACCATCTTCCCAAGCACAGGCACAGGGACCCGATCGTCTTGATCACCTCATTACAAAGGTTGAACAGATGTATGGCATGCTAGAATCCCTTGTGCAGCACACCTCGGATCAGTTTGCTTATATCAAAGGCCAGATTACTATGCTATCATCACAGATTGAAGACATGATGATGGAGCAGGGATCCGAATCAGAATCTGAGCAGTTTTAGCCTCTTTGGCCATTCCGGTCAAAAAGGGGGAGAAAAATTTTGAGGGGGAGATGCACAGTTTTAGGGGGAGCAGAGCAGATCATAGATATTGGTTTATTTTGGTGGTTTAGTGGTTTAATTTTGTGTTTACCTTTCATATTTTTTATAACTCTTGGATATTTACATTGCTTTCTTTTAAAGCTTTTAAAGTACTTTGGTTTAAAACTTTCAGTTTATATTCAGTACTTTGTTTTTGTATCCTTGCTTTGTAGTGTTTTTAAGTACTTTTAGATTTTGTTGCATTATCTTGAGTACTACACACTTGTGCCCTTGTTGGATCTTGTATCCTTGATGCAAATACTTCTTGTATTTCCCATTGGTTGTATGTTAGACATGCAATTGATTTCTGCGTTGCTCTTAATTGCATTGCGTGTCCGGATGATCATTTACTAGTTAAATGTTCATTGTGGTCATTCTTTAATGACTGACCTTGTTTGAACAAGATATGCTTAATTGTTTATATAGTGTCTATTACCTTGATCGCATTTTACTTGCTCATAAACGTACCGTGTATTCAACTTGTCATAAGCTTAATGAAAGTTTTGTTTGTGTGCGAGTGTTTCAGGTTACAAGTGTATACGTGCAAGTACTTCACAGCTTCTAGATTAGGTGTGAGTGAGTTTTACCACTGTTCCCAAACTCACGTTTAAGTCTAAAGTCTGTTTTAGGGGTTTTGTCATGGAATAGCCAAAGGGGGAGATTGTAAAGTTGTGATTTTCAACTAATTTATGTTGGCTTTAATTTCGTGCCAAATTTTATTGTAATTTTGTTTAATCTTTTGTACCCTGTATTTTATGTGGGATTTCATTGTAAGGGTTGTGTGTGAGAGAGAGTGTCAAGATTCAAGACTCATTGAAGATCAAAGATGTTTTCGCGGGTAGCTTGCGAGAAGCCTTCCCACGAAGTGAAGCATGTGCCCAGCACATGACTGGAATGCGAAAAGTCATGACAGATGGTGCAGCTGGTTTTCACGAGTGTCTCGCAGGTAAGGCCTTCCCGCGAGATACCCGTGAAACATTCTGTTTTGCCAATTTGTCATATCTGATACACCAGGTCTCTACCCACACTATATATACCCACATTACTCACATATTGAAAGGAGTTCTTTTCAGAGAGAAAACCCTAGCCATTACCCTTGAGAGTGAGAGATTGTCATACCCACAATCTTCTACACAATCTATTGTGGTTTTCCTCAACTCCTATCTCTCCATTTCCAAATCCTTGAGAGGTTAATAGCCCAAACACTTACCACACTCATCCTGAGTGTAAAGTGAGGTTTTGGTACTGCAGGGAAGCATTGGAAGAAGCCATTTGTTTGGTGGATGCAATCGGGCTGAATTACGTGATCCGGAGAGCTAGAAAAGACAAGGCTTCGTTAAGTCAATTGCTAGCAGGAGCTTGGGGTAGACTAGGCTTGGAGGGTCTTTTGTTATTCGTGTACTCCAACTCATTCTCTAGTGGATCAATTTACCGTTTGGAGGGCGGCGGAGAGGTTTTTTGCCAAGTTCTTCGGTTTCCTCTTCGATAACACATCGGCGTGTTATCTTGTGTTTGCATTTTTCTTCCCCACTCTTTTAGCTTTCATTTTACTGCTGTAGTTTGATGAATATAGCTTAGAGTAGTTATATTGTGTATCCGCTTGCATTTACTCTCTTCCGCACTTAGTTTAAGTTAGAGTAAAATCAACCGAGCCGTAATTTTAATTTGGGAGTCTAAACAGCTCTAGTGTTTTCACACAAATTCGAGCTTTCAATTGTCATGCCTAAAGGTGGACGACGAGTCCACCAAAGTAGACGGGTTCACCCCAGATATCTGTTAGGATTAGTGCCCTTAAATCCTATTGTATGATGCTATGTATGATATTAAGTATGACATTATGTATGACTTAATATTGTGTTTAATAAAGTTGTTTTATTATTATCTAAAATAATGGTAACATGAATATTCGGACATTATCATATAGTCCATGAGATGCATAGTATGTGATTTATGTGAAAAGTCACAGAAGATATAAATCACAAGTTCTTTGTAAACTCAAAATTGTAGTTCGTAGTCGGTGATGAAATTGGGCATTTCATTTGCGAAGACTATAACATATCAACTAAGATGATTTTTCTTGATCATGGAAGTGGAGACTTCTAGTTAATATGTTGATATGTTTTAAGAGTTAAGACATATTGAACTGGACCGCTGTGAGATTTATTATTCTCCTAACGACTGTCAATTAAATAATAAATCTCACGACTTCTATTTACATGAACTCTTAATCCTGAGAGAATAATGGACCTGATCATGAAATGTAGGTTGCTTTGATATATCAGGGGTGAGATCTAAAGTAACGGTCAAAACCTCAGTATGTTGGGCAGCCACATTTAGTGTTGATGGAACATATATTCTCAAGATGGAATTCATAATCTCTTAACGAAAATACAAAATATTCCCTTGAGATAAGTTTAATGGGTTAGTTATTCAGAATGTTAGGCCTAACTACTTTAGTAAATAGTTACTAAAGTATATATTTATGAAATTAGATTTCATAAATATATGATGAATAACTTAAAGGATTAAACCGGGTACTCAAGGATTAAGATGTAGTAATCTACAAAGTGGCAGTCTACATTAATGACTTTGTATAACTACGAATATTTTATGAAGGGGTTGCATGTACAATAAAATTTTGGGATATAATTTATTAATGAGGCCTAGAGTGCAATTATATTTATATAGTGGTATTAAATATAATTAATGGTAACTTTGGACTTGTCAAAAGTTGACAGAAAAGCCCAAGGCCCATTGGAGCTAGTGTTTTATTTGTTCCCTTTTGGTCCCACTCCAAACCACATATATTTGAGCCCAATTGGAAAGGCCCAAAAGGCTAGCCCAATTAGATAATCAGTTATAAGGAAAGAAACATACAGAATTTTGTAACAACTAATAGCAAGGTACATGAAATAGTTTGTATGTAAGTGTTGGACACTCTTGAATTCTCTCTTGAACACATTCATAGAAACTTATTGAGAGACCACACATTTTGGGCGTTAGTGGAATTGGAGTGAAGATTAAAAGTGTTCTCAAGAACTTGCAATCTTTTTTTTGAAATTCACCACACCAAGGTACACTCTCTTGTTCTTATATTCCGAAATTTACATAGTACATGTTATCAATTACAAATGAAGTAGATCCTTTAATTTTTCACTGCGTATGTTTAGTATGCGATACAAACATGTATTTTTCCATCAAATGGTATCAGAGCGGTCTTCAATTTTGAATCTGTATAACATGTTTTGTGAGTTTTGGAATTAGAGATTATAGTTTCATGTTGTTAGAAGATTATGCATTTAATTTTTTGCATGGTTGTTGAAACTATGTTTTGATAAAAACTGATATTGATGTTATGATGTTGTTTAAATTTGAATTTAAGTATGTTAAATTGAACTTTAAGTCTATAGCATCATTGAAATTCAGTTTTGATATCAATCTTTGTCTATCATGTTCATATGATGGTTGTTTGTTCAAGAAAAATCGTAGAAAACTGCTTTAGAAATTTTCTGAAAATTCGAGTTTCATGAGTATCAATCGGTTGAAAATCACTTTCAATCGATCGAGTGAAACAGTGACCAATCTTTTTTAATCGATTTATATTCGATTGCTAGTCGATCGATTGAATTTGCTTTTCGATCGATCGAGAGGCGATCGAGTATCAATCGAACCAGGCAGATGGTCAAGTTCGAATTTTTTAATTTTTTCGACCAATCGAGGGGCACATTCGATCGATCGAAAAAAGGAAATTCAAAATTTTTTCTAAGTGTTTTCACATGTATAAAGAGCAAGGCTATGTGTAATTAGATTATGCATGTTTCAAAATTTAAAAATCTTTCTTTTAAAACATCTAGTGGGAGAGAGGTACAAGGGTTGGATCTCACGACCTCCATTGTTGGTTCATAGTAGTGTGAAATATATACTTTGTCTTTGCCTCAAGCTTAGCATTCCATGCGGAGAGTATTTATTTCATGGTCCTACAAGATTGAATTTCTTGGTTTATAGTGGTTTGATCAAACACCTTGCTTAGCTTCGAGCTTTGCATTCCATGCAGAGGGTGTTTTGTATCATGATACTACAAAATAAGCCTGTTAAGGGGATGAAATGTGGCTACACATGATTCTAGACAATGGTATACACTAGACTAAATATTATAGTATCCTCTATGCTGAGTTCTTACTATCATTATTTAGAGGCCAAATATATAACGGCATATTATTAGTGTTTGATAAGAGTTATCATGATAGCACTAATAATGAGAATAGTTCTCAATCAATCATAGTATTTAATGTTCACTCTATGCTGAGGGATATTGAGTATGGGATTGGGTTGTCGTTACATATATTATATTATGGTTTTATTAAGGTTCCATACTATATGTTTATATGCTAAATTGATATTGTCCAGTTTACTTATTATATTCATGTTTATTGTTTTCAGATTTGAACATGGCATCATTTAGCCCACTTGTTACTATTCTTAATCAAAACAAACTGACTGGATCCAACTATGTTGACTGGAAAAGAAATTTGGACATTGTTCTTACTGTTGAAAAGCACAAATATGTGCTTACTAAACCATGTCCTAACGTTCCTTCATTAGATGCTCCTCTTGAGGAAAAACAATGATATGATCGTTGGCAGAAATCTAATGAGATGGCCAAGTGCTACATCCTAGCATCTATCTCAAATATTCTACAGCATTAAATGCAGGATGTAGAACTAGCTTCAGACATTATGCTAAGTCTGAAGGAGATGTTTGGTGAGCAAGGTCATTCTACAAGGTAAGAAACCATGAGGCAAATTTATAATACCAAAATGGCTGAAGGCAGTTCAGTGAGAGAGTATTGTCTTACAATGATCTCTAATCTGAATACAATGGAAGTTTTAGGTGCCGATATTGATGGAGAATCCCAAGTGGATATGATACTCCAGTCACTACCAGAATCATTCAAGGAATTCAAACTTAACTATAATATGAACAAAAAGATTTATACATTGTCTGAATTAATGAATGAGTTGGTAACGACAGAAGGCATCCTTGGTACTTCTAATGTTGAAGCCAATATTGGTGAAGCTTCTACTTCTTAACCTAAGTCGAAAGGTAAGGGTAAGAAGAAGAAGAAGAAGGACTTCACCAAGCAAGAGGGTAAACAAATTGCCTTAGAGGTTGCCGACAAAGGAAAGAAGATCAAAGGAAAGTGTTTCCATTGTGGTGAGAAAGGACATTGGAAGAGGAATTGTCCAAAATTCAAGGCTGCCAATAATAAGGGTATGAATAGTTCATTCCTCCTTGAAATATGTTTAGTACAAAATCCCACGGATTCCTGGTGTGTGGATTCAGGTTGTACTAATCATATTTGCAATTTTTTGCAGGGGTTTCAAGAGACCAGAAAGCTTAATGAAGGGGAATTGTTTCTTACTTTGGCTGATGGGAGCAGGAATCCGGTTGTAGCTGTTGGTGTTTTTAATTTATATTTTGAGTCTAGAGTTTTAATATTAGAAGACTGTCTGTATGTACCTAATGTTCGTAGGAATTTGATTTCTGCAACTTATTTAGGTAAACATGGATATTGTGTTATCCTTAAAGACAATGTTGTAATAAAGAAGGGTAAAATGTTTATCTGTTCTGGCAATATTGTTGATGGTCTTTATATTTTAACTCCTAATAAGCATGAATTATATAATTCTGAATTAGATAATGACTCTCGCGTAAAATCATTAAAGAGAAAGTTTCCTTCTACTAGTGATGCATATCTTTGGCATTTACGTTTGGGTCATATCAATTCAAATAGGATTCAAAGACTAATCAAAGATGGTCTCTTAGAGCCTATGGACTTTGATGAATTTCTAGTTTGTGAATTTTGTTTGGAAGGTAAAATGACCAAACGACCTTTTAATGCAAAAGGTAGGAGAGGCCAAGATTTGCTAGAATTAGTACATTCAGATGTATGTGGTCCTATGTCAATCCAGGCAAGAGGTGGCTATGAGTATTTCATTACATTCACCGATGATTACTCTAGATTTGGTTATGTGTACCTAATGAAACGGAAGTCCGAAACCTTTGAAAAGTTCAAAGAGTTTAGGGCTGAAGTTGAGAATCAATTGGGTAAACGCATAAAGGCCATTCGATCTGATCGTGGTGGCGAATACCTTCTTGGGGTTTTCAAGGATTACTTAACTGAAAATGGGATTGTATCCCAATTGACTGCACCTGGAACTCCACAACAAAATGGTGTAGCAGAAAGAAGGAATAGGACTCTTTTAGATATGATTAGGTCCATGATGAGTTATTCAACTCTACCTATATCTTTTTGGGGATATGCTTTAAATATTACAATGTATCTTCTGAATTTAGTACATTCGAAGTCTGTTCCTAAAATACCTGTAGAGTTGTGGAATGGGCGTAAACCTAGTATGAGACATCTCCATATTTGGGGTTGCCCAACATATGTGTTGAAAGGAAAGTCTGACAAGTTACAACCTAAAACAAAAATGGTTTTCTTTGTAGGGTACCCAAAAGGAACTGTTGGAGGTATATTCTATAGTCATAAAGATAATAAAGTATTTGTTAGCACAAATGCCAAATTCTTGGAAAATGACTATATGAATGATTATACTCCTAGAAGTAGAGTTGTTTTGGCTGAAATGAATGAACCTGTAATTGAACAACCAATGGATGAAACTAGGGATGATGTGGCTGTATTAGATACACCACAAGATACTACTAATGAGATGTTTAGTACACAGGTGTCTCGTCGTAGTGGGAGAATTGTTCGGCCTCCTATAAGATTTATAGGTTTGGGAGAAACTTATGAAACTATCTCAAAAGAGGCTGAATTGGATCCCTACACTTATGAAAAGGCAATGAATGATATAGATGCACATCATTGGGTCCAAGCTATGAAATCTGAATTGGATTCAATGTATTCCAATCATGTGTGGGATCTTGTAAAGGCGCCTAACGGCATTAAACCTGTTGGTTGCAAATGGGTTTACAAGAGGAAAAGAAGGATAGATGGAAAGGTTGAAACCTTTAAAGCAAGGCTAGTAGGGAAAGGGTATACTAAAAAAGAAGGTATTGATTATGAGGAAACCTTTTCACCAGTAGCAATACTTAAATCTATCAGAATTCTCTTACCATTGCTGCTCATTATGATTATGAGATTTGGCAAATGGATGTCAAGACTGCATTTCTCAATGGCAATCTTGAAGAAGAGATCTATATGATGCAACCGGAAGGTTTCATAGCTAAGAACCAAGAGCATATGGTATGCAAGTTGAAAAGGTCCTTTTATGGACTTAAGCAAGTATCTAGGTCATGGAACATCAAATTTGATCAAGCAATTAAGTCATTTGGTTTTGAACAAAATCTTGATGAACCATGTGTGTACAAAAGACATCAAAATAAAGTAGTTATGTTCCTAGTACTTTATGTTGATGATATTCTACTCTTTGGAAATGATGTAGGGGTAATGTCATCAGTAAAGGTTTGGTTGTCAAGCCAATTTGATATGAAGGACTTGGGTGAGGCAAACTTTATTCTAGGGATCAAGCTTTGGCGAGATCGCAAGAATAAGATATTAGGCTTATCACAAGCTGGTATATAGATAAGGTTCTAGAACAGTTTAGCGTGCAAAACTCCAAAAAAGGATTACTTCCTTTCAGACATGGAGTTCCTCTGTCTGATGACCAAAGGCCTAAGACTCAAGAGGAAGTAGATATGATGAGACAAGTTCCTTATGCTTTTGTAGTGGGAAGTCTCATGTATGCCATGCTTTGTACTAGATCAGATATCTGTTATTCAGTTAGCATGATTAGCCGATATCAAGCAAATCCAGGACCAAAACATTGGCAAGCTGTAAAGCATATTCTCAAGTATCTACGAAGAACGAGAGATTATATGCTTGTTTACCGATGTGAGGATTTGATTCCCATTGGCTATACAGATACAGACTTTCAATCGGATCTAGATTTTAGAAAATCCACATCAGGATGTGTATTCACCTTTGGAGGTGGAGCCATAAGTTGGAGGAGTATTAAGCAATCTTGTATTGCAGACTCCACCATGGAAGTTGAGTATGTTGTTGCTTCTGAAGCAGCAAAAGAAGTTGTCTGGCTCAAGAAATTCCTTTCTGACCTTGGTGTAATGAGAATGGAGCAAGTTCCAATTACATTGTTTTGTGACAATAGTGGAGCAATTACACAATCTAAAGATCCAAGGAATCACAAGAAAGGAAAGCACATTGAGAGGAAGTACCACATCATTCGAGATATTGTTGCTCGTGGAGATGTGGTGGTAGCAAAGATTGAAAGTGCAAATAATCTAGCAGATCCATTTACCAAAGCCTTGCCTCAAAGGACTTTCGAGTCACATTTGGAGGGAATGGGAGTTAGATTAGTGCACAATAGTCTTTAGGGCAAGTGAGAGATTGTTAGGATTAGTGCCCTTAAATCCTATTGTATGATACTATGTATGATATTAAGTATGACAATATGCATAACTTAATATTGTGTTTAAAAAAGTTGTTTTATTATTATCTAAAATAATGGTAACATGGATATTCGGACATTATCATATAGTCCATGAGATACATAGTATGTGATTTATGTGAAAAGTCACAGAAGATATAAATCACAAGTTCTTTGTAAACTCAGAATTGTAGTTTGTAGTCGGTGATGAAATTGAGCATTTCATCTGCGAAGACTATAACATATCAACTAAGATGATTTGTCTTGATTATGGAAGTGGAGACTTCTAGTTGATATGTTGATATGTTTTAAGAGTTAAGACATATTGAACTGGACCGTTGTGAGATTTATTATTCTCCTAACGACTATCAATTGAATAATAAATCTCACAACTTCTATTTACATGAAATCTTAATCTTGAGAGAATAATGGACCTGATCATAGGAAATGTAGGTTGCTTTGATATATCAGGAGTGAGATCTAAAGTAACGGTCAAAACCTCAGTATGTTGGGCAGCCACATTTAGTGTTGATGGAACATATATTCTCAAGATGGAATTCATAATCTCTTAACGGAGATACAAAATATTCATTTGAGATAAGTTTAATGGGTTTGTTATTCAGAATGTTAGGCTTAACTACTTTAGTAAATAGTTACTAAAATATATATTTATGAAATTGGATTTCATAAATATATGATGAATAATTTAAAGGATTAAACCGGGTACTCAAGAATTAAGATGTAATAATCTACAAAGTGGCAGTTTACATTAATGACTTTGTATTACTACGAATATTTTATGAAGGGGTTGTATGTACAATAAAGTTTTGGGATATAATTTATTAATGAGGCCTAGCGTGCAATTATATTTATATAGTGGTATTAAATATATTTAATGGTAACTTTGGACTTGTCAAGAGCTGACAGAAAAGCCCAAGGCCCATTGGAGCTAGTGTCTTATTTGTTCCCTTTTGGTCCCACTCCAAGCCACATATATTAGAGCCTAATTGGAAAGGCCCAAAAGGCTAGCCCAATTAAATAATCAGTTATAAGGAAAGAAACATACAGAATTTTGTAACAACTAATAGCAAGATACATGAAATGGTTTGTATGTGAGTGTTGGATACTCTTGAATTCTCTCTTGAACACATTCATAGAAACTAATTGAGAGACCACATATCTTGGGCGTTAGTGGAATTATAGTGAAGATTAAAAGTGTTCTCAAGAACTTGCAATCTTTGTTTTGAAATTCACCACACCAAGGTACACTCTCTTGTTCTTATATTCTAAAATTTACATAGTACATGTTATCAATTGCAAATGAAGTAGATCCGTTAATTTTCCGTTGCGTATGTTTAGTATACGATACAAACATGTATTTTTCCATCAATATCCACCAAGTCGTTTGGGAGACAAGTACATCCTAACATGTGTACACAGAACTAGACGGATATATGCATATCTCATAATAAAGATCAACACAGGGGAAAAATATGTGAAAAGTAACGGATATAAAATAATAACAATATACCATAAATAAAGTAAAGTCTTTACAAGCAAGGCCCAAAAACAGAAGGGCACTTAATATTATCTGAAAATTGGACGAAATACATAAGAAACTATCATTAAAAATAAAAAAGCTAAACTATAGGGTCCTGGATGTCCTGAACTGGAGGATTCTCGTCGTTTTTAGAAGGAGGATTCTGGGCATCCTGAGTAGAAGGGTTTTCAACGTCATGAGGAGGATCTTCAGTAGACAAGATCAAGGGAGTGATGGGCTTTTCCACGGCAGGTTGAGCAAGAATTACACCATCATCTTTTGGATCCCTCTCTGACTGAGTAGAGTCGTCGATCTCCTCAAAGACGGTGTCGCCACCCACAGGGATCAACGGCAGAGGGTCGTCCATGGTGACCTTGGATAGATCCAAGTGTGGGTAGACGGACTTGACCTGCTTCAAGCAATCCTCAAACCCGTCAACATAGTAGACGGCACAGGCGTCAATAAAAGGCTATGAAGCCTTGAACTCTGTTATGGCATCAGCCCTGGCCGTTTCTACCTGCCCGCAGAGAGCCGTCAGCTCCTTCTCCAAGGTCGTTTTAGCCTCTTGCTCCTTTTCCCGCTGACGGGTCTCCTCCTTCAACTTCTCGTTTAAATCCGTCACCTCCTTGTTGAGAGTACGGAGGGCCTCCTTATATTAATCCTATTCGTTGGTCAAAGTTTCATTGCGCTTCCTAAGACGGCTAATCACCCCCTCCTCAGTGACGCACCAATCTTGGAGCGCCTTCATGTGCACCAGTGCCTGAAAAGGAATTACAACCGTTAGCTGATGAATAAATAACAAAATAAAAGAGTAAGGAAAAAGAATATACCCTAGAGAGGTCAAAAAGACCCGACGCCCCCAAATCCTCTGTCTCATGCTCGGCATAAGGGTCCAAGTCCGCCTCCTTGATGATTGACTCAACCATTTAGACGGCATACCCCTTATACGTAAGGAAACGACGAGTTCCCTGGGTGACAGGGCTCGTCGCCGTCATTAAGCCTTTGCCAGCTCTATGACTTCGCTTCAGAAGCAACAGCTTTTTGGGCTGTTTGTCGCCAGGAGTGACCCTTCCTTTCTTAAGGGGACAGTCATCCTTCCCTTCAGCTTTTCTCTTGGGAGCCCCCTTCCCAACGACCTTAAGGGCCGACGAGGACGCTCCCTCCTTCCCCTTTTCCTTCTCCTCTTTTTTACATGCCACGATTGACGTCCTCACCAACGCTCTCTGTCTGGCTGCCTCCATTTCTGTAAAGGAGAAAGGATGGGAGTTAGACACAAAGATGACAAGGAAATGACAGAAAGAAATAAGTAAGGAAGGAAGGACTTAGGCCGACGAGAGTAACTGTTCAATCTACGTTCTGCAGGCGTCGACTCTGGACCACCACAATAGGCGTGCAGCGTATCTAAAGTGATCAGGTCCCTGCACTTCCGTTCCTCGAATGGAATCTCAAGAACCCGACGAATAAAAGCCTCCTGCTCATCAGATATACGTGGACGAACACTAGCTGAAAAAGAGGAACAACGACGTTAAATACTTAACAAATAAACAAAGAAAAAAAGTAAAAGAAAAGACCGATGGCGCTAAACCTGAGTCTTTGACAATACCCCAAGTATTGTCAAAGCCATAAGGCATTGTAACCCACTCCTCTGGACGGCATACCCAATCTGTCCCCTGAACGAAGAAATACCTGCCCTTCCAATTTCTATTGGAGACAGGCATATTTGACACGAGCCTAAGCTCTTTCTTCCACACAGCAAAATGGTATATCCCTTAAGATGAGACAATGTGCTGAGGTTTATAACACCAAAAGAACTCGTCCAGTGAAAGCTGACGATTCCCACCACTAAGACGACCCCATAGGATTTCAGCTTCAATAAATATCCTCCAAGCGTTGGGAGCAATCTGGCTGATGGATAGTCCTAGAAAATTGGTCAACTGACAATGCAATGCCGTCAGTGGCAACCTCAGTCTTGCCGCAAACATGGCATCGTACATGCCGACATCCACGGTCTTCCCCGAATAGCACTTTTCAAACTTCCCAAGAAGACGGATTGGGATATGGTCAGGAATTTGAAAACGGTCCCTTAAATTCTTAAAGATGTTGGTTGTCATTGTCGGCTTGAAGTCATTGACGGTCCACATTTTGGGGAGAATAAATGGACGAGTGTGGCCATCCCCAGGGCTTCCTGAACTCCCTCCTTTAGAGGCTCTCCCGTCACCCTCACCCTCGTCCCCGTCATCTTCTCCCCAGTATTCTTCATCCTCTCCTTCCTTATCACCCTCATCCTCACCCTCTTCTCTCTCTTCTTCCTCACCTTCCCCTCCATCGTAACTTTCCACTTCGTCGTCAGGAGAATGGGCGGACGTTTCCCTCTCTAACGACCAGGAAAAGCCCTCATTGGGCTTATGACCTGACTGGAAGACTTTGTCGTAGCCCGCTCCCTCACAGACTGACGACTGTTCACTCGTCACTTCTCTAGACATCTATTCACCTACAAGCGACGGAGTAATCTAAGAACCTATTTGATGGGTCTCTATAGAAGCGCCGACTAAACTACAAGAGCCAAAGTAAAAAGAAAAAAGAAAACGAAGGGAAAAGAGGACTTACAGAATGAAGTGTCGACTCGAGAGATGACGGAATCCACAAGCTGACTGCGACAAAGTAACGGATAATTGCTCCCTTTCTCTCAGGGTTTGCAAGGATGAAATAAGGAGAAATATGAGGAAGAGATAAGATATTTATAGGACGAAAATACACGGGAAACAAAGCAACGTTTTTGTTCATAAACGAGGCCAACCAGCCTGTGCCACGTGTCCTAAGCATTAAATGATGGCTACTCGAGGAACCATTAATGAATACACCTTTTCCTGAACAAATAGAGATCAAACTCCATAACCCATCAGTTAGGGCCGACAGAGTAATGGAGTAGGGGGCAGATGATAAGGATAATTCCAAATGGATGTTAAACTCATTCATGTAAGATGAAGTCAACGGTCCCAATGAACTCGTCAGCCTTACTTGTGCATTTAGAGACAGAGGACATCACCTCAAGGCCAACGACTCCACCTTAAGATCAACGACACATGTATGAGACGACTAGAACGCCTAGACAGGATAAGAAGTTGACGGAAGGAAGCTGGCGGGGATAAAGAAACCTTTGATGGGTCTGACAAGGCCTTGCTTGGCCCCCACGTATGAGTATATAAGGAAACATCTTGTGCCCCACGATTAACCCTAATCAAGAGGATTCCCACAAGGAAAGGATCCTGCAAAATACGCGTATTAATGAGGATCTTCCCTACAAGGAAAGATCTTCTCCGCCAAGGAACGAATGTCAACTCTACGCTACTATAAAAACCCCAAAGCCCTCACAAATCAAGGTACGCATAACTTACCCCAACTCTGGTACTCTAGAGTTGTGAAGAAAGTTCTCTAACTTAACCTTCGGAGGGTCTTTGGCCGGTACCACACCAGTACTCTCTTGAGGTCTTCTTTTTCTGTGTTGTGCAGGTGTTGTCTTGAGCACGTGAGGACTGTGTGACTTACTGACGATTTTTGGCATCATCAAATGTAATGTTGTATATATAGGTATATACATGAATAGGTTGTAATAATGATGTTTGACTTTGGAGAATAATGTTTCATAAAGTTGATAAAGTAAAAAATTCATGTTTAGGAATTTTCTAAGAGAAAATTCAAAATTTAGTATGTTTGATCGGTCGAAACTTTTTCTTGATCAATCAAAGTGATAAGGAAAATGATCCTAGAGCTTCTGCCTGACTCGATCGCTATTCGATTCCTATTCAATCGATCGAAAAGAGACTTCGATCGACTCTCGATTCCTCTCAATCAGTCAAGACTCGTAAAACTAAATTTTCTAGTAACTGTTTTGAATGTTTGAAAAGGTTTCAAGCATTGTGAATGGTTTTATGAAGCATTTTAACCCTATGGATATAAATAGTGACTTATGTTCACTTGATAACTATTACTTCTTTTCTCTCCCAAAAGTTAGTTTCTAAGAAACACAAGAAATCTTGCGGGTATTCTCTAGAATTGCTATCTGTGGAACCCAACAACTTGGTTGTATCCTACGAACAAGTTTGTGATAACTCTATAGCAACTCTAGTGTGGGGCCAAATATTGTCTAAGTATAACAATTTTGTGCCTCCAAGTTATCTATTTTCTATATGTCTTTTGTGTTAAACTTGTTCTTCCTTTATTACTTTGTATAATATTACCAACAATCTTAGACAATATTCGTACAGTGGAAGGAGCAAGTGATGTTTCAACATTGAGGATGTTGAATTATAAGTTGGTGAAATTGGATCGCTTTGATGGAACCAATTTCTCTTAGTGGAAAGTAAAGACGAAATTCTTACTCACTGCACTAAGACTCTTCTATGTCTTGGACCTGAAGTTGATGCCTTTTCTTACTACGAGTGATGAAGACACTGACGAGATAAAGGCACATAGAAAGAAATGGGAGGAAGACGAACTAATATGTAAAAGACACATTTTCAATACTCTTTCGAATCGTCTTTATGATCTCTACACTTCAATGAAGTCACCGAAGGAGATTTGGAATGCTTTGGAGGCAAAGTACAAAACTGAGAAGATAGGTACGAATAAGTTTATTATTCAAAAGTACTTTGATTATAAAATGCTTGATAATATCTCAATTTTGGATCAAGTGCATGAATTACAGATTTTGGTCAATAAACTCCATGATTTGTCAATCAATATTCCTGAATCATTACAAGTGGGTACAATTATTTCAAAACTCCCACCAAGTTGGAATAATTTTAAGAAGAAGCTTCTGCATATATCAGAACATCTCAATTTAGAACAATTTGGACAACATCTTCGAATTGAAGAAGAAAGTCGGATTAGAGATGGGACTAATACCAACTCTAAAGTGAATGTGAACAATGTACAAAGTGAGAGTTCAAACAAGACCAATAAGCACTTAAAAGTGAACAAAAGCGAGAGTGGTTTAAAAAAAAACAACTCCGAGAATCCCAACAAAGACAAGAAGAACCGGGCTTGTTTTCATTGTGGAAAGAAAGACCATTACATTCATAAATATAAACTCTTAAAGAACAATAAAAAGGATGAAGAAGGCAATGCCAATGAAACAAATGTCATTGAGGACATTATTGCTATGGTAAGTGATATACATATTGATATGATCACTAAAGTTCATATGGCTATAATTGTAAATCCTTTTGATTGATGGTTCGATTTGGGTGTAATGGTGCACATGTGCAACAACAAGGAACTATTCAAGACTTATGAGGAGTCTTCCGTAGAACAAGAAGTGTAAATGGGCAACCACGATAAAGCAAAGGTTCATAGAAAGGGCACTGTTGAAGTCAAATGAGTTCCGACAAGATGCTGATCTTGACCAATGTTTTTCATATACCCGATATTAAGAAAAATCTTGTATCTGCCAATTTGTTATGTAAGAGTGGTGTAAAAATTGTACTTGAATAAGACAAGTTAATCTTGTCCAAGAATGAGATATTTGTAGGAAAGAGATATGCTACTAATGGCATGTACAAACTAAGTGTTGGGGTTTATGCCCTAAAATCCAATTTATTAGCATGTCATAAATAATTAAATTGTTTAATTATATGAGAATATTTATAAATGAACTAATGAGACATTATCTTAGTCCATGAGATGCATAGTATGTGATTTAGTTACAAAAGACATAAATCACAAGTTCTTTGTAAACTCAAAATTTTAGTTCGTAGTCGGTGATGAAATTGGGCATTTTATCTGCGAAGACTATAACATATCAACTAAGATGATTTTTCTTGATCATGGAAATGGAGACTTCTAGTTGGTATGTTGATATGTTTTAAGAGTTAAGACATATTGAACTAGACCGCTGTGAGATTTATTATTCTCCTAACGACTGTCAAATGAATAGTAAATCTCACGACTTCTATTTACATCAACTCTAAATCATGAGAGAATAATGAACCTGATCATGAGGTGTAGGTTGCTTTGATATATCAGGAGTGAGATTTAAAGTCACGATCAAAACCTCAGTATGTTGGGCAGCCGTATTTAATGTTGATGGAACATATATTCTCAAGATGAAATTCATAATTTCTTAACGGAGATATAAAATATTCCCTTGAGATAAGTTTAATGGGTTTGGTTATTCAGAGTGTTGGGCCTAACTACTTTAGTGAGGAGTTACTAAAGTATATATTTATGAAATTGGATTTCATAAATATATGATGAATAACTTAAAGGATTAAACCGGGCACTCAAGGATTAAGATGTAGTAATCTTCAAAGTGGCAGTCAACATTCATGACTTTGTATTATTACAAATATTTTAATGAAGGGGTTGCATGTATAATAAAGTCTTGGAATATAATTTATTAATAAGGCCTAGAGTGCAATTATATTCATATAGTGGTATTGAATATAATTAATGGTAACTTTGGACTTGTCAAGAGTTGACTAAAAAGCCCAAGACCCATTAGAGCTAGAGTCTTATTTGTTCCCTTTTGGTCCCACTCTAAGCCACATACTAAAACCCAATTGGAATGGCCCAAAAGACGAGCCCAATTAGATAATCAATTATATATAATGAGAGAAACATAGAAAATTTCATAAGGGGTTTTCATTAAGATTATATAAGGAATGAAATGGTGTGTATGTGATGGAAATATGCATGTACGCAGCAAAAAATTAACGGATCTACTTCATTCGCAATTGATAACATGTACTATGCAAGTTTCAGAATTTAAGAACAAGAAAGTGTACCTTGGTATGGTGAATTTCAAAAACCGAAGATGAAAGCACTTAGGAATACTTTTAATCTTCAATCCAATTCCACTTGATACCCAAGATGTATGGTCTCTCAATCAGTTATGTGTATGTGTTCTAGAGAGAATGAAAAAGTGTCTAACACTCACATACATACCAATTCATATTCTCACTAAAATTATGTATGTTTCTCTCCATATAACTGATTATCTAATTGGGCTAGCCTTTTGGGCCTTTCCAATTGGGCTTTAGTGTGTGGCTTGGAGTGGGACCAAAAGGGAGCAAATAAGACTCTAGCTCCAATGGGCCTTGGGCTTTTCTGTCAACTCTTGACAAGTCCAAAGTTACCATTAATTATATTTAATACCACTGTATAAATATAATTGCACTCTAGGCCTTATTAATAAAAATATCCCAAGACTTTATTGTACATGCAACCCCTTTATAAAATATTCATAATAACACAAAGTCATGAATGAAGACTGCCACTTTGTGAATTACTACATCTTAATCCTTGAGTACCTGGTTTAATCCTTTTAAGTTATTCACCATATATTTATGAAATCCAATTTCATAAATATATACTTTAGTCTTACTAAAGTGGTTAGGCCTAACTCTCTGAATAATAAACCCATTAAACTTATCTCAAGGGAATATTTTGTATCTCCGTTAAGAGAATATGAATTCCATCTTGAGAATATATGTTCCATCAACACTAAATGTGGCTGCCCAACATACTGAGGTTTTGACCGTTACTTTAGATCTCACTCCTGATATATCAAAGCAACCTACATTTCATGATCAGGTCCATTATTCTCTCAGGATTAAGAGTTCATGTGAATAGAAGTCGTGAGATTTATTATTCAATTGACAGTCGTTAGGAGAATAATAAATCTCACAACGGTCCAGTTCAATATGTGTTAACTCTTAAAACATATCAACATATCAACTAGAAGTCACCACTTCTATGATCAAGACAAATCATCTTAGTTAATATATTATAGTCTTCGCAGATGAAACGCCCAATTTCATCACCAACTACGAACTACAATTCTGAGTTTACAAAGAACTTGTGATTTATATCTTCTATGACTTTTCACAGAAATCACATACTATGCATCTCATGGACTATATGATAATGTCCGAATAATCATGTTACCATTATTTTAGATAATAATAAAACAACTTTATTAAACACAATATTAAGTCATACATAATGTCATACATAGCATCATACAATAGGATTTAAGGGTACTAATCCCAACAGTATGTGAGTGTAAGACACTCTCTTATTCTCCCATTGGAAACTGATTGAGAGACCACACTTCTTGGGCATCAAGTGGAATTGGAGTGAAGATTAAAAGTGTTCCCAAATATTTCTAATCTTTTGTTTTGAATTTCACTGCACCAAGGTACGCTTTCCTATTCTTAAATTCTAAAACTTACATAGTACATGTTATCAATTGCGAATGAAGTAGATCCGTTAATTTTTCGCTGCGCATGTTTTGTATGCGATACAAACATATATTTTTCCAACACTAAGTACTATTAATAAAGAGGTTCTGGTTGTGCTTATATTGTTGATTCATCTTATTTGTGGCATGCTAGATTAGGACATTTAAATTTCAAATACTTGAAGTTTATGTCAAAGCATGGTATGATTTCATATAAGCATGATGATGAAAAGAAATGTGAAATTTGTATTCAAGCAAAGATGACAAAGAAACCATTTTCTAAGTCAGATAGAAATTCTATTATGCTTGAACTTTTACATTCAAATGTATGTGAATTGAATGGTGTATTAACTAGAGGAGGTAAAAGATACTTCATTACATTCATTGATGACTTCTCTAAATCTACATATGTTTATTTTATGAGAAATAAAGATGAATCTTTTGACATGTTCAGACGATATAAAACTGAAGTAGAAAATCAAAAGGATAGGAAAATAAAGATACTACGAAGTGATAGAGGTGGTGAATATTTTCCTAATGATTTTTTTGCGTTTTTTGAGGAACGTGGCATAATACACTAAAGTTCAGCCCCAACAACAATATGGTTTGGCTAAAAGAAAAAAATAGGACTCTTGTAGACATGGTAAATGCCATGATCTAAAGTGCAAAACTTCCATTTAATTTGTGGGAGAGACATTACTTACTGCATGTCATGTGCACAATAGACTACCTTCCAAGAAGATTAAAGTTTTTCCATGAGTTATGGAATGGAAGGAAACCAAACCTTGATTATATCAAAGTATGGGAGTGTTTAGCCTTCTATAGAGTTGTTGACCCGAAAATAATAAAGTTAGGACCAAGAGCTATGAAAAGTGTCTTTGTGGGTTATGCTGAAAATTCAAAGACATATAGATTATTAGACTTAAGCTCTAATACAGTGGTGGAATCAAGAGATGTTGAATTTATTGAGGATAAATTCAATAAAGATTCCATGGATACCTTAATACCCACTTAAACACAAGGAAATAACTCTAATCCTAATACTACCTTGGGTAGTACAAAAAGGATTGAAAGTGGTTCTCTAAGTACACAAAGAAAAAGTCAAAGAGTAAGAAAAGCAAAGGACTTTGGTCCAGATTTCATTTCTTATCAAGCTCAATTGTATCTTGTTGAAGGTGATAGACAAGTGGTCCTAAATAAAATACCTATAGTGTTTAATACAAAGAATGATCCTAAAACATTTGAGGAAGCTATAGCTCCTAGAGATTCAACTTTCTGGAAAGAAGCCGTGAATGATGAGGTGAACTCAATATTATCCAATAATGCTTGGGTCCTAGTGGATCTACCTACCGGTTCAAAACCAACTAGTTGTAAATAGGTATTTAGGAGAAAATATAATACTGATGGGTCAATTCAAACCTTTAAAGCAAGGTTAGTGGCAAAAGACTTTAAACAAAGGGAAGGAATAGACTACTTTGATACTTATACACCAGTGGCTAGGATCACGTCTATTTGAGTGTTGTTAGCACTTGCATCCATATACAAATTGATTGTACATCGAATGGATGTAAAGACAGCTTTCCTAAATACTGATCTTGATGAGGAAGTTTACATGGAACAACCTGAGGGTTTTGTACTTCATAGAAATGAGAAGAAAGTTTGCAAATTAGTCAAGTCCTTGTTTGGCTTGAAACAAGCTCCAAAACAATGGCATGAGAAGTTTGACTCTGTAAATTTGTTGGATGATTTTGTGCACAATGGCACCAACAAATGTATGTATTCCAAATTTACAATGGAATATGGAGTTATTGTATGCCTTTATGTGGATAATATGTTCATATTTGGTACAAATACGAAAGGTGTATGTGAAACCAAAAGGTATCTGTCTTCTGAGTTTAAAATGAAAGATTTAAACGAAGTGGATACTATTTTGAGAATCAAAATTAAATAAACATAGTGGGGGGTTTTGCACTAAGTCAATTCCATTATGTTGAGAAAGTACTTCAAAGATTTGAAAATGTTAATATAAAGGAAGCAAATACACCTTTTGATCGGAGCATATAATTAGGTGAAAATACTGGAAGAGGAATAGCACAGCTCAAGTATGCTAGTGTTATAAGTAGCATAATGTATGCTATGCATTGTATAAGACTAGACATATCTTTTATAGTGGGAAAAATTTCTAGATTTACAAGTAATCCAAGTATGGATCATTGAAAAGCAATTGCTAGAGTTCTTGGTTATTTAAAGAAAAACATAAGTTTGGGACTCTTTTATTCCGAATTTCTAGCTGTGTTGGAAGGTTATTCAGATACTAGTTGGATTTCTAGTATGAGTGATAATAAATCCACGTCTGGTTGGATATTCACACTTGGTGGAGGTGTCATCTCTTGGGCATCAAAGAAACAAACATGTATTTCTCACTCCACCATGAAGCAAAATGGCTAAGAAATATGTTATTAGACATAAAGTTGTGGCCACAACCAATACTAGTCATTTCGGTGTACTGCGATAGTGAAGCCACCTTGGGCAGAGCATACAATAAAATGTATAATGAAAAGTCTAGACATATAGGTCTAAGACATACATAAGACAATTAATTGAAGCTGGTACCATTTCAATTGTCTATGTAAAGTCAAATAATAATTTGGCAGACCCTTTAACCAAAGCAATGTCTCGAGATTTGGTTAGGGTAACATCCATTGGAATGGAACTAAAACCCTTCTTTTAAGAGAATCACCAATAGTGGGAACCCAATCTCGAATTGATTTAATCTAAAAGATTTAAAGGGTAACAATAAGCTGTTGATACGTGGTTAGTAAGAGCACTAAATTTGTGTCTTGTTCAGGATGGATTAGTGTAGTCTGTTACGATCAAATAGAGGATGAGTTTTACACTCTTAATGAAGTTCAAAAAGTATATATGTCTGTGTAACAGGTGTTAAATTGCCGATTGTCCCAAAAGTTTAAGCTATTGGGATATGACAAATTTAATTATTTAACCACACAATTCTAACACTCCCCCTCACGTGTGGGCTGAAACTACCTTTTAATATGTGAGGTCCAACACATGGGATTCTAAATGGGAGGTAGAGTGGAAGAGACAATGATTAAACTCAGAATCTTATGCTCTGATACCATGTTAAATTACCGATTTTCCCAAAAACTTAAGCTATTGGAATATGGTAAATTTAATCATTTAGAGCATCCACAGCAGGTGTGGCAAATGTGCCAAATGCCAAATATTTGGCACATTTACCACACCAAACACAAAAATGGTGCTTTATGAGATGTGCCAAATCTCAAAAATTATACAACATAGCTACAGTACCGTTGCAAATTTGCAACGGTACGGAAAAATGTTGCAAAAATTTTATTGTTTTATATTCTCTTTTCTCTCTCCTCTCTCTTCATTTTTTTCTTTTCTCTTCTCTCTCACTCTCCGGTTCCCTCTTTCTTCTCCCCTGTACCGGTTCCCTCTCTCTTCAACCAGTCCGGGATGTTCATCGGCAGCGACGACGGCGTAGCTCCGACGACGACGGCGTAGCTCCGACGACGACAGTGCGCTCCGCCACGCTCGAGCAGACACGCTTGATCTCACCCACGCTCAGCCACGCTCGATCTCGCCGATCTCACCCCGAGGCCGTCGTTGATCTCACCCTCTTCCCTCTCCTCTCTGTCCGCCTTTCACTCTGCCTCTCTCTGGTTGTGGGTTTTTTTTTTTTTTTTTTGCTGCAATTTGGGTTGATCTGATGGTGGTGGTGGGCTGTGGGCTATGGGCGGTGACAGTGGCAGTGGTGGTGGGCAGTGGGGGTGATGGCCGGTGGTGGCTGTCGGTGTTGTTGATGAGTGGGTCGGCGATGACGATGACGGCAATGAAGATGGTGGGTTTGGAGTCTGGGTTATGAAGGTTTTGGGTTTGGAAGTGGGTGTGGGTGAGGGTGTGGAGGCGGTGGGTTTGTCGGGGTTTGTGGTTGAGGTGGTGGTGGTGGTGGGGCTTCCGATTTAGTGTTGGTGGGCTATGGGTTGCGGGTCAAGGTTTTGGGTTGGCGGCATTGTGGGTTGAGGTTGGTTGCGGCAGCGTTGTGGGTTTTGGTCTGGTGGTTACTTGAGTTTGTTTGTTGATGGGTTGGTTGGGTTGGGGTTTTGGTCCAGTGGTTGCTTGGGTTTGCTTTGAGTTGTGTTTTTGGTTGTGGAGGATGTGGTGGTTGTGTGGTGGTGGCTGTTGGTTGTTGGCAGATGGCTGTTGATTGTGTTGATGAGTGTAAATATTATTTTAATGTGTAGTAAATATTATTTTAATGTATAGAATGGAATTATAAAACATCTGATAAATGGGATGTTGTAAAATGATGTGGTAAAATAATAAAGTAGGCCTTTGGTGTGGTAAAATGGCATAATTTTTGCAACATCTGCTACGGATGCTCTTAACTACACAATTCTAACAACAATGACATAAGAAGGAACTTCACCTTTGTGAACATAGAAGTGGTGCCGCTTCTAGCAAAAGTTAAAGAGTTTTCTCTTGTAAATGTTCACTAAATCGAGAAGAGCACAAGGCCATAATAGCGCTAACAATAGTGGATTTCTAAATGTGTTGTGGATATTTTTATGTGTGTGCTGTTTCCGATTTCAACACATAAGAGTTTTGGATTAAGCACCAAGCCACCATTAACTTTATTGTTTTCTTGAGACAATTACACTAAAGCGAGGTTTAGGTTGAAAGACACCTTCATTTATGCATGATAGAATATCAATCAAGCAAGAAATATATTATTATTACATGGATAGGTTGTATATATAGGTATATACATGGATAGGTTGTAATAATGATGTTTAAGTTTGGAGAATGTTGTTTCATAAAGTTGATAAAGTAAAAAATTCAAGTTCTGGAATTTTCTAAGTGAAAAATCAAAATTTAGTATATTTGATTGGTCGAAACTTTTGCTCGATCGATCGAAGTGATAAGGAAAATGGTCTTGGAGCTTCTCCCTGACTCGATCACTATTCAATCCCTATTCGATCGATCAAAAAGAGACTTCAATCGACTCTCGATTCCTCTCGATCTGTCAAGACTCGTAGAACTGAATTTTCTGATAACTGTTTTGAATGTTTGAAAAGGTTTCAAGCGTTGTGAACGGTTTTATAAAACATTTTAACTCTCCATATGTGCCTTTTGATGAAATAGAATCCTATGGGTCTAAATAGTTACTTATGTTCACTTGATAACTACTACTTTTCTCTCCCAAAAGTTAGTTTATAAGAAACACAAGAAATCCTACGGGTGTTCTCCAGAATTGCTATCTATGGAACCTAACAACTTGGTTGTATCCTGAGGAAAAATTTGTGATAACCCTATAGCAACTCTAGTGTGGGGGCAAATATTGTATAAGGATAACAATTTGTGCCTCCAAGTTATCTCTTATTTCTATTTGTCTTTTGTGTTAAACTTGTTCTTCCTTTATTACTTTGTGTAATATTACCAACATGTAAACGGTAAGTGTGAACAAGTATTCATTCTGTCTATAAGATCAGATCATATTCTCTGGTCTTCTTAAATTTTTCTTAATGAGCCTTAAAAATAATTTGATCCCAGAACCAGTGGCTGGAAGAGTTTCCGGACTTATGAGTCAATAGATTGAACCATGCTTGGCTGGTTCTGGCTGGCATATTGTGATATACATATGAATTATTCTGTACATCTCTAATATTTTATTTGGCTAAGCTGCGGCAGAAATTAAGGGCCTTATTTCTTGGGAGAGGCCTGAAAACTAGGCTTCAACTATCTTTGCATCTTTGACTTATTTAGCGGCTCTATAATGTACGACACACCTCTAGTATTATCAACATTTGGATTGGCAGTTTTATCCCCCAATGTGCAAAACATCTCTAATGTTCTACCAAACAACCTTAAAGGATAAAACAGTCACCTCAGTTGATTTTGGTGGGTCGCTCAATGCTGATATCAGTGATTAATAACTGCCCAAGAAATGAAATACAATATTATATATAGGCAAGCATGCCCAAGCTTGGTCTCATTCTTGAGCTACCTGCCCGAAAAGCAAAGTCTCATTCCAGAGCTCAAAACTGGTGGATATATATATATATATATATATATATTTATGCTTGTTCTCTCTCAAATGGTATTAAAGCCCAAAGGGGGGCAAGTTGAATAATATATTAATTGCTTAGGAATAAATAAAACAGTGTCAAACTTGTGCTAACTTTATGTTAGTGAGGATTTCCTTGACTTAAAGATCACTCCCGTGATATTATGCTTTTGCAGTTGAAGAAAACAGTTAGAGAGATATTATTATTATTAGCATTCTTAGGGTTGGGGTTGGGCCACTCTTAGTTTCGACAATCATAATACGTTTTCCTTGTTATGCACACGTTGTAATAAAAGCATATTCTGTGTTATTAACTCTACGAAGAAGAGAAAAACAAATTCTGACTTTGAATTCTTCAAGTTTTACCTGGAATCCGTATATCATGCAATTGAGCTATCGTTCATAACAAGGTATGTCAAGCTCTTCTCTCTTATTATTATTTTTGTTTTGTTTCTTAGTTCTTTCATCAACCGTTTCTTGTCAAGAAGAATATTGAGCTTGGGAAAAGAAATTTGTTCACTCTCTTCCACATATAAATAACATTAATCTTCATAGGTAAGACTAATAAGCTTGCATTCCATTTAAATTTTCTCTTCCGTGAGGCAAGTCTTATATGTTTTTTGGCAAAATCAACAATATATGTATATGCATGGCATGCATATATTAGTAGAAAGGTCATTCTCTTTACAGATGGAAAATGTGAATCATATATTATAGAGAATGACCTAATTACTTTTGTATTTGGAACTTGACATTGCAATGACTAAGTCTTTATATTCTAACTTGTACAAAATAGCATCTAGCTAAGAATAAGTTATTAGAAAATTCTACAACGTGGCTCTACTAAACCTGTGAAACTTAATTAATTAGGTCAACGATGAATATCAGTACTCTTTGTATTCGTTATTATAATTTTTATAATTTGCCTTAATGTTGTGCTAGTGATTTTTAAATCGAACTTACTATCAATGATAAATCGTTCTGGCAGGTTTCAGTGATCTCTATCTCTCTCTCCCTCTTCCGTTTTTCCTTAGAGAAGATGAGAGAGATTTTTCCAGGACTATGGCCTTGGATGCTTGCTATGCTATTGTTCATTGTTTTTCTCACAAAATTGTCAAGAAATAAGAAGGTAGAGAAAAGAAAATACAGATTGCCGCCTGGAAGAAGAGGCTGGCCTTTAGTTGGTGATAGCTTCAACTGGTACAATGCTGTTGCAAGTTCTCATCCTCCTAGGTTTGTCGAAGAACAAGTCAAAAGGTAAGTACAATTAGGGTTTGTTTGTTTGGAAGTGAAATTGGGTGGATGGAAAATTTTGGAAAGAAAATGGAAATGAAAACTTTTTTGAGTATGTTTGATTGGGTAGAGAGGAAGAAAAATAAATGGTAGGGTTACGTGTTTTCTCTCCAGACCCACTGAAAAGTTCTCTTCAAAATGAAAAGAAAACTGAAGGGAGAATTTGGACATCATTTTTGGATGAAACATCCATATTGCTTTTCTTTACACTTTTTTTTTTTTTTTTTTTTTTTTCATCTGGACGTTGCTTGCCTTTTTTTTTTTTTTTTTATAGGTTGCCTACCTCTTCTTCTTTATCTTTTTTCTTTTTTTTTTTTATCTTTTTTCTTTTGATTTACTGGGCAGGCGTTGCCTGCCTCTTCTTCTCTCTTTTTTTCTTTTCTTTTGATTTACTGGGTAGGCTTGTCCCTGTCTCTTATACACATCTTAGGAAGACAAGCACTTCATTGGCCCACTTCCTCGTACTTTGGGTTGTTTGACAAACTTGACCCTTCTCTCTCTTGCTTCCAACCAAATCAATGGCTCCATTCCCCTAGAAATAGGAAACATGAGAAAACTGAGGCACTTGGATCTCCATAATAATAGCCTTGCTGGCCTAATCCCTTCAACTATAGGGAGCTTGACCGAATTGGTGTTTCTGGATTTTAGTGTTAATAATTTTGTTGGTTCAATTCCTTTTCACCATTTTCTATTTTTCTACTTTTTCACCTTTCCAACCAAACGGACCCTTAAACTTTGCACTTGATTTAAGAACTAGCTAGGTTTGGCTAAATTTACATTGTCTAGCTATATATTTGATAGAAGATTAGAAGTCATGTTAGCTGTGGAAGTTTTGTATATTTTAGACTCACTTCTATCTATCAAATCACTTCTTTCACAGACAGCAAGAATTAAGAGTTTTATACATTAACTACAAACATATTTTAGCAATGTAAATGAGTTAAATCATTTTTTTTTTTTAAGTTTAAATGAAATGACCAATAATAATTAAGTGGGGGGTGGGAATGAACCATATTTCATTAATTAGTCTCTTAATTTTATATTTATTTCTGTTAAATGAAAATGCATAATTATTATTGAAGTGGATTAATGGGAGGTGAATATTATTAATTGGACTGCTGCAGGTTTGGGAAGATATTCTCGTGCAGCCTGTTTGGTAAATGGGCAGTGGTGTCAGCAGACCCAAGCTTCAATCGATTTGTAATGCAAAACGAAGGGAAATTATTCCAATCAAGCTATCCAAAATCATTCAGAGATTTGGTGGGGAAAAATGGGGTAATCACGGTCCAAGGAGATCAACAAAGGAAACTACATGCAATTGCCTCCAATATGATGCGCCTAGATAAGCTCATCAAATTCCATTTCTTGGAAGACATTCAAATGGTTATGCTTCAAACTTTGGCCAATTTCCACAACAATCAACACATTTCTCTCCAGGATGTGTGCAGAAAGGCAAGTCATCAGATCATCATCAAACGTATTATTCCAATATATATATTAATTAATTTCTGATCAATTAATTAATTAATAATTGTATCTACACACACAGCACAGGTTGCTATCAATCAAATGGTTAATCAACTCTTGGGAGTTACAAGTGATTCAGAAGTAAATGAGATGGCTCAATTGTTCTCTGACTTCGTTGATGGCTGTCTATCCATTCCAATTAACTTACCGGGTTTTGCTTATCATACTGCCATGACGGTAAACACGCACATGTACATGTGTATATATATAAATATATATATATAATTTTACTGTACGTATTTCTGAATTTTTATCTGTTACTTCTAGTATATGAACTTTTTTTTTTTTAATTAAGTGATCGAACACATATATGACATACCATTTATACCATTAAAATAAGCAAAAAGTAGTGACTCCGGAAGCTGAAGTAAAAGACTAGTGACAGAAACATTTCAATGCTCAAAAATTATTGCCCCATAGGCCTATGGTATGTGGAAATAACGTTACAACTTACATGATCATATATAAAAATAAAAAATAAAAAAGCAATGCTATACAAATTGAATTTTCAGTTAATATATAAGCATTTTTGTACAAATAAAAAAATTCATGTTGACTCTATTCTTGTAACTTAATTATCTATCTATTTAGAGTGTACCCAATTTCAACAAATTGCGTATTAGTACCTGATTTCAACAAATGCGTATTAGTATCTGTTTGAAATGACAAAAATATCCTCCCATGTGTACCATTTCTTGTTATTATATCTTGTGAAATGGCAATATTAGCCTCACCATGTGTTTCTTTCCTACCTTTAATTTCTAAGGTCAATTTAGTCCATAGATTTCTATTTTCAATTGTGAAATTTGTAGCTGAAGTTTAATTTTTGTCAATCTAATTATCACATTATCAAAATGAATCAATTTGATCATTATTTCTTTTAGCAAATATAGTCATTCAAACATTTACAAAAATATATTTTTTGAATAGCACTTATAAAACGACAAGAGCTATTAAATGATGCATCTAATAAATGTTTTCATTTTCAGTTAAATTTTTAATTAAAAAATGTATAAACAGCGTTATTATTATTATTATTTTTTTGAATATTATAAACAGCGTTATTTGTTAGTTGATATGGATGAAAAGATCATATTGATTCATTTTTACATAGCGAGGAACTAATTTAATAAAAGAATAAATTTTAGTAACTAGATTGACAGTAGAAGTAAAAGTCGCGATATTAAACTGAATTTTAGCCTTTAAAATATATATATATATTTATATATTTATATGAGATATGCTAAATACACTAGCACAATATTTAGAACCCTTAACACAAAATTTTACGGCTAAGTTGATTTTAACACTACTAAACAAAATAGTCCAAGTGTAAGTTTCTTAGCAAATTTCCATACTTTTAACTACACTACACAAACATGACAATATAGAAAGTTAAAGGAAATAAAGAATAAAGAAGGCAAACCACACATAACACCACAAAGTCTTATGGAAGAGAAAAATCCGAGCCCCGAGCGTAAATGGATGACTATAAACCCTCCAAGCCTATATCTCCCTATGTATTTGAGCTCTCCAAGCTCCAACTAGCAACCAACTCTACGAGTCTTTTCTTCACCTAGCTTCCCGGAGTCATCACCGTTGATCTACCATCAGAAAGCCACCAAAGGATTTGGATTTGATTTGGCTTCACTAAGTTTCTAGACCTTCAACAAACTCACAACACTCAAGGTTTTGTGATGGAGGTGAAGGTTACAAATTTTTCTCAAGGATATGTGATTATTGAGAGAAAATGAGGAGAGAGGATAAAAATTTGTTTCTCTGGACTAAGGCACTCTCTCTCATACAAAAGGGTTGAGATGAAGAAATGCTCTCTCTTGATCTTATAAGCTCAGCTCACACACTTACTTCCTATTCACACATGCAAAGGGTTTGTGTTTTGGCTTACGTGGTGTGGACTAAAATAAAGATCAGAATAAGAATAGTGCAGATTGCCAACAGGTGTTTCGTGACCTTGTCACAGGCTAATTGGTCGCGAGATGGTCATGCCAACAGTCTCTCTGGATCTTCGATCTGTCACGTGTCACTCACAGGCTATCTGGTCGTCTGCAGATTGCCTGCAAGTTGTGAGATCTCTGGTTGATGCAGCTTTTCAATGTTGAGGGAGAAGCTCAAGTACATCTACTCCAAATTATATTAAAGTCTAGGCTTATACATTAAAAAGAGAATAAGTACAAATAAATTTGATACAGAATAAAGCCAACAAAAATATGGATTTTACAATATATAATATGAAAGATGCTCAGAGACGTTGTAATCTTAATTTGCAAAGAAGCAGCATAAGAGACTTGATTGTAAATTATAATTGAGAGGATTAGCCACAAAATTTATTAAGTGGACATTACTAATATGCATGGCACATATTGTGGTCCCAAATGTGAGGTAACAATCTGAACAATGGATCATTTGGACCTTCAACACTGTGCTATATATTCAAACTCTGTTCTCTTAACTCTAATTAACTTTGTATGGATGTAATATGTTTGAACAGGCAAGGGAGAAAATAATTGGGAAGATAAACAACATAATTGAGATGCACAGGCAAATGCAACTACAAGGTACAGGTGCAACACAGCAAGGTGGTATTGGTGTTCTTGGAAGACTTGTAGAGGAAGAAAGCTTAACGGATGAAGCCGTAGCAGACTTCATTATCAATCTTCTCTTTGCCGGGAACGAAACAACTGCTAAAACCATGCTTTTCGCCGTTTATTTCCTCACTCACTGTCCCAAAGCAATGAAGCAACTTATGGTATCCAAATAAATAACCTCTTAATCCTTTTTTTTTTTAATATATATATATATATATATTAATAATAATGGGGAGCATATATATATATATGAACAATTAATTGTGGTTCACGTTTTACTCTTACTATATATATATCACATTTTTCGTGCCTGAGCAGGATGAACAAGATGGGCTAAGGAGTAACAGTAATGGAGAGGAGCTTCTTACATGGCAAGACTACAAAGCAATGCCTTTCACTCAATGCGTATGTATTTATATTGATACATCATCCATTGCTTGTATATACTTTACCTTACACCAACTGCACCTCACATAAACTATAACAGCTAAAATTACTTTAAATATAAAATTTGGAAATAAATGATCAGCAAATGGGGTCTCCAACACTAACAGTAGCTTCTTGTGCATGACATGATGAAATTTTGCATCGCAATTCACATCACATCTATAATGACTTTTTTCTCTTTCTTTTTAACTACTTTCTCAAAATTCTCCATGGAGCTTTCTTCATTGTCTGGTCCAATCACATTAAGTTTGTAACTTGTAAGTGCATTATGTGCATACGATACGTACATGATGATCCATGTTTTAGTAAGTTCTCAAAGACGCTTTTTTCCGTGGCAACTAGATTTCAATATTAAGCGCAAAAATCAACATAAGTATATATGAGCTGTGTCTGTGTGATGAGAGTCTTGCTTAATCTTTCATACAGGTTATTGATGAAACACTTCGTCTTGGGGGCATTGCAATTTGGCTAATGAGAGAGGCAAAAGAAGATGTTAATTACCAAGGTGATTTTTTTTAATTACCTTTGTGAATGTTAAATAGTAAATACATTGGAGGAGTGGACCTTAGCATCGTCATTTTTTTTTTTTAATAAAAATTTGTTTGCAAAGATAACCGTGCACTTATAAGGTGGGCAAATATTCTCTTTCCATGACATATTGGAGTAAATAATTTTTTTTTTTTTCCTTTTATTATTAACTAGTACGGTATAATCCGTGCATATGCATGGTACAATTATAAAAAAACTTACAATTACACACATATATAGATTCAAATTATTCTCTCTCTCTCTCTTTTATTTTTTTATTTTAATTTGTTTTGGATATACACATGAGTTTACTCCTTTTTTTTCTTTTTCTTTTTTAATTGAGTTTTTGATGATTTATTTATATTAGACCTAAAAAGTTTGTTTTTTTGTAAGTCCAAAAAGGTATTTATTTACTTTGACATTGCAAATGCATGAACCCACAATGTAACCTCTATATATAAATAAATATATATAGATATTTATATATCAATCACAATTGGTTGCTCCTAGTATGATTTCTTTTTAATTAATTAAAAAATATGTCATGAGACATTATTAATTAATTTGGTAAGTCATTAGTCATTTCCCACTATGATTTCGTTATTTACATTTTGGCTTTTCCTTTTGCTAGATTGTTCAAATATAATATATAATTAGTATTTACCCGAATAAAAATAAAAGTTTAGTTAATAATGTTTTTGTGTACGTAGATTATATTATTCCCAAAGGATGCTTTATAGTTCCATTTCTTTCTGCCGTTCATTTGGATGAAAATGTGTACGAGGGAGCTCTAACATTCAACCCTTGGAGATGGATGGACCCTCAAAATGAGGTAAAATTAGTCTGATATACTCATTTATTTGAATAAGTTTGAACTTTGATCATAACAATTTGAAAAAAAAAAAAAAAAAAAAAAAAAAAACACTTATTTTGGTTGTATAGGGCTGTTAGTTTCCTATAAGCTTAATTAAAAGCTACAATATAATTTTTTTAAATTTAGGAAAAGAGAAACTGGAGAAGTAGCCCATTCTATGCTCCCTTTGGAGGAGGTGCAAGATTTTGTCCAGGAGCAGAGTTGGCTCGCCTTCAAATTGCTCTATTTCTCCATTACTTCGTCACTACATACAGGTGCCTCCTCCCTTTCTCTCACTTCATACTCTAATTTTGTTTTAATAAGCTCCATCTAATCTAATGCACAATAATGTATCTTATTTTTTCTTCATGCCTTATTGAGAATACTTATAAGACTGTCTGTCATGCTTATGTTAAAGAACAGAGTTACTGTTTTTTTGGACTTTGGTTCAAGTGGTAAATAACATTAGATTAAATTAAGATATAAATTTTTAAGTTCTAATATTGTCAAGTGAAGATGAAGAGAAAATAAATTTATTAATGAATCTATTGTATTTGTATGTATGTTTTATTCAGGTGGACCCAACTTAAAGAAGATCAGTTGTCCTTCTTTCCCTCCGCTCGATTAGTAAATGGCTTTCAAATCCGCTTAACTAAAAGGCATGATGATAATTAACTTGATCAAAACTTTTTTCTTTTTTTTTTTTGGTTCTTGTAATTTATCATTCACATTTTATATTTGTCAATCATGTATAAATTTTTTATTCATAAGCTCCTGTCATGTAATGTAATATATTGAAGCGTTTGAAATTGTATAGAAATTTTATTTGGGATTATTTGGAAATTGCTGTTGAATGAGTGTATTTTGTTCTTTAAATAAAAAGTAGGTTATTAATTCCTAGGAGATATCAAGCAAGATGGATGCCTAATACTTTCATTTAAATTTTGATTCTAGATTAATGGGTTTAGATGGTGATTTTCCAATGTAATTTGTCCTGTCATTGTAACTAGAAATCACGGTGATGTAACTTTTCTTTAGTTTGTAGCTAAGAAAAAGGCATGTAATTTTCATTTTTATTCTTTCAATTGAGATCATTTAAGCTTCAATTATTTAATGAAAGATACATTTTCTTGGGTTTGTTTGTTCCAACAAGACAATAATAATCAAGTGGTGATTTTTTTTTTTTTTTTTTTTTTTGAGAATTGTGGTGAATTCATTATACATCCCTTAATTTAAGGGGATAAATATTTGTGGTGGGCCTTTTGCACTGTTGGGCCTCAATCCCTTCTGCTACACTACGGCCTGTTAATCTAAGGTAAGAGAGTTGGGACTTGCCTTACTGGGGCTACGCTTCAGGCCAGCTTATGCACAAGTTGAGCCAAGCCAATGTAGACGCGCCCTGGCATGAGTGCTGTGGGCTGAGCGTATGGCATGGTCATAGCAAGAACAACTGTTATGGCAGGAATACAGTACAACAGGATAACTACGATACTAAACAGAGTAAATAAAGCTAACACAGAGAAGTAGTTAATAGAGTTACAGCAGAATAATATAGCAAATAGAAATAACACTACAGCAGAAAGAGTAAATAACTCAATAACCGAACAGTGGGTGAATCATCCAATAAATAAGACTAGTAAAAAAGGAAAATCTTGTCTGCTAGATAATAGGCTGGACTTTTCAACAGAAGCAGACCCAAAAAGGGAGCCAATCTCCAACGCGGGTAACCACAAGAAAGGCTCTCGCCATAAAAGTTACACACTTTGGAGAAAGGGCATAAATGGTTTGAGCGTCAATTCTCAATCTTCAGAGAGTGGGTCTATCTAAAGGGAGAGAAAAGGTGGTCTATTGATGCATGCCTCTATTCCTAACATTCACTTTCTCTCTCTAGTTTTCTTTTCGGTCTTTCTTTCTTTTCTCTCTAGTTTTTTCGTGTATTCCTTTGTTCTATTCTTTTTTTTTTTTTTTACTACTTCCTCCGTCCCCCCTTTTCACTGTTCATGACTACCCCCTTTTTATACCAGCTGCCATTGTGGGATTTACCATTTTTTTCTCTCAACCGTTTTTGGCTCCTTTTGGGTATCCCTCCAGGACTGCCCACTAGCTTGCCAGTTGGCCAGCCACTACCTCTACTCAAAGTGTGTTGGTTGCACCACTCTTCATTCCCAGACAAAGTCTCTTGTCTTATTTCTTACCTCTTTCTGCTCTTGTCTTACCCATGTGGATAAGGATTAAGCTACTTCATCACCCACCTCTATGGCATGTATCAAGTGGTCACAGCTCATACTTACTTCTTTTGGGTAAAATGCCATCCCAGCAGAACATTTCCCCTAAAGGAGCTTGAGCGGGAACCCCAGAATAGACCCCTCATTTCTCCCCACCGCCAAACCACACCCTCTAAATACCTTGACCCGTGGCCCACCTCCCATGTATTGGCTGGGTACAAGTAGATGGTGCCCTGGCCCTTTGTGCATGCTCCACTCCGTCTGAACTTGTTTCTTTCTGGCCTTCACACCATTTCTGCTACCCTTGCATTGTTTAATTCTGTTGTACGTGCTAGTTGATGTTTATCTTTTGTGGTGTGAAGTATGTATGGGCTCTTAGGCTCATATTTTCTTTCTTTCATCCCTTCCTGGACTGGGTGTCACTTGGGCAAAAGCTTTCGTCTTCCCGCTGAGCCTATGCTTTCTTCTTTATTGCTGTAGGCCTTTTTGGTCACTAATCTAGTCGTATCACTTTGTTGTGTCTGCTACAGCTTTGCCTTTCTCTTCATTTCTTATTACCCCGTGGGCTTGTGGGTTGATGTTCTTGCCGTATCAACCCATTTCTTTTATTAATCCTTTGCTTAAGGCTTCCTTGGCCCACTAACCTCATCTTTCACCTCTTTTGGGCTTATTGGCCAGCGTTCCTACCATGCCAGCCCATTTTACCACTTCATTCATCGGGCTTCCTCGGCCTATTTACTTCTTCTTTACCTCTTTTTACTCTCATGGGCTTGTTGCTAAATTCCTTGGAATTCCTCAACCCTTTTACTACATCTTTACCTCCTATTCCCCTTTTGGGCTTATTGGCCTTTAAGCCAGCCCATTGAGTTTACCAATTCATTCCCTAGGCTTCCTCGGCCCGTTTACTTCTTCTTTACCTCTCATTATTCCCATGGGCTTACTACTTCGTTCCTTGGGCTTCCTCGGCCCATTTACTCCCTCTTTACCTCTTTTTATTTCCATGGGCCTGTTAGCCATCAATCCTGCTGCTTCAGCCCGCTGGGCTTGTTTCCTTATTTTTTTACCGTTTTGCCCCTCATTTCCTTCTCATCTGCTCTATTGTTGGGCTTCTTTTGCTGTTAGGCTCTTTGTCAAAAATGGGCATTAACATTGAGCCCCCAAAGCATATGGATTGCTCCTGCAATTCATATGTGAATACTTATGTAAATTTCTTTCCTTTCTTTTTCTTTTTTTGTGGGTTTTTCAAACGGTGGACCCTACCTTATTTCCTTTTCTGCCATGAACAGGCTTGTCTCTTTGAGTTTTCCAATTTAGCAGTTATTCTGAAATGCAACCTCCACTTCATTAATGTGATGCTTTTTTTGATGGCTGACCCGTTGCCTCCCTTCACATTACTTTTATTTGTCTTAGCCTTTTCATTTTCTTTTCCTCATACTTTTCCCAACTTTCTCACAATATTTCCTCTCTTGTTCTCTTTACCATCTCACCTTCCCCAAATTTCTTTACCCATCACCTTTACCATTCAATTCGTCTACCATGTCACTGGCGAAGGGTGAGAGTTCTTCCCGCCATAAAGGGAAGGGGGTTGCCACCGATGATCCACCTGTCGAGACCGTGGGTGGAGAGGCCCCCTATTCCAAATCGGGCCGTTCCGATGAGGAGGAAGGGGGTCGCGATCCGGGTTGTGAGTGTCCTCCTCTCATCAACTTGTGGTATGATACCCACATTCACTTCCCCGTAGTGTCCAGTGACTATTCGCCTCCTCCGCCGGGCCATGTGTGGCTTTCCCTTTGCTTCCGCGATTCCGAAGTCTCTTGGGCTCCTTTGGCTTCCTCTATTCCCAACCTCGACAACCGCCAAGGGACCTCACTACCCGTGCCCATTCTCATTGAATTTGGGTCGGGTACATTATTAGGTCAGAAAGAGTGGGTGGACACGGAGTTGTCCAATGTGAGTTTTATGGCGGCGCTACAGCAAGCCTGTGTATTAAAGGCCATCATTTCCTCCCGATGCTTGTCCAACTACTGGGATTTGCTCAATCTCCGCCACTTGGTCTGTCGGTGGTGTAGCGCCACCCATACCTTCTTTCTTTCTTGCGGCGATATCACCATGACCTTAGAGGACATGGCCAATCAACTGTTGCTACCCATCCTTGTTGACACAGACCCAAACAACATCAAGCTTTTCGCCAAGGAGGAGGCCATAGAAGCCGAGTTGAAGAAAGGGATGAGCGGGAATGCAAAGTTGTCTCATTGGGTTGGGGCTTTCTCGAAGGCTTCTACCGCCGTCTGCTGTGCTGCCTTCATTACATTCTGGCTCTGTAAGTTCATTTTTGGCTCGCATCCTCACTATGCTGTAAAGCCCTTTTACTTTCGATTAGCCATAAAGATTTCTGCCGGAATTAGTTTGCCATTGGTCCCTATGTTTCTGGGTCATCTGTACATTCAGTTGGACATTCTGCAAAGCGATGAGAGGTAGGCAGGTTCCTGCCACATAGTTACTTCTTCTGCCCATAGTACCATATTGCATGCAGCATCTATTGTGGGAGCGTTGTGCTACGCATTTGGCTAAGTGCAAGCTAGTCAGCCATGCCAAGGAGAAGTACCAGTCTTGCCCTAAGGTTACTGATTTCTGCGGTCATTTTGTCACTGATTTTTTGTTAGCTTATCATTGAGTTGGGTTGAAGCCGTTTGGGCATCCTGCTGTGGAGTTCTTTGATAAGGGGGTTGGTTTTTTATGGAGAACTTATAGGGACTTAGGTAGCGGGTTACTTGTGCTGATTCAGTAATGGGCCCTTTCATGGCCACTGCTGGGACCACTACTCCGTTGACTGCCTTTGACAAGAGGGGGATTACTTATTTGGCAGCCACCAATGCTAGGAGGTTGCCTTATCTGGCTGATGAGGGAATCTGCTACGCTCATTACTCTACCCATAAAGTGAGGAGGCAGTTTTGATTTGATCAGGACATACCCGATGACTTTACCGCGACCTTGGAGTCAACTACTTCGGCCTGCCCTTTCTTACGCCCTAGTGCCTTTGAGTTTTGGAGCAGCCACTTCATAGCAGTCACTATTCTAAGTTCCCAAAGAGAGGGTTTTTACACTATTCAGATGCACAGGTACTGGCAGGCTGTGATGATTTCCTTTAGCCAGGAGTTGTTGGGTGGCCGTGGGTTTTTCTCTTATCCCTCCTAAGGGTCTACATGCCATCATTTCCACGACCCCGCGACTGTTGCTTCCCACCAAGTTCGTGGTGGCATATGTTAGGAAGTAGAGTAGGTCGGCCATATTCGAGTGGCAGGAAAAGGAGAATGGATGGTATTGGTATGCTAGTGAATTCCCTTCGGGTTGGGAGAAGAAGGTGAAGGTGGTGAACCTTCCTGCACCTACGAAGAAGGGCTTAGTGTCTCAGACTGCCAAGCCTAAGTCTGCCAAGAAAGGTGATGATTTTTCTGAGACTTCCTCTGATATCATCCCGTATAAGGGAGGCCTTCCCCCCATTGGCAATATAGTCCTTGAGAGCTCTCCCCCTTCTTCTGCTTGTACCCATTCTAACAGGCGTTCTACTGCAAGCAGACCTAAACCTCCTACACCAAAGCCATCCGTGGATGCTCCTCCTACATCTCTACCAACCCCGTCTGCCACTGCCGAGAGGAGAATATGTTATCTCTAAACTATGCTTCTTCTTTACTTTAGTTATTTACTAGGCTTTCCTGCAGCTAACTTTGTGCACATGTTTTCTCCTCTCTTAGCAGTCTAAGTACAAGGAGGATACTTTTGCCACTCACCCTATATTGCTCGATGAGCCCGAGGTTGAGGTACATTCCTTTCCCTTCCTTATTTATGCATGCATCCCTATTCCTTGTCATTGTCATATATTATTATATATCTTTTCTTTTCTTTTCTTTTTTTCTTTTTTTTACATGCTTGTTCATCCTTTTTCTCGCTTTGACATCCTTTCCTTAGGTTGATCCCAAGCCCATTTTTGTTTATCATCCTATGAGTGAGAAGGCTCCTGCTACTGCCAGCATACCTATGGGGGCTTCTTTTAATGGAGCGGATGCCGTGGCTGAGGCCATGGCTTCCGCCTCTGCTGCTACTGCCCAGGAAGCTCCTGCCGAAGCTCTAGTCCTTCCATCCAAGCCTGTTTCCATCGAGGAGAGTACCGAGGTTGAGAGGGTTGTTACTAGGGAATCCACCCCTATTCTTGCCGAGATCCCTACTCCTTAAAAGAAAGTCACTCCTGCAGGGGTGTCCCAGACTGAGAGCACCTCTCCTACTACTCCTCCTATAATATCTGTCAGCGATCCTTTCGTTGCCCTCTCCCAAGCCGTAAAGAATGGCTCTTCATTAGTTGTCACCCCGTCCTTTATTCCCAGTTCTGCCACCCGAGGGCTTGACGCAAACTTGTCTTCTGACGAGGGGTCTGAGGAGGTCTTTGAGGATTCTGACGATGAGCTCGTTGTAAGGACACGGGTTTCTGATTCTAATGAGGCCAGTGATGATGATGAGCAGGGGGGCGAGGCCATGGGTATGTATCTTTTATCTCTGCTATGTCTTCTTTTTCTTTTCTTCTTGTTATTTCTTAGCGCAATCTTTTATTTACTCTGCATGTTGTTATTGTTGCATAGTTACGGACATACTTGAAGAGTCCAAGGCTGCAACAAGTCTTGCGGTGCCCACAGCCCCTATTCCTGTAGTACCCTCAACCCCCACTCTTGTTGGTCCAGGTAATTTCTTTACCCTCATACTATTTTCAATTTAAACTTTTGTCATTGTACCCACCTCTTTTCTTCGTTTCCTCCCTAGGGGCTTATAATGTGCCTTGTATTCTCTTTCAGGTCCATCTCCTGCTGAGGTGGTTCCGCCCTTTCGATTTGAGATTGGTAGCAGTTCTGCCACCGTTCCCAATTCTGTGAGTAAGGCTGTTGCCTTCTTTGCCCGTTTTGAGCAGGCCGAAACCAATGACCTTAACCCAGCAAACTTCTAGGGTGCTGGATCTCCTTATGTTGACTTCCATGGCTTTCAGGTACCTGAGAAGTGCATTGCACATTTAGAGGCAGTCTACAGCAACCGTAGGAATTTCATGCAGGGATTCCCCTTTGGTCGGTCTATGAGGGAGAACTTCCTCAAGTTGTTGGGGTGTGTGATGAACGACATTGATCATAACTTCATCGACACAGTTTCTATTTAGAGGATCCTATAATGGAGGGCTACGGTTCAGGAGTTGATTTGTGTTGGGTTTGCTGTGGAGTTTCTGCTAGACCATTTACAAGAGATTGCCCGGGCCCTCTTTATAAGAAAGATCCATCTTGTTGTGATTGCCATTGACACTCGCATCGAGAATCTGAAGAAGGAGGTGGCAGACTTAAAGGCACGTCACAAGCGTCTCCTTTCCGGTGTCACTAGTCCTAGCCGCTTCGAGGACTAGATCCTTATGTCAAGCCTCTAATCACTTAGATTTTTATCTCCTATGATGTAGCTTTATTTTCTTCTCCTGTGTTTATTTCTTCCCTCCCTTCTCTCCACGGTACACTTTATTTCTCCAGCACTTATGACTTATTTGATAAGTCTAGTATGACTTATACATTTTGGGCTTGTAATCTATTATGCTACATCTACTACAACTACTATTATGCTCTATGATACAATATATTTCTGCTAATACCTCGTGCATGATCTTCATTACTTTCTGCTTTTTGCTTTCAAACATGAATTCAAGTAACATAAACTACAATGCTTTCTTGTGACATCATATCCCTTGCAAGGGTGGTCACTTGGAGGAAAGAAAAAAAAAACAAGGAAAAAGGAATGATTACATAATATTTTCCTATGCATAATAAAGTTTCAACCACTTGCCATTAATGGGGTCCATCAAATCTTTTCCATCCATCTAGGCTAGGTGATAATACCCACTTGCATGTGCTTCCCTTACCACGATGGGTCCTTCTCACTTTGGTGAGAATTTAGATGGTCTTGCCATACCTCGCCTGACATGGTCTGCTGTTCTCAACACGAGTTGTCCTTCTGTAAACATTCTTTCTTTAATTGCCCTACCATAGGCTTCGGTCATTCTTTGCCTGTATCTGCAGCTACGCTTTTGGGCTTCTTCCCTCTTCTCATCCAATCCTTCTAGGTCCTCGAACCTTTCTGCCGTATAGACTTCCTTCTCCTTTTCCTTCTTTCGCATCTGTATAACCCTCAGGGATGGTATTACTTCTGCTGGGCTCATTACTTCTGTCTCATATACTAAAGAGAAGGGGGAGAATCCCGAGGCAGATTTGGGTGAGCTTCGATAAGCCCATAGTGCGTCTGGTAGATGTGTCACCCAACCTCCGCTATACTCCTGACTCATTTTACTAATGATCTTAATGAGGGTTTTGTTTGTTGCTTCTGCCTTCCTATTCCCCTACGGGTAATAAGGCGATAACCGGTGGTGCCTCACTTAATAGAATTCTAGCATCTTCCTCACTTCCTTGTTTACAAAAGGCATACCATTGTCGATTATGATTCTGTGAGGTACCCCAAATCGAAAAATTATGCTCTCTTTAATGAAGTTTGCTATAGCTCCTCTGGTGGCTTTGCGGAGTGGTATGGCCTCTACCCACTTGGTGAAATACGATGTGGCCATAAGGATCCATATGTACCGATTGAAAGATGGATTAACTGGTCCCACCAACTCAAGCCCCCAAGTGTGGAAGGGTCATGGGGTGACCATGCTCTGTAAGCTTTGTGGATGGGTATGGATCAAATTGGCTTGCAGTTGGCAGTCGTGGCACTTCCTTACAAATTCTACAGCATCCCTTCTTATAGTGGGCCAATAGTAGCCCATCTGTAGTAAGCATCAATATAGCTTCTTCCTTCCTTGGTGTTCTCTTCATTCTCCTGCGTGTACTTCCTTGAATATCTCGCTGGCCTCTTCTGGCCCCAAACATTGCAGTAGATCCCCGTCGTATCCTTTCTTAAAGAGAATTCCTTTGGGTAGGAAGTAACGGGTTGCCAACTTCCTGAGTTTATACCTTTCTTCATGCATCTATGGTAGAACCTCTTCTGTCAGGTATCCTGTAAACGGGCTTCTGCTATCCTCTAAGGCAAACATGGTGTAGCTCTCTTTTCTGTCTACAGCTAGATGGCAAGCTTCACACTAGGTTTGGATTAGGTCCGCATCCTTGCTCATATTTGGCCAGTAGAAGCCCGCCCTCTGCAACCTTCAGTATAAGCTAACATCCCTGCAGAACCCGCAACTGCTATGCACTTCCTCTAGATTTCTTTGGGCCTCCTTATGCCCTATGCATCTCAATAAAATTCCTCCTGGCATTCTGCGGTACATCTCTCCTTTCATCAGGGCATAGTTGTAAACACCTCATTTTGTACCCGGTGAATAAACTTTAATCTCTGATCTCAATGATGAGCTTGACATGTCTACAAAAGGTAATTTAAGTTATTTTGATAGTTTGGAAGTAATCACAACTCAAAAGTGTTCAAATCACTTTGAAAACATTGATGAAAATTAACCTTTGCTTTTTGTTTTAACCATAACTTCTGATCCACAAAGAATTTTTAAGTGAGGTTTCTTTCATTGGAAAGTAGACATCCTAGGCTTTAATTTGAACACAACTTTGGCTTAACTTGGACTTAAATTGAGTGAGTTATGATTGTTTGATGTTGGGCCATTAGAGCTGTGTGTACTCATGCACAAACCTGCGTACGCAAGGCCCATTCCAGAACCTCAGAAGTTCATGTTTTAGGGCCCAAAGCCTCCCTCTTTGATGGGGCCCGGCCCCTAGACCCTTTGGAACATCCAAAACCGTAAAAATAAGCCTGAAAACCCTAGTTTTAACATATAAATACATCCTTATGCCTCCAAACTCAAACCCTAGCTAGAGAGAGCCATTTTTTAGCCTCCATCTTCTCTAAAACTCTAATTCTCTTTTCTAAAACACACACACACACAGAGCACATTTGGACATTTTTTACAAATTAAAAACCTCTCTTTAGTTAGTTCTAAGGCAGAAACTATTTTCCCAATTTGATTTCTCAAAACCCTTTCCAAAACTAATCTTGTTTTTGAGTTGCGATTACCAATAAACTATTGAAATCTTCTTTTACCTTGATATCTCATTGAATCTTTTTGTGTAGGCACTGAAGGGCCAGTGAAATATCAATCAAGTTTGTATTCCATAGCAAGGCGAGTCTCTCTTCATGGCTTTTCCTTGATTTGGTTCTTTTATAATTTGTGTTTTTGTTGTTCTTAGTTAATTTATATGTTATTCATGTTTAGAAATATGTGTTCTTTTGTTTGATTTTATTTTGTTTTGTCTCATCATGTTTTGATTGGAAAGTTAAATGATTTGATATATTGATGAACATGTTTTGATGTTGTTCTTGTTCGTTGTTAGATCCAATGCATGTTTAGGAGTAGATTTTATTTTGTTTATCTTTGTTATATTTGTTCTTAGTTTAGGTTGTTTAGATTTATATTAGAAGCATGTTAGGATGTTAGATTTATTGTTTTGAAGCTTTGCTTTAGTTTTTGTGTTGCTAGGGTTTCTGGGCTGAAACCCACGTGGGCATAATCTTGGCCGCATACGCAGGCTTGATTATGCGCACGCAGGCTTGTTCATGCATGCGCATGATCCTGCCCAAAAACCCTAATTTTTCTGATTTTTTTTCTGATTTCACATGCAATACTTCTGTCTTGGATCCTTTTTTCATATATTTGTGGTTTGAATATTCTGTTTCACATGCTTGTTATTCGTTTGCTTTTTCACATGTTTAAATTAGGGTTTGTCTTATGTTTTCTTGTTTTGATGCCATGAACGCACATTCACATGTTCATGCATGAATGTCATAGGTGCTGAGCTGCTGCAAGGTAAGTGAGGTAAGTCATGCATTCACATTCCCATGCATCTTTGAATATGATTTTGCCTTGATGATAGAGATAAACATGTTTGTTTGGTTGAGTTCTTCTTGAAGTATAGATGCAATCACATATTTGCTTAGATCTTTCTATGCCTATGTTGCTGCATTGGATATGATATGTATGATAGTAACATGCTAGAGTTTATGTTATGCCATGATAGATGTATGATTAGGTCTTTTTGGGATGATTGATGTCATGTAGTGTGCTTAGATGTATACTAATGTGTGTGTGTGTGTGTGTGTGTGTGTGTGTATAGATAACAATATTGAGTGTGCCTTTAATAGGGTTAAGACATAAGACACAATGAGGGAAAGCCAACCTCAGGGTTGGGCGATTTTGGGTGCCTAACACCTTCCCAAGACCGTACCTTAACTCCAAACTCATATCTCTGGTAGTAAGACCAAAAGGTCCTTCCTCAAAAGGACACTATATATATGGTTCCTAGACCATTGCAAAAACTAGGTAACGACTCCTCTATTGTGCCCACAATGGCGACTCCACTAGGGATTGTGAGTTTAATTCCTATGTGTCCTATGTCTTAACCTTAATAAAGGCTTATTCAATACTTGTTTGCACAGATTTCACACGGTTCGTTTGTCCCTTAACCATGGTTGGTGATGAATGGAAGATGGAAGGCTCCATTTGGGCCCAAATCTTCCGAAGTTCATCCCACCAACTCACAATCAGTGTCATCGCCTATAATGGACTTTGAGTACGTTAAAGGTTTGCTACCAATCCACTATGGGGTCCACTTAGGCCCTCGATTGGAATCATAGCCCACCAAGTTATGAGTGACATACTTATCTATCCCTTTAGCCTTGGGGAGCCTACCCATACTTAGAGAGATCCTAGATCCTATCAATAAGAGGGTACCCTTTATATATCTCTTGTTTGTTCAGCCATATATCTTGTGATCACCTAATTCTAAAGGAAAAATAAAAGATGTAAAGAATTGGAGGATGACCCAAAAGTTATGGTATACCCTAAGATATTGGGATGAAAAGAAAAGAAGTTCTCACATATGAGAAGCTTATCCCAAAGTCCAAAGGTATATCTTAACTTGAAAGGTTCATAAGACCATAGCCTAATTGCTATCATAAGCCCAAATCAAAACGCCTTCTGGAAAGGAGGACCTTGGGTCTAAGGTAACAAGTATGCTATGGACTTAATATCCAACATCCTTCAAAGCCCAAAATGAAACTCCATAATCTTGGGCCTCTTTGTTGCATGCTTAGGCCCAAAATGATGAGAATTTCATGGACTTTGAGAGGAAGGCTGTATGCGTCCTAGCTAGAGGACTACTTCAAAAAAAAAAAAAAAAAAAAAAAAAAAAAAAGGAAGAAAGTTTTTTGCAAAGAAGAAAAGTTTTCAAAAAAAGAAATTCTTTTGTAAATAATTTTTTTAAGAAGTGAAATTTTCAAAAAATAAAAATAAAATAAAAAAAAAGAGGGAAAAGTTTTTGAAAAGAAAAATTCAAAAAGCAGATGAAGGATGATCCATAAAGCCATGATATACCCAAAGTTTTGGGCCCATTAAAAAAAAATCAAATCAAGAGGGCCCAAGATCATGAGTATACCATAGACTTTGGAGGAAGGCATTGGGCCATAAAGTTATAACATGCCCTAACTTTTGGGTCAAAATCCAAAAATCTTTTTCAAAAGCAAGAGAGCCTAAGATCATGAGTATGTTATTGACTTTATTGAAAAGTTGTGAACTAATCCATGCTTTGGGAAAGTTTTGAAACCCTAAAACCCAAAGACATGGGTAGGCTCACCAAGAGCCCTGTAAGGATTATAAAAGGAAATCTTTTTGAGCCAATTAACCAAACTCTTCAAACTAGGGGCAAGGCCCATTTGAGAAGGAAAGATAAAAGTGGATCAAACTTTTGAAACTAGGGGCAAGGCCCTCATGAAGGGAGAGAGTAATCATTCAAGATCAACTTTGTAATGGGACAAGTAAAAGATTTTGATGTGTTAAGATAAAGCTTGGTCACTTTTTTTTTTCCTCTAAAAAAAATAAAAAGGAGAAAGAAAAGATGTGGACTTCTAAATGTCATGGCATATTTTAAGTACAAGTTCCAACAAGTTTTTCATAAGAAAAGAAATTTTCCAAAGCATGATGGGCTTGCATTATAAATGGGGCATAGATTTTTGTGTTTGAATTTATTGATGAGACCATTTTCATAAAGCCTAATAGAGCACAAGATGTGGACTAACCTTGCAATATTCATGAACAATCTATGCTTAAGCCCAAATGAGGATGAAAGGGTGAGATGAGTGACTTGTAATTGGATTCAAAGCCCAAAGAAAAAAAAAACCTAAAAAAAAGAAAAAAAAAAAAGAATGTTGGGCTTGGATCTAAGTGAGGAAAGATAAGAGAGTGAGAAGTGTGAATGATGTAATTAGGCATTAAGCATAGGGGAATACATAAATTTTGAAAGATTGGTGTAGCTCATTCTATTTCTAAGTCCAAGATAATGAAATGATGCAAGACTTAGAATACGAATGAGGCATACATATAGTCCACTAGTTGATGCAGCAAGAAAAGTTGATTAAGACATTGGGTCTAAAACTTTAAAAGACATTGGGAGCACATATTTATTTGATCAAGTTTTGTTTCAGGCACAATAATACTCCCTACTCAAATGAACTTCCTAAGTTCGCTTGGCTTCAATCACCTACCCCTAGTCGTCTAAAGGAAGTTGACATTATTGTACTAGAAAGGATGGCTGGAGCTACTAATGAGGAAATTATCCAAATGTTGGCTAAGCAAGGAGAAATGCTAGCACAATTTGGAAATCGTTTAGATTTTTTGGAAGAAGAAAGAAGGGAGAAACCCCAACAAGAGAAGGAAGGAGAGGAAGAGGAGGTTAATCATGGCGAGTGTGAGAGACAAGGGAAAATTTAGGGCCTCTCAAAAAAGAGATTTGGATGCTTGTAAGGGCACCTCTCTTTTGGGTAGTGGTGTAGAGTCGCTACTTATTTTTTATACAAAAAAATAAGAAAAAATAAATACAAACTACATGTTCAAAATACTTCGAATGTCATTGATTGAATAAAGAAAAATACAATTTTGGTAAATCAACCTTACAAGACTTTGGGACCTAGTTACAATCTATGCAAAAGAATACAAAGCTTTGTTCCTAGTTACAATCTACCAAAATTAAGAGACAAAACACTAATCTACCTATCCAAAAATCCTAAGCTCGAAGGCTAAGTTACGGAATGAGAAGGTGTTAGGCACCCATTACGCCCAGACAGAGTCTGATCTTCTAGACTCTAATGACCAATATACCCTTTTTTGAATGATGTTGAATGATATGTTATAATGCACATGACAAACACTTGACAAAAATTAACTTAAATAATTTTGCGTGTCCTCTTTTTAAAGAAAATTCAGATCTGTCTTGGAAATTAAAATAACTAGCATATAACCCGCGCAATGCGCGAGACACTTTAATTCTTATTCATGGTAGAATATGAAAATTTAAAAAATTCTTTGTTTCTCCTCTTTGATTGTACATTAAATTCCAATCTCAAAAATTCCTAATTTTGATATGAAACATTAAATTACTAAATAAAAAAATATCAATGAAACTTAAATTACAATTAACAAAAACACAACCCATAAACTTAAATTAAATCCAAACACAAACAAACGAAGAAAAAAAGTGTCTCATATTTACAATGACAATTCAAATATATTAGGAATTGAATTTTTATAGAATAACACTAATCTTTTAATTAAGGAATTGAATTTTTGCTGTTGAGTATAAAGCTTGATTGGTACTAATTACTAAACAATTAATATTGAAAAGGGCGCTCGTTCAGCTGTCACGAAAATATCCTATTCCTTGCTAATGAAAATAAGATAACCAAAAAATTAAATAAAAACTTAATATTCACCATGACACCAAACCCCCTAGCCCCAATCATGGTTCTCGCAATTTAATTCCCATTGTCCATGACAAATTATCCCCATTACTCACTCACCTATATTAGTGCGTCCATATTCTATTTTCATTAATAACTTACAACTGCTCCATGTGGCCTTAACAGGTGAACTTTAAAGTTTAAAGAAATGATAACTTCAACATGTGGCATTTTTCTAGGCCACACATTTATCTAGTTGCTGTTATTAATCAATACAAAGGCTGAGAAATGAACTATTTTATGGTACAAACATCTTTGCAACACAACCTGAGCTCTCTCAAACAAAGCATACAATATTGATAGACATTATAATGAGTAGAAATTGCACTTGATGTGGCTCACTGCATAAGTAACAACATATTAATGCCCGTCCAAATCAAGCTTCAATGCTGTTTCTTCAACTTGCTTAAACTGAAAATCATATCTAGTTGCAATCAGTTAGTCTTAGCGCATAGAAACTTGGTAGAAAGTCAATAAATAAGCCAGACAAAATTTATAAATAAATAAATAAATAAAAAAGAAAAAAAGAATCTTAACTGCTCTGGAGTTTCAATCTTGTCTCTCCACTGCAGATCATATCAAATCCTCCTTGATAAAAAGAAAGGGCGAGCAAATTAAATATGACTATCTTATAACTTTAACATGCATGGTTACATCTATAGCTCATGGCTAAATTACATATATAGTGAATTAAACTTTTGCACAAGTGTGTTTGGCAAGCCCAAAACACCCGGCTTTTTGAGCTTGTTTTGGCAGGCCTCACACTGGAAAAATCCTTTCCCCCTCCTTTTCAAGGGTACTATTAGCAAATAACCAATCAACAAAGAAATAATAGTCGCTAACCCATGCAATGCACAGGCAAAATTCTTGTGAAAGTATAGTTTATACATAAAAAAAGCTTTCTAATTTTACATGAACTACATAATTGTAAAAATTCAAAAAGTGAACTCTCCATTGTAATGAATTATTCATGTTCGAAAAGTATTTACAACATGTTAACAATTCGCCTACTTCTACTACTACTTTGGGCTTGGCTTTTTCTCAAACATCTTCTATACGTAAAGCAGCAAATAGGTTTATGTCCCTACCAAGTGAGCAAAAACAACCTTACCATGTGACTGAGGACCATTCTAAGCAGTTGAAAGTAAACAAAAGTAAACAAACCAAAATTGATGGCCTTTTTGTAAAAGAACCAAGATGCAAACTAACACCAAAGTTGACATTCATCAGATATTAATGTGTGTGAGTATATATATATATATATTTTTTTTCCTTTTTTTTTTTTTAATCACAGACCACACACATTATCATCAATAATAAGATCAAATTCAAAATCCCCAAATCAAGGCCTTCAAAGTAGAAAGGAACCTAAATACCTATACTTCCCATACAGCAGTAGCTATTTCATTAATTGAGTCAAAGACAACAACCCAAACTATCCAAACCCCAATTTTGCTTCAAAACCGAGATGGAAAAATAAATTTTCCACCTTAAATAGCCAGAACCTAAAGAAAGAAAGAAAAAAACCCCTTTAAATGCCAGCAAACCAAAGGCCAACCATTAAGCCACAGCAACCCAAAACACCAAAGCTGATCACCCACAACCACAAACAAAATTCCATGAACAATTGAAGTGGAAAGAGAACAGTACATAGGAAGTATAACTGGGCAGGTATGAAGAGCAAATCGGAATTCTTACCTTGGGTTTGGAAGGCTGGCTTCAGTTGCACTTGAAGGCTGAAAGAGCATGAGAAGGAGAATTTGAACGGAAGAGAGGAGGCTAGCATGCAATGCGAAAGAACATGTAACCACTGGATTGCATGTTCTTTATATTCTTAACACGCATGTCAAATTTCCTACCAATTCAGACTTGATAATTTGATATGAAATAAGATTTTTTGGTAGAAAATGATATGTGCCTTAGCAATCAATGCACGGAATTTATTTTTCTGAAATTTCTTAAAAATTATAATCAAACAACACCAAGTTATAATTTAAAAAATATGCATTAAAAAAAGAAAAAAAATAAGCTTAAAGAAGAGAGGATCACTTTGTCAAAGCCCCATGACTTATGCAATCATTGCACAAAATGTTTGCCCCATTTTAATCCTATAGTATCAACACTATCTATGCATTTGAGGACCACTTTTGACCTTTTAAAAAAACAGAGTGCCAAGTAAAACTGTAAAATAAGAAAAATGACCCCTCTAAAATAGCAAAATTAGGATGTTGCATAATACTACAGTTTTCCAAAGTACTATGAAATCACAGGTCTGTACTTTGGCGATACTTTGTGTAAAATTATTCAAGTTTTTGAAGTGCTAAATAAAATCACAGGGTCAGTCAAAGTTAGTCAATACCCTTAGAGAAAAATTAGTACCAATTCAGACTTGATAATTCAACATTTGTAATTTAGAAAGCAAAGATGAGCAAAATTAAAACTGGATAACCCATTTCACCTAAAAAATGCTCATATCCTAACACTAATCAATCTAAATAATATCAATATTAGAATTAAATTGTAGAGTATTGATTGCCAAATTCAAATTTATAGATGCCTAAATTATAATAATTCAAATTACTGCATCATGAAAGTTTGAGAAAGCTGTAAGGTGCAATGAATAAAAAAGAAATTTCTAATTCTGTCAATGCGAATTACCTACATTTGAAATTACCTGAATTCTTTCTATCTTTCTCCCAATGTCAAAAATCTTCTTAAGTACCTCTTTGTTTGATTTTTGATGCCCTTACAAAGACAAAATGACATTGAGCAACATTTAGGAATTCACCCAGTGAACGATTTTTAAAATTCTGAACAAAAAAAGAAAAAATTGAAATCCTACAAACATGAGAATGTACTTGGTGAATCTAGTGGAACACACTTGCACAACATGACTAACCCTCCAAGATAGCAAGATATTATTATCACAAATTAAGATGCATCAAAAGGAAAAGAGCAAGAAACTAAATTCATATTAATGGATAAATAAGAAAGGATAATGCATTAAAATTTAAAACAACATTTCCATAGCAAAAGAGTAAAAGGTACTTCAAAAATAGTTCCTATAATCTCATGCCTCATAGGAAACAACAATTTCTGAAAATTTTATTGACTAAATTCTTTTAACAAACAGGTAGAGCGCATCATTAAACAAAAAATAGATAAATAGATATTGGGACTCAAAGCTCAAATATTTGACATATTAAAGAAGAAACGGAAATCCTATTCAGATGCTAAGTTTGCAATATTAGCCTTGTTGATCAAATCTGACAAACCTCATTCTCTAACATTACAAAGTGTACTAACGAAATACAATTTAAAATAAAATTGACCCAATCATTGTGATATGAGAACTACATGGCCTTTATATCATAACCCAAGAAAAACTTTAATTTTAGAAAAATATGTACTGAAAAAACTTGACAACAATGGTAGAAAAGAATCATGAGAAACGGAAATATAAAGAGGGGAAAATATTTCAACAAAAAATTAAAAACACCATAAATGAAATGACAGAGATTTATTTTTTTGGCAACATAAATCCATGTTCTTCAGCACCAAATCGATCCATGAAGATCTCCAGAGATTTCTCTTTAGAGCGAAGACATATACTCAAAACAAATTGAACCCAAATATCCAAAAGAAAAACCAAATCTAACACAGATAACTGATATTAAAAACCAATCTAACCTAAATTCCCATGCCATAATGTTTGTTATCATCCGTAATTATACACGCAAACTCATCAACAATAGTCCAATTACAATCATAAAATAAAATAAAAGCCGAAAAGGCAAACTATACCCAAAAAAAATTAAAAATCAAAACAAATAATTTAAACTCCAAGCAACCATATTAATTCCAGCTTTAGTACGTAGGAAAAGAAAAAAGGAAAAGTAACTTTAACTTTTCGTTTTCTGAACTTTTGTGCTTATGGGAAACCAAACGGAGAGTGGATTGATATTTTAGACTACACCTAAAATAATGACTTACAGTGAATCTCTTTGGATGGGCAACAAAACTCCAATGCTTGCCATGCTGCTTGTGTCTCAAACTCTCTCTTACGTTTGGCCTCATGGACATCTTCTTTATCTGCTTGCCTTCATGGCTCCACTCAACTAAAACCAAAACGAAAATCAGAATTAAGAAGCAATCTTCGAATAGTTTGAGGGGAATTGAGAAACGAAAGGAAAAAAATTGATCTTGTAAAAAAAGAAAAAAATCGGTCCACGTTATACCAATCGAAAAGCCACATAGAAGATCAAATAAGCATCGTTGTTGGGCATGTAAAACGCCAACTGTCCAACAATCACCATAAAAACCTTCTCCCTTCTTGACCTGAGTTTGCTCCACTGCCTTTCTCTTCTTATCTAATAACCCTTCTTATTCTCTAATGACCCAGATAGCGAGCCAAAAATAAAAATAAAAATCAAAACAAAACAAAATATGAAATTGAAATTCATGAAAGCAAAGGAACAAAACCTAGAAACTGAAAATTCCTAATAACAATTCAGTTAGAATTTGATACAAAACCCAGAAATAGATTCCTAATAACAATTCAATTAGAATTTGATCTTCTAGGTTGTTTCCCTGATTTCAACGAAATACCTAAATTGACAGAAAACATAATTAAAGACAAAAGGATAAGAGATTAGCTGAAAATTACCGAGAAAGAATGGTCTGATATTGAGAGTTCCCGGGAAAGGCTTTTTTCGTGCTTATGCTGAAGGCCGCTTCATCTTCCTTCCTCCTTATTTCGGAAAAAAAGTAGAATGAAAAACGTCTCTGAATTCTGATCTTAGATTTAGCGGAAACTAAGAGAAAATAATTTGAGAGAGGTCGTCTGTTTCTTTCTCCGTGTCCCAGCCTCATCCTCTCTCTATTTCATCGCCTCTCTCTTTCTCTGCTTCGTTCTCCGTTTCCTTATCGCCTCCCTATTTCATCGCCTGTAAATCTAATTTTAACCGGTTAATTTTATTTATTTATATTTATAATGAGAGGCTTTTAAACAGTGTTTTAGCATTATGAAACAATATGATTGATCGTTTTTTAATTTACATGTGGCTGAATTTTAGATAGCCTTTTTTTTCTACTGTGGCAGCAACTCGCTTTTGCTATTATATATAGTATTAGATTAAATAAGACTTGGTTTGTAAAAAAAATCAGATATGTTTTTGTAAAGGGTAAAAAGCAATATTTTATGAAAAAAAATAAGATCTGTTTTGTGTAAATTTAGAAAAAAATTCGGTTTGTTAAAAAAATCATATTTGTTTTTTTTTTTTTTTTGTAAAGTTAAAAAAAAAAGTAATTTTATCAAGAAAAATCAGATCTGTTTTTTATTTAAAAAAATTGAGATTTTGAAAAGAATCAGATCTGATTTGTGTAAAGTAAAAAAAAAAAAAATGATTTTATTTATAAAAAAATCAGATCTGTTGTTGGACACAAATAAAAAAAAAAGACTTTTGAAAGAGGATCCACATTCACGAGAAAAATTTATTATGCATACATCACATATTAAAAAAAAGAAAAGACTTCAACCTAACTTTCAATCCCTTCTTTAAAATTTCAAAATATTTTCTCCGTTTGGGACTATGAAACACTTTCCCAATTAGCTACAAACTCTTGAAACCTATTTAAACCTGGTTAGGGACTAAGGTAGCTTACTTTAGCATTTATCCTGCAAACAAATCTCGGAATCAAAGTTATCAAGAACAACAATCACATGCAATAGTTATACATGGCTAACAATCAAAATTTTCCTCATTCAACCATTCATGATATCAATAGATGGGTTCGTAGCTTTGATTTTAGTACCAAGATCAATTTTACAGCCTACAAGCTAGAGGGGGTCAAGGCTTTAAGGAATGTCAAGATCAAGTGGAATTTCCTACGTGCTACCATGAAGTTCTGGGATACTGAAGATCATGTATTTCGGTTTAAAACTACTAAAATTTGCCCCACAATTGAAGAATTTTCAGCTATCTTGGGTTATGATCCCGGCAAGAGATCCGTAGCAGTTTCTTGTGATCCCAAACATAGGGAAACTTTATCTGGTGCTCTAGGGCTTCCTACTTCAGTTACCAGTAGCATGATCGAAGGCCACATGGTGAATCTTCATGCAGTTGTTTCAAGACTGATTAACAAACGTACTCATGGAGTGACTAACAACATGCATAAGAATTTTGGCTTAGCTCTTTGCTTCATGGGATAATTTTTGCTTTGCTTCAGAAGGCCACTACAACAAAATGTATTTTTAGTGACGAATTTTAGTGAGGAAATATTTTTCGTCACTGAAAACTTACATTTAGCGACGACATTTATAATTCGTCACTAAAAATGAAAAAAAAAAAAAAAAAAACTTTAGCGACGAAATTTGAATTTCGTCGCTAAAAATGAAAAAACAATAACATTTAGTGACGAAATTGAAATTTCGTCGCTATTGTTGATCAGAAACAAGGGCGCCAAAATGGAAAATTGGGGCGCGAATTTAATAAGTCTACAGTGACGAAATTTTTCGTCGCTGAAACTTTAAGTTTTTAGCGACGAAATAATTTCGTCGTTGTAGGTTTTGTTGGGAGATTATCAGCGACGAAACAAATTTCGTCGCTAAAAGACCCCAACAGCGACGAAATAAAGTCGTCGCTAAAAAATCATTCCATTTATCATTAAGGCATTTTAGCGACGACACTATAATTCGTCGCTGAAAGTGATCTATAGCGACGAAACTCTAATTCGTCACTGAAAGTGGTCTATAGAGACGAAAATAATTTCGTCACTAAAAGTTTTAATATAAAAACCAAAAACTTAACCCAATCCGTCATTTTTCAGAAACCCAATTCGTCTATCAAGCTTTAGCCTCCCTCTGCCCAATCCGTCGCCGATGAGAACCCAATCCGTCGCCGATGAGAACCCAAACCGTCGCCGATGAGAACCCAAACCTTCACCGATGAGAACCCAAATCGTCGCCGATGAGAACCCAAACCATCGCCGATGAGAACCCAAACCGTCGCCGATGAGAACCCAAACCATCGCTGATGAGAACCCAAACCGTCGCCGATGAGAACCCAAACCATCGCCGATAACCATTTGCAACGGTCCGAACCCAAACCCAAACCCAATCGTTACGAACCATTCGCGACGGCTCCAGCAACCGATGCCGATAACCGTTCGCGACGGTTCCAAACCCAAACCAAAACAAAAAAATACTTGACATTGATGAACCGTTGTCGATAAGCCGATCTTCGTCGCCGATAAGCCCATAATCGTCGCCGATATCCAAACCGTCGCCAATAAGCCTACCGTCGCAGATATCCGACCCTTCACATTCCGGCGTCGCTTCACCTTCCGACCCTTCAGATTCCGACCCTTCGCATTCGCCGATCCAGCTTCCGAGGTTTGTTTCTGATTTCTTCTTTCTGGCTAACAAATAATTTTATTTTATTTATTATTTTTTTTATTTTATCTGGGTAAATATATGGCTTATGTTATTTAGGTGCTTTTTTGGTTGTTCAGTAGCTTTGTTGGTTTGCTGTGTATTTCCCTACAAGTCCAGGTGGGTACTCCATTATATTATTGGATTGTTTGTTTTGTGAGAATTATATTGCTTCTTTCTCTATAGTTATTGATTTTTGGATAGATATGAATTTGCAATTGTATATCTAATTGAATGCAAGTAAGTTTTATGTTTGATATATTTCTCTGGGAAATAACCATTTTGTCTCTGGCTCTTTGAATTGATTTGAAAATTGGTGCATGGTTGAATGATGAGGTAATTATTGGTGTTGCATTTATACATTTGTATCAATAGTATGTCTGGAAGTGTAGTTTCTTGATACATAGGCGCCTTCTCTTGAAGGTCATAAATGTCTACCTTGAGTTGCTGAAAGAGTTGCTGAAATATTAGTAAGCTGTGAGTTTGTGTAGTAATTTATGAGATGATTATTTTCAAGACTGAAGTACTTATAAATTTAACTTTTCTTTTACAGGCTAAATACACATTGTTTGCAATAACTTTGGATTTTCTTTGAAAGTTGTAAGCTTAACTTGAGCAAAGTAAGTAAATTTTAGTTAAAAACTTATAAAACTCTATACTTGTGATGTTTGTGATTGGATTTGTGGTGGGTTGTGTTGGAGCAAGCGGGTGGCTTGCATGGTGTTATAAGGTGGTTTAAATATATATTAGGAGTGTTTTTCAATTCTTGCAAATGTGAATGATGTATGAGAAAACCATTTGAGATGTGTTAATGACTGTAATATTAGAAAATTGAGGAAGGGGTGTGGAACACAAATTGGAACTTTTTGAAATGTTTGATATATTAGCCTTGTGGTAATTTCTTGAAACAGTATTATTGACCTTCTCCTTTGCGTTACTGCTGATTCGATTATTTCAGGTTTCATTAAGTTTTCCACTTTTTGGTTTTTGATGAATAGTATTTCATTCAATTTCAATACTCTTAAGCATTATAGTTGTGATGTTTGTAATTGGTTTTGTTGTGGGTTGTTGTGTTGGAACAAGCGGGTGGCTTGCATGGTGTTATAAGGTGATTTAAATATATATTGGGAGTGTTTTTCTAAGTAGCTTATAGACTTAGATGTTAAAATACATTATGCATGAGTTGTCCTTATTTTACTAAAGTAAGATTCATCTTATAATTGTAGTTAAACATGGATAAAAGTTGGATGACAATGGGTAAGACACCCGATGGCAGATTAAGTCATCTATATATTGAAGGGGTCAGTGCATTTATTAATTCCGCAAGAGCGGTTGTGGATTTGAGTGGTAATATTCCGTGCCCGTGTATTCACTGTGTAAATTGTTATCGACAATCTCCTCAAACTGTGCGTATCCATTTGCTTCATCGTGGAATTATGCAATCTTACATTAATTGGTATAATCATGAAGAACCTCGTGTATTGAACAAGAACATTCATGATAATGAAATGTCGGATGGTGATCCTATGGATGGTATCGATGCCATAGTAGGTGACCGAATTAGAGGGGAACCAAGAAATGCAACCGAAGATGAGGAGTTGCGTCATTTTGACAAACTTGAGGAAGATGCAAAGCGTGAGTTGTATCCGGGTTGCACTGATTATAGTATCTTAAAGTTTGTTATTGAGATGTTGAATGTAAAGGTAATGACCAACTTGAGTAATAAGGGACTTGATATGATGCTAGAATTGCTGACAAAGGTTTTACCGAAAGGTAATTTGGTTCCAAGGTCAACTTATGAAGCAAAGAAGATATTACGTGACTTGGGCATGTCATACGAGCATATAGATGCATGCAAAAATGATTGTGCACTATTTTGGAAGGAAAATGAAAACCTTGATAAATGTCCGGTGTGTGAGGTGCCTAGATACAAAGATACACGTACCCAAGGTAAGAAGATTCCTCATAAGGTATTGCGTTACTTCCCGTTGACACCGAGACTAAGGAGATTGTACATGTCAGGCCAAAGAGCTAAGGACATGAGATGGTATATAGACAAACGTGTGGACGATGGGATAATGAGGCATTCGGCTGATAGTGAGGAGTGGAAGGAGTTTGATTTGCAACATCCTGATTTTGCCCTCGAACCTCGCAATGTAAGGTTGGGGTTGGCTACAGATGGATTTAATCCTTTTAGGAATATGAACAACAACTATAGTATGTGGCCTGTCATACTTATTCCCTATAATCTACCGCCTTGGTTGGTTATGAAAGAGCCATATTTTATATTGTCTTTGCTTATTCTTGGTCCCCATCAACTGGGAAATGAGATTGATATTTTTTTGAAACCATTGGTTGATGAGTTGAAGGAGTTGTGGGAAGAAGGTGTAGAAACTTATGATGCTTATAGTAAAGAGCATTTTCAGATGCATGCAACTTTATTGTGGACAATACATGACTATCCTGGATTTGGTAACGTGTCCGGGTGGAGGACAAAGGGTTATCATTCTTGTTACACTTGCAACAATCAACCATATTCAGAAGCTTTGGAAAGTAAAATTGGATTCATTAACCATCGAGCTTATTTACCTATGGAACATCGTTGGAGACATAGTCGATTGCATAATGGTTTACCGAAGAAACGGAAGAGATCTTTAGAGTTACAAGTGGGAAAGATACAAGAGCAGTTAGATAGAATGCCAAATATAAATTTAGGAAAGCATCCAAGTAACAAGAAGAGACAACTCATTGGAAAGCCAAATTGGTCAAAGGTAAGTATTTTGTACAAACTTCCATACTGGAAAAATAAGAAGCTTAAGCACAACATTGATGTCATGCATGTGGAGAAGAACATTAGTGAAAGTACTTATGGTACTTTGTTAGGCATTGAGGGGAAAAACAAGGACACTGACAAGGCACGGATAGACTTGCAAAATATGAACTTTAGACACACATTGCATTTGAAACAACGTCCTGATGGATCATATGACAAGCCTCGGGCTTTCTTTTCATTAAGCCCCAATGAAAGGGATGGTTTTTATGACTTTTTAAAGTCAGTCAAGTATCCGGATGGCTATGCAGCCAATATATCAAGGTCAGTGAACACAAAAAATGGTAGATTATCTGGTTTGAAAAGCCATGACTGTCATGTGCTACTACAACGAATTCTTCCAATTGGGTTGCGAGGGTTTGCAAATAAGGACATTAGTATTGTGTTGTTTGAGTTGGGCAACTTCTTCCAAGACTTATGCTCAAGGACCCTAAAGCGGAGTGAATTGGAGAAACTAGAAGAACGTATAGTTCTTATACTATGCAAGCTTGAGAGGTTCTTTCCTCCGGCATTCTTTGATGTTATGGTCCACCTTGCTGTTCACTTGCCTCAAGAAGCAATTCTAGGAGGCCCGTTACAATATCGTTGGATGTATCCAATTGAAAGGTAATTAGATCTTTTGATGCATTCATCAATTGCATCTTTCCTATGTGGTATAAAATCACATTCTATGCGTATTTTTTCCTCATAGGTACCTTGGAAAATTGAAAAGATACGTTTCCAACCGAGCTCGACCAGAAGGTTCGATTGCAGAGGCTTACATTCTTAAAGAATGTATTAACAATTGGTCTTTGTATATTGATGGGATCGAAACTGTGCATAACCGAAGAGAAAGAAATGAAGATTTTGGTGAATCTAGCGAAGGATTGATAGTTTTTTCACAGACTTCCCGACCTACAGGTGGTAGGCGGAATGATGGCGACTTGTCTCGTGCATTGCTCGATACTGCTCATTGGTACTTGTTGTACAATAGTCCTGAGCTAGAGCCTTATTTAAAGTATGTGATTTCATATGCATATATTGTTTAATCAAGTTTTGAATATTATCTACAATGCTTAGCTGAAAATAAATCACCTTATTTTTAACAGCGAACACAAAAGCACATTGCATAATCCTACTAGAGAAGCCATAACTCAAATCCAACGACAAGAGTTTCCCAAATGGTTCAGAGAACGTGTAAGACATTTGAAATTTAATCACACTAATAAATTTAAACGTTTAAATTTATTCGTCATTGCTTATTACTAATTAATATCACTTGTTGTATGTCATTATAGATGAATAGATTGAAAGTTAACGAGTCATCAGAAGCTACTAAACAGTTATGGTCATTAGCAAATAGTCCTAAGCCGCATGTGAAGGAGTACACAGTTTGTATGGTCAATGGTGTAAAGTTTCATACAAAGGACCTAGACAATCGTCGTGTAACTCAAAACAGTGGTGTATGTACTGAAGGGGACCATGAGGGAGAAATGCACGACTTTTATGGTCATGTGTGCAAAATTTGGGAATTAGAGTATATGTTTCGCCATAAAGTTGTTTTGTTCCAGTGTGAATGGTACAATACTGGTACCAATGGTCGAAGGAGAACGATAAGAACCGATGCACACTGCACGAGCATTGATGTTACAAGTCGATGGTATCAAAATGACCCTTTTATACTTCCTAGTCAAGCAAAACAAGTTTTCTACCTTGAAGATACCAAATTGCATGACCCTTGGAAAATTGTGCAATGCATCCAATATAGGGGAGTGTTTGATGTCCCAGAAGTTGGGGGTGGAGAATCCAATGATAATACAGAAGATAGTGATGCATTCCAACAAGAAGCAATTGTTGATGTTATCCCTATTAATGTTGAAGACAATATTATTGAATATTGTATGGGTGATGTTGAAACTGAGGTTGTTCCTGAAGGTGGAACTTCAAGAGACGCTAATCAAAATGAAGAGCATGACATACCTGATGTTGATCTTGATATGGATTATGATATGTAGAGATCATAATAATTGTCTTAAATGTTATGTGCTTGTCTTAAAGTTTTATGCTTGTTTACGTAGCAATTGTTATTGAGATGTTTTGTGTTTATCTTGAACTTGATATGGATATTGATGTGGTCATTTATTGTGTTGAGTTAGTAGCAATTGTGTTCAAATTTTACACTTGTGAATTGCTTGATATGGATAATGGTGTGGATTATGATATGTAAAGTTAGTAGTAATTGTTATTGAGATGTTTTGTGCTTATCTTGAACTTGATATGGTGTGGACTATAATGTTAAGTTAGTAGCAATTGTACTTATCTTTCATGTCAATACATAGTTTCAAAAAATGCCCAAAAAGGCCAAATACACTCATAATATACCGAGGTATGAGATGGCAAGATTGGATAGAATGAGGCAAAACCAAGAGATAATTGATGCTTTGGGATTGAAGCACATCTCAACTTCTCTAAAGGATTCTGCTCAGTCCAATTGTGCAAAAGGGAAAAGAAGTAGAGCTAGTGTTGTGGTAGATGATGATTATGTACCACCTATTGGTGACGATGAGAATGATGTTGAGTCATCTAATTCTTTAATCAATAGATAATAACTTTGTTGTTCTATTATTTGTAATGACTTTGTTATTCTATTATATGCTTGTTTGTTAGTTACAGATGGCACCAGGACGACTTACACGCTCGCGAGGTGAGGCATCTATCCCGGTGGTCCAATCTACGGTTCAATCTACGGAAACACCTCCTGAAGCAAATCCTCCCGCCCAAAGTTCTTCTAGTGCGGAGGCTACTGACGCATTAACTAGCATGACTGGTAATTACATAGAACATACTTAATTCCAATTGCACCTTGTCTTTACTATTGAGATTATACTTAATGTACATGAAATGTATAATTTTTTAACATTGATAATGTTTAAATAGGATCTACTAGCAAAAATACCCGTGGAACAACACGTGGTATAGCAGTACGGGCACTTGTTGAAAAGAGTGGTAAACTGCCAGTACGTATTGCTGCAGAGTATGATGCTCCTGTTGGGAAGAATGCGTGTAAACTTGTCAATCAAATTGGCGTACAAGTGCGAAATAATTTGTCCAGTTACAACGTAAAAAATTGGAAAAGTGTTGATGCTGCTACTAGAGATGTGGTGCTTCAACATATCGCGGTAAATTTACATTGTTGTCACTAAGCATATTAAATTCATATAATAATATTTTTATAATACATATACACTTCATTTTACAGGATCAATTTGAGCTAGAAGGAGATTCCAACTTGGTAACGAAAACAATAAATACAAAATGTGGAAGATTATTGAGTAGCGGCTCTAACAAGTTGTATCAGACTTATAAAAAGCTCATAGAATCTCATGGTGCTGACTATGCAAAAAGCCACCCGCCAAAGAATGCTACACTTGAGTAGTGGACTGGACTCATTGAAGGGAGATGGACCAATAAGGATTAGCTGGTAAATTATTTATGCGTATATTATTATTATCTAATATTTATTATATTATGTTGTCAAATGATTAGATTAATACTTAGATGAAGTAAATGTATACTGTTTTATTCATGATCTAATAAATATCTTGAATGTTCTTTATTAGGAAAAATCAAGAAAGAACTCTGAAAATAGGAGCAAAACTTCAGGCAAACATAGATGCGGGACAAAAGCACTTGCTGTTAGGGTTGATGAGGAGGTGCTTGTTTTTTCATTTTCTTAAACCTTAGTATATTACATGTTGTGATTAATTAACTATAACTATCTAACACTCGAATGTTAATTAATCAGACAAATAATAATGACGGTCAAGTTCCTGAATTGGCAAAAATCTACAAAGATGTTCATTTCAATCCAAATACAAATAGGTGGATACATCATGAGAATGAAACGACATATGTATGTGTATCATTTCATCCCTATAATGTTTGTAAAGCTATAACATATGTAGTATTAATGTTGTGATTGCTTTTTTTTTTCTCTTTCAAATGGTAGGAAACTATTCTCAAAGTGCAAGAGGATCATTGTCAAGATCCTAATGCAATTCCCCTTACACAAGAGGAGATCTCAAACTTAGTTTTTAAGAAGAAATCTGGTATTGTAAAAGGACTTGGCATGAGACCTTCCTCTTCTCTAGTAACCACTGCCTCATCTAGTTCCTCAGTAGAGTATATCCATCGGTTAGAAAATGAGATAATTGAGCTCAAAGAGGCAAGAGCTAGGGACGAAGAGGAGCGAGCTAGGGAGCAAGAGGCGCGAGCTAAGCAAGATGAGGTTCAAAAGAATATTCTTAATTTTTTGAGGAGCAAGGGTTATGATGACGGTTTTACCTATGGGGGTGGTTCATCTTCAAGTTAAATTACTTATTGGTTAGTACTTTATCTTCAAGTTAAAACACTTCATTTTTTATGTATCATTTGAAACTAATTCTATTATATTACACTTGAAAATTTATATTTGCTTTCTACAACTTATACATTAGGAGTTGTGATTTTAATTTATTGGTATGGCTATTCTTAATGCATTGTTAGAAATGTTTTCTTATAACATAGGTAATGTTTTTACTTTATGATTTTAATGTAGTAGTGTTTTTATATTTGTGCAGATTTCTTATTGGTGGCTTTAGGAGATTTACTTTTGGCATTATTTGAAGACATATGGAGACATCTTCCATTGGTTCTAATTATATTATGCTACATTTTTTGTATTGTTATAAAAAATCTTACGTTATTGTATGTGTTGCAAACAATTATTGTATGGAAGGAGTTTGAATTGGATATTTGTTTTAATTTTAACTTGTGGAATGTATGGATCGATTTTTTATAAATGTGTTGTTGAAATAAATGTGTTAATCAAATGTAAGGTTTTAATAATGTAATGACAGGTTATAGGTTAATATTAAAGCCATGAAAATAATAAAAACAGAAAATAAGTTTTAGCGATGAATTTTTTCGTCACAAATATAGCAACAAAAAATTGTTTTAGTGACGAAATATTTCGTCACTAAATGTAGCAGAATTTTGTAAGAAATGGTTTTAGTGACGAAACTTTTCGTCGCTATATGTGCTTGGATTTTCTTAAAAATAGTTTTAGTGACGAATTTTTTCGTCACTATATGTACCCGAAAGTAGTTTTAGCGACGAAATTATTCGTCACTAAATATGATTTAATAAACTGAAATGGTTTTAGTGACGAATAATTTTCGTCACTAAATACTGTTTTTAGCGAGGAAAACATTTAGCGATGAAACGATTTCGTCGCTAAAAGTTTTTTCTTTTTTAAACAAATCGGACTTTTAGTGACGAAATTTTTCGTCGCCAGGACTTTTAGCGACGGGGCTATAGCGACGAAACGAATTTCGTCGCTAAAAGTCCGATTTCGTCACTAAAGGTTCTTAGTGAAGAAAAACTGGACTTTTAGTGACAAATTTTTTCGTCACTAAAAGTACATTTTGTTGTAGTGGGCCTAGTTTTGTGGATGCTCGAGCCATAGGCATTGTAAGTCAAGTTAAGGATGGTGATAATCCCGCTTCTCTGATCTTGGCAGAAACTCTTTTAGGATTGGATTCTATATTTCTTGGTGGAGAGTCACAAAACTTTCTTGGGAGTCCCTTGACTTTGCAGATATGGTTAATGGAAAGACTGGACATGATTGCAACGCCTACTGTTGCTGATTATGGTCCTAGCAATTTCCTCAGTAGGACTGTCCTCAAAATCGAGTGTCTAACTGAAAGTGACTGGGTAAAATTTCTGAACAAGAAGTCCAGTGTCTCAATTCGATAGAATTGTTATTGGTGGAAGTGCCCACCTCCTTTGTTGCGGTCTTCAGGATCAGATCACATCTTCATAGTTGGATTAAGGAGGGCAACTTTCTATAAGGTGGATAGACTCTTGAGGCAGTTCCAATATGGGTAAGGAATGCCTGATGGAAAAGGAAGAAAACCTTTCCCTCTTGTAGACACAAATCCTACTTCTATAAGGAACGTGTTGTTAGGCTTGGAGATGGCTAACCAAGTGGATCAATCTTTTGTCAAAGTTCACTTTCACAAGATGACCACAGAATTAACTGGTTGGTGAACAAGATTGCGGACAAGGAGGCTGACATGGTTGCTATGAGAAAACAATTTCTTAGAGACACCCAAGAAAGACATGAGGCTGACAACTATGAGTTTAAAAGGAGGGACAACGATGACAAAGTACCTAGCACAGATGGAACCGTCGAACAACCAAAGGAGAAAAGACTAAAGAAAAATGATCTTATTTTTGGCTTTGAACATGTTTATTTTAAAAATTGATGTGAAACTCTTAGGTTTAGGAATTATTTAGGACCTCCAAGTGTAGGGTTCTGTTTAGGGTTTAGGTTTTTAAGGTTTGGTTTTTTTTATGGTTTGGTTTAGGGTTTAGGTTTTGAATTCTGTGTAATGGCATGGTTTAATGGAATGGTTAGATTTTGAAAACATTTTTCCTTTTCCTAATGGGTAAATGGTGGGTTTGGGGAAGTTGTGACCGGACCAATATATGGTTGCCTACGTACCTCCTTGGCAGAAGGATCAGGTCATCACGTAGTTCATTTTTTTATTTGCCTTAACTTTTGCCTCGGTCGCCCTTTCGGGTTTTCAACCTAGTAGGCTCTCTCACACTCTTTTTTTTTTTTTTTACTCTCCTTTTGCGTAGATCGCCCTTTCGAGTTTTCAACCTACCCTTTTTTCTTTTTCTTTTTTTTTCTTTTTTGACGAATCTAAGAAGGGAAACAACATAATTTACAACCACTTCAGACGTGGTGTTTTCAGACTACCACCTCAAACGTGGTGGTAAACGCTTTCAGGAAATCATTTTCCACCTGACCCACATGTTTGGCAGCTACGGAAAATAGAATTTTCCAGAAAATCATTTCGTTTGACCTGTAATTTACTCCTTTGACCTGGAAATGGTTTTACACTTTCATTTTCACTTCAAACCATTTTTGGGTCACGCGCGAAAGAAAGAGAGAGAGAGAGCGAGAGGAAGAAGAGGGAGCCCAGATCACGCCTTCGACGTCGCCGGCGAACCCCGAGTTCCAGTCCGACGATCGCACGCACCAGATCACACCGGTCTCATCAATCGCAGCACCGCGCTGATCGCACCTCACCGCTCGATCTCGTCTCCGACCCAGAGCCTTCGACCCACCGATCTTCGACCCACCAATCTCTCTCTCTCTGTGATTTTGATTTCTTTGTGATTTGTTCTTTGTGATTTTGATCTTCGACCCACCGATTTTGATTTCTTTGGCTGTGATTTGTTCTATGGATTGGGATTTGTCTGTGATTTTGAAATTTTATGTAATAAAATTTGTTTGGATGTTGAGAAAATAGCTGAGAAAATGTGAAAAATTTGTAGGAAAATAGCATTTTCAGAATAGAACCAAACACATGAAAATATTTTCTACAACAATTTTCATAATGCAACCAAACACTTGAAAATATTTTCCTTTCCCGAAAATAGCATTTCTGGAAAATATTTATTTTCCGAAAAATATTTTATGGGAACCAAACACAGCCTAAGTCCATCAACCTTACTGCTCCCCTAGAGTATATATGCTTGATAATATATGGATCTGCCCAATTTTGCTTGAACTTCCCGTTTGTATCTTAAACCGAGGCTCGGATCTCTTTCAGCACTAAATCCCCCAACTTCAAATCTCTAGCTCTTACTTTCTTGTCAAAAGCTTTCATAAGCCTCATTTGATAACCTTGAATGTGATACAAGGCCTTGAGTCTCTTCTCATCCATCAAGCATAATTGGTCATATCTACTTTGCAACTAATCTACTTCAGGGATTTCACTCTCCATTATTGTTCCTAATGAACGAACACCCATTTCAATGGGAAGGACTGCTTCCATCCCAAACACCAATGAATAAGGAGTGGCTCTTGTGGAAATTTGAATCGATGTCCTATACCCCCAAAGTGCATAAGGTAATTGTAGGTGCCAGTCCTTGTAGTTTTTCGTTCTCTTCTTCAGGATTCGCCCTATATTCTTGTTGGCAGCCTCAACTGCTCCATTAGTCTGAGGACGGTAGGGTGAGGATTTATGGTGCTGAATATTGAACTGTCGAAGTAGCTTCTTTGTTTCTCCCTTGAAATGTAGCCTATTGTCTGAGATAATTTCATGCGGTACCCCATATCTACAAATGATATTAGTCTTAATAAACTGAGCAACTTTCTTCGAGTTCAAAACCTTGTATGAGGCAGCTTCCACCCATTTAGTGAAATAATCAATAGCAACAAGTATAAATTCATGGCCATTAGATGCTACTGGGTGAATCTTCCCAATAATATCTATTCCCTATGTTGAGAATGGCCAAGGTGAAATCATGGTATGTAATGGCATAGGTGGCATGTGCTTCAGATCTCTGTGGACTTGGCATTGATGGCACTTCCGAACATGAACGGTGCAGTCTGCTTCCATAGTAGTCTAGTAATAACCTTGTCTCATTATTTTTCGTGACAGCATGTGTGCATTCATATGTGGCCCATAACTTAACTCGTGAACCTTTTCAATTATTTGCTGTGCTTCCTTGGTGGTCACACAAAGGAGATGAATTCCATCATATGATCTTTTGTAAAGCCTTCCCCCACAAATAATATAATTAGTGAACAACCTTCTGATGGTCAATTGGTCATTCTTGTTTGCAAACTTTGGGTATGTCCCATCCTTGAGGTATTGTAGGATGTCTGAATACCATTCACCTTCTCCATTCTTTTCCTCGTCTTCTTCTATTGACAAACAATAAGCTGGCTCTTCTCTTTTGTTAGGACATATATGAATCATGTTAGGAACATATGTCAATATAGAATTGGCTAATCCTTTGAAATAACACATTTTACTTGTAATTGAGTAGATCTAGGATGTGTTTAATGCTTCAAGGAACAAGGTTTCAAGTCCAAGTGTTAAAGTCATGCAAGTCTGTCCAAGAATCAAGTGAAGAAGTGTTGGATTTTAAAGCTCGACAGCTAGTATCTATCGAGGTTTAAAAGGCTATTTAAGCCCGATGCTCGACAGCTGCTCGATAGATAAGGTATCTATCGAGATTTAAGAAAATCTATTTTTCAGTTCTGATTTTCATCCAATCCGGGTATAGATGTTTGGGCTTTCTTTTCTCACAACCCTAAACATATATAAGGATTGTTTTAAGGGCCATCACAACTGATGCACATTAATGCAAAAGTTTTTCACAAGCATATTGTGAACTGGAGACATATGCCCTAGTTCATCTTTCTCTTCAAGAAGCTGATGCGTTTATACGCCATAGGGTTTTGTAACCAATGAGCTTCGTGATCTTCATCGTGTTGATGAATTGAAGAACTTTGCAGCCAACATCCTTCTCAAGTTAGTGTGTAAGCTGCGTACTGGGATCCACGCATCGAATTGGTTAGTCACGTACTAGGAGCCGTGCATTGAAAGGAGAGATTGTCACCTCAGAACAAGTCCAATGGGTATTGGGGTAGGGTTCAACTGTAGGTTGGTATAAGGTACTGGGATTCCTTTACTTGTAACCACTTGTTGTGATAATAGTGAATTCTCGGGAGTGGTGACCTTAAAATCACCCGGTGGGGTTTTTTCCATGTAGGTTTTCCCCATTCGTAAACAAATCACTGTGTCAATTTATTTTCCGCTGCATATTAACTTAGTTAGTGATTTGTTTGTGCTACCACGCTTATTGCATACTAATTGAATTAATTAATTAACTTGGCTAATTAATTAGTTAATTCATCACAAGGGGTCAATACATTCTTGGCCTATCATTTTTGTTCCACCACTATTGGTCTGGCTTCATCTTCCTTAAGTCCATCCATCATGGATGCCATTGTTGCTACAGCATCTGCAATCTGATTCTACATTCTTGGCACATATTGGTACTGGATCTTATTGAATTTCGAGGTCCACTTCTAAAGACATTCATGATAAGGCATTAGATTTTCTTCCTTGATCTTCCATTTATTCTGAATCTGAGAAATTATTAAGGCTGAATCACCATATACTTCCAATTCTTTCACTCCAAGATCTAAGGCCACTTGTAACCCCATAATACAAGCTTCATATTCAATGGCATTATTGGTGGCAGGAAAGTTGAGCCTACTAGAGAACGGGATGTGTGTCCCTTTTGGAGAAATTAAGAGAACTCCAATGCCACTCCCACTTTGATTAGTTGCTCTATAAAAATACATCTTTCATGATTTTACCTCGATCCCCATAATATCCTCATCTGGAAGGTCTCCTTGGATCTCTTCAGCTTCTTCAGGTGAACAGTGGGTTAAGTGATTAGCAATTGCTCTCCCCTTCATAGATTTCTGAGTTACATATTTAATATCGAATTCTGACAGAAGCAAAACCCATTTAGCCGTCATCCTATCTTGCATAGGCTTTTCCATTAGATATTTTAAAGGATCCATTCTTGCAATCAACAAGAATTTAAAAGCAAGCATATAATGTCTGAGTTTGCGGGTTACCCATAGAAGTGCTACACATGTCTTCTCAGGTGGTGAATACTTCTCCTCATAAGCCAGCATCTTCTTACTAATGTAGTAGATTGCATTCTCCTTCCTAGACTACTCTAGGTACTGAGCAAGCAAAGCACCCATTGATGTATCTGTAGTTGTGAGATACAACAATAATGGCTTTTCAGGTACTGGTGGGACCAGTATTGGTAGCTTCATCAGATAATTCTTAATCTTTTCAAAAGCTTCTTGACATTATTCGTTCCATACTGTGGGAACTTCCTTCTTGAGCAGTTGGAAAAGTGGCTCACATGTCATGGTGAGTTAGGCTATGAATCTGCTAATGTATTGTATCCTCCCTAGAAACTCTCGGATCTCCTTCTCAGTCCTGGGAGGCTTCATCTCTACAATTGCCTTGATTTTGTCAGGATCGACTTCAATTCCCCTCTGACTTACCATAAACCTTAACAGCTTTTCGGATGTTACACCAAAAGTGCACTTCTTTGGATTCAACCGCAACTTATAGAATTGGATTCTTTCAAAGAACTTCTGTAAAGCTGGTATATGCCCTTCACGGTCTTTGGACTTCACTATCATGTCATCAACATAAACTTCTACTTCTTTGTGGATCAAATCATGTAACAAAGTACTGGCTACACGTTGGTAAGTAGCACCAGCATTCTTAAGGCCAAATGGCATGACCTTGTAGCAATACGTCCCCCATGGAGTAATGAAGGAGGTTTTCTCCATATCTTCCGAAGCCATCTTTATCTGATTGTATCCCGAAAAACCATCCATAAATGACAGCAAGGCATGTCCTGCTATGTTATCAACCAAAATGTCAATGTGACGCAAGGGAAAATCATCTTTCGGGCTAGCCTTATTCAGATCTCAGAAGTCTACACACATTCTCACTTTCCCATCCTTCTTCGGCACCGGAACCACATTAGCTAACCATTCTGGATAATTGACCACCCTTAGGGATCCTGCATTGTACTGTTTCTCGACTTCTTCTTTGATCTTGAGTGTTCATTCAGGCTTCATTCTTCTCAACTTCTACTTGACCAACTTCATGGTTGGATCTGTTGGAATGTAGTGTTACACTATGTCTGTATCAATCTCAGGCATGTCTTTGTATGACCATGCAAATACCTCTTTGAATTCTGTTAGTAGGGCAACTAATGCATCTTTTTCTAAGCAGGTTAGGTTATTGCCTACTTGTATCATCTTAGGTTCATCATCGGTTCCCAAGTTAACAGGTTGGGTTTCTTCTTTTATAAGTTTTACATGCCCTTATTTTAATTCCTTATTATTAAAAGTTTCTTTACCAATTTCTGAAATAAAAACATTCAAAGCCAACAAATAAGCAGAATCAGAAATCATATTATAAAGAAAAGAGTTCTCAACAGACTCAACAGAAACAAACTTTATAGGAATACGATTACAAACAGACTTAACAGGAACAATAATACTAGCAGAAATAGACTCAATAGGGATAGAAACAATGTTTTTGGCAGGAGTGATTGGCTCAACGTTCTTAATCTTCTCCACAAAGTCTTCCATGGGGTGGGCGGCTCCCTCCCATGCCCAATTCTTCAACTCGGTTGTGGCTTCAATGATGGCAGGTGGCTTCCAGTGAGTTTTTTCTTCCCTCAGCATCAGTACCATGGGGTCTTCATCCATATAATCTGTGCCTTCACCACCAATCCCCATATCTGTGGCCTTGTTAGTCACATAAGCAGCCAGACACTCTATACTGTCCATCCACTCATCGAATAGATCTTACTTTCCTTTGTTGCTTGAGTGGATGTATTGAGGGAGGTATTCTGACTTATTCCCTTCTATCCTCCCATCTTCATCTTCAAGACTCTCTAGTGTTAAGTTTCTTAAGCTGTGGATCATCAGCTTTCTGTCTAGGGTGGCCAATCTAGCATCTATGTCATCTTCTTCCTCAGTGTATGGGGTTAGTGAGCCAAGTTTTGAATTGTGGAATGACCCTAACTCGGGAATTTCTCTACCATGCTTGTCATATCGAGGGCCCGACCTTGAGCTACCATCAGTAATGCAGCTCCAATCTAAGGGCTGCCCGTAGGGGTAATCATTATAATTTATATCATCAAATTCTTCATTTTCAACTTCCGCCTCATCTCCTACAGCTTCTAGCACATTTTCTAGCTCACATTCTTCACTTTCAGCGCCACTCTCCATATCTATAGGTTCAGCTTCAGCATCATCCTCTACATCTCCATCATAGTAATCCACGTCGTCATCAAAGCGGTTTTTAGAGAAAAGTCCTACATTTTCATCTTCTCTATCACTAAGGGGTTCTCCCCAATCATTGCCACTATATTAGCTGTCATAGTCTTCGCTATTATTGCTTTCACTATCACTGTTGCTATCATCCTCACTATTTCCATTGTCACTGCTACTGCTATCACTACTACTATCACTCTTGCTATTACCACCTTCATCACTATCACTAGGGGCTTCTCCCCCTTCCTCATCTTCATCACTTGTTCTTACTTCATATAGGCTCTTCAATGCATGTAGGCAAGCCTCCAAGTACTCTTCTTCTTCTATATTGCAAATGGCATCTCCTAGAAGCATAGTCATTGCATCAAGGTCCATGTAATCAGCCCAACCAGTAGGAACCCAATTGGTGTCTTCCGTCTTTGGTTCTGGAAGCCTGTTGTTGCAATCAAATAATAGCTCAAATCCGCACACCATTGTTCTTGACTCAAGATCGAATCTTGGTTCAGGGAATCCCCAATAGCGTTAACTATCTCCAGCTTTGACAAAATTTCCGTTCAATGTGGGAGTATAAGGCTTTAGGGGTTTTAGGGGACAAGGAAGACCTGAAAGTTCAATTAGTGTGTAAAACACCAATGAACGTTTAGATCCCCAATATCAAAAATACCAACACAAGCTTATACACAAACAGTATATGTGTGGAATGATGAATATAAGCTAAACCCAAATTGGTAAAACAATCTAAACCAAAATTAATCACAATCACAGCAGTAATTAAAAGGTAAAGAGTAAGGGAAAAGAGATGCAAACACAAAGATAACACGACGATGTGTTATCGAAGAGGAAACCGAAGTACTCGGCGAAAAACCTCTCTGCCGCCCTCCAAGCGATTAATAATCCACTAGAGAATAAAGTTTGGATACATGAATAGCAGAAAACCCTCCAAGCCTAATCTACCCAGTGCACCTAAGCCCTCCAAGTTTCTTACTCCAACAGGGTTACACCGAACCTTGTCTTCTCTAGCTTACCGGATCCCGCAATAGCCCATTGCATCAACCAAATGAATTGGTCCCTTCTGAACTGCTTCCCAAGCACCAAAACAACTCCTCACTGATATGGGTATGGTGAGATAAGGATTTGGCAAAATGTACCTCTTAAGGATATGTCAATGGAGAGGGTGAGAGTAAAGGAATTTGGAGAATCAAATGATGAAGATTATGGATGAGTCAATCTTGTTTTTCTCTAGAGTTTCTCTCACAAAATTCTCTCTAGAAGCTCTCTACATTTCGTGGGTATAAGGGTATTTATAGTGGTGTGTATGAGGAATGCGAAAAGTCATGTTTCAACCAAACAGGGCATTCTGGCGACTCAACCTCGCGACTGGAACGAGTCGCGAGTTTGAGTCGCGAGCTAACTATCTGGCTAGATGGGAAGTTTTGTCCTGTAGTGCTCCAGCTGTCATGACCCTTCAGCTCCCCCTGCATGCTTCACACTTGTGCCATTATGGCGACTTGCCAGTCGCGAGATCCAATCGCGAGACTCCTTTGAATTGCACACATCTTGAGTTTTCTTCAACACTCTCTCACACACTACCCTTACATAATTCCCACCTAAATACAGGGTATCTAATTGCTAAATTACAAGCAAATTTGGCACGGAATAAAGCTAACATGAAAGCTCAAAAATGTGTTAAATAACACAAGAGCTGTTTAGACCCCCAATTCAAAGTTATGGCTCGGTTGATTTTACACTAACTTAATACTAAGTGCGGAATAGTGTAAACACAAGCATACAAGCGAGAGAGCTACTCTAATCCATATTTAAAGCAACACAGCAGTAAAATGAAATGAACAAGAGTAGGGAAGAGAGATGCAAACACAGATAACACGCTGATGTGTTATCGAAGAGGAAACCGAAGAACTCGGTGAAAAACCTCTCCGCCGCCCTCCAAGCGGTAATCGATCCACTAGACAATTAGTTGGGATACATGGGTTAGCAAGAGACCTTCCAAGCCTAATCTACCCGATGTACCTAAGCCCTCCAAACTCCTACTCCAACAAGGCTTCTCGGAACCGTGTCTTGTCTAGCTCTCCGAATCCCGCAACAAGCTCCATGTTGCATCTGCCATTCTTGGCTTCTTCCAATGCCTCCCAGCAGCACCAAATTATCACTTGACACTCTGAAAGGGTGTGGTAAGTGTTTGGGCTATCAACCTCTCAATGATATGGAAATGGAGAGGTAGGAGATGAGGAAATTCCACAAACAAATGTATAGAGAATTGTTGGTATAACAATTTCTAACTCTCAAGTGTTTTTGCTAGGGTTTTCTCTCAGAGGCTCTCACTATCATTTGTGGGTAATATGAGTATATATAGTGTGGATGCAGAAAGTGTGTATCAGATAGTACAATCTGGCAAAACAGAATGTCTCGCGGGTGTCTCGCGGGAAGCCATTACCCGTGAGATACTCGCGAGACACAATTTTTCCATCTGTATTGACTCTTCGCATTCCAGTCATGTGCAGGGCACATGCATCCTCTCGCGGGAAGCTTAGTCGCGAGATACCCGCGAAAACCTTCTTTGCTTCAATTGCTTGAATCTTCACACTCTCTCTCACTATCACACAACCCTTACAATAAATTCCCACAACAAATACAGGGTACATAAGATTGAATAAAATTACAATCAAATTTGGCACGGAATAAAAGCCAACAAAATACATATTTGAAAATCACAACTTTACAATCTCCCACTTTGGCTATTCCATGACAAAACCCCTAAAACAGACTCTAGACTTAAACGTGAGTTTAGGAACAATGGCAAAACTCACTCACACCTAATCTAGAAACTGTGAAACACTTGCACGTTTATACCTGTAACCTGAAACACTCGCACACAAACAAAACTTTCATTAAGCTTATGACAAGTTAAACACAAGGTATGTATAAGAGCAAGTATAGCGTGACCAAGTTTGTAAACATTTGATAACATGTATACACAAAGCTTGATCAAAAAGGGCAGTCATTAAAGAATGACTCCAATGAACATATAACATGTAAATGTTCATCCGGACATGTAAAAAGAAGCAATCACATATGATTACTTGCATGTCCAATCACACGACCAATGCAAAATACACGAAGTATATGCATCTAGGAACAATCCTACTCGGGCATAAGTATGAAGTACTCAAGACATATTAGCAATATCTAAAAGTACAAAGAAAATGCTACAAAAGTATTAAGATAGTCACAAACATACTGAATATAAACTGAAACATTTAAAAGCAAAGTGTACTGAAATTTTAAACAAAAAAAAAAAAGTAAAAGCATGGACATGAGCCAGCAATTATAAAAGCTAAAAATAAACAAAGATAAACCAAACAGTAGTTAGTGTCTTCTCCTCCCTCTTTCACTGCACTCCCCCTATCACTACACTCCCCCTAACAACAACACCATCCAATCTCCCCCTTTTTGTCATGGAATAGCTAGTCGTCATGTTCCTCTAGCTTCCTTTGAACTTGGTCCAGTTGAGTCTGAAGAGATGTGAACTTGGTGTCGAAACGAATGTGTTGGGAGTGCATGATGGTAGCTAGTCCGGATATCTTGGTAGTAATCTCTTGGAGAGTACCATGATGTTGTCTAGCTGTTCATCATAAACATGAGATGTAGAACTTGAACTACCCTGAGTAGTATGACTTTCGTGCTTGGGATTCTTCTTAGTGTGACTCATGCTTGCATGGAGAGTGCAGATATTAATTGGACTTGGCCTTGGATATGGACGCTCATCTTCCAAAGGATGCACACCTTTGAGCTTCAAAATCAGTGAGATAAGGCGACAAAAAGGAATACAATTCCTTGAAGCAGTCCAGTCAACTGTTTTTGCCAGAATGTGAAAAATGTGAAAACACACATCAATCTCCACGTCAGAGATTAGATCATGCAGGAATAATGCTCGACCGAGATTCATGTAACTGGTGCTAGACAGAGGGTAGAGGTTGCTACACATGATCATTGTGAGCAGCCTTAGTTCAGGAGAAAGTGATGCCACACTTATTGACTTCCTATTGGAGGAGAATTCCAAATTAGCTCCTAAAACTTCTCGTAGAATCTCCTCATCCGGAGTGAGTTCATCATAAACTTGAGGGATAGGCAATATTGGCCTGTTGATGTTCAGAATTTCGGCCAAGTAGGCGGGTGTAACTAAGAACCGCTTTCCTCTCACCCAGCACTTGATTTCCTCTCCTTTAACAATGGCATTGGCATAGAATTCTTTCACTAAGTTCTCATATGCATCCTCAAGAGTTGAGAGGAGAAAATTCCAATCTTTGGTGGCAAACCATATTGGGATATCCGTGTCTCGGAGAGAAGGTTGAGCAACATCCCTTTCAACCAGTAATGGAGCATCTCGAAACTGGCTCGAGTAGGTCTGGAATGCAGCATAGGATCTGAACAAGTCAAAGTCATACACTCCTGTTGAAAAACGAGTTCTCTTTGACTTCGGTGAAGGTTCATCAACATCAATCACGAGCTCTTTCCTTTTGTTGCAACCTCCTTTCACAGCTGAGCTTTTAAACGGAGACATCTGCAAACATATCCACAAAACACAAACAGCAAGTGCAAAAACACAAAGAACAGAACACAAAACTGAATTAGATTCAAGTTAGTCCAAAGCACAAGTAAAAAAACCTAAAACAGAGCATAAACAACTCAAACAACATGCTAAAGATATTAACCAATTAAGCATAAGCATAATGCATGAATAAGCAACTGTGCATGTATGTGTTTGTGCTGAGTATATGCTGATGAATGTGTGTGCAGCATGTGATGCATGGAGATGCATTAGGAGATGCATGAGGTGTGCCTAGAGGGCCCTTGTGTGTGCAACATGGGCAGAGTGTGTGAAACACAAACTTATATGTCAAAACAAGTGATAACAAGGTCAAACCAATGTAAACCCAGAAATTGGAATTCACTTGAATCCACTTTAGCACAAAAATGTCACTGGGACATTTTGGCAAACACCTGGTATGCAACAATGAACATCACAAATGAACAATGCATGAACATAAGGAAAAATGCCTCAATACAAGAATAGAATGCCACACGGGGCCAACACAGATTCACAAACACCAAATAGGACTCAGCCCAATCAAGTTTTAGGAGAAATTTTCACAAAAATTTAGAATCCCAACCCTTTTTCGAAAAATCCCCAATTTGGATAACCCTAACTAATTTTCTGCATAATCTATGACAAATAAAAGGAAAAATGTTTTAGAGAAACATACCTTGAAGTTAAAAACGCAGAAAACAAGCTTGGAATTGAAGGGGTTTGAGTGAAAAATGGTTTTGGGTTGAGAGAGGTTCGAGTGAGGCAATGCGAGGGAAGTTATGAATTTTGAAAAGATGTCACATCTGCTACATAAAAAACTGAAAACACGCATTTTTCGCGGGTTAGAGAGTAGCGATACAGCCGCGAAACAGTCGTGAAAAGGACCACTGAAGCTCAATAGCTTTCACGAGATGTTGTTGGTCGCGAAGAAGGCGCGGGACAGTCGCGAAACTCTCTGTGCGATTTTGTGAAAAATCCAGTTTTTGCCTAAAAATCATTTCGCGAGAAGATTTTAGTCGCGAAATACTCGCGAGGAAGTAGCGAGAGTTTCTGTATGAAAATGTGACTTTTTAATTTCCCTCAAGCAAATTTCGCGAGAAGCTCTAAGTAGCGAGATACTCGCGAAAATACCTCTGAACCAGTTTTTGAAGAAAAACACAAAATTGCATTTTGAACAAACATTAAAGACACAAAAGTATCAAAATCACTTTCAAAAACTTATAAAACACTCAAAAATCTTTTTGGGTTTGATCGACAAGAAATTGAGCATACACATCGCATTTGAACATGTACAATCACACAAATGAGATAAACATTATCTGAACAAAGTCTTGTGTGTTGTGTGTGAGTCTCAAATGTGGAATAGTCCATAGACAAAAGTGAAGCTTCAATGATCAATTCAATCAAGTCATACACAGCTGGTACGAAATCAAGTGGACAATCTCAATTATAGAGATGAACATATATGACCTCCCACAAGAGAATGATTACAAAATTTAGAAGCTTTTCATTTGGCTTCTATATAAGTCATACCAATTAATCCTTTTTGGATAAAACATCTCATTTTGAGAACGATGCTTGAAATTTTAAATATTCCAACATTGAGAGCTAGCCTTTGGCTTTTTGAACACCATACATTTCAATATACAAGTCGCTTTCCCTTTTTCCTAGTCAAATACTAGTATGTGCAACAGGCTTTTGCAGCTCATAATCCCTTTTTCATTTTGAGATTTACATTTGGTGAGGTCTAATGCAAAAACATAAAATAAAATGGGAAGAGATATAGGCACAAATCTATGCATGTGTCAAGACCATCAAGACTATTGACCAATCATTCATGACAAGCTTGAAGATCTATTTACAATAATCACACATAGTTTTCAAGATTTCTCCCACAAAGATATATGTGCATACAAAACAAGCTAAGCTCGTAAATGCACTACGCCATTAGTACGAAGGTACTAGGCCAAACTCCCATGTGATATACACAACACAAGCAATCAAACTTTTTGAAGATTTTTCAATTTTTATGGGTTTTTGAATTTTTGAACACACTAAAAAACAGAACAAATAAAGTAAGATCAACAAACACAAGTATAACACAAAAACTTGTAAAAGAAACACATGCTTTAAGCTAAAAGCAATGCATAATATGATGCATGAACCTATGATCCTAAACATTGGAAGTATTGATCCATGTACATAGGAGGTGATCATGCATGAGTACCCTTCTTCACCCACACGTCACGTGCGTTTGAGGTGATATCCTTATAAGATTGGGTACGAGTGTTAGAACTTTCAAACCTTCTAGTGAAGCTTTCCAAGCAGTTGGTAAATGCACCAATCATCTTCATCACGTCCATCATTCTGGGATCACCATTTCGACCTCTTGATGACTCAACAGCCCAAGTCCTCTTGTCATTTCTTGGTCCTCTTGACCTTTGATCACTAGCATTCTTCAATGCTCTCAACTTATGACAATTAGGTCGGGTGTGCCCTTGAAGTCCACAGTGATGACACACATGGTTCATTCCAGAACCTCTTTGCAATCGAGGATGAAATTTTGCTCTGGCATCAGACCTGACCACAGATTGATTAAGGGGCTTATTCAACACCCTTTGCTCAGCCATATTCTTCTTCTTCTCCACATTGGCTTTCTCAATAGTAGGGATAACTTCTTTTGGTTCTTTTGCCTTCACAAAGTTTACTTCCTTGGTTACCTTGATACTCAAACTACTTTCTCCAGTATATCCCAACCCGGTTTTGTCGGAGAAAGATTTTTGTGAAGAGATGACATCATCAAGCTTCTTGGTAGAGACTCGGTCTACTCTGGCATTTGCTTGAACCACTTCAAGCTCAAGAAATTTCACCTTTGTGTAGGCCTTGGTTAACTCACCATTCAGCGTCTCAATCTCACACTTGGCCTCCTTATAGCGCACTAGAAGACTCTTATAGTCCTCCTCTGCCTTCTTCATCTTTTTCACGGCTGCCTTGGCCACCCTTGCATATTCTCCAGACTTTTCAAGAAGTGAATTGTAGTTCTCTTGAAGACCAGCTGTATCTTCATCTTCTTCAGCATCCGATTCTTCTACAATTCCCATGGATTCCTCATCACTATGCTCTCCAAGTTCTTGCACAAGCAAATTTAAGTCATCCGAAGACTCAACATGAGCAATAGTCATAAATGCTGAGAAATTCACTTCTTCATCACAGCTTGCTTCCAAATCAGAATTGGAAGAATCCGAATCACTAAGGGTTGTGGCATATGCCTTGCCCTTCCCTCTCAAATAGTTAGGACACTCCTTCTTGAGATGCCCATGACCATTGCATTCGAAACATACAATTCCTTGAGGGGATTGAAACTCCTTCCCATCTTTCATCTTGAACTCCTTCCTATCATCCTTAGAGGAAGAGAACTTTCCTTTGCTGAAGGGTTTCCCACTGTTTTTCATTTTCAAAAATTTTCAGAAGTTTCTTGCAAGGAGTGCTACGTCCTTCTCCACATCATCCTCTTTGGTAGAGTTGTCCATTCTCTAGGTGATGGTTTTAAGAGCAAGATATTTTCTTGGTTTATGAGAAGGCAATCCCATCTCGTATGTTTGGAGAGATCCAATTAACTCTTGGATTTTGATCTCATTCAAATCTTTACTTTCCTCTATAGCTGTGACTTTTACTCGGAAGCTCTCCGACAATGATCAGAGGATTTTCCTTACTACCTTTGAGTCCTCCGTTTTCTCACCCAAGTTGAACTTACCAATAACCACTTCATTCAGCTTACTGTAAAAAGTGTCAAATGACTAGTCCTCACTCATTTTCAGCTCCTCAAATCTGGTGGTTAGCATCTGCAACTTTGTATCCTTTACTTTCTTTGTTCCTTCATATGTGGTCTCCAATATCTTCCAAGCTTCCTTAGCTATTGTTTTATGGGAAATCCTGTGAAATTCATCTGGAGAAACACCACAAAAAATTGCATTCAAAGCTTTACTGTTAGCATTAGCTGCCACAAGTGCTGCCTTGTCCCAAGTGGATTTAGCAGCCTTCGGTCTAGTCCATCCTACTTCTACTGCATCCCAAACAGTATCATCAATAGAACACAAGAATGCCCTTATTCGGACTTTCCAAAAGGCATAGTTATTACTATAAAAAAATGGTGGAACATTCAAAGATTGAGACCGGTCCATCTCAATACGGGGTCAAGGATATTACTAAGGTGTTTAAACCACAATGAGTGCACCCGCTCTGATACCAATTGAAAGCTCGAAAATGTGTTAAATAACACAAGAGCTGTTTAAACCCCCAATTCAAAGTTACGGCTTGGTTGATTTTACACTAACTTAATACTAAGTGCGGAATAATGTAAACACAAGCATACAAGCGAGAGATCTACTCTAATCCATATTTAAAGCAACACAGCAGTAAAATGAAATGAACAAGAGTAGGGAAGAGAGATGCAAACACAGATAACACGCCGATGTGTTATCAAAGAGGAACCCGAAGAACTCGGTGAAAAACTTCTCCGCCGCCCTCCAAGCGGTAATCGATCCACTAGACAATCAGTTGGGATACATGGGTTAGCAAGAGACCCTCCAAACCTAATCTACTCGATGTACCTAAGCCCTCCAAGCTCCTACTCCAACAAGGCTTCTCGGAACCGTGTCTTGTCTAGCTCTCCGGATCCCGCAACAAGCTCTATGTTGCATCTTCCATTCTTAACTTCTTCCAATGCTTCCCAGCAGCACCAAATTATCACTTGACACTCTGAAAGGGTGTGGTAAGTGTTTGAGCTATCAACCTCTCAATGATATGGCAATGGAGAGGTAGGAGATGAGGAAATTCCACAAACAAATGTGTAGAGAATTGTTGGTATAACAATTTCTAACTCTCAAGTGTTTTTGCTAGGTTTTTCTCTCAGAGGCTCTCACTATCATTTGTGGGTAATGTGGGTATATATAGCGTGGGTGCAGAAAGTGTGTATCAGATAGTACAGTCCGGCAGAACAGAATGCCTCACGGGTGTCTCGCGGGAAGGCATTACCCGCGAGATACTCGCGAGACACAGCTGTCTCCATCTGTACTGACTCTTTGCATTCTAGTCATGTGCAAGGTACATGCATCCTCTCGCGGGAAGCTTAGTCGCGAGATACCTGCGAAAACCTTCTTTGCTTCAATCGCTTGAGTCTTCACACTCTCTCTCACTATCACACAACCCTTACAGTAAATTCCCACAACAAATACAAGGTACATAAGATTGAATAAAATTACAATCAAATTTGGCACAGAATAAAAGCCAACAAAATACATATTTGAAAATCACAACTTTACACAACACATGATTAAATAAATTCAACCTTACAAGTCCCTTTGCCTTGGCCTTTGTACGGGCCATTCTTCTCACCTCCATTTCTAGCAAGTCATCATCAGTGGGCTTATAACCTAGCCCAAAAGGTGGTGTGGCAGTGGGAATTATTGGGACTTGAGCGGTGGCCTTCTTCACAGTCTTCCCCAAGTTCATCCCCGGAAGGTAATTCATTCTCCTCATTATTGCCACCACATTGTTGTTGCTATAGGGAGCAAAGTCCATGGGCATTTTCTTCACTTCCTCTTATCTTCTTCCAAAACCAGGCTTCTCAATTTCAAAGCCATCTAGGGTCAACGGCTCCTTCTCAAAATCAATACCAAAAATGGGCTTTGGTATAGTCAAAGTATCGCCATATATGGTGACTATGGCTCCTTCATGCAAAAATCAAACCTTTTGGTATAGGGATGAGGGTACAGCCTCTGTATCATGGATCCATGGTCGCCCAAGGAGTATATTGAAGCACGAGGCTATGTTCAGGACTTGAAATTCCACCTTCTTGATCATTGGCCCTATAGTGAGCTCCAGTGTCACAATTCCCAAGACCTCCCTTCTACTATTGTCATATGCCCTCACATGCTGATCTTTCGGCACAAAATCTTCAATACTTAGGCCTAAGCAGCTTGCAGTCTTTAAAGGACACACATTTAAGGCACTTCCATCGTCAATTAGGACCATTGGAATCCTCTTGCCTTTGGCATCTACAGTAATGTGCAATGGGTCATTATGGTGCTTCCCCTTCTTCGTCAAATCTTTGTTAGAGTAGGAAATTGTGAGCTTTCTACTTATAGACCCAATCATAGCATTCAGATCTTGAGAAGTAGTGGTTGTAGGAACTTGGATTTGATTGAGAAAGTCTATCAGATTCTGGCGATGCTTGTATAAGGCCATGAGCAAACCCCATAAAGATATATTGGCTTGTGTCTTGTGTAGTTGCTTGAGGACCTCATCCTCTTTAATGGGTGTTTGTTAGGTAGATTTATTCAAGACTTCTTTCGGGTTGTCTGTCTCCAAATGTGGGGGTTTGAAGTGTCTCCCCCCTTATGATGTGGGCAATTTTTGTTGGGTCATTTAGATCGGTATCTTGGGGTTTGAAGTGTCTCCCCCCATATGTGGATGTCGGGTCATTTAATTGGGGTTCGAAGTGTCTCCCCCTGTATGTAGGTATTAGGTTGTTTGATTGGGGATCGAAGTGTCTCCCCCCATATGTAGGTGTTTGGTAACTTGCTTGGGGTTTGAAGTGTCTCCCCCTATTTGTGGATGTCGAGTAATTTGGTTGGGGTTTGAAGTGTCTCCCCTCATTTTGTGGATGTTGTGTAATTTGGGGTTTCTATAACATCTTCACTCCATATATCATACCCTGCAGTGGACGTCATACCCATAAACTCTTCCTATGTCATCATAAAGCACTAAGGTAGGTCATAAATCAACTCAGATGGGTCCTTTTCTCCTTCCTCTTCAATCATCAAGTAATTAATCCTCGATCCTCTCCCAAAATTGTGGTTGGGCAAGGGATTATTAGTGATGCTAGGCCTTGTAGGCGGTGCAACCACCTTATTGTCTATTAGATCTTGAATTGCATGACAAAGGCCAAAACACTTGTTAGTGTCGTGGCCAGGGCTCTAATGGTAGGCACATCTCTTACGCACATCAAATCTTGCAGGCAATGGGTTTGGGATTGGTCTTGGGTCTAAGGGTTTTAGCAACCCCTTTGCTTTTAGTTTTTCAAACACTTGGCTCACGGGCATATATAACTCATGAAATTCCCTCCTAGGCCTTGGAGGCGGCCCTTGTGATATTTGCATGGGGGAAATAGGAGCAATAAGTTGGTAAGGATCATTTTTGTATATATTCGAAACTTCTGCAGTTTTAGAACTAGATCCTAAATCCTTTTTAAACCTTAGTGGGTCCTCATTCTTTATAGTGCCATTATTTATTGCATCCTCAATTTGGGTTACAACAACAATCAATTCTTTAAAATTAGGAAAATATTGAGCAAACAAATACTTATGGATACAGGTAATAAGTTTTTTACAACCATGGTTAATTGTTCTTCTTCACTTGGCCTATTCATCATCTGTGCAGCTTTGAACCTCCACTTGGTAATGAAGGTAGAGAAAGATTCTTTCGGCTCTTGCTTCGCGGTCTCCAAATCTCTCATTGTCACATCCACCTCTATGTTGTACTTGTATTGATTGTGAAACTCGCGAAAAATGTCCTCCCAACTCCTTGCTCTAGTATCATCTAGGTTGAGGAACCACCTAAGAGCGGCCCTAGTCAGGGTGTTTTGAAACATTTAAGCAAGTAATTCTTCAATTGCTCCTAGGGGCTGCATGGCCCTCATATACATCTTTAAATGGGACTTTGGGCAGCCAATCCCTTCGAACTTGTCCAAGGTTGGCATCTTGAACTTGGGAGGCAATCTCACATCAGGGAAAAGTGAGAATGATTGGTAGTCCATAAGGTCCATCTTGCGAGCTCTCTTGATCATCTCTTCCATCTTGTTTATCCTCTCGTTGATCTTCTTCTCACCCTCCATGGTTGGGAAATTATGATCAGTCTTGGTCTCCTCTTGGCCACTCTTCAGGTTCTGAAATTGTTGCACCATAAGGTTCATGTCCTCCCTCAATTGGATTTGACTAGCTACCTGATAGAAATATGAAAGTGCACAGCGGAAAAATTAAGAATAAACGGATCTACTTCATTCGCAATTGATAACATGCACTATGTAAATTTCAGAATACAAGAACAAGAGAGTGTACCTTGGTGTGGTGAATTTCAAAACAAAGATTGTAAGCACATGGGAATGATTCTAATCTTCACTCCAATTCCACTAACGCCCAAGATGTGTGGTCTCTCAATCAGTTATATGGAATGTTCAAGAGAGAGTTCAAGAGTGTCCAATACTCACATACACCATTTCATGTAAAAGGTTCTCTACAAAATTCTGTATGTTTCTCTCCTTATAACTGATTATCTAATTGGGCTAGCCTTTTGGGCCTTTTCAATTGGGCTCTAATATATGGCTTGGAGTGGGACCAAAAGGGACCAATAAGACACTAGCTTCAATGGGCCTTGGGCTTTTCTATCAACTCTTGACAAGTCCAAAGTTACCATTAACTATATTTAATACCACTATATAAATATAGTTGCACTCTAGGCCTTATCTATAAATTATATCCCAAGACTTTATTGTACATGCAACCCCTTCATAAAATATTCGTAGTAATACAAAGTCATGAAAGTAGACTGCCACTTTGTAAATTACTACATCTTAATCCTTGAGTACCCGGTTTAATCCTTTTATGTTATTCACCATATATTTATGAAATCCAATTTCATAAATATATACTTTAGTCTTACTAAAGTGGTTAGGCCTAACTCTCTGAATAACAAACCCATTAAACTTATCTCAAGGGAATATTTTGTATCTCCACTAAGAGACTATGAATTCCATCTTGAGAATATATATTCCATCAACACTAAATGTGGCTGTCCAACATACTGAGGTTTTGACTGTTACTTTAGATCTCACTGCTGATATATCAAAGCAACCTACACTTCATGATCAGGTCCATAATTCTCTTAGGATTAAGAGTTCATGCAAATACAAGTCGTGAGATTTATTATTCATTTGACAATCGTTAGAAGAATAATAAATCTCACAGCGGTCCAGTTCAATATGTCTTAACTCTTAAAACATATCAACATATCAACTAGAAGTCTCCACTTCCATGATCAAGACAAATCATCGTAATTGATATGTTATAGTCTTCGCAGATGAAACGCCCAATTTCATCACCGACTACGAACTACAATTCTGAGTTTACAAAGAACTTGTGACTTATATCTTCTATGACTAAATCACATAAATCACATACTATGCATCTCATGGACTATATGATAATGTCCGAATATTCATGTTATCATTATTTCAGATAATAATAAAACAACTTTATTAAACACAATATTAAGTCACACACATAATGTCATACATAATATCATACTTAATATTATACATAGCATCATACAATAGGATTTAATGGCACTTATCTTAATAATCTCCCACTTGCCCTAAAGACTATTATGCATTAATCTAACTCCCATTCCTTCTAAATGCGACACGAAAGTCCTTTGAGGCAAAGCTTTGGTAAACGGATCTGCTAGATTATTTGCACTTTCAATCTTTGCTACCACCACATCTCCACGAGCAATGATATCTCGAATGATATGGTATTTCCTCTTGATGTGCTTTCCTTTCTTATGATTCCTTGGATCTTTTGATTGTGCAACTGCTCCACTATTGTTGCAAAACAAAGTAATAGGAGCTTGCTCCATTCTTAGTACACCAAGGTCAGAAAGGAATTTCTTGAGCCATAGAACTTCTTTTGTTGTTTCACAAGCAGCAACATATTCTGCTTCCATGGTGAATCTGTATAGCCAACAAGTATTAAATCCTCACTTCGGTAAACAAGCATATAATCTCTCGTTCTCCGTAGATACTTGAGAATATGCTTTACAGCTTGCCAATGTTTTGGTCTTGGATCTGATTGATATTAGCTGATCATGCTAACTGAATAACAAATATCTGGTCCAGTACAAAGCATGGCATACATGAGACTTCCTACTGCTGAAGCATAAGGAACTTGTCTCATTATATCTACTTCCTCTTAAGTCTTAGGCCTTTGGTCATCAAAAAGAGAAACTCCATGTCTAAAAGGAAGTAATCCTTTCTTGGAGTTTTGCATGCTAAAGCGTTCTAGAACCTTATCTATATGTCCAGCTTGTGATAAGCCTAACATCTTATTCTTTCGATCTCGCCAAAGCTTGATCCCTAGAATAAAGTTAGCCTCACCCAAGTCCTTCATATCAAATTGGCTTGACAACCAAACCTTTATTGATGACATCACCCCTACATCATTTCCAATAAGTAGAATATCATCAACATAAAGCACTAGGAACATTACTACTTTATCTTGATGTCTTTTGTACACACATGGCTCATCAAGATTTTGTTCAAAACCAAATGACTTGATTGCTTGATCAAATCTGATGTTCCATGACCTAGATGCTTGCTTAAGTCCATAAATGGACCTTTTCAACTTGCATACCGTATGCTCTTGGTTCTTTTCTATGAAACCTTCCGGTTGCATCATATAGATTCCTTCTTCAAGATTGCCATTGAGAAATGCAGTCTTGACATCCATTTGCCAAATCTCATAATCATAATGAGCAGCAATGGATAAGAGAATTCTTATAGATTTAAGCATTGCTACTGGTGAAAAGGTTTCCTCATAATCAATACCTTCTTTTTGAGTATACCCTTTCGCCACTAGCCTTGCTTTAAAGGTTTCAACATTTCCATCTATCCCTATCTTTCTCTTGTAAACTCATTTGCAACCAACAGGTTTAATGCCGTTAGGCGCCTCTACAAGATCCCAAACTTGATTAGAATACATGGAATCTAATTCAGATTTCATAGCTTAGACCCAATGATGTGCATCTATATCATTCATTGCTTCATCATAAGTGTAGGGATCTGATTCAGCCTCTTCTGAGATAGCTTCATAAGTTTCTCCCAAACCTATGAATCTTATAGAAGGCCGAACAATTCTCCCACTATGACGAGGCACCTGTGTATTAGACATCTCTTGAGTAATATCTTGTGGTGTATCTAATACAGCCACATCATCCCAAGTTTCATTCATTGGTTGTTCATTTACAGGTTCATTCATTTCAGCCAAAACAACTTTACTTCTAGGATTAAAATTATTCACATAATCATCTTCCAAAAATTTGGCATAGGTGTTAACAAACACTTTGTTATCCTTATGATTATAGAATAAATAACCCTTTGTTTCTTTTGAATACCCTAAAAATATACATACTTCCGTTTTAGCTTCCAACTTATCAGACTTCCCTTTCAACACATGTGCTGGACGTCCCCATATGTGGAGATATTTCATACTAGGCTTGCGCCCACTCCACAATTCCATGGGTGTATTAGGAACAGATTTTGATGGAACTAAATTTAAAAAATGCATTGCAGTTTTTAGTGCATATCCCCAAAAAGAAACGGGCAGAGTTGAATAACTCATCATGAACCTAACCATTTCCAAAAGAGTCATTTTCCTTCTTTCTACTACACCATTTTGTTGGGGAGTTCCAGTTGCAGTCAATTGGGATACTATCCCATTTTGAATTAAGTAATCCTTGAAATCCCCAAGAAGGTATTCACCACCTCGATCAGATCGAATGACCTTTATGTGTTTACCTAATTGCTTCTCAACTTCAGCCCTAAACTCTTTGAACTTTTCAAAGGTTTCGGACTTCTGTCTCATTAGGTACACATAACCATATCTTGAGTAATCATCGGTAAAAGTGATGAAATACTCATAACCTCCTTTTGCTTGGGTTGACATAGGACCACACACATCAGTATGCACTAGTTCTAGCAAATCTTGGGCTCTTCTACCTTTTATATTAAAAGGTCGTTTGATCATTTTACCTTCCAAACAAGATTCACAAACTGGAAATTCATCAAAGTCCATGGGCTCTAAGAGTCCATCTTTGATCAGTCTTTGAATCCTATTTGAATTAATATGACCTAAACGCAAGTGCCAAAAATATGCATCACTAGTAGAAGGAAATTTTCTCTTTAATGATTTTACATGAGAGTTATTATCTAATTCAGAATTATATAATTCATGCTTATCAGGAGTTAAAATATAAAGACCATCTACAATATTGCCAGAACAGATAAACATTTTATCCTTCTTTATTACAACATTGTCTTTAAGGATAACACAATATCCATGTTTACCTAAGTAAGTAGCAGAAATTAAATTCCTACGAACATTAGGTACATACAAACAGTCTTCTAATATTAAAACTCTAGATTTAAAACATAAATTATAAACATCAACAACTACAACCGGAATCCTGCTCCCATCAGCCAAAGTAAGAAACAGCTCTCCTTCTTTAAGCTTTCTGGTCTCTTAGAACCCCTGCAAGGAATTGCAGATATGATTAGTACAACCTGAATCCACACACCAGGAATCCGTGGGATTCTGTACCAAACATATTTCAAGAAGGAATAAACTTTTCATACCTTTATTGGCAGCCTTGAATTTTGGACAATTCATCTTCCAATGTCCTTTCTCACCACAATGAAAACATTTTCCTTTGAGCTTCTTTCCTTTGTCAGCAACCCCTAAGGCAATTTTGTTTACCCTCTTGCTTGGTGAAGTCCTTCTTCTTCTTGTTCTTACCCTTGCCTTTTGACTTAGGTTAAGAAGTAGAAGTTTCACCAATATTGGCTTCAACATTAGAAGTACTAAGGATGCCTTCCGCCGCTACCAACTCATTCATTAATTCAGACAAAGTATAAATCTTTTTGTTCATATTATAGTTAAGTTTGAATTCTTTGAATGATTCTGGTAGTGACTAGAGTATCATATCCACTTGAGATTCTCCATCAATATCGGCACTTAAAACTTCCAATGTATTCAGATTAGAGATCATTGTAAGACAATGCTCCCTTACTGAACTACCTTCAGCCATTTTGGTATTATAAATTTGCCTCATGGTCACTTGCCTTGCAGAACGGCCTTGCTCACCAAACATCTCCTTCAGACTTAGCATAATGTTTGAAGCTAGTTCTACATCCTGCATTTGATGCTGTAGAACATTTGAGATAGATGCTAGGATGTAGCACTTGGCCATCTCATTAGATTTCTGCCAACGATCATATCGTTGTTTTTCTTCAAAAGGAGCATCTAATGAAGGAAAGTTAGGACACGATTTAGTAAGCACATATTTGTGTTCTTCAGCAGTAAGAACAATATCCAAATTTCTTTTCCAGTCAACATAGTTGGATCCAGTCAGTTTGTTTTGATTAAGAATAGTTACAAGTGGGCTAAATGATACCATGTTCAAATCTGAAAACAATAAACATGAATATAATAAGTAAACTGGACATTATCAATTTAGCATATAAACATATAGTATGGAACCTTAATGAAACCATAAAATAATATATGCAACGACAACCCAATTCATGTCTATAATACCTTGGTAGCAAGTTTATTATAAACACATTAATTGATTGAGAACTATTCTCATTATTAGTGCTATCATGATAACTCTTATCAAATACTAATAATATGCCGTATTACCTTTGGCCTCTAAGTAATAATGACATAGCTCCTTTGGGAGGTTAACATTATACTTAGTCTAGTGTACACCATTATCTAGAATCATGTGTAGCCACATTTCATCTCCTTTATAGTGTTTAAACTTGTAGTACCATGGAACAAAACACCCTCCTTTGGGATCGCGAGGCATATACGCCAAGACGAGGTGCATGTCCACACTACTTTAAACGGGTAAGTTCAATTTTATAGCACTATGAAATAAACACCCTCCTTTGGGATCGCGAGGCATATACGCCAAGACGAGGTGCTTACTCGCACTATTATGAACCGATAATGGAGGCCGTGAGATCTAACCCTTGTATCTCTCTCCCACTAGATGTTTTAAAAGAAAGGTTTTTAATTCTAAAACATGCATAATCTAATTACACATAGTCTTATTCCTTTTACATGTGAAAACATTTAGAAAAATTTCTGGTTTTCTTAATTTCGATTGATCGAATGTGCCCCTCGATCGATCAAAAAAATTAAGAAATTCGAAGTCTTATCACTGTTTCACTCGATCGATCGAAGGTGATTTTTGATCGATCGAAAATCGTGAAACTTGAATTTTCAAAAAATTTTCAAGGCAGTTTTCTACGGTTTTTCTTGAACAAACAACTAACATACGAACATGATAGTCAGAAAATGATATCAAAACTGAAATCCATTGATGCTATAGCCTTAAAGATCAATTTAACATACTTAAATTCAAATTTAAACAACAACACAACATCAATATCAGTTTTTATCAAATCATAGTTTCAACAACCATGTAGAAAATTGAATGTGTAATCTTCTAACAACATGAAACTACAACTTCTAATTCCAGAATTCACAAAACATGTTATGCAATTCGAAATTGAAGACCGCTCTGATACCATTTGACAGAAATATGAGAGTGCGCAGTGGAAAAATTAAGAATAAACGGATCTACTTCATTCGCAATTGATAACATGCACTATGTAAATTTCAGAATACAAGAACAAGAGAGTGTACCTTGGTGTGGTGAATTTCAAAACAAAGATTGTAAGCACTTGGAAATACTTCTAATCTTCACTCCAATTCCACTAACGCCCAAGATGTGTGGTCTCTCAATCAGTTTTATGGAATGTTCAAGAGAGAGTTCAAGAGTGTCTAACACTCACATACACCATTTCATGTAAAAGGTTCTCTACAAAATTTTGTATGTTTCTCTCCTTATAACTGATTATCTAATTGGGCTAGCCTTTTGGGCCTTTCCAATTGGGCTCTAATATGTGGCTTGGAGTGGGACCAAAATGGACCAATAAGACACTAGCTCCAATGGGCCTTGGGCTTTTCTGTCAACTCTTGACAAGTCCAAAGTTACAATTAACTATATTTAATACCACTATATAAATATAGTTGCACTCTAGGCCTTATCTATAAATTATATCTCAAGACTTTATTGTACATGCAACCCCTTCATAAAATATTCGTAGTAATACAAAGTCATGAAAGTAGACTGCCACTTTGTAAATTACTACATCTTAATCCTTAAGTACCCGGTTTAATCCATTTATGTTATTCACCATATATTTATGAAATCCAATTTCATAAATATATACTTTAGTCTTACTAAAGTGGTTAGGCCTAACTCTCTGAATAACAAACCCATTAAACTTATCTCAAGGGAATATTTTGTATCTCCGCTAAAAGACTATGAATTCCATCTTGAGAATATATGTTCCATCAACACTAAATGTGGCTGTCCAACATACTGAGGTTTTGACCATTACTTTAGATCTCACTCCTGATATATCAAAGCAACCTACACTTCATAATCAGGTCCATTATTCTCTCAAGATTAAGAGTTCATGCAAATACAAGTCGTGAGATTTATTATTCATTTGACAGTCGTTAGAAGAATAATAAATCTCACAGCAGTCCAGTTCAATATGTCTTAACTCTTAAAACATATCAACATATCAACTAGAAGTCTCCACTTCCATGATCAAGACAAATCATCGTAATTGATATGTTATAGTCTTCGCAGATGAAACGCCCAATTTCATCACCGACTACGAACTACAATTCTGAGATTACAAAGAACTTGTGACTTATATCTTCTGTGACTAAATCACATAAATCACATACTATGCATCTCATGGACTATATGATAATGTCCGAATATTCATGTTACCATTATTTCAGATAATAATAAAACAACTTTATTAAACACAATATTAAGTCACACACATAATGTCATACATAATGGTATACTTAATATTATACATAGCATCATACAATAGGATTTAAGGGCACTTATCCTAACACTACCATGGTGTTTTGTAACTCTTTAGTGTTCATAGGTTCTTCAGTATTTGGATGTTCTCCCTCTTCCGCCATAGTGATGGAGTCTTTGGACTTCTTGTGGCTTGGGCTGTCTTGTAGGTCGAACACGGGATTGTGATGTTGCAGCAGTGGAGTGTCTTCTATCCTCACGGGCTTCAGTACCGTGATAGACTTGGAACTGGAACTATTAGCCTGAATGTCGATCTTGGGTTCTCTTTGGAGTCTTCCCTCTGATCTTGACCAAATTCTCCCCTAAGAAAAGGCTTGGTTGGGTCAATGCTAGCTAGGTCCCCATCTACATCAATCAACCAAACAAACACATGCAACATGCAATGTAATTTTAACATAGACTGGCCTAATGGTAGGTTCTAAGTCATTACATTGTAGGGTGGGTTTGTTGTTTCATTGTTTCCTATAGCTAGGACGTTACACCTCCCAACTTGTAATGTGATGAACATTACGTTGGTCCGAATGGCATGGTTTATCCTTTATAGTCAACAAGAAATGATCTAGTGACTTTGGGCTATGAGTTGGTGAGTTCGCCACTGAGTACTCGAATCTAATGAAGACCGGTGATCCATAATTACTAACACCATATGTTGAGATGGGTGCATACATATTTGTTGTTTTGATGGCACATACTATGACAGTTAGGGTAAGCTCTTAACAATCAACATGGCAAAACAAACAAAAAAATATCATACAAACATCTCAAAACATAATGCAAATAAACAAACAACAACATCATGCAAAAGACAAGGGTATGTAGTTGGTCACTTAAAGTCTTACACGAAGCTTAGCCCTCGACATCCTTAGCGGAGAGATCGGGGAAAATTTAGGGCCTCTCAAAAAAGAGATTTGGGTGCTTGTAAGGGCACCTCTCCTTTGGGTAGTGGTGTGGAGTCGCCACTTATTTTTTATACAAAAAAATAAGAAAAAATAAATACAAATTACATATTCAAAATACTTCGAATGTCATTGATTGAATAAAGAAATATACAATTTTGGTAAATTAACCTTATAAGGCTTTGGGTCCTAGTTACAATCTAACAAAATTAAAAGACAAAACACTATTCTACCTATCCAAAAATCCTATGCTCGGGGGCTAGGTTACGGAATGGGAAGGTGTTAGGCACCCATTCCACCCAGACAGAGTTTGGTCTTCTAGACTCTAATGACCAATATACCCTTTTTTGAATGATGTTGAATGATATGTTATAAGGCACATGACAAACACTTGACAAAAATTAACTTAAATAATTTTGCCTTATGGACGTGTCCTCTTTTTAAAGAAAATTCAAATCTATCTTGGAAATTAAAATAATAAGACTTGGTTTGTAAAAAAACAATCAGATCTGTTTTCGTAAAGGGTAAAAAGCAAGATTTTATGAAGAAAAATCAGATGTTTTGTGCAAAGTTAGAAAAAAAATTTGGTTTGTTAAAAAAAATCAGATTTGTTTTTTTGTAAAGTTAAAAAAAAAAAAAAGTAATTTTATCAAGAAAAATTAGATCTGTTTTTTATAATAATAAAAAAATGAGATTTTGAAAAGAATCATATCTGACTTGTGTAAAGTAAAAAAAAAATATATATATTATTTATAAAAAATCAGATCTGTTGTTGGACATAAATATAAAAATATAAAAAAATATAAAAAAAAGACTTTTGAAAGAGGATCCACATTCATGAGACAAATTTATTATGCATGCATCACATATTAACAAACTTTAACCTAACTTTCAATCCCTTCTTTTGAATTTCAAAATCTGCAATTTTATAACAAGGAAAACTTTTCAGAAAAAAAAAAAAAATCAGATATGTATTTAATGAAAATACAGATCAGTTTTAAGTTTAGAAAAAACCAAATTTATATTTAATGAAAATACAGATCAGTTTTGGGTTTTGAAAAAAATCAGATCTGTATTTAATGAAAATATAAATCAGTTTTGAATCTTCATAAAAGAGTTTGATAGTCATTGCAGATTTTGAAGTCAAAAAGAAAGAATTGAAATAAACAATCATCTACACTATCTAAGCATGGCAATTATATCTTAAGAACAAGACATCATAAAACATACTAAACATATTCATGCATCAAACAAAAACATACTAATTAATGGAAGAAGAAAAGAAAGAAAAAAACATAATACCTCTTGCATGAGCGTGCTCTTCTAATGAAAGAATATTTTAGAAATCAAAGAAGTTTGCTCACCTCTTTAAGTCTAAAATATTTTACTTACAAAAAAGAAGTTCCTAGAGCAAAAGCCTCCAAAACATCTTTAACGTAAGGGGAATAGAAAAGTCAGAAAAGAAGAGCCCCTAATTTTGATCTTTTTCCTCTATTTATAGAGGTTGGGATGCTTAAAAAATAAGCTGAATGAGATCATATACGAATTGGAACGCGTCCTTATCTCTAAAAAGTCGAAAAAGATAAGCTTTATCTCAATCAGGGGGTCCCCAGGCCAGGCCAAGCTTTTGGGCCAGTCAACACTTGGGAAGTGCCAATCGGCGCCCTCTTGGGTGCCAGGTCCGCGTTTGAGTGTTGGTCCAATTTGGACTCCTTTTTTTAGGATTTTTTTTTCGGGAATTGTACCTAGACGTGTTTTTAATCCGTATTCTAAAAATTAATCATTTTTTCTTGATATTCAGGTCTTTAAAGTGATAATTATCTTGTAGATATATATTCCAAAAATACCTAATTATCTACAATTTCTTTGTTATTTGATTATCCACTTTATTCCCATGCAAGCAGGCCTATTTTTGACACTAACCAACAACCAATCACAAAATTATTTAATTAATTTTAATTGTCTAACCAATTAGAATTAATTTAAATTAATCATGCGTGATCGACTCCACCCAAACAAAATGCATGCAGACCGTGAAAACTTGATCATGTGATATCTTTCAATCCAATAGTCCGATTTGGAAATCGGACATACCGTCATGACCGTTAGAATCTCAAGATCATTTTTATGATATGCAATTAATGAATTAATGCATATAATGCAATTCTAAATTTTGGGGTATATGAATGGTCACTCTAATCATCTTCCAAGATTAAATTATGGGTGCAAAATCGAGTGTCTACAGCAAGAATAGGAAGATAGACAAGATAGCTGTTGAGACCGCCATGATAAAGGAAAAGATGCAACAAGCCTTTCGCAAGGCCCAAGGGATGGATGACTTCTTGTATACTATGGGTGGATTGGGCTCAACCCTATTGGCGTCTTTGCCTCCCAAGTTCAAGATTTCTGATGCTGAAAAGTTTAATGGAAGTGGTAATCCAAGGCAACATATTTGACAATATTTGAGCTTAGTTGGAATGAAGGGATTGGATGAGAAGCAAGCTTTGTGTGCCTTCCCCATGTCTCTCACCAGAAATGCCTCAAGATGGTACTACAACTTGGATCCAAGCAAGACTAAGGTGTGGAATGAGCTAGTGGATTTGTTTGTGGACCAATTCATCTTCAACACCGTGATTGATGTGACTTTGAGAGACTTGGAGACTACTAAGCAAGGGTTCAACGAGACATTTTCTAAGTACATGATGAGGTGGAAGAGCAAAGTTTCAAGGATGGTTAATAGGCCAAATGAAAAGGATCAGATTAACATGATCATCAAGAACTTGCTTCCAACATACAATAATAGGCTTTTGTCATCGCCTATCAATTCCTTTGCAGAGTTATGTGATTGCAGTACGATAATTGAGGATGCCATCAATACTGGGCAGTTAGACCTAAGTGAAGCCAAGTTTCAAGCCAAGAAAGTGTCAATGAAGGAGAAAAGGGTGGAGCTCTCAACAATGTGAATGTTGTTCTTACTCGACCGCAAAAAAGGGTGTTTGATGATCTCCAAATGCCTATATCAGAAGTACTAGTAGTCTTGACTGAGGGGGGCACCTTAAGCCACTAAATCCTACTCCTCTTCCAAATCAATCCTGCCAAATTGGAATAGAAATGACCATTGTGCATTCCACCAAAGGATAGGACACAAGACAAATAGTTGTCTAAGGTTGAAGCATGAAGTTTAAGATTTGATAGATCAAGGGGTGATCGCCAAGCCACAACCTCAAGAAATGAGCGAGTAGAAACAAGCAAGAATGAATAAAGGGATGTGCCTAAGAGATTTGATCCATGTGAACACCTTTGCTAGAAGATAAGCCATTTCAATTTTGTTGAGTCTTTTTCAATTGTCATGTCTCCAATTTGTTGAGTCTATTTGAGACTTTCCCTTGTTTTGTTGTTGAGTCTTTCCCTTGTTGTGTTGTCGAGTCTTTCCTCTTATCATGTTAAGTCATATTCTTTTGAATTTTCAAATCAATGTTGTTTCACTTTCTATAAATATGGCCATTCAAATACGATGTGTATCATGTGATCTCTTTTTGCTAGCTTTGAAATGAATGAATCCTTAAACCTAACACATTGGTTAATCCAAATAAGGGATCAAAAGAGAAGATTGTCTTAGTTCATTCGATCATAAAGAGCAACCATGAAAGTGAGGAAGAGGGCGAGAGATAAAGAGAAAGAAAGAAAAAAAAAAAAAAAAGACTTCGATCAAGTGAGAGAGTACACAAGAATGATAAGGATGAATGATGAGAGATTCCTTGAAGCACAAGACATGAGTGAGTTCAAAGATGGGAAAGAGAAATTGAAAGAATAACTTGTTGTTTCACATGGATGACACTACAATAATGAGAGCTTGATGAGATGAAAAGGCTAACCTTGGTTCGGAAAGGCTGAGCAATCAAGATTGAAGGGATGAAAGGCCATTTTTTTGCTACCCTTTTTACAATGAGAGATTATTTCCACTTACTAACCCCATTGAGCCTAGATGAATTCCTTCTTTATACCCATGCCAAGAGATTACTCCCTACACTGGGAGCATGTTCTTAAGAGATGGTGATTTGAAAGGTTTACCCTTTACACTAGGGATATATTCTAATATTGGAAAGGATCAACCCTATACTAGGGGCAAATTTTGTGGATGAATGATGGAGGGATGTGAGGATGATTTATAAGTGAAAGGATACCCATTTTCCTAATAAGGGCCATGCAAAAAAAAAAAAAAAAAAAAGCAAAGGAAAGGAAGAGATAGAAGAAAACAAGGAAGGAAAAGGAAATGGAAGTGAGAGTCAAAAGGGACAAGGAAAAATGGATGAAAAAGAAGAAAACAATGCAAGCACAAGATGAGTAGTAATCCTTGGCAATTAGGATACGCTGAGAATAAAATTGAACTTGAGCCTCAAATACCCTTTCTTTCTTAATCCTTAGAATCACAGCCTCATTATGGTCCATAAACAAGTCCTCTGTGATCAATTGAGATTGTTTAGCCCCAAAAATTTTGGAAAGCCAAGCCTTAGTTGTGAAAAAAAAAAAAAAAAAAAAGGAAGAAAGGCTTGCTAGGTTAAAAACCTGAAAAGGCAACCTAGGCAAAAGTTAGGGCACCTTGAATAGAAGTGAAGAAGAGCAACAAGGAAAATGGTGAACTCACTCCAAGCTAGTGGCAAATCATGAATGAGAATGACAAAGGAATGAACATACAAGGGAAGATGGGACTAGCTCTAAGCTAAAGCAACCATGATGAGGAGAAAAGTGACCTAACATGAGAGATGAGTTGATTTAGGAGAATGCAAGAAAAGAGAAATGAGAAAAGTGAGGTGTGCATGTTAAAACAAGGACAATGATCGAGTTGACTAAAGGTGATCGAATTTTGAATTCCTATTTGGACTAATCAATGAAGATGGTAGGTAATTCATGCAAAACTAATTCAAAGAGAATATGCATTGATATGCAAAGTCATCTGGATCTGTGATCCCTTGCTCTTACCTCCTTTCTTCAATTCCTTCAAATTTTCTTCAAGGTCCTCTTTGTATTCAAATCATGTTGTGCTTTACTATCTCTAAACTCTCGTCGTGCTTGAAACTTCTTTCGTCTAGAGTCTCTTCCAACTTGTTGTGTTCATAAATATTCATTTTTCTCAAAACTCTTGTTGTGTTTGAAACTTCATTGGTCTAGAGTCCCTTTCAACTATCTTTGATCTTCATCTAAAGGTGTTAGGAATTCTAGGGAATTGATGGTCATTCAAAGGAAAAAGGTGCATAAAATAAAAATGAATAAATGATTTGTTTGAATAAATATGTGCCCCAATAAAAGAAAAGAATGCAATGAACCCATGGCCTAATCAACTCTTCCTTGTTAATGCTCTAAAGAGAAAATGCAATTTTTAAAAGTCCAAAAGAATGGGAAAGAAAATTTAAAAGAAAAGGAAAAAACGAAAAAAAGAAAGAAAAAAAGTGAGATGTTGAAAATAAAGAAAAGAAAAAAAGATGAAGATTCACAAAGAAAATGAGGAATTGGAAAATAAGAGAAGAAAAAGAAAGGATGGTGTTAGGTTCTAAGACTTTAGGAACTAATGTATTAGAACTTCATTTTGTAATATGTTGGCAAACCATGATCAAAACATAGAGTCTAGGTTTAGGCTGCTCAAAGTGTGTTTATTTGTAAAATTGGAATCGAGTGATTGCAGAATTTATTGGACTAAATCTACAAGGCTCGATCGATCAAAAATTAGACTCGATCGATCGAACCACGTGCAGATTTATTTTTCTGCAGAATTTCCAATTCAGCCCAAGCCCAGTTTGACGTGTAGGGTTTTATGTTTTACTCCAAGTATAAAAGGAAAAACCCTAGCTAAGTTAGAAGTCTTTGATGTGCTGTGTGTTGAATCTTTTGTGAGATTTAGAGGTATTTACCTTCATACACACTTAGGGTTATCAAGATCAAGATTCATGTCAACAACTTGGTGATCGCTTCAGTTGCTGCATAAAGAACTTAAAGAAGATCTGAAATCTTTGAGTGGAGTCTCAAAGTCACAAGTAGGAGAACTTGTGGTTGCAGTGGATCAAAGAAAGACGTAGTCCATGAACTCGGAGCTATCATGTGGTCGTGGTTGTAAGTTTTCTACTCAAGGTAGCAATATGATGTTAGTGGTCTAAGTTCTATTGTAAAAACTTCAATTCTTTTATAGTGGATCTATTTTACCTTGAGGATAGTTAGGTTAAATCCTCCCTAGGTTTTTTACCGGTTTGGTTTTCCTGGGTTATCATATCGTGTGCTCTTTATATTTTCGCATTATTTACATGATATGATTTGAATGTGTTAACTTAGAACTGAATAATTTATCTAAGTAATCACTTGGCTAAATAACTAGGTTAAACAACTTGTGTTTTAAGGGGTCTAAAAATGTACAGATGGAGATGAAGATGAGAAGAGAAAAATAAATGATGAAAAGAAAGAAAAAAAACGATAAAAAAAAGAGATAAAAAAAAATGAAAAAAAGATGAAGAGGAATGATGTGACTTGTTGTGATTGGTTTAGTCCTGATATGTTTGGACCTAACCTGTTATGAAACGTTGTGATTGATTCTGTCCTGATGTTTTTGGATCAAACCAAATGGTGAAGTGTTGTGATTGGTTCTGTCCTAATGTGTTTGGATCAAACCTGATGTGACCCGTTGTGCCTTGGTTCTGTCCTGATGTGATCCATTGTGTTGATGTGACCTAATCATTGTGAAAAATTTAAAAGATTCAAAAAATCTCAAAGTTCCAAAGAGGAGTTCAAAACTTCAAGAAGGATGTCACTTAAGAAAAAAAATTCATAGTTCGAAAGAGACTTTCAAAAAAAAATTCAAGTGAGAGATTGGCACTTAAGAAGAAAGTCATGAATTTCAAAAGTTTAAGGAGAATTTCAAAAGAAAGATTTCAAGTTTCAAAAATCCAAGAGAGATTTCAATAATAGAAGGAAGTTTTCAAAGATGAATGGATTTGAATAATGAATTTCTTAAATGATTTTGATTTCCTTAAATAATGAATTTTTCTAGAGATAAATGATGTGTGTCTTGAATGATGATTTCCTTGATGTGTGATGATGAGTCTTTTGAGATTTTTTATGATGATATGATGTTGTGTTGGTGTGCTTATGATGTTGTGTTGATATGTTTATGATATTGTGATGATAATTGTTGGATAAATACATACGTAGTGGAAAATTTATCGAATTTACTTCATTCGCAATTGATAATATGTACTAAGTAAGTTTCAGAATATAAGAACAAGAGAGTATACATTGGTGCGGTGAAATTCAAAACCAAAGATCAGAAGTTCTTGAGAACACTTTTAATATTCATTCCAATTCCACTTGATGCCCAAGAAGTATGGTCTCTCAATCAGTTGTATGTATATGTTCAAGAGAGAATGAAAGAGTGTCTTCACACACATACAAACCATTTCATGTTCTTACTAAAATTCTGTATGTTTCTCTCTTTATAACTGATTATCTAATTGGGCTAGCCTTTTAGGCCTTTCCAATTGGGCTTTAGTGTGTGGCTTGGAGTGGGACCAAAAGGGAACAAATAAGACACTAGCTCCAATGGGCCTTGGGCTTTTCTGTCAACTCTTGACAAGTCCAAAGTTACCATTAATTATATTTAATACTACTATATAAATATAATTGCACTCTAGGCCTTATTAATAACTTATATCCCAAGACTTTATTGTACATGCAACCCCTTCATAAAATATTCGTAGTAATACAAAGTCGTGAATAAAGACTGCCACTTTGTAGATCACTATATCTTAATCCTTGAGTACCCGGTTTAATCTTTTTAAGTTATTCATCATATATTTATGAAATCCAATTTCATAAATATATACTTTAGTAACTTCTTACTAAAGTGGTTAGGCCTAACACTCTGAATAACCGAACCCATTAAATTTATCTCAAGTGAATATTTTATATCTCCGTTAAGAGACTATGAATTCCTTCTTAAGAATATATGTTCCATCAACACTAAATGTGGTTGCCCAACATACTGAGGTTTTGACCGTTACTTTAGATCTCACTCCTGATATGTCAAAGCAACCTACATTGCATGATCAAGTCCATTATTCTCTCAGGATTAAGAGTTCATGTAAATATAAGTCGTGAGATTTATTATTCATTTGACAGTCGTTAGGAGAGTAATAAATCTCACAGTGGTCCAGTTCAATATGTATTAACTCTTAAAACATATCAACACATCAACTAGAAGTCTCCACTTCCATGATCAAGACAAATCATCTAAGTTGATATGTTATAGTCTTTGCCGATGAAATGCTCAATTTCATCACCGACTACGAACTAAAATTCTGAGTTTACAAAGAACCTGTGACTTATATCTTCTGTGACTAAATCACATACTATGCATCTCATGGACTATATAATAATGTCCGAATATTCATGTTACCATTATTTCAGATAATAATAAAACAACTTTATTAATCACAACATTAAGTTATACATCAAGTCATACATAATGTCATACATAGCATCATACATAGCATCATACAATAGGATTTAAGGGCACTAATCCTAACAATCTCCCACTTGCCCTAAAGACTATTGTGCACTAATCTAACTCTCATTCCCTTCAAATGCTACTCGAAAGTCCTTTGAGGCAAGGCTTTGGTAAAGGGATCTGCTAGATTGTTTGCATTTTCAATCTTTGCAACTACTACATCTCCACGAGCAATGATATCTCGAACGATGTGGTATTTTCTCTCAATGTGCTTTCCTTTCTTATGATTCCTTGGATCTTTGGATTGTGCAACCGCTCGACTATTGTCGCAAAACAATGTGATGGGAACCTGTTCCATTCTCACTACAGCAAAGTCAGAAAGGAATTTCTTAAGTCAGACAGCTTCTTTTGCCGCTTCACAGGCAGCGACATATTCAGCTTCCATGGTGGAGTCCGCAATACAAGATTGCTTAACACTCCTCCAACTTATGGCTCCACCTCCCAAGGTGAATACACATCCTAAAGTGGATTTTCTGAAATCTAGATCCGATTGAAAGTCTGAATCTGTATAGCCAATGGGAATCAAATCCTCACACCGGTAAACAAGCATATAATCTCTCGTTCTCCGTAGATACTTGAGAATATGTTTTACAGCTTGCCAATGTTTTGGTCCTGGATTTGATTAATATCGGCTGACCATGCCAACTAAATAACAGATATCTAGTTTAGTACAAAGCATGGCATACATGAGACTTCCTACTACTGAGGCATAAGGAACTTGTCTCATCATATTTTCTTCCTCTTGAGTCTTAGGCCTTTGGTTATCAGACAGAGGAACTCTATGTCGGAAAGGAAGTAATCCTTTCTTGGAGTTTTGCATGCTAAACCGTTCTAGAACCTTATCTATATATCCAGCTTGTGATAAGCCTAACATCTTATTCTTGCGATCTCGCCAAAGCTTGATCCCTAGAATAAAGTTAGCCTCACCCAAGTCCTTCATATCAAATTGGCTTGACAACCAAACCTTTACTGATGACATTACCCCTACATCATTTCCAATAAATAGAATGTCATCAACATAAAGCACTAGGAACATTACTACTTTGTCTTGATGTCTTTTGTACACACATGGTTCATCAAGATTTTGTTCAAAACCAAATGATTTGATTGCTTAATTAAATCTGATGTTCCATGACTTAGATGCTTGCTTAAGTCCATAAATGGACCTTTTCAACTTGCATACCATATGCTCTTGGTTCTTTGCTATGAAACTTTCCGGTTGCATCATATAGATTTCTTCTTTAAGATTGCCATTAAGAAATGCAATCTTGACATCCATTTGCCAAGTCTCATAATCATAATGAGTAGCAATGGATAAGAGAATTCTGATAGATTTAAGCATTGCTACTGGTGAAAAGGTTTCTTCATAATCAATACCTTCTTTTTGTGTATACCCTTTCGCCACTAGCCTTGCTTTAAAGGTTTCAATCTTTCCATCTATCCCTTTCTTCCTCTTGTAAACCCATTTGCAACCAACAGGTTTAATGCCATTAGGCGCCTTTACAAGATCCCAAACTTGATTGGAATACATAGAATCTAATTCAGATTTCATAGCTTTGACCCAATGATGTGCATCTATATCATTCATTGCTTCGTCATAAGAGTAAGGATCAGTTTCGGCCTCTTCTGAGATAGTTTCATAAGTTTCTCCCAGACTTATAAATCTTATAAGTGGCCTAATAATCCTCCCACTACGATGGGGCACCTGTGTATTAGACATCTCATAAGTAGTATCTTGTGGTGTATTTTGTTAAGATTAGTGCCCTTAAATCCTATTGTATGATGCTATGTATGACATTATGTATGACTTAATGTTGTAATTAATAAAGTTGTTTTATTATTATCTAAAATAATGATAACATGAATATTCGGACATTATCATATAGTCCATGAGATGCATAGTATGTGATTTATGTGAAAAGTCACAGAAGATATAAATCACAAGTTCTTTGTAAACTCAGAATTATAGTTCGTAGTCGGTGATGAAATTGGGCATTTCATCTGTGAAGACTATAACATATCAACTAAGATGATTTGTCTTGATCATGGAAGTGGAGACTTCTAGTTGATATGTTGATATGTTGATATGTTTTAAGAGTTAAGACATATTGAACTAGACCGCTGTGAGATTTATTATTCTCCTAACGACTGTCAATTGAATAATAAATCTCACGACTTCTATTTACATGAACTCTTAATCCTGAGAAAATAATGGACCTGATCATGAAGTGTAGGTTGCTTTGATATATTAGGAGTAAGATCTAAAGTAACGGTTAAAACCTCAGTATGTTGGACAACCACTTTTAGTGTTGATGGAACATATATTCTCAAGATGGAATTCATAGTCTCTTAACGGAGATACAAAATATTCTCTTGAGATAAGTTTAATGGGTTTGTTATTCAGAATATTAGGCCTAACTACTTTAGTAAATAATTACTAAAGTATATATTTATGAAATTGGATTTCATAAATATATGATGAATAACTTAAAAGATTAAACTAGATACTCAAAGATTAAGATGTAGTAATCTACAAAGTGACAGTCTACATTAATGACTTTGTATTACTACGAATATTTTATGAAAGGGTTGCATGTACAATAATGTCTTGGGATATAATTTATTAATAAGGCCTAGAGTGCAATTATATTTATATAGTGGTATTAAATATAATTAATGGTAACTTTGGACTTGTCAAGAGTTGACTAAAAAGCTTAAGACCCATTAGAGCTAGTGTCTTATTTGTTCCATTTTGGTCCCACTCCAAGCCACATACTAAAACCCAATTGGAAAGGCCCGAAAGGCTAACCCAATTAGATAATCAGTTATATGGAGAGAAACATACAGAATTTTTGTTATAACATGAAATGGTATGTATGTGAGTGTTAGACTTTCTTTCATTCTCTCTTGAACATACGCATATAACTGATTGAGAGACCACACATCTTGGGCATCAAGTGGAATTGGAGTGAAGATTAAAAGTGTTCTCAAGACTTCTGATCTTTGGTTTTGAATTTCACCGCACCAAGGTACACTCTCTTATTCTTAATTTTGAAACTTACATAGTGCACGTTATCAATTGCGAATGAAGTAGATTCGTTATTTTCCCGCTGCGTACATTCATATTTCCATCATATCTAATACAGCCACATCATCCCTAATTACATCTTTTTGGTTGTTCAATTACAGGTTCATCTAATTCAGCCAAAACAACTTTACTTTTAGGATTAAAATTATTCACATAATCATCTTCCAAAAATTTGGCATGGGTACTAACAAACACTTTGTTATCCTTATGATTATAGAATAAATAACCCTTAGTTTCTTTTGAATACCCTAAAAACATGCATACTTCCGTTTTAGCTTTCAACTTATCAGACTTCCTTTTCAACACATGTGTTGGACATCCCCAAATGTGGAGATATTTCATACTAGGCTTGCGCCCACTCCACAATTCCTTAGGTGTGTTAGGAACAGATTTTGATGGAACTAAATTTAAAATATGCATTGCTGTTTTTAGTACATATCCCCAAAAGGAAATTGGTAAAGTTGAATAACTCATCATGGACCTAACCATTTCCAAAAGAGTCCTATTCCTTCTTTCTGCTACACCATTTTGTTGGGGAGTTCTAGGTGCAGTCAATTGGGATACAATCCCATTTTGAGTTAAGTAATCCTTGAACTCCCCAAGAAGGTATTCACCACCACGATCAGATCGAATGGCCTTTATGTGTTTACCCAATTAATTCTCAACTTCAGCGCTAAACTCTTTGAAATTTTCAAAAGCTTCGGACTTCCGTCTCATCAGGTACACATAGCCATATCTCGAGTAATCATCGGTAAAAGTGATGAAATACTCATAACCACTTTTAGCTTGGGTTAACATAGGACCACATACATTCGTATGAACTAATTCAAGCAACTCTTTGGCTCTTCTACCTTTTGCATTAAAAGGTCGTTTGGTCATTTTGCCTTTCAAACAAGATTCACAAATTGGAAATTCATCAAAGTCCAATGGCTCTAAGAGACCATCTTTGATAAGTCTTTGAATCCTGTTTGAATTAATATGACCCAAACGTAAGTGCCAAAGATATGCATCATTAGTAGAAGGAAACTTTCTCTTTTATGATTTTACATGAGAGTTATTATTTAATTCAGAATTATATAATTCAAGCTTATCAGGAGTTAAAATATAAAGACCATCCACAATATTGCCAGAACAGATAAATATTTTACCCTTCTTTATTACAACATTGTCTTTAAGGATAACACAATATCTATGTTTACCTAAATAAGTTGTAGAAATTAAATTCCTACAAACATTAGGTACATACAGACAGTCTTCCAATATTAAAACACTAGACTTAAAACATAAATTAAAAACACCAACAACTACAACCGGAATCCTGCTCCCATCAGCCAAAGTAAGAAACAATTCCCCTTCATTAAGCTTTCTGGTCTCCTGGAACCCCTGCAAAGAATTGCAGATATGATTAGTACAACATGAATCCACACACCAGGAATCTGTGGGATTTTGTACTAAACATATTTCAAGGAGGAATGAACTTTTCATACCCTTATTATTGGCAGCTTTGATTTTTGGACAATTCATCTTCCAATGTCCTTTCTCACCACAATGGAAACACTTTCCTTTGATCTTCTTTCCTTTGTCGGCAACCCCTAAGGCAATTTGTTTACCATCTTGCTTGGTGAAGTCCTTTTTCTTCTTTTTCTTACCCTTGCCTTTCAACTTAGGTTGAGAAGTAGAAGCTTCAACCATATTAGCATCAACACTAGAAGTACCAACTCATTCATTAATTTAGACAACGAAGAAATCTTTTTGTTCATATTATAATTGAGTCTGAATTCCTTGAATGATTCCAGTAGTAACTGAAGTATCATATCCACTTGGTATTCTCCATCAATATCGACACCTAAAACTTCTAATGTATTCAGATTAGAGATCATTGTAAGACAATGCTCCCTCACTGAACTACCATCAGTCATTTTGGTATTATAAATTTGCCTCATGGTTTCTTGCCTTGCAGAACGGCCTTGCTCACCAAACATATCTTTCAGACTTAACATAATGTCCGAAACTAGTTCTACATCCTGCATTTGATGCTATAGAACATTTGAGATAGATGCTAGGATGTAGCACTTGGCCATCTCATTAGATTTCTGCCAACGATCATATCGCTGTTTTTCCTCTAGAGGAGCATCTAATGTAACATCCCAGTTAATAAGTGTATTTTGGAGGAAGCTTGAGGGGCAAATTGGTAATTTTTCTCAAGATATTTTTGGGGCAATTTGGTAATTAAGCTTTTCAACTTAAGTCAGCCCCCCCCCCCTTTTTCTCCCTCATTTCACGTTGATGTCTCTCTCTCCATCTTGACCGGCTGCCCCTTCTCTCTATTTCTCTATCTTTCTATCTCACCCACCTACCAAAGCCCACACACCTACACACTCTAGCTCCCTCTATTTCTCTCACTCCCTCACCGGTAAACCAACCATCTACCACCACTTTTGGCGAATCCCATTAGAAACCCCATTAGAAACCCCATACGCTCAGTTATCTCAAACTTTAAAGGTAAAACTCTTTAACTATTTTGGTAGCTTTTCAAGTTGTTGTAAGATTTCTTTCTAATCTAAGCTACTTGAGTGATATACATGTGATAGTACATGGGTTTTTGATTTGGTGGACTTAATTGTTAAATGGTTAAGGGTTTTTACAATGGTGATCATTTGGGGTTTCTCCATGGTTAAAATTTAGGTTCCTTGAGCAATCATGTGGGTTGATTTTGTGGAAGTTTGGGTTGATTTTTGGAAGTGTGTTCTTTGCATTTTAAATGACTTTGGCTAATGTGGGTGTGAGTGGAGTGATAATTATGAATTTTATGCAAGTTAAGTGTGAGCATGTGCTTTTGCATACCAAGTGTTTGATAAGTTGTTTATATGAGATTTTTGGGTTTGATTCCTTGTTTTTAATATGCTTTAAATCTGGTGGTTTTAATGTGAGTAAATTCTCAAATAATTTGGGCTAGTCTTACAACTATAGCAATTTTCTAAAGTTGTCATGACAGATTTGAGTCAGCTGCAATGCATGATTTTTAATAAATTACAAAAAAATCTTTTTGGGCTGAATTTTCTGTGGTACATTGTATACATATATGGGAATGTTCCCTTAAATTTTCATATTAATCGGATAACTTTTCATTGACCAAACGATTTTTACAAAATGGCTGGCCTGCTATGTACTGAATCTGAAAATAAGACTAAAATGCTGAGAAATTGTGGAATTAATCCCAAACCTCGGTTGATCTTATCTTGGCTTAAAAATATTATTCAGTACTCAAAGAGATTCATGAGTATGTTGTATTATCTTATGTTGCACATTTTTGCGGTAGTGAATTTAAAATGTTTTGGTTGTGTCAGCACTATGAGTTTCTTGGATGCTTGTTTGGTTCTCGCTTGGGAAGGGTACTTGTCTTAGGACGGGCAAGATAGACTTTAGGGCCTTTGGTTTGATTTTAGGGTATTGTTACGATTTATGGAGATAAGTGTGATGGTAATTTGTGAAAGGCCTTGTAATTGATAGGATTGATCATTGTGTTTCTAGGTTCCGATATTCTTGGTGATGGACCTAGTGATTGGATTAGTTGATTTTGTGGTGCCCGGTTGAGGTAAAATTGGTTGGCCTTCCGAGGTAAGTAGCTTTTTAATGGGATTTTGAAAAATAACCATGTTGTATAAATGTTGTTTTTGGGTTAGACACGCTTTTGGAAACTACTTATGGAAACTATATTTTCCTAAAAACTATTGTGTCGTAACCTTAATATATATATATATATATATGATTATATATGAAAATGCATCATATTTGGTATTGCATTTGGGGAAATGAATGAATTGTTGATATGGAAAAATGAGCATCTTTTATTTAATCTTTGATAAGGAAATCTTGGATGTTATGGTATATTAGAAAATTTAAAGATGCTTATCTTGTCTTGTTATGTGGGAAATTGTTAGAAAATATTTTGACAAGAATGAAGTTTAAAACCTTACAAACTTTGTAGAAGTTAGATTATTTAAGGTTTTTCTGAAACTACCTGGATACAAACTATGTGTATCAAAGTATATGTAACCTGTGAGCTTTATTTGGTTTTAACACCATGCCATGTGTGATTTCCCGGTGATCACCCGATTTGGTTTCCGTAGTCTTTGTGACAACAGAATCAAATCCAGGTCAGTGCCCTTTCACTTTGGATGACGCGTTCTTCCCTACTGCCCATGGGGGGAAGAGGTTCCTTGATTGTGTGTAGGTGAGGCTGCTGCCCATGTGGCCAAGAGACCACATGCAAAAGAGGTCCTATTTGACGCGCTTTCTACACTGCCCATGGGGGAGAGAAAAACCTTGAGGGTATGGGTGAGGCTGCTGTCCATGGGGCCAAGAGTCTGCATACTAGAGAGGACAATATCATGCCAGTTGTGAATGGGTGGATCCCCTGACCGGTCTATGTGGTAGTGTGGTATATTTGTGATAAATTACCATATGTTAAATTTTATGACTTTGGAAATTGTATTGTTAGTACTCACAAGTTATAATATATAGTTTCATGGTATTATTTTGAGAAACTTTGTGTTTCACCATTTAATCATTCTTGTTACATTATTACTAAAAAATGATCTTGCAATATTCAGTTAGCAATTTCCCAAACTAAAGCATGTTTTGCAAACTGTTTATAATCATGAAACTTGCATTTCCCCCACCCCCATTAATTATGCTACTTGCTGGGCTTTAGCTCATCCCACTCTCTAACAGTTTTTTCGGATAAATTTGCTATACCTCGAGCATGGAGCTTGTTTTATTGGTGGTGATTGGAGCATTATGCTAAGTGAGAGATTTATGCTATGATGGTTGGTGACTCAATCTTGCAAAATTTAACGAGATCATAATTAATTCTATTGGAGGTTGGATACTTGGGGTTTGTTAGCCTTAGGCTTTGTAGGCCTAACTTCAATGTTGAGGTTGTGTATTCTAAAAGGGATTGTGGTTTTGTGTTATCCATTTGGAGTTTTGAAATATATTCATGTATTATTTGGAGGCACATGACTTGAGTTATTGTTTGTAATTATGTTATAGAGCTCTAGCTTGTAATATGAAGATTTTAGTATGGTTATTTATTCTTATCATGTGTCGAGGAGAGGAATAGAAGAAAAAAAAAATCTCCTACACTTTTAATGGTTCTTCCCTCACGCTTTGGACCCTTTTGGGTTTGTGGCGTGACATCTAATGAAGGAAAGTTAGGACATGGTAGAGTAAGCATATATTTGTGCTCTTCAGCTATAAGAACAATGTCCTAATTTCTTTTCCAGTCAACATAATTGGATCCAGTCAGTTTGTTTTGATTAAGAATAGTAACAAGTGGGCTAAATGATGCCATGTTCAAATCTTAAATAATAAACATGAATATAATAAGTAAACTAGACATTATCAATTTAGCATATAAGCATATAATATGGAACCTTAATAAAACCATAAAATAATATATGAAACGACAACTCAATCCTTGTCTATAATTCCTTGGTAGCAAGTTTATTATAAACAAATTAATTGATTGAGAACTATTCTCATTATTAGTGCTATCATGATAACTCTTATCATACACTAATAATATGCCGTATTATCTTTAGCCTCTAAGTAATAATGACATAGCTCTTTTGGGAGGTTAACATTACACTTAGTCTAGTGTACATCATTATCAAGAATCATGTGTAGCCACATTTCATCTCCCTTATAATGTTTAAACTTGTAGTTCCATGGAACAAAACACCCTCCTTTGGGATTGTGAGGCATATATGCCAAGACGAGGTGCCTGTCCACACTACTTTAAACAGGTAAGTTCAATATTGTAGTACTATGAAGTAAACACCCTCCTTTGGGATCGCGAGGCATATACGCCAAGACGAGGTGCTTACCCACACTACTATGAACCAATAATGGAGGCCGTGAGATCCAACCCTTGTATCTTTCTCCCACTAGATGTTTTAAATTAAAGGTTTTTAATTATAAAACATGCATAATCTAATTACGCATAGCCTTGCACTTTATATAATTGAAAACACTTAGAAAAAATTCAAAATTCCCTTCAGTGGCATTTTCGCGAGATTCTAGCGACTAAGCGCTTCCCGCGAAATTGATTTAAGCAAAATAATGAAAACACAAAAATCCAGACAGAAACTTTTGCTACTGTCTCGCAACTGTTTCGCTAGTAAAGCTTACCCACGAAAAGTTTTATGAAAACACAAAATTCAGACAGAAACTTTCGCTACTGTCTCGCGACCATTTCGCTAGTAAAACTTACCCGCGAAAGTTTTTGTGCTTCAGAGGCATTTTTCGCGAGTAACTTCGCGAGAAGCTAACCCGCGAAAAACCTGTGTTTTCAGTTTTTTCAAGGAAGGTCTGAACAGTTTTCAACGGTTTTCATGAATAAACAACCACCATATGAACATGATAGATAGAATTTGATATCAAAATTGAATTCCATTGATGCTATAGCCTTAAAGTTCAATTTAACATACTTAAATTCAAATTTAAACAACATCATAACATCAATATCAGTTTTTATCAAACCATAGTTTCAATAACCATGTAGAAAATTAAATACCTATATAATCTTCTAACATCATGAAACTATTATCACTAATTCCAAAACTCACAAAACATGTTATACAGATTCGAAATTGAAAACCTGGCTCTGATACCAATTGTTGGATAAATACATACGCAGTGAAAAATTTAACGGATTTACTTCATTCGCAATTGTTAACATGTACTAAATAAGTTTCTAAATATAAGAACAAGATAGTGTACCTTGGTGCGGTGAAATTCAAAACCAAAGATCAAAAGTTCTTGAGAACACTTTTAATCTTCACTCCAATTCCACTTGATGCCCAAGAAGTGTGGTCTCTCAATCAGTTGTATGTATATGTTCAAGAGAGAATGAAAGAGTGTCTTCACACACATACAAACCATTTCATGTTCTTACTAAAATTATGTATGTTTCTCTCCTTATAACTGATTATCTAATTGGGCTAGCCTTTTGGGCCTTTCCAATTGGGCTTTAGTGTGTGGCTTAAAGTGAGACCCAAATAGAACAAATAAGACACTAGCTCCAATGGGCCTTGGCCTTTTCTGTCAACTCTTGACAAGTCCAAATTTACCATTAATTATATTTAATACCACTATATAAATATAATTGCACTCTAGGCCTTATTAATAAATTATATCTAAAGACTTTATTGTACATGCAACCCCTTCATAAAATATTCGTAGTAATACAAAGTCATGAATAAATACTGCCACTTTGTAGATCACTACATCTTAATCCTTCAGAACCCGGTTTAATCATTTTAAGTTATTCATCATATATTTATGAAATCCAATTTCATAAATATATACTTTAGTAACTTCTTACTAAAGTGGTTAGGCCTAACACTCTGAATAACCGAACCCATTAAACTTATCTCAAGGAAATATTTTATATCTCCGTTAAGAGACTATGAATTCCTTCTTAAGAATATATGTTCCATCAACACTAAATATGGCTGCCCAACATACTGAGATTTTGACCGTTACTTTAGATCTCACTCCTGATATATCAAAGCAACCTACATTCCATGATCAAGTCCTTTATTCTCTCAGGATTAAGAGTTCATGTAAATATAAGTCGTGAGATTTATTATTCGTTTGACAGTCGTTAGGAGAATAATAAATCTCACAACGGTCCAGTTCAATATGTCTTAACTCATAAAACATATCAACACATCAATTAGAAGTCTCCACTTCTATGATCAAGACAAATCATCTTAGTTGATATGTTATAGTCTTCGCAGATGAAATGCCCAATTTCATCATCGACTACGAACTAAAATTCTGAGTTTACAAAGAACTTGTGACTTATATCTTCTGTGACTAAATCACATACTATGCATCTCATGGACTATATGATAATGTCCGAATATTCATGTTACCATTATTTCAGATAATAATAAAACAACTTTATTAATCATAACATTAAGTCATACATCAAGTCATACATAATGTCATACATAGCATCATACAATAGGATTTAAGGGCACTAATCCTAACAATAACATGATGTGTGATGTGTGTTCTTTGGCTTAGGATAGTAGCCATCAATGTTGTGTTTATGATGATGTGTTGGTGTACTTATGATGTTGTGTTGATATGTATATGTGTTGATAACATGATGTGTGATGTGTGAGTTTGGCTTTAGATAGTAGCCATTCTTGGTGTGTGCCTTTTATTATAAGTTCATGATAGCAAACTTAGACTCTTTGATGTGATGTTGTATTGATGATGTGTTAATGTGATTTTTGGCTTAGGATAGTAGCCATTCTTGTGTTTTCATGATGTGTCGTTAATGTGATGATAATATCGTATGATGATGTAATGACTTTTCTTTTTGGCTTGGGATAGTAGCCGCTTTTGTTTTGTTTTCCCCTCTACCCAAGGTTCTAGATAACGAACCAAGGAGAATAGGGACTCGCAGAATCCAGCGATTGGATTTTGCACCCATGCCTCATATTTGCTTGTTTGCTTGCGTGGACTTAAAGTTTATTAACCAACAAATTGGTTTGTCTCTTCAGACTTTTGACTACACTTGTAGAGCAAGTATAGCCAAAAGAGGGGCATCTGTAGACACCTCATTTTGTACTCGGTTAATAAACTTTAGTCCCCGGTCCCAATGATGAGCTTGACATGTCTACAAAAGGTAATTGAAGTTATTTTGATAGTTTGGAAGTAATCACAACTCAAAAGTGCTCAAATCGCTTTGAAATATTGTTAAAAAATGACCTTTGCTTATTTTTTTTACCATAACTTTTGATCCACAAAGGATTTTTTAGTGAGGTTTGTTTCTTGGAAAGTAGATATCCTAGGCTTCAATTTGAACACAATTTTTTCCTAATTTGGACTTAAATTGAGTGATTTATGACCATTTGAAGTCGGGCCATCAAAGCTATGCATACGCATGCACAAACCTGCATACGCATGCACAAACCTACATACGTAGGGCCCATTCCAGAACCTCAGAAGTTCATGTTTTAGGGCCCGAAGCCTCCCTCTTTGATGGGGCCCAGCCCCTAGACCCTTTGGAACGTCCAAAACCCTAAAAATAAGCATGAAAACCCTAGTTTTAACATATAAATACATCCTTATGCCTCCAAACTCAAACCCTAGCTAGAGAGAACCATTTTTTAGCCTCCATCTTCTCTAAAACCCTAATTCTCTTTTCTAAAACACACACACAGCACCTTTGCACGTTTTTTACAAATTTAAAACCTCTCTTTAGTTAGTTTTAAGGTAGAAACTATTTTTCCAATTTGATTTCTCAAAACCCTTTCCAAAACTAATCTTGTTTTTGAGTTGTGATTACCTATAAACTATTGAAATCTTCTTTTACCTTGATATCTCATTGAGTCTTGTTGTGTAGGCACTGAAGGGCCGGTTAAATATTAATCAAGTTTGTATTCCATAACAAGGTGAGTCTCTCTTCATGGCTTTCCTTGATTTGGTTCTTTTATAATTTGCGTTTTTGCTATTCTTAGTTAATTTATATGTTATTCATGTTTAGAAATATGTGTTCTTTTATTTTATTTTATTTTGTTTTGTCTCATCATATTTTGATTGGAAAGTTAAATGATTTGATATATTGATGAACATGTTTTGATGTTGTTCTTGTTTGTTGTTAGATCCAATGCATGTTTAGGAGTAGATTTTATTTTGTTTATCTTTGATATATTTGTTCTTAGTTTAGGTTGTTTAGATTTATATTAGAAGCATGTTAGGATGTTAGATTTATCGTTTTGAAGCTCTGCTTTAGTTTCTGTGTTGCTAGTGTTTCTGGGCTAAAACCCACGTGCACATAATCTTGGCTGCATACGCAGGCTTGATTATGTGAACGCTAGCTTAATCATGCGTGCGCATGATCCTGCCCAGAAACCCTAATTTTTCTGATTTCATTTTTTATTTTACATGCAATACTTCTATCTTGGATCCTTTTTTCATATATTTGTGGTTTTAATATTCTGTTTTACATGATTGTTATTCGTTTGCTTTTTCACATGTTTAAATTAGGGTTTGTCTTATGTTTTCTTATTTTGATGCCATGAACGCGCATTCACATGTTCATGCATGAATGTCATAGGTGCTAAGCTGCTACAAGGTAAGTGAGGTAAGTCATGCATTCACATTCCCATGCATCTTTGAATATGATTTTGCCTTGATGATAGAGATAAACATGTTTGTTTGGTTGAGTTCTTCTTGAAGTATAGATGTAATCACATATTTGCTTGGATCTTTCTATGCCTATGTTGCTGCCTTGGATATGATATGTATGATAGTAACATGCTAGAGTTTATGTTATGCCATGATAGATGTATGATTAGGTCTTTTTGGGATGATTAATGTCATGTTGTGTGCTTAGATGTATGCTAGTGTGTGTATGTATAAGTATAGATAACAATATTGAGTGTGCCTTTAATAGGGTTAAGACATAAGACACAATGAGGGGAAGCCAACCTTAGGGTTGGGTAGTTTTGGGTGCCTAACACCTTCTCAAGACCGTACCTTAACTCCAAACCCATATCTCTGGTAGTAAGACCAAAAGGTCCTTCCTTGAAACTACGATATATATATATATGGTTCCTAGACCATTGCAAAAACTAGGTGGCGACTCCTCCGTTGTGTACACAATAGTCTTTTACTGTCTTCAATTTTGCTACGTCTCCTTCCTTTAACAGGGCTTCCCTAATGGGAGCCCTCCAATCTTCTTTGCATTCCTCTCTTTCCGGAAACCTTTCCTTGAGTATTTCCATTATGGACTCCCTCCGCTTTTTAATCTCAACTCTGGCATTGCCTCCTTCAAAGGCTATTTGTGAGCCCAATGCTGCTTGTGCATCCGTGTATTGGTTTCTGCTCCTCTGGGCGTGCTCTATTTCAAACGTACAAAACTATTCATCCATCCTTTGGGCTAATGTCCTGTAAGGGGCCAAACTTGGTTCTTTTAAAGAAAAGCTCCCTTTAGCTTAGCAAACCACTAAATTAAAGTCACGTATCACCCTCAAGTGTTTGATCCCCATCTCAAGGGCCGTTGCCAACCCCATCAAGTAAGCCACATATTCTACTATATTATTTGAACATGAGAAATCTAGCTTGAACGAGAGTGCCACAGTCTCTTCATCATTGCAATAAAAGACCACTTCGCACCTCTTGAGTTTGCCGTAGAGGAGCTAATGAATTTCATGATCCACTGTTCTCCGACCACTTCTGCCGTAGCTACCTCTCCTAGTACCTCGTCATCTATCGAGAATTCCTCTTCTTCAGGGAATTGTGCCAACAAATCTGCTATGGCCAGACTCTTCACCGCTTTGGGTGTTCCTGCTTTCAAATCATACTGTGATAATTGCAATAACCATTGGGATATTTTACCAAACAGAATGGGTTGTCGAAGGAGCGCTTTGATCGCATGGGACTTCTGTTAGGATATGTGCTCTTTAAATCCTATTGTATGATGTTATGCATAACATTATGTATGATATTATATTGTGATTAATAAAGTTGTTTTATTATTATCTAAAATAATAGTAATGTGAATATTTGGACATTATCATATAGTCCATGAGATGCATAGTATGTGATTTATGTGATTTAGTCATAGAAGATATAAATCACAAGTTCTTTGTAAACTCAGAATTTTAGTTCGTAGTTGGTGATGAAATTGGGCATTTCATCTGCAAAGACTATAACAAATTAACTAAGATGATTTGTCTTCATCATAAAAGTGGAGACTTCTAGTTGATATGTTGATATGTTTTAAGTGTTAAGACCTATTGAACTGGACCGCTGTGAGATTTATTATTCTACTAACAACTGTCAAATGAATAATAAATCTCAAGACTTCTATTTACATGAACTCTCAATCCTGAGAGAATAATGAACCTGATCATGAAGTGTAAGTTGCTTTGATATATCAAGAGTGAAATCTGAAGTCACCATCAAAACCTCAGTATATTGGGTAGCCACATTTAATGTTGAATGAACATATATTCTTAAGATATAAATATATTCATAATCTCTTAACGGAGATATAAAATATTCCCTTGAGATAAATTTAATGGGTTTGGTTATTCAGAGTGCTAGGCCTAACCACTTTAGTAAGAAGTTACTAAAGTATATATTTATGAAATTGGATTTCATAATTATATGATGAATAACTTAAAGGATTAAACCAGGTACTTAAGGATTAAGATGTAGTAATCTTCAAAATGGCAGTCAACATTCATGACTTTGTATTACTACGAATATTTTAATGAAGGGGTTGAATGTATAATAAAGTCTTGTGATATAATTTATTAATAAGGCCTAGAGTGCAATTATATTTATATAGTGGTATTAAATATAATTAATAGTAATTTTGGGCTTGTCAAGAGTTGATAGAAATGCCCAAAACCCATTGGAGCTAGTGTCTTATTTGTCCCTTTTGGTCCCACTCCAAGCCATATACTAAAACCCAATTGGAATGGCCCAAAAGGCTAGCCCAATTAGATAATCAGTTATATATAAAGAGAGAAACATACAGAATTTTGTAATAAATGAAATGGTGTGTATGTGAGTGTAAGCCACTCTCTTATTCTCCCTTAAACACATACGTATAAACTGATTGAGAGACCACACTTCTTTGGCATAAATGAAATTGGAGTGAAGATTAAAAGTGTTCCCAAGTACTTCTAATCTTTGATTTTGAATTTCACCACACTAAGGTACACTCTCTTGTTCTTAAATTCTGAAATTTACATAGTACATGCTATCGATTGCGAATGAAGTAGATCCATTATTTTTCCGCTGCGTATATTTTGTATGTGATACAAACTATGTTTTACCAACAACTTCATCATCAAATGTACCTCATAAGCCATAAATCAATGGCGTAGTCTTTGCAACGCATAGACAATCGCCAAGCATACCCTTTCTACCCTAGGATAATGTGTCTTGGCATCTCTTAAGGCACGGCTTATGTAATAAACTGGCTGCTCAATGCCACCTCCATCTTCCTGAGCTATTAGAGCCCCGATAGCAAACGGGCTTGAGGCTAGGCAGAGCAGCAACGATTTTCTGCGAACTGGGGCTTGCACCATAGGGAGGTTCATCATAATCTGCTTTAGCTTTTAAAAAGCTTTCTGTTGTGCATCCCCCCACTTGAAACTCTGTCCCTTCTTTAGTAACTTCATAAAAGCCGAAGTAATTGATGCTAGACCAGGGATGAACCTCCTAATGTAGGAGACTTTGCCCAAAAAACTTTTCAATTCTTTGACCGTGGCTAGTGGCTTCATAGTTGCTATTGCCACTACTTTGGCCAAATCTACGTCTATCCCTCTGCTGTGGACCCAAAACCCTAAAAAATTTTCGGCAAATACTCCAAAAGCGCACTTCAACAGGTTCATTCTTAGCTTGAAAAGTTTGCATCTTTCAAACACCTTTCTCAGTACCTTGACATGATCTTCTCTCCTTCTCGACTTTACTACTATGTTGTCCCATAGTCCTCCATTTCTTGGTGCATCATGTCGTAGAATATGGCAGTCATGGTGTGCTAATAAGTCGCACCTGCATTTTTCAGCCCAAAGGGCATCACCGTGTAGTAGAAATTCTTAATAGGTGTTCTAAAAGCAGCCTTTTCCCCATCTTTTGGTGCCATCCGAATTTGATTGTATCCGTTGAATCCGTCCATAAAGGAGAACACGGCATTCCCCGCAGCAAAGTCTATCAGTAGGTCCATGTTGGACAACAAGAGTTCGTCCTTTAGACAGACTCGATTAAGATTTCTAAAATTGACGTAGCATTGTATTTGCCCATTCTTCTTTTTCATAGGTACAATATTGGAAAGCCACCACGGGTGTTGAATTGGTTTGATGAACCCAGCTGCTAATAACTTTCGTACCTCATTTATTATATGTTCTTCTATTTTGGTGTGAAACACCCTAGCAGGCTGGGCCACTAACTTGGCCCCAAGATCCACATTGAGCATGTGTACCACCAACCTTGGGTCTAGCCCAGGCATTTTGCTATAATCCCATGCAAAAACGTCTCTAAACTCTTTCAACAGCAGGATTAATTCTACCTTTTCCTCTTCTGACAACTTTGAACTTATTGAAATTGGTCTTGGCTTCTGTGGGTCCATGCCCAGGTCGATTTCCTCCAGTTTTTCTTTTGCCACTACTTTTCTTCTTTTTCTACCGCAATCTTCTTTTCATTTTCCACATCACTCTGTTATGTTGTGGCTTTCTTCCAAGACCCCCTTGCGTGCTGCAGGTGGGCCCTACACACCTTCATAATTTATATATTATCCTACCGTTAAGTGTTCGGACCCTGACGCATCGCGGTGTATTGTCTTACTCTGAAGTTAGCGCTTCTTTCCTTTTTCTCTTTTGCATCAACAACTCCCTCAAATCAGGTTCTGGGTCGTCTTGAATGTCCTCCCACTTGGGGACGAAAGTACCAGTTGGCTTAGATACTGAACTTTCTCTAGATGGTGCCCATTCATCGTAGAACATAGTCTCAACCAAATGGGACTCTGTCTGCTCGAATGGGGATGGGTTTGCTGCTATCCATATCATCCTGCCATTCAATCTCCCTTTCACACACTGGTGATAAATGGACGGAATGAGGCGATGTTTATGCAACCATGGCCTTCTCAGTAGTATATGATAGGAAACTTCTATTTTCACCACATGGAATCGAGCTAAGGAGGCTATTAGGCCTACCTTTAACCATAGCTGTATGTGTCCTGCTGTGTACTCGCCCCTACCTCTAAACCCCGTCACCTCCATTGGGCATCCTTGAATCTTACTTTCCGGTATTCTTGATGTTTCAGCGTGTTGAGTAGGATGAGATTTTCTAAAGCACCCGTGTCGACCAAGGCTCTCTTAATGGGAATTTGGTTTATGTAGGCTGCCAAGTATAGAGGCCTTCTATGGTCTATGTATCCCACCTCTATGTCTTCATCGCTGAAAATGATCTCATTTGTGTCTTGCAGGAAGGCTTTGTCAGTCCGGGCTTCTGTAGTAAGGCATTCTACTCCTGCTCCTGAAGCGATGCTTACCAAAGCTTCCGTGGCCATCCTTTGTCTGTTTACTGTGAGCTCCAACTGGTCAAACAGGTTCTTGAACCAAGAGCTTTTCTACAGGTTGTAATGGCTGCGGTAGGCAGTGTCGATCTTTCCTCTTTGTCTTCGCCTAAATCTGCACAACTGACAACTGCTGCTACCCCCTTCCCTTTATGATTGGGGAATGGGTTCCTTTGTACCTCTGGTTGGGACAATTCAAGGGTTCCTTCTTTGATCTTGCAATGCACTAGTCTGCGGAGTGCCCAGCATTCTACGGTAGCGTGCTGCACATAATTATGCAGGCTTAAAAAATGTGGGTCCCTTCATTCCTCTTCGGTGGGCTCTCTGGAAACATGATTTTGTTTGAAAACCCCATTTGCAATCCATTTGTCTAGAAGCACATCTAGCTCCTTCGGCGTGCACGGTATTGGTGGAGGGCTTTCGTACTCCCTTCCTTCTGACTTCCTTCTAACTTCCTTCTCTTCTTGCCAGTGGACACTGTCATGGCTTGCGATGTGGACCTCCACTCTTTGGGCTTGTCAAAGCTAGGCCTGACTGATTGGGCCATCTTTCTGGCCTTCTACAACAGCTAAGCAAACTGGGAAATTTCTAAGTTTTCTAGGACAGCTCTATATTCCATGATCATATTGCCCATACACATTTCCACCAACGTCTTCTCTTCACAGTGGTCATAGCAATCGAGGGTTACGTCCCTGAACCTTTTGATATACTCCATGAAGTCTTCGCCGCTTCTTTGCATGGTACCTTGCAAAGTTGCAAGCATCACCATTTCTTCTCCACGGAAATACTTGGTGCAGAATATGTCTACCATATCATCCCAGGTTGGGATTGACCCTGGCTTCAAGCTAGTGTACCAAGTATATGCCCGGTCACATAAGGATTTTGAAAACTCTCAGAGGCAAAGGTCCTCATCTGCTGCGTAAGGACCAAGGGTGTTTATAAACTTGCTTACATGCTCAATGGCGCTTCCTCTTCTACCATCATTCTGTGTGAAGGTCCACGGCTCGTATCTATCGGGATACGGCTTGCTAAGTATCCTCAATAGGTATAAAGGTCTTCGTGAATAGAATATTTCCTTAGGTGCCTTGGCTTTTTCTTGCTCAAGCAGTGCTGCTACGTCAGCCATCATGATGAAGCATTGTTCTGCGTTCTGTGGGCCACCGCCCATGGGAGTCTCTTCCTTGTCTACCACATGCTCGGGGTGATGTTGGCTCCCTTTTTCCTTTGTTTTATCCACCTTTAGTTAGCGCATTTCCTCCATCAGCTGCTGCTAGGAATGCTGTACAGACTATAATACTTGAATGAAGAAGTTAGTATTGTCAACGGGATTCCTTTGTTGCTGCTGTGGCAGATCCCCCACTCCATTGGCACCATCTGCTTGATTGGGCTGGTGTAGTGTGACTGGCCTTGACTCTGCCAGCAACAGTACGACACTCATATTTCGCACCGCCTTTGATCTTTGCTTGCTTTTCCCTTTTTTTCTCCCAACTCCCCAATGAAGTCGCCAATTTAATATGGTGGGCCTTTTTGCACTGTTAGGCCTCAATCTCTTCTGCAGTGCTACGGCCCGTTAGTTTGAGGTAATAGAGTTGGGACTAGCCTTACTAGGGCTATGCTACAGGCCAACTTGTGCACAATTTGAGCCAAACCAATGTAGACGAGTCCTGGCATGAGTGATGTGGGCTAAGTGTATGGCATGGTCTCAGTATGAACAACTGTTACAAATGTTATGGCAGGAATACAGTACAGCAGGATAACTACGATACTAAACGGAGTAAATAAAACTAATATTATGAAGGCAGTTGATAGAGTTACGACAGAATAATACAGCAAATAGAAATAACACTACAGAAGAAAGAGTAAATAACTCAATAATCGAACAGTGGGCGAATTACCCAATAAATACAACCAGTAAAAAAGGAAAAGCTTGTCTGCCAGATAATAAGCTGGACTTTTCAGCGGAAGCAGACCCAACAAGGGAGCCAATCTCCAATGCGTGTAACCTCATGAAAGGCTCTCGCCATAGAAGTTACACACTTTGGAGAAAGGGCCTAAATGGTTTGAGCTTCGATTCTCAATCTTCAGAGAGTGGGTTTGTCAAGAGGGAGAGAAAAGGTGGTCTATTGATGCATGCCTCTATTCCTACCATTCACTTTCTCTCTCTAGTTTTCTTTCTGGTCTTTCTTTCTTTTCTTTCTAGTTTTTTCATGTATTCCTTTGTTTTCTATTCAATCTTTTTTTTCTACTTCCTCCGTCCCCACTTTTTACTATTCATGGCTACCTCCTTTTTATACCATCTGCCATTATGGGATTTACCATTTTTGCCCCTCAACCGTTTTTGGCTCCTTATGGGTATCCCTACAGGACTGCCCACTAGCTTGCCGGCTACCCAACCACTACCTCTGCTCAGAGTGTGTTGGTTGCACCACTCTTCATTCCTAGTCAAAGTGTCTTGTCTTATTTCTTACCTCTTTCTGCTCTTGTCTTACCCATGCAGATAAGGATTAAGCTACCTCATCACCTACCTCTATGGCATGCATCAAGTGGTCATAGCTCATACTTACTTCTTTTGGGTGAAATGCCATCCCAGCAGGACATTTTCCCTAAAGGAGCTTGAGTGGGAACCCCAGAATAGACCCCCATTTCTCCCCACCGCTAAACCACACCCTCTAAATACCTTGACCCGTGGCCCACTTCCCATGTATTAGTTGGGTACAAGTAGGTGGTGTCTTGGCCCTTTATGCATGCTTCACTCCGTCTGAACTTGTTTCTTTCTGGCCTTCACACCATTTTTGCTGCCCTTACATTGTTTGATTCTGTTGTACGTGCTAGTTGATGTTTATCTTTTGTGGCATGAAGGATGTATGGGCTCTTGGGGTCATATCTTCTTCCTTTCAACCCTTGCTGGACTGGGTATAACTTAGGCAAAAGCATTCGTCTTCCTATTGAGCCCATGCTTTCTTCTTTATGGCCGTTGGCCTTTTTGGCCACTAATCCTACCTTATCACCTCATTGTGTCTGTTACAGCTTTGCCTTTCTCTTTATTTCTTATTACCCTGTGGGCTTGCGGGTTGATGCTCTTGCCGTATCAACCCATTTCCTTTATTAGTCCTTCGCTTAGGGCTTCCTCAACCCACTAACCATGTCTTTCACCTCTTTTGGGCTTATTGGCCAATGTTCCTGCCATGCCAACCCGTTTTACTGCTTCATTCATCAGGCTTCCTCGGCCCGTTTACTTCTTCTTTACCTCTTTTTACTCCCATAGGCTTGTTGCTAAATTCCTTGGGCTTCCTCGTCCCTTTTACTACATCTTTACCTATTATTCCCCTTTTAGGATTATTGGCCTTTAAGCTAGCCCATTAAGTTTACCAATTCATTACCCGGGCTTCCTCAACCCATTTACTTCTTCTTTACCTCTCATTATTCCCAAAGGCTTACTACTTTGTTCTTTGGGCTTCCTCAGCCCATTTACTCCCTCTTTACCTCTTTTTATTTCCATTGGCCTACTGGCCATCAATCCTGCTATTTTAGCCTGCTGAGCATGTTTCCTTTTTTCTTTACCATTTTGCCCCTCATTTCCTTCTCATCTTCTCTATTGTTAGGCTTCTTCTGTTGTTGGGCTCTTTGTCAAAAATGGGAATCAACATTTAGCCCCCTGAGCATATGGATTGCTCCTGCAATTCATATGCGAATACTTATGTAAATTTCTTTCCTTTCTTTTTTCTTTTCGCAGCTTTTTCAAATGGTGGACCATGCCTTGTTTCCTTTTCTGCCATGAACAGGCTTGTCTCTTCGAGTTTCACAGGTTAGCAGTTATTCTAAAACACAACCTCTGCTTCATTAATGCAATACTTCTTTTGACGGCGAACCTGTTGCCTCCCTTCAAATCGCTTTTATTTGTCTTAGCCTTTTCATTTGCTTTTCCTCATACTTTTCCCAACTTTCTCACAATCTTTCCTCTCTTGTTCTCTTTTCCGTCTCGCCTTCCCAAAATTTATTTACCCATCACCTTTACCATTCAATCCGTCTACCATGTCGCCGGCAAAGGGTGAGAGTTCTTCTCGCCGTAAAGGTAAGGAGGTTGCCACCGATGATCCGCCTCGACTGTTGCTTCCCACCAAGTCCATGGTGGCATATGTTAGGAAGCAAAGTAGGTCAGCCATATTCGAGTGGCAGGAAAAGGAGAAGAGATGGTATTGGTATGCTAGTGAATTCCTCCAGGCTAGGAGAAGAAGGTGAAGGTGGTGAACCTTCCTGCGCCTACGAAGAAAGGCTCGGTGTCTTAGACCACCAAGCCTAAGTCTGCCAAGAAAGGTGATGATTCTTCTGAGACTTGTTCTGATATCATCCCGTATAAGGGAAGCCTTCCCCCCATTGGCAATATAGTCCTAGAGAGCTCTCCTTCTACTTCTGCTCGTACCCGTTCCAGTAGGCGTTCTACTGTAGGCAGACCTAAGCCTCCTACACCAAAGCCATCCGTGGATACTCCTCCTTCCAATAGGACTTGTGGTAGCAAGAGGAAGACATCTCCACCAGCCTCATTTGCCATTACCGAGAGAAAAGTATGTTATCTCTAAACTATGCTTCTTTTTTCTTTAGTTATTTACTGGGCTTTCTTACAGCTAACTTTGTGCACGTGTTTTCTCCTCCCTTGGCAGTCTAAGTACAAGGAGGATACTTCTGCCACTGCCCTATACTGCTCGATGAGCCTAAGGTTGAGGTACATTCCATTCCCTTCCTTATTTGTGCATGCATCCATGTTCCTTGTCATTGTCATATATTATTTTATATCTTTCTTTTCTTTTTGCATGATTGTTCATCCTTTTTCTCGCTTTGACATCCTTTCCTTAGGTTGATCCGGAGCTCATTTTTGTTTATCATCCTATGAGTGAAGAGGCTCCTGCTACTGCTGGCATACCTATAGAGGGCTTCTTTGATGAAGCGAATGTCGTGGCTAAGGCCATGGCTTCTGCCTCTACTGTTACTACCCAGGGAGCTCCTGCCGAAGCTCGAGTCCCTCCATCTGAGCCTGTTTCCACCGAGAAGAGTACCCAGGCTGAGAGGGTTGTTACTGGGGAATCCACCCCTATTCCTGCCGAGATCCCTACTCCCCAAAAGGGAGTCACTCCTGCGGGGGTGTCCCAGACTGAGAGCACCTCTCCTACTACTCCTCTTGTAATATCTGCCAGCGATCCTTTCGTTGCCCTCTCCCAGGCCATAAAGGATGGCTCTTCATTGGTTGTCACCCTGTCCTCTATTCCCAGTTTTGCTGGTCCTGGTAATTTCCTTACCATCATACTATCTTCAATTAAAACTTTTGTCATTGTACCCACCTCTTTTCTTCGTTTCCTCCTTAGGGGCTTATATTGTGCCTTGTATTCTCTTTTAGGTCCATCTCCTACTGAGGTGGCTCTGTCGTCTCGATTTGAGATTGGTAGCAGTTCTGCCACCATTCCCGATCCCGTGAGTGAGGCCGCTGCCTTCTTTGCCCATTTTGAGCAGGTCAAGACCAATGACTACCTAGCAGACTTCTAGTGTGCCAGATCTCCCTATGTTGACTTCCATGACTTTTGGGTACCTAAGGAGTGCGTTGCACGTTTGGAGGTAGTCTACAATAGCCATGGGGATTTCATACAGGGATTCCCCTTTGGTCGTTCTACGAGGGAGCACTTCCTCAAGTTGTTGGGGTGTGTGATGAACAACATTGAGCATAACTTCATCGACACGGTTTCTGCTGAGAGGATCTTGCAGTTGAGGGTTGCGGTTTAGGAGTTGATCCGCGTTGGGTTTGGTGTGGAGTTTCTGCTGGACCATTTACTAGAGATTGCCCGAGCCCTCTTCTTAAGAAAGATCCAGCCTGCTGAGGATGCTATTGACACTCGCATCAAGAATCTGAAGAAAGAGGTGGTAGACTTAGAGGCACGTCGCGAGCGTCTCCTTTCCGGTGTCACTGGCCCTAGCCGCTTCGTGGATCAAACCCTTATTTCAGGCCTTTGATCACTTAGATGTTTATCTCCTATGATGTGGCTTTGTTTTCTTCCCTTGTGTTTATTTCTTTCCTCCCTTTTCTCTACAATACACTTTATTTCTCCAACACTTATGACTTATTTGATAAGTCTAGTATGACTTATACATTTTGGGCTTGTAATCTATTATGCTACATCAGCTACAGCTACTATTATGCTTTATGATACAGTATATTTTTGCTAATACCTCGTGCATGATCTTTATTACTTTCTGCTTTTTGCTTTTAAACATGAGTACAAGTGACATAAACTACAATGCTTTCTTGTGACACCATATCCCTTGCAAGGGTGGTCACTTGGAGGAAAGAAAAAAAAAAACAAGGAAAAAGGAATGATTACATAATATTTTCCTACGCATAATAACGTTTCAATCACTTTCCATTAATGGGGTTCATCAAATCTTTTCCATCCATCTGGGCTAGCCAATAATACCCACTTGCATGTGATTCCTTTACTGCGAAAGGTCCTTCCCACTTTGGTGAGAATTTAGATAGTCCTGCCATACCTTGCTTGACATGGTCTGTTGTTCTCAACATGAGTTGTCCTTCTGTAAACATTCTTTCTTTCATTGTCCTACCATAGGCTTCAGTCATTCTTTGCCTATATCTGTGGCTATGCTCTTGGGCTTCTGCCCCTTCTCATCCAATACTTCCAAGTTCTCTCACCTTTCTGCCATAAAGACTTCCTTCTTCTTTTCCTTCTTTCGCATTTGCATAACCCTCAAGGATGGTATCATTACTTCTGCTCAGCTCACTATTTCTGTCCTATATACTAAGGAGAAGGGAAAGAATCCCGTGGCAAATTTGGGTGAGCTATGGTAAGCCCATAGTGCATCTAGAAAATATGTCACCCAACCTCTGCTGTACTCTAGACTTATTTTACTGATGATCTTAATGAGGGTTTTATTTGTTGCTTCTGCCTGCCCATTCCCCTGCGAGTAATAAGGTGATGACCGGTGATGCCTCCTTACTACCTCAATTATGTTCTCTTTGATGAAGTTTGCTATACAGCTCCTCTGGTGGCTTTGCGGAGTGGTATGGCCTCTGCCCACTTGGTGAAATACTCTGTGACCACAAGGATCTATATGTACCCATTGGAAGGTGGATTGAATGGTCCCACCAAGTCAAGTCCCCAAGTGTGGAAGGATTATGGGGTGACTATGCTCTGTAAGCTTTGTGGATGGGTATGGATCAAATTGGCTTGCACTTGGCAACCGTGGCACTTCCTTACAAATTCTGCTGCATCCCTTCTTATAGTGGGCCAATAGTAGCCCATTTGCAATATGAAATGATATAGCTTCTTCCGTCCCTAATGTTCTCTACATTCTCCTGTGTGTACTTCCTCCAACATCTTGCTAGCCTCTTCTGGCCCCAAACATCGTTGCGCTGCTGCTCGTTAGTCTAAGGTAAGAGAGTTGGGGCTGGCCTTACTAGGGCTACACTTCAGGCCAGCTTGTGCACAAGTTGAGCCAAGCCAATGTAGACGCGCCCTAGCATGAGTGTTGTGGGCTGAGCGTATGGCATGATCACAGTAGGAACAACTATTACAAATGTTATGGCAGGAATATAGTACAGTAGGATAACTATGATACTAAACGGAGTAAATAAAACTAACACTGAGAAGATAGTTAACAGAGTTATGGCAAAATAATAGAGCAAATAAAAATAACACTACAGCAGAAAGAGTAAATAATTCAATAACCGAACAGTGGGCGAATCACCCAATAAATAAGACCAGTAAAAAAGGAAAAGCTTGTCTGCCAGATAATAGGCTGGACATTTTAGCAGAAGCAGACCAAAAAAGGGAGCCAATCTCCAACGCGGGTAACCTCAAGAAAGGCTCCTGCCATAGAAATTACACACTTTGGAGAAAGGGCCTAAATGGTTTGAGCTTCGATTCTAAATCTTCAGAGAGTAGGTCTGTCAAAAGGGAGAGAAAAGGTGGTCTATTGATGCATGCCTCTATTCCTAACATTCACTTTCTCTCTCTGGTTTTCTTTCCGGTCTTTCTTTCTTTTCTCTCTAGTTTTTTCATGTATTCCTTTGTTTTCTATTCTTTTTTTTTTTTTCTACTTCCTTCGTCCCCCCTTTTCACTGTTTATGGCTACCCCCTTTTTATAACATCTGCCATTGTAGGATTTACCCTTTTTGTCCCTCAACTGTTTTTGGCTCCTTATGGGTATCCCTCTAGGACTACCCACTAGCTTGCTGGCTACCCAACCACTACCTCTGCTCAGAGTGTGTTAGTTGCACCACTCTTCATTCCCAGACAAAGTCTCTTGTCTTGTTTCTTACCTCTTTCTGCTCTTGTCTTACCCATGTGGATAATGATTAAGCTACCTCATCACCCACCTCTATGGTATGCATCAAGTGGTCACAGCTCATACTTACTTCTTTTAGGTGAAATGCCATCCCAGCAAGACATTTTCCCTAAAGGAGCTTGAGCGGGAACCCCAAAATAGACCCTCCTTTCTCCCCACTGTCAAACCACACCCTCTGAATACCTTGACCCGTGGCCCACCTCCCATGTATTGGCTGGGTACAAGTAGGTGGTGCCCGGCCCTTTGTGCATGCTCCACTCCGTCTAAACTTGTTTCTTTCTGGCCTTCACACCATTTCTGCTGCTCTTACGTTGTTTGATTTTGTTGTACATGCTAGTTGATTTTTATCTTTTGTGGTGTGAAGGATGTATGGGCTCTTGGGCTCACATCTTCTTCCTTTCATCCCTTCCTGGGCTGGGTATCACTTGGGAAAAAGTCTTCATCTTCCTGCTGAGCCCATGCTTTCTTCTTTATGGCCGTGGGCTTTTTTGGCCACTAATCCTGTCGTATCACTTCGTTGTGTCTGCTACAGCTTTGCCTTTCTCTTTATTTCTTATTACCTCGTGGGCTTGTAGGTTGATGTTCCTGTCGTATCAACCCATTTCTTTTATTAATCCTTCACTTAGGGCTTCCTTGGCCCACTGACCACGTCTTTCACCTCTTTTGGACTTATTGACCAATGTTCCTACCATGCCAGCCCGTTTTACCACTTCATTCCTCAGGCTTCCTCAGCCCGTTTACTTCTTTTTTACCTCTTTTTACTCCCATGGGCTTGTTGCTAAATTCCTTAGGCTTTCTCGGCCCTTTTACTACATCTTTACCTCTTATTCCCCTTTTGGGCTTATTGGCCTTTAAGCCAGCCGATTGAGTTTACCAATTCATTTTCTGGGCTTCCTTAACCCATCTACTTTTCTTTACCTCTCATTATTCCCATGGGCTTACTACTTCATTCCTTGGGCTTCGTCGACCCATTTACTCCTCTTTACCTCTTTTTATTTCCATGGGCCTGCTGGCCATCAATCCTGCTGCTTCAGCCCACTGGCCTTGTTTCCTTATTTCTTTACCGTTTTGCCCCTCATTTCCTTCTCATCTTCTTTATTGTTGGGCTTCTTCTACTGTTGGGCTCTTTGTAAAAAATGGACATCAACAGTATTATTAGGATTTGTTGTGAAAATGTTGTGAATATAGCAATTCTCATCAATTGGGCCTCTATTTTGAGACTCGCGATCCAAAGGTAATTACCAAAAAAAAATCTTGGTTTCCTCAGATCACAGTTCTCACAATGAGCCAACACTCAAATAATTAAAACAAAATTTTCCATAGATATTTCCAAACATTTTGAGTGCGTTCAAATAGTCCACTATCATTCAACAGTTATTAAAACTAGTATGTAATTCGTGGTCACGCGCAAGAATGATAAATTGTAGTGGTGCTATTGATGTGTAGACACTTGATTTTGCACCCATAATTTAATTTTGGAAGATGACTGAAATGACCATTTCAAATACCCAAAAATCATAATTGCATTACATGCATTAAATTATTCATTGCATATCATAAAAATGATCTTGATATTCTAACGGTCGTGATGATATGTCCGATTCCCAAATCGAACCATCGGATTAAAAGATATCACAAGATCAAGTTTTCATAATCTACATGCATTCATTTGGGTGGAACTGATCACACGTGATTAATTGAAATTAATTTTGATTGGTTAATGATTAAAATTAATTAAATGAATTTATGTGATTGGTGGAGTATTTTTCTTAAAGTGAGATTTGTTGCATGGGATTAAAACAATTAAGCTGATAATATTTAAAGTCTGTAAAAAATTAGGCTTTTGGGATAATTATATTCAAAATAATTATTTTAAAAATCCTAATTATCACTTTAGGATGAGGTTTATCATGAAAATAACTCTAAAATTCGTCCAAATACAGTTTTAGAGTTGGAAAACACTTCAAAAACGTGCTAATCAAATAGCAGATTTCAGATTCACATTCTAGGGAACTTTTGGCATAGTAAAACTCAAAATTCTGACTAGGCTATTTCTGAAAAAGTTGTAGATAATTGAATTTCCCTTCAGCTGTAAAAATTTCAGCTTAATCTATATTTTTAGTAAAAATATATGATCAAAACACTGAAACATGTTCTGATCTGAAAAATCAGCTTACTCTTATCCAAATCTCTTTTTTTAGGATTTTCCCCATACGTTTTTTTGCTTATTTTTTAAACTGATTGGACTTAATTTTTAAGAAAACCTAGCTTATTTTCTAAGCAACTAACACCTCTATAAATAGAGGAAGCCTCCCAACATTTAAGGGAACCCTTTTTTTCTAACTTCTCCCCTTACGTTAAAGAAGTTCTGGAAGCTTTGCTTTTAGGAATTTCTTTTTTGTTAAGTGGCTTCACTTAAATCCTTAAAAAAAATTGTTTCTCTTTGAAGAAATCTTTCCTTGAGGATTAGTTCATGCAGGTATAACTCTAACTTTGTTTCCATAACATGCTTTTATATGTGTTTTAGTTTCCATAGATATGATGTAATTTTCATATTTATTATGGTGATTGCTCTTAATCTAAAGCCTCAATATATCCTAATTTATATTTAATTATACATGAATCTACTTGAGGTACCTAATTAAAACAAAGTCTTTCTGTTGCTAAGAAAGTGAGCCAATTCGAAAACATGGGACAATAGCTATGGAAAGTCTTGAAAACTCATGTTCCCCCTAAAACTTCATTGAGGATCCTCATTCCAGACCTGTGTGAGGCCTGGGCATGACCACAGTGAGTGGAGAACGTCCTCACAGTGCTGTAAACACAAGGAACATGTTGGGTCATCAACAACACAGCGACACATTAAGTTGGATTTTATGGGAATAGCATTCCTACATGCTCTCTAAATAATTTCCAACTTTGCACGAAAGTGACAGTTTCCAGATTTTCTTCCACAACGGTTTCAACATCTCGGAGTGGCGATGGTTTGAAGGAGCAGAGTTTCGGGCCTCGGTTTTGAGGAAGTAATACCTAGACTTGGTTGTGTATTGCCCGGATTGCACAAATGGCCAAAACAAAGCATCATCCAAATGGACTCGACTAAGTGGAATTTTCTGAATTAATTTTTCTTTTTCAAGAGTGAATACAATAGGCAGCAAGGTTAAATTCCAAAGTCGAGTGGTAGGATCAAGGAGAGAACTTACAGTTGCGTCTTGTAATTCTACCTGCAAAGGTCCTTAAATCCTTGGGGAGGTTAAAGAAGGCAGCCAATTGTCCCCCCAAAGCTTGATTGATTCCCCATTCCCAACTCTCCATTTAGCTCCTCTCCGAATGACCTCCCTTCCTTTCACGATACTCCTCCAAGCGTACAAGCCACTTTGACCCTCTTTAGCATCCATAATAGTGCAATTTGGGAAGAATTTTGATTTAAAAACTTTGTAAAACAAAGATTTTTTATTATGCAAAAGTCTCCAAGTTTGATTTGCCAAGAAAGCGTCATTGAACAAAGACAACTCCTTGAAACCCATACCACCCTCTGATTTGGCTCACACATATCCTCCCATTTAACCCAATGAATCTTCCTTCATTCTCGTCTTTGTCCCCACCAAAACTTGCAAATAAGCCTCTCAATTTCATGACAAAGACCAAGTGGAAGCTTGAAACAACACATTGTGTATGTTGGAATAGCTTGAACCACTGCTTTTATTAGAACTTCCCTACCTGCTTATGATAGTAGTCTCTCTTCCCAAACCTGCAACTTCCTCCAAATCCTTTCTTTGATGTAATCAAAACTCGCTTTTTTGTGCCTTCCTACAAGTGATGGCAAACCCAAGTATTTGTCATAGTGCAAAATTTCAGGCACCCCCAAAGCTTCCTTGATTTCTGTTCTTATAGCATCCATGGTGGATCTACTAAAAAAGATAGATTTTTTTCCTCGATTAATTTTTTACCCTGACATGCTTTCATAGGAAGCCAAAATTTCCAGCACCTTTTGACATTCATTCCTACTAGACCTGCAAAATAATAAGCTATCATCCGTGAAGAGCAGATGGGTCAATTTTGGGCTTCTCCTACACAAAGCACACCCATGAATGGAACTATCACTATTTGCCTTTGAGATAAGGCTATGGAGACCTTCAGTACATAATAGGAGAGGAAGGGAGATAGGGGATCGCCTTGGCAAATACCCCTTGTAGGGTAGATCAATCCTTTTGGGTTCACCGTTCACAAGCACTGAATAAGAGACTGTTTTGACACAAGTCATCATGAGGTTTATCCATCTTTTATTAAACCCCCCAAATTTCTTGTAACCTCCTCCAAAAAAATCCACCCAACTCTGTCATAAGCTTTACTCATGTCCAGTTTGATGGCCATATAACTTGTTTTGCTAGATTTGTGATTATTCATGCAATGCAAAATTTCAAAAGCGACAAGAATATTATCTGAAATCAGGCGATTTTTTGTGAAAGCACTTTTTTGTTCGTTAATGATGAAGGGTAGGATTTTCTTAAGCCTATTTGCTAAGACCTTTGAAAAAATTTTATAAAGGACATTACATAGGCTTATGGGGCGGTAATCAGAGACAAAAACAAGATTTTTTATTTTTGGTATTAAAGTAAGAAAGGTATGATTTAGTGGATGGTATATGGTGGCTATGTTTAGATAGGACAGAATTGTGTTTGTGACATCATCACCTACAAGACTCCAATAATCTTGGTAGAAGAGAGGAGGTATACCATCGGGACCAAGAGCTTTTAAAGGAGCCATTTGTTTCAGGGCTGCTTGTACTTCCCACTCCATGAATTCTTGTGACAATTATGCATTCATATCATCGGTCACAATTTTAACCAATGGATTCATGGCTACTTCTCCAATGGTCGGATTTAAGAAGGCAAATAGGTTTTGATAGAACTCAGTGAAGGACTCGGCAATATCCTCCGAATGATGAACCCATCTCCCCATTGAATTCTGAATACCCAAGATTATGTTTCGTCGATGCCTTTGGGTTGCCCTACTGTGGAAGTATTTAGAATTTTTGTCTACATCAACCAGCCAGAATGATTTTGCCCGCTGTCTCCACATTTATTCTCCTTGATTAATAAATCATTAATCTCCATTTCTATCTCCCTAACCCAAAAATTGCAACCTGTTTGCATAGCTTCTTGTTCGACCCTAGCCAGCATCTTCCTCTTCTCCCCTATCTCCTTTCTTACATTCCCAAAATTCCTATGGCTCCATTGTGTTAATTCGCTATCACACTTTGCTATTTTTTTTATCACTTGATTTTCGAGTTCACTAGGAATTAGGCTTCTCCATACCGCTTCAACTGTCTGTCCACAACCCTTATCTGAAAGCCACAGTTCTTCAAATTGGAAAGGCCTTACTACAAGAGGGGGATCAAGACCATTTGGAACAATCCATATAGGAATATGATCGGATGTAGCGCATGTAAGATGGATAACCTTTGTACCTGCAAACTGATGGAACCAATCATTAATGCAAAAAGCTCTATCCAATCTCTCCCAGATTGACCGGCCGTTTGCATAATGTTTGCTCCAAGTAAATTTTGAGCCTGAATAACCCAGGTCCATGAATCCACATTCATCGATTGCATCTCTGAACAATTGCATTTGATTGTAGCTTCGTCTATTGCCCCCTAATTTTTCTTCGCTTCTAACCAATTCATTAAAGTCACCAGCACATAGCCATGGATTTTGGAATTTTTGGTTTAAACTCCTGAGTAGGTTCCAGGACTCATTCCATTTCTGAGTATCCAGTTCGCCATAATATCCAGTGAATCACCATGCATGTTCTTTATTTTTGTCTATTATTGCATCAATATGGTTCTTGTCGAAACCATCAATTGAGATATCAACTGACGATCTCCAAAATAAGACTAACCCGCGGCCCCTACTTGTTCTTGGTGCCACAAACATGTTATCAAATTGAATCTTCATTTTCCAATCTTTTAGCCTTGCCTGATCTGCCCATGTCAAGGCTCACTTTCTTAGCGATGGAGAGACTTTGTTGAAATTAGGCACCTCAATTGAAATCTTTGCCTTCAGACCCTTTTTTTTTTTTTTGGGTTAGAATAGTTATTATTATAAACAAGCTTATAAAAATACATCTTGATGATTTTTTTTTTTTTTTTTTTGAGGGGACATCTTGATGATGTTTGTGCTGAATATATTGCAGAAAATTAATTAATTAATTTTGACTATGTAAACAAAAACACAAACAGATCCAACCATAAAGAACACAAACATACACTGTAAATAACAATGATAACAAAATTTGAAAACAATACAACATATAAAAATCAATAAAATAAATAGAATTACTCATAGATCTAATGCGTAAGAATTAAATTGTATTAAAAGTTTATGAATAGTTGAAGAGCCTTGTAAACTAACATCTCCTAGTATTTTTCTAATAAAAAATTTAATGATTCAAATCCCTTGTTTTTAATTATTCTAACTATAGAATTATTATGATATTCTAACTTTTTCTTAAAAAAAATAAATAAATAAAAAAGTGGCAGCCCAACGCTCAAATTGGGTCAGGTCGGGTCCAAAAAAAAAAAAAAAAGGAGGAGCTTTTCTACTAATAAGTAATAACTATATTTCCTTTTTTGTAGGGCAACGGGAGATGAATGCAGGAAAATCATTGACATCCTTGAGACATATGAAGGAGAATCGGGCCAAAAGGTGAACAAAAACAAAACAGCCATATTTTTCAGTAAATCAACCGATGAAGCAACCAAACAAGAAATTAAGGCTGCCTTGGGTCTACAAGAAATTGTATACTTTGAGCAATACCTAGGGCTGCCATCTTTGGTGGGTAGGAGGAAGAAGGAAGGGTTCAATTTTATTAAAGAAAAGGTATGGCGTAAGTTACAAGGTTGGGAGGGGAAGCTCTTGTCTCAAGCCGGTCCTGAGGTCCTCATAAAAGCGGTCATTCAAGCCATACCAACATATTCTATGGGATGCTTCAAACTCCCATTGGGTCTTTGCCATGAAATTGAGACCATGATCAAGAAATTTTGGTGGGGCCAAAGGGGGGATAAAAGGAAGATACATTGGTTGAAGTGGGATGAGTTAACTAAATCAAAATTGGAGGGCGGAATGGGATTTAGAGACATTGCCATGTTCAATGATTCCTTGTTGGCAAAACAAGCTTGGAGACTCTTGAAAAATCCCGAGTCTTTATTTTACAAAGTCTTTAAGGCTCACTTCTTCCCAAATTGCACAATTATGGAGGCTAAACACACTAGTGGTGGTTCAAATGCTTGGAATAGTATTACATGGAAGAGATGTCTTACTTAGGGGCTACCATTGGAGGATTGGGAATGGCAAGGCAATGAGCATATGGCAACACCATTGGTTGCCAAGGAAGCATCCACCACAAGTTCTCTCACCTATGGTTGATACATTGGCAGATGCAAAAGTGGCAACTTTGATTGAGGAAACTTCTAGGCAGTGGAACCATGAGATGATAGACGGCATCTTCACCCCTATGGAGGCAGAGTTGATCAAAGCCAACCCACTCTCACGGTGTGAGGCAGAGGATAGTTTGTTTTGGCCTTTCACAAACAATGGCATTTATACTTCCAAGTCCGGGTATAGGTTTTTGAAAGCTGAAGAGCAATCTGAAGTTGAAGAGGAGCAAAGGGCGCAAGAGAGACATTTGTGGAGGACAATTTGGTCTGTCCAAGTTCCCAACAAAATCAAAAACCTAATGTGAAGGGCATGCTGAAACTCACTGCCTACAAAGGAGAATCTGGTGCGTCGAACAATCATTGACAACCCGACCTGTGATCGCTGCAAGCAAGCTTCAAAGTCATCACTCCATGCTATGTGGTCTTGCCGAGAATTAGACGTTGTTTGGGAGGATGATATGCAGTGGCAATGAAGAAGAAACCACACCTTTGTGGACTTTAAGGAGTTATTATCATGGCTCATTACCAACTAGCGAGACTTGGAGTTTTTCTTCACCTCAGCTTGGCTGATCTGGACTCAAAGAAACCTGCTACGCTTGAACAAAACCACCATTAGCTCTCATCAGATTGCTGCAACGGCAAAAGAGCGTATCGCCGAGTTTGCACAAACTATTCCTATGCCACCATATCCACGGGTTACAGCCACACCCTCTTAGACCAGATGGGGTCCTCCACCTCAAGGTTTGGTAAAAATAAATTGTGATGGTGCTACATTCAAAGACTAGAAAAAATCGGGCATTGGCGTGGTGATTCGAGATGAAAACGGTATGGTTTTGGCTTCAATGGCTAAACATTTACCACAGTTATACACGGCTTTGGAGATAGAGATCATGGCAGCTTCAACATCATTGACCTTTGCAACACAAGTGGGATTTCACAGAGGCATCTCGGAGTCAAATTCACTGGTGTTGACTACGGCACCGATCAATAACAGCACCTATCTTTCCACGGATGGTTTGTTAATGGAGGATATTAGATTTAATGCTAGTTTTTTTAATCAATTACTTTACTCTCATGTAAAGAGAGGGGGTAATAAGGTTGCGCATAAGTTAGAAAGACATGCTTTTTATATCTCAGATTTTTCGATGTGAATGGAGGATGTTCCACCAACTATTCGTTCTGTTGTACTAGATGACATTGTTGGTTTTTTTTAATAAAGTTTGATGTGTTCCCTCTCAAAAAAAAAAAAAGAGTAATAACTATATAAAAAGTGCTTAAAAAAAAAAAAAAAAAAAAAAAAAAAAAGCTATATAAAAGGTGTAAATAGCCTTCTTCTCTACAATAAACATTTTTGGTTTAGTGAAGTTTGGTCTTATTTGTACAGAACCAAAACGGTGCGTTTTTACTTGTGAGAAAAAGAAGAGAGAGAGGTGGGAGGTGGGAGCAAGAGGGTGATTTTCTTCCAATCACTGTGTTGTTAGGCTTCGGCTTCGGCTTCGCTCCAAGGTTCAATTTTTAATATATCTTGTTAGTCATACCAAATATCGGCCTAGAAATTTTTTGGATTTTGTTTATATAATTGGGTAAAACTCGCCTATGATTAAAGAAAAAGCTTTGACTCGATCTTCTTTTCTTTGGTTTCTAAATTTTCTTCTGTCTTTTCCCAATAGTAGTATGCTTGCTTGGTAATTGGTATGGGACGTAAGATTCTGAACTCGATGTAACTTTTTATCAATTGTTTCGTCTGCTTTTACATTAAAAAATAATATCTTAAAATGAAACTTCAAATATTTATAACTACAGCATTTAGATTTTCACATCTTCAGATCTAAATCACTCAACTCACGTGTCATGTCGTGTCATGTCGTGTGGCATTTGAGTTGTGGAGTTAGATACATTCAGCCTCAGGATGATTATTATATGGGTGGCGGAGCAAGGTCCTTTATGTTTATGGTTAAGGACTATGTGTGTGTGTATATATATATATATATATATATATATATGGAGGGAAAGAAATCTGTGCACTTCCAACACTTAGTTGCAACCAACCAAGCATCCTTCATTAGTTCTATTCTCTTTATGACTGCTCTTTTGTATTTAGTCGATCCACATTTTTCCATTTGTAATTCTTTGTGTCTATTTTCATGCACTATTCTCGTATCATTTATTTTTACCTATAAAATTAAATAAATAAATACAGTGGCATTTGCTCATATAAGAATGCAATGTGATAATTTTTGCTTCATTAACTCTTCTAATATTATTTCATCTTTTATACTTTAATGAGACACGCTACATGTTTGACTCAATGGAATTCCATTATTTTTGGTTCTTTACTGTTGCAGCTCTTACTTGATTACTTATGAAATAACATGTGCTGCTTTTATTGGTTCTATATGCTATTTGAATGTAAGCTTAAAATGGTATGTGATAGGGAAACTCTTTAACTAACTGATTGTAATATCAGTATATTTTTAACCTTATTTTGTTTATATATTTATATATATATATAAATTATTGATATTTTGGTCTTACCGCATGCCATTGTACCGAATGTGGAGGCAGCTCTTTCAACAAGACATCAGATTTCACATACAGTAGTGAATGTGAAGAGGGTTATTATAGTTTTCCAGATCAAGAACTTTGAAGATACTTTAAAGAATACTTTAAAGAAAAAAGAGAAAAACGAAAGATTGTTTCAGTTTGTTATTTATGTCTCTTTGTTTACCTTGAGGTCGAGTTTACATTATTATTGCTGATGATTAGGTGAGAACTGAGAAGTAAGGTATTAGAATACAGAGGGGCTACATGTCGCTAATTTCTCAAGGTGTGGAGATAGTGTGGTGCTTGGGATGTACTGGTCGGCCTTGATGTATAATTTCTTGGTTGGAAGGGATGAAGAGGTTGTTCCCGTTTGCACTCAGCAGCAGGCAGGGGCTAGAGCAGCTCTGGTCTTGAATTCTGCCTCCACCGATGCTGCTGAAGATTGGAGCATCACCTTTGGTGATTGCCGCAATAATTAGCTTGGCATGAATAGTTCTTTGTTGTGTACTTTTATTTGTTTCTTTTTATGTTTAAAATTGTATATGAGAAGATAGCTCGATTGCCCATATTTTGGTGAGCGAAAACACACCAATTAACTTAACAAAATACAATACCATTTAACAAGGTTTTATTGTCTTGGGCAGAGACTCACCATTTTGGTGAAAAACTCTGGTCGTGCAAAAAGATGGTGAGAGAGACAGAGAGGGGGCAAAAGGAGGACAGCAACACACGGGATTGATAAAAGGGGAAGAGAGGATAGAAAATACCAAATAGTGCATTTCTACTCCATGTGGATGTAATAAATATTCATTTCATTTTTACATAATCATTGTTTGGCTCTTATAAATATTAGATTGTCTTCATAAACTAATATGCTTTGCCAATAATGAGAAAATTATTGAGAGCTTTTGTAAACAAATATAGCTTAATTCCATACTTACAACATCTAGGCAAGTTCTTGGAGGATTATACCTTTTTCAATTTTGTTTTTGCTATAATCTTGTCTCCTATCCATGTGCGATCTCATTCTTGTCTACCTTTTTAAGTTATGCTTATGGTGATAGACATCTGCTTCCATAAACTGTAATTGACTTTGCAAATTTGAAAATACCTTATGTATATATTTCACTTTTGGCTGTCAAGCTGGTCTAAGTGGGTTAAAATGAAAAGAAAAGAAAAGAAGAAAAAAAACCAATGATATGATTGTTTCAGATAGTAAATTGCTGTAGATTTTTTTAATTTTTTGCTTGCAATAACTAGGGGAAATTATATAGTTTATGTTCTTCTATTTACTAAGAGCTTTTTAAGGGGTTAGTTAAAGCTTATTTTCATGTGGTTTTCTAGAAAGTTGGGGACTAACATTAACCTTTGGTCTTGTGCTAATTATGCGAGCTGATTCATGAGAGCTTATAAGCCAGTGTGTTTGATGAAGAGCTTCAATTGCTGCATATGGAGTCATTCATTTTGAAAATCTAACTATTGTGACAATGTCTTAACAAAACTTAGTTATTTATTGTTGGAAGATGATGGTATTTGTTATCATTTTTAGTGAGTGAATGTTGCTTTTAGCAAATAGGTTCTAAGAAACTATCACAGTAAAATAAATATTCTTATATTAAATAGCTTCTCTAAGTTTTTGTATAATCAAAATTCGTGTATAAATGAGATTAGCATTGTATGATATACATTTTATGGTACATGGTTTCACAATTTTTTAAATAGAAGTTCTATATTTTATACAAAAAGCATAAAATAAAATTAGGGTAGAACGGAAGAGAAGAAGGGTAGCGAAGTAATTGAACAAAAAATCCCCAAATTCTGATTTGTGGAAGAATCCTCAAACACAAACACAAACTCATAAAACTGAGAAACCAAAGAAAACACAATCCGAATTTTCAAACTTATTTGCTTTTTTTGTATAACTAGCTAATCCACAGCCTAAAGGGGATATAGAGAGTAATTGGAGAGCAAAGGGTATTGAAAAAAGAAAGATGGCAGGAAGAGAGGTCCGCGAATACACCAATCTTACCGACCCTAAAGGTTTCTCTCTTTCTTTCCTTCTTTCTATCTTCATTGAAAGTCATTTTTTAATATTTAGTATAGTGAAAAAGAAAAAAAAAATGGATTTGATTGAACAGATAAGAAATGGGGGAAAGGAAAGGAGAAGATAGATGATGAAGACACCACTTTCCAACGCATGGTTGCCAAGGTTAGCGCATTGCCTCACTTTCTTTTTCTCTTTCTCTGTGAACAATTTGCTTCCCTTTACACTCTCATTATTCTAGACTTCATCATAGTTGATACTACATGATCTCTTTCATCTTTATTATTTCCATATATACATTTCTCCGAAAACTAAACTATATGATCCTGCTCCATAATAAAAATATATAAAATGGGCTTAAAAATTTCCAAATATGTATACATTTTATTTCCTTTTCTTTCTTTTGTAAACTCCCAAACACATTACAAAAAGGAATGTCTCTCTTGATTCATTCCATTCTGTTATGTTTTGAACTCCCAAATTTAGTCCTAAACATAATATTATGCTGTCACAGCCAATGAGCTATGCCTCAAATCGTACTTCCTCTCTTAGTAACGGGATGGATATTATGAGACCCATTGCGTGCCGTTATGATAATAATAATAATAATAATAATAATAATAATAATAATAATAATAATAATAACATACCATACTGGTGTGATATAGTTTAGGTTCTTTTGCTCTTTTGTGCAAAACCTTGAGGGGAGTTTTCTGATAACACGCCCCGGCAGGGATCTTGGCTTCCTCTACCGGGCGGTTGATGCAAGCAGATGCAAGAGGTTGCAGGAGAGCGTGGAGGCTACCTTCATGGGCGAGGCGGTAACAATCCTCCTTCCTTGTCTCTGTCTGTGTGTTATCCTTTCTTTTTGTTTTTACCTTTTGTTTCTTCAACTTCATTTTATTTGAGTATGCAGCCTTGGACAGTGATGATCTACTCTATCTCAAGGAGCAAATGGAAGCTGAGGAGGATGCAGAATGCCTCCTACGTCGAACTGAGAAACGGGCATTTGCTGCGTTTAAGATATCCTTTTATGTTATTGAAAGAGGGAGAGTACTGTTGGTCCGTAATGAAACTTTTGTAATGTTCTCATATGCATAGCTTTCCCTTGATTTACTGGTAACCAACATTATACTTAATCTTGCTATAGGCTATCCCTTGACTTGGCTGTTGTTCCATGATTCTGTTAAAGAGGAAGAAGACTTGCTTATTTCTGTGTAGTGCGATCATTAAAAAATGTCGAACTTCATAATGTAGTTTAATTTTTATGGCAGCTAAGGGAGTTGTTTTAAATGGCTTGGACAAATAGTCACCACAGGCTTAATTGCTTCCTTACATGTATGCTTGATTGTTAGATTCTTCTGACCATTGTGACCACTGTGTGCTTTATGAGAAGCCAGGTCATTATGTGAACTTACTAATTCTATTTAAATTGAAACCTATGGTATGTTTATGCCTCTTTGTTGAATGAACTCTCTAGTGCTTGCTATATTTTACATGGCAAACTTGTGAAATGCTGTTAAGTTGAATTATGAAAACATCTATGGAGAGAACTGCTTGGGGTCTGCTGAAATTTTGTTCTATGTTGATGCTAATGTTGTTTCTAGTTTTTCTTTCTCTTCCTTAACCAATGGACACAAAGCTGCAAGTTTAGCAGATTCTTCACCTGCATCAGTCCCCTTGCCACTTCGAGTTGAGCCCAAGCCCAAGAGTGGAATCAGGTCTCTCTCTCTCTCAACACAGGCACACACAAAATGTGTGCATTTTGAAAAATCTTTGCACTTTGTAGTAAAAAAAAAAACTACACACTTTTTAGTTTCCTTTTTTTTTTTTTTTTTTTTTGGGTTTCTGAAATATGTATTTTATCTGGATTGCAGACAGCAATATTTATTGAAAAAGGTCGTGGAAATCAAACCCAAACGGAAGAGAACTTCTAGTCCATCTGATGGGAATCAGTCAACTCCTGCTTCAAATGATTCTGCTTTAAAAAGCCTTAAGTCTGAGTCTCACCAGGAGAAAGAGCAGCCTGAGACTGACCAGGAGGAGAAAGAGTGGCCTTTGTCAAGATTGAATAAAGCAGAGGGAGATACTAATACGGAAAACCCTGTTAAAAGTTTACTAGGCCTAGCATATGCAAGTTCTGAGGATGATGAGGACTGAAGAATGCATTGATACCTGTGGTGCGATACTAGAACTGTTCATTTTTCTTTTCCTTGTTGATAAGTAGTTCATTAAAAAAAAAGATCTTTATTGATAAGTACGGTATGCTTTCTCTGTTCAAATACTACCAGGACTAATTTGAGTGAATTCTATGTTGGTCAAAGTGAAGTCAGGATACATATTTAACCTTCAATTTGATGTGCCTGCTATTCTCTTTGATATCCCCTATACTCTTTGATTCAGTATCTAGATCCTTCAGTGCATCATAAAGCTCCTGATGATTTTGTTAATGACCTCAAAGCTCTGGATTCTGCAGCCCAGAAAACTTGTTGAGGGTTATTGTGTGGTTTTGCCCCTCTGGCACCTGCTTGTAGCTCCTATTCTTGTAGCTACTCTCTCCATGTGAGGTGCTTCAACCATTTCGTTGTGTTCAGTATATCATCTTACATTTTCTCATCCCCTTTGATTTTTCTTTTTCTGGTTTGTAAATCTATAAGGTATTCTGAATATTGTACTGTCCTTTTGTGTGTGTGTATATATATATATATATAGAGGAAGATATGCATTATTGTTTTTGAAGCTCAAATGATAATGGAAAATTGAAGTTACCTTGTTCTTGGATACATAAGTCCCGCGGTTTAAAACCAGATCGGACCGCCAGTTCAACTGGGAACTGGATCCTAAACCAGTTCGGTAACACGGCCAAAACCAGTAAAAAAACGAGGAACCCTTTTTCGTATTTTTGATTGTTCCGGTTTTTAAAACTATGATATTGACGAGTTATGTTTTTCGTATCTTTGATTGTTACGGTTTTTAAAACTATGATATTGATACGTTCATAAGGATTTATGAATATGATAATGGAAAAATTGAAATTAACTTGTTCGCTTGATTTTAGTGCAACAAAGAGGCTGGCTTGATTGCTGACGGGGCCATTCATGCTTCTACCCACGGCGTGCTGCATCCATGGTGGAGGTTGATTACAAATATATATGCATACCTACGTGATTGACTTTATTTGAAAATCTAAACAGTTTAGAGTAATTGTAATTCCATCTTAAATAATGTAAATTTTCCTTTAAATGCAAAATTTATGGACCCAAAGCAGGACTAATATGGATGAGATATACCAAGTCTTAAAACAGGATTGATTTAATGATATGGATGAGATATTGCAAAATGAAGAAAAATGACTTAAGTCTTAGAAAAACATTCTAGGCAATTCATAAGAATTAAATATTTTACTTCTACATGATACGATTTTGATGTAACTTGAGCTCAAGAAGTTCTTTAAAAAAAAAACATTCGCACACACATTGGAAATTTCTTGTAAATAAAGAAGCAAGAGCAAAGCACTGATGCAAGAACTCCAAAGTTAAAAGTAAAGCGAACAATTTCAGATAATGGATTTTGACATCAGAACTAAATTGAATGCATTTTATTTGAAGTTCAAGACAGGGAAAGGGAAACCAAACACTAAGCATTGGTGAGCTTTGAAAATAGACCCACTTCACACGAGTTCTCAAATTGAATTCCTGTATGTATATTAGCTTAATAGCTTTTCACTTTCAGACTTTGCAAATATTTTCTTTTCTTTTTAATAATAATGTTTTTGCGTTGGGTGGGAATAACTGAGCCACCTTGTCGTTATGGACCCATTTAGAGTCTAGCCCAGCCCAAAACAGAAAACCATTTATGGGCCTCATCACTCATAACTCATCAACCCTACCCCTACCTGTGTTATATATATATATATATATATATATATAAACTTCTAAGTTTACAATTTCAAATCAACATAACAAAATGCTTCTCAAATATCTTCTTTCAACGTAACTAGAACATACTCGGTCCGAGCATTATTCATGTCATTCAAGAAATTTTTGAGACTTAGGCTATTCCTAAAGATTGGGGTATCACAAATATAATCACACAATTTCGTCCAATTAGTTTATGCATCACTCTTCATAAATTGGTCTCTAGAATCATCCTGCAGAGGTTAAAACCGTACATTACTGAAATCATCAACCCTTGCCAAGCAGGTTTTGTTCTAGGTCGCAGGACGAGTGACAATATTATACTGGTTCAGGAAATTATACGTACGATGGTAAGGAAGATTGGGCCTAAGGGTCACGTGGCACTTAAACTAGATCTTGATAAAGCTTATGATAGACTAGAATGGTCGTTCATACAGGAAACTCTTGAGTTTTTCCAAGTCCCTCCAAATCTAATTAAGCCTATTATGAACATGATCTCCTCAACTCGTTTTCACATTTTGTGGAATTGATCTCCTCTACTGGATATTGTCCCAAGTAGGGGGGGTGCGTCAAGAAGATCCATTATCTCCTTATCTGTTTATTTTGTGTTTGGAGCGATTATCATTCTTTTGGAAGAGGTGGTAAATCCACCCTGTGACTTTTAGGGGACAAATTAAAATTTCACATTTATTTTTCGCTGATGATATATTTCTTTCTCTAAGGCGAAGATTGCGGAGTGCCAAAATCTTAAAACTATTCTACAAAATTTTTGTTCCTGCTCAGGCCTCATTAGTACACAAAAATCACGCCTCTGGTTTTCACCAAATACAACCAGGCGTACTAAAGAACCGATTGCTAGTATTTTTTTATATTCCTACTACTACTCAAATCAGTACTTATTTAGGGACTCCAATTTTTACTACCTACCGAAAGGCTAATGCCTATCAATACTTAATTGATAAAATCCAAAAGAAAATTGAGGGTTGGCAAGTCAAATAACTTTTTGTTGTGGGTCGCGTTACATTAATCAAATCCACCTCAGCCTCCATCCCTATCCATGCCATGCAAACAACCCTTCTCCCACAAAACCATTAGTCGACACCTGGATACACTAAATTGTCGCTTTTTATGGGGAGACATCGCCCATCATAGACATTGTCACACGATTAGTTGGGAAGTCATAACTACTCCAAAAGATGCTGGTGGTTTGGGCATTAAATCTTCTCTTCATATGAATATGGATTTGCTCATGAATCAAGCCTGGAGGCTTCAGCAACGGCCAACCACACTATGGGCTCAAGTTTTGATAACCAAATACTTTCCCCACACGAACCTTTTTGAGAGTGTCGTTAGTCCCAGAGCATCTCATATCTGGAAAGCTATACATTTAGGTATGCAATGGCTTAAGAAAGGAATGAAATGGATAATAGGGGATGGTCAAACCATTCGGGTTTAGGAGGATCATTGGATCCCTGGTGATTCTCTGAGAAGTCGTATTGTAGATCTACTTATGCCAAATGAGGAGCAAAGATTGGTGAGTTCCTTATGGGATAATCATATATGGAGGTTAGAGGGTCTTCAAATTCCCCTACCGATGCAATTTAAACAACTTATTAAAGGTATTCCTGTGGCCCAGCTAACTAAGTTATCTGATTCCTTTATTTGGGCTCAAAATAACGGTGTTTGTTTGGTAAAGTTTTTATACCAATAAGCTAATGTCCCTTTTAATAATTCTATGTGGAATTAGATCTGGAAATTTCATTGCCCTAAGAAAATCCAATTTTTCATTTGGAAGTCTATGCTCAATCAGCTACCTACTCGTCAATATCTAGCTTTCTCTCGCTCGGATGTTGATGATCATTGTCCAAGGTGTAATACTCTTGAAACCACTATTCATATCTTACGAGATTGCCATTGGGCTAAGATGATTTAGCTTCTATCTCCACGTATCTTGCCTTTATCATTTTTCCACCTACCACTCCAATCTTGGCTTAAAACAAATGCTATATCAGATAGTATTATCCAGGGTCATCAACTTCCTTGGAAGATTTTCTTCTGCTTCCTTTGTTGGCAATTATGGTTAGTTAGGAATGAGCGTATTTTCCAAAATCAATCTAGCTCCCAATCTTACTTAGTCCACAAAGTTGTTCAGTTAGCTATAGAATTTTTTTATTTAGCTTGCCCTGCTAAGACAATTAAAATTGGTATTCCCAAAATTATCAAATAGATCGCTCCACTGGAGCCTTTTATAAAATTAAATACAGATGGTAGCTCTTTAGGTAATCCTGGGCAGGCTGGGCCAGGTGGTTTGTTACGAAATTGTGCAAGTTCTTGGGTTTCGGGATTTTCTTTAAACATGGGTATTGCTTCTAATAATATTGCAAAGTTGGGACCAGTTCACCAGGGTCTCATACTGGCATGGAATTTGGGTTTTAGATTTATTCATCTTGAAATTGATTCTATGACAGTTCTTTCTTGGTTAACTACTAATAAGGATATCTCACCAGATGCTATTCCACTAATCTCTGGTTGCAGGAACCTTATGGAGCGCAACTGGACCGTGCAGGTTTATCACATATTCCACGAAGTTAATGGCTGCGCGGATGCTTTAGAAAAAAAGGGACACCAACAACAGTGCCTTTTGGAAGTCTATGATACCTGTCCATCCTTTATATATGCACCTTCTGTATAAGATATGAAAAATCTCGGGACTAATAGATTGTGTCCCTTGAAGGTTTTAGTGCCTATTTTTGTATAAACTTTTATATATTTAAATAATACACCCCTTTTTTATCAAAAACAAAAAAACAAAAAAACAAAAAAACAAAAAAACAAAAAAACAAAAAAAAAAAAAAAAAAAAACTGTTTTCATATTATGGCAAACTAGTTTAGTATGCCGCAAGGACTTGTCACTTTGAGACACAGTATAGTATAGTCCCAACAATTTGATAGCAAGGGACTCAATTTTCTAAAGATTGTTGTCATGACAGAACCTACACTATGTAACGTGACCTCTTTAAGCAATTTTTTTTTCCAATGGGGTATAAGCAAGGAAAAACAAATCATATGACTTTGAGAAAAACTTTATGTAAAGGGTGTTGGGAAAAACTCCATAAATAATTCGTATTTATCTTATTTCCTCCTTATATAAATCCAAAAAAAAACTTTCAGCTTTCAATTAAAATCAGCCAAGCATAATATAAACAAGAAGAATTCAAAAATAACCCACATGACCACTGTGCACCCTTGGCGCGATGATCACTTTACAAGTATAAATACTTATAGGGTATGGGAGGCAAGACCCGGGGCTCAAGTCTCTAGAAGGGAATTTCAGACACATATATACTTAGATTAGGCTAGAGTAAAATTTCTATCTTATATAAAAAAAAAAAAGAAAAAAAAACACATGAACACAATACAAAAATTTACATGAAAACCCTTCAATGTGAGGGAAAAATCATTTGCTCCTAACTTTTGGCTAAATGGTTAAATATTTAGAACTTAGGGCCAGCTGAACTATGAAAGCAACTGATGCAATTGCCTAAAGCCCCCAAATAAAAGAAGGCCCCACTTGTATATATGAATATATATATATAAATATAAAATATTTTTCTATATATTTTAATTAAAAAAATTTAAGTCATTTTATTGGTTAATAAAATGCATTAAAACCCCATTGTATCCTAAAATACTGCGCACTGTTGACTGCATTACACACTACCCGTAGCATATTATCACTGTAGCACATCACAGCCACATGGCATACACACTATCACTAAAGACAATAACGGATAACCTACGGTACCCACCCAGTGATCAAATGATTTTGAGCATTTAAACTTTAAAGTATCAAGATTTTTTGAGTTTTCAATTTTATTAACAAAACATTCTTAAACCCAGCCACTGTACACATAGCACACAAATATCAACCCAAAAAATCTTGAAATTATAAAACCCAAAAAATATTTAGTGGTATTAATTTATTGAATAAATTAATTTTTATTTGTGTAGGTTTAGACTTTAAAGTATAAAGTGGTCACAGCGTTAGAAAAGTTGCAATAATCAGATTATATTATTCTATACTTCAAATTTTATTTTTACTTAAATTATAATTTTTAATTATAAATGTTGTTTTATTTATTTATAAATATTTACTCATTATAAATGTCTACTAGAAAATATTTATCTGGATATGAAAAACTTCAAAAAAAGAAAGGTTAGAGGAACTTAAATATAAAAACTTAATTAGCAATTTTACATCTCAAAAAGAAAGAAAAATAGATTTTAAATAAAAAAAATTCAATACATATTATTTAATTAATATTTAAATATAAAAAATGCCCGCTTGAAGTTTTCCCTAAGACCCCAAAGTTTTTGAGCAGGCCCTATTTGAACCCTCTTACGTTTGCTCCTAACTGGATCTGGAAAATGGAAGCTCCCCAAAAAACAATTATCTTTGTGTGGCTCTACTCCTATAATAGCATTCTGGTTAGGAAAGTGTTGGGTTCAAGGGGTGTTTTACCTAGGATCAAGCTTGCCATCTTCTCAGAGAATGCCAATTCTCGGTTAGTTTTTGGAATCAACTTGGCCTCCCCTTAAAGGTCATCCAATCCTTTGGTTTCCCCTTCTTGGAATGGCTCCACTTGAATGGTACTTCTGACATCATCTCAAGGAATCATCGAATTCCCTGGAAAACACTCTTTTGTTTTGGGCTCTGGTCTCTTTGGTTAAATAGAAACTCGACTGCTTACCAAGGATAGCAGGCCAGCTCCCCATTATTAAAGATTGTATTGCTGAAGTTGCTGAATATTTTTTCCTCACTCAAATCTCTAGTACTCGCAATCGCAAAACACTTCTCCCTATCTTCTGGGTTAAGCCGAGTCTGGGTTGGCATAAACTCAATACTGATGCGTCTGTCCTACCCTTCTCAGATTGTGCAAGTGGGGGAGGCCTCCTTAGAGACTCGAATGGCTCCTGGGTCAAAAGTTTTTCCAGGAAAATCAACACCACAAGCTGCCTCCTTGCTAAACTATGGGCCTTACGAGATGACCTTATTACGGCTAAAAATCTAAATGTGGAGAAACTTATTATCAATGTGGATGCTCTTAAAGTTGTTAACCTTCTCTCTAACCCAAATGCCACTAATCGGCTAACCCAAACCATTGTGGATGATTGCAGGATTATTCTCCAAGCTTTCCAGGAGTTCAACTTGCAACACTGCTACAAGGAAACCAACAAACCTGCTGACTTTCTCACTAAGCTAGGCCATAACCAATCTAATCCTTTTGCATACTATGTAACCCCTACTTTTGATATTACGGAGGTCTTATCTGCTGACTCTAATGCTGTAATATGTACCCGTCTCACTCGGGCCTTAACTGTTTCTAATTAATATAATTATCCCTGTATTTTTCCAAAAAAAAAGAAGGAAAAATCATTTGACTAATATCTTCCACTAATTCAAAAATCATCGGCACACAAATAACAATTAATTCATCACCTAATAGTTGGATTTTAATAAAAACCAACAAATAACAAGTTTGCATCTTACCAACGTGGAAACAATGTTTAGCAAATACAGTACCTGAGTTTATCCAAAAAAACAAAAAAAATACAGTACCTGAGGCAACCAAGGGAGAGAGAGAGAGAGAGAGAGCGCATATTGTGTGTTTACTGATTTTTTTTTCCCCTTTGGGCAGTTTTTACAAACAAATTTGTTATGCGACTGGGTTCAGTGGTATCTCGAGTCTTAGAGACTAGAGTTCCAAGAGTAGGCAAATCTGAAATTCATGTGGAACTCAAATTTTTAAGACTCAAGTTCCTTAAAAGGAAACTGACTCTCTAATATTTGAGTTCATTCCTAGAAAACACAGAAATTAACCAAGGATGGAGCTATATACAAGAATGATGGAAGAGATAACAGTGTACACGGGGCTATGACCGAAAGTCTTCTTCACCATCACAGCTCTGATGGTTGTTTATACAATAGTGTGTGGCATGTTCGTTGCTCCTAAGGATTTCAATAAGCCTCCCATAATCACTGCCTCTGCCGCAACATTAGCAACAACTTCAACAACAGTTTCAGCAACTTGCAGTTGAACGATTCCGCCAATGAAAAACTTGTTCATTTTGGGAGATGTAATTGAGTAACAACTCAAAGCTTATGATGGGTCTGACCCTAATAAGCCCATCTTGATGTCCATCAAAGGTCAGATCTATGATGTCTCAAGCTCCAAGCATTTACCGTTTCTCTAATCTCTCTCAAATTTTTTTAATATTAATAGAATCCCAACTTAGTAAATAAACCCAATTTATTGTATTAGGCTTAAAGGAACTAAAAGAACTTAAGACTTGAGTTCCATGTGGATTTTTTAATCCACATTAGCTCTGCCAACTATTGGAACTCGAAACTCTATATACTACTTGTAGGAAAAATGCAATCAAAGTGCGCAGCGGAAAATTTTAATTGACGGATCTACTTCATTCACAATCTATAACATGCACTATGTAAATTTCAAAATTCAAGTACAAGAGAGCGTACCTTGAAGCGATGAATTTCAAAAACAAAGATCGAAACACTTGAGAATACTTTTAATCTTCACTCCAATTCTACTAACGTCCAAGAAGTGTGGACTCTTAATCGGTTACAAAGGGAGAATTAGAGAGTGACTTACACTCACATACGCATTTCACAATGTTGTTACTCTTGCATATAATTCTAAACGTTTTTCTCTTTGTATCTAACCAATTATCTAATTGGGCTGGCCTTTTGGGCCTTTCCAATTGGGCTTAAGTGTGTAACTTGGAGTGGGACCAAAAGGGACCAATAAGACACTAGCTCCAATGGGCCTTGGGCTTTTCTGTCAACTCTTGACAAGTCCAAAGTTACCATTAACTATATTTAATACCACTATATAAATATAGTTGCACTCTAGGCCTTATCTATAAATTATATCCCAAGACTTTATTGTACATGCAACCCCTTCATAAAATATTCATAGTAATACAAAGTCATAAATGTGGACTGTCATTTTGTAAATTACTACATCTTAATCCTTGAGTATCCGGTTTAATCCTTTTATATTATTTACCATATATTTATGAAATCCAATTTCATAAATATATACTTTAGTCTTACTAAAGTGGTTAGGCCTAACTTTTTGAATAACAAACCCATTAAACTTATCTCAAGGGAATATTTTGTATCTCCTTCAAGAGACTATGAATTTCATCTTGAGAATATATGTTCCATCAACACTAAATGTGGCTGCCCAACATACTGAGGTTTTGACCGTTATTATAGATTTCACTCCTGATATATCAAAGCAACCTACACCTCATGATCAAATCCATTATTCTCTCAGGATTAAGAGTTCATGCAAATACAAGTCGTGAGATTTATTATTCAATTGACAGTTGTTAGGAGAATAATAAATCTCACAACAGTCCAGTTCAATATGTCTTAACTCTTAAAACATATCAATATATCAACTAGAAGTCTCTACTTCCATGATCAAGACAAATCATCGTAATTGATATGTTATAGTCTTCGCAGATGAAACGCCCAATTTCATCACCGACTACGAACTACAATTCTAAGTTTACAAAGAACTTGTGACTTATGTCTTCTGTGACTAAATCACATACTATGCATCTCATGAACTATATGATAATGTCCGAATATTCATGTTACCATTATTTCAGATAATAATAAAACAACTTTATTAAACACAATATTAAGTCACACATAATGTCATACATAATGTCATACTTAATATTATACATAGTATCATACAATAGGATTTAAGGGCACTTATCCTAACAATCTCTCATTTGCCTTAAAGACTATTGTGCACTAATCTAACTCTCATTCCCTCTAAATGCGGCTCGAAAGTCCTTTGAGGCAAAGCTTTGGTAAACGGATCTGCTAGATTATTTGCACTTTCAATCTTTGCTACCACCACATCTCCACGAGTAATGATATCTCGAATGATATGGTACTTCCTCTCAATATGCTTTCCTTTCTTATGATTCCTTGGATCTTTTGATTGTGCAACTGCTCCACTATTGTCGTAAAACAAAGTAATGAGAACTTATTCAATTCCTACTACACCAAGGTCAGAAAGGAATTTCTTGAGCCAAACAGCTTCTTTTGCTGCTTCACAAGCAGCAACATATTCTGCTTCCATGGTGAAGTCTGCAATACAAGATTGCTTGACACTCCTCCATGTTATGGCTCCACCTCCCAAGGTGAAAACACATCCTGATGTGGACTTTCTGAAATCTAGATCCGATTGAAAATCTGAGTCTGTATAGCCAATGGGAATCAAATCCTCACAATGGTAAACAAGCATATAATCTCTTGTTCTCCGAAGATACTTGAGAATGTGCTTTACAGCTTGCCAATGTTTTGGTCTTGGATTTGATTGATATCGGCTGACCATGCCAACTGAATAACAAATATCTGGTCTAGTACAAAGCATGGCATACATGAGACTTCCCACTGCAGAAGCATAAGGAACTTGTCTCATTATATCTACTTCCTCTTGAGTCTTAGGCCTTTGGTCATCAGACAGAGGAACTCCATGTCTAAAAGGAAGTAATCATTTCTTGGAGTTTTGCATGCTAAACCGTTCTAGAACCTTATCTATATATCCAGCTTGTGATAAGCCTAACATCTTATTCTTGTGATCTCGCCAAAGCTTGATCCCTAGAATAAAGTTAGCCTCACCCAAATCCTTCATATCAAATTGGCTTGACAACCAAGCCTTTACCGATGACATTACCCCTACATCATTTCCAATGAGTAGAATATCATCAACATAAAGCACTAGGAACATTACTACTTTATCTTGATGTCTTTTGTACACACATGGTTCATCAAGATTTTGTTCAAAACCAAATGATTTGATTGCTTGATCAAATCTGATGTTCCATGACCTAGATGCTTGCTTAAGTCCATAAATGAACCTTTTTAACTTGCATACCATATGCTCTTGGTTCTTTGCTACGAAACCTTCCAGTTGCATCATATAGATTTCCTCTTCAAGATTGCCATTAAGAAAAGCAGTCTTGACATCTATTTGCCAAATCTCATAATCAAAATGAGCAGCAATGGATAAGAGAATTCTGATAGATTTAAGCATTGCTACTGGTGAAAAGGTTTCCTCATAATCAATACCTTCTTTTTGAGTATACCCTTTCGCCACTAGCCTTGCTTTAAAGGTTTCAACCTTTCCATCTATCCCTTTCTTCCTCTTGTAAACCTATTTGCAACCAACAGGTTTAATGCCGTTAAGCGCCTCTACAAGATTCCAAACTTGATTGGAATACATGGAATCTAATTTAGATTTCATAACTTGGACCCAATGATGTGCATCTATATCATTCATTGCTTCATTATAAGTGTAAGGATCCGATTCAGCCTCTTCTGAGATAGTTTCATAACTTTCTCCTAAACCTATGAATCTTATAGGAGGCCGAACAATTCTCCCACTACGACGAGGCACCTGTTTACTAGACATCTCTTGAGTAATATCTTGTGGTGTATCTAATACAGTCACATCATCCCTAGTTTCATTCATTGGTTGTTCATTTACAAGTTCATTCATTTCAGCCAAAACAACTTTACTTCTAGGATTAAAATTATTCATATAATCATCTTCCAAAAATTTGGCATGGATGCTAACAAACACTTTGTTATCCTTATGATTATAGAACAAATAACCCTTTGTTTCCTTTGAATACCCTAAAAACATGCATACTTCTGTTTTAGCTTCCAACTTATTAGACTTCCCTTTCAACACATGTGCTGGACATCCCCAAATGTAGAGATATTTCATACTAGGCTTGCGCCCACTCCACAATTCCATAGGTGTGTTAGGAACAGATTTTGATGGAACTAAATTTAAAATATGCATTGCAGTTTTTAGTGCATATCCCCAAAAAGAAATAGGTAAAGTTGAATAACTCATCATGGACCTAACCATTTCCAAAAGAGTCCTATTCCTTCTTTCTGCTACACCATTTTGTTGGAGAGTTCCAGGTGCAATCAATTGGGATACTATCCCATTTTGAATTAAGTAATCCTTAAAGTCCCCAAGAAGGTATTCGCCACCTCAATCAGATCAAATGGCCTTTATGTGTTTACCTAATTGCTTCTCAACTTCAGCCCTAAACTCTTTGAACTTTTCAAAGGTTTCGGACTTCCGTCTCATTAGGTACACATAACCATATCTTGAGTAATCATCGGTAAAAGTGATGAAGTACTCATAACCTCCTTTTGCTTGAGTTGACATAGGACCATACACATCAGTATGCACTAGCTCTAGCAAATCTTGGGCTCTTCTATCTTTTGCATTAAAAGGTCGTTTGGTCATTTTACCTTCCAAATAAGACTCACAAACTGGAAATTCATCAAAATCCATGGGCTCTAAGAGTCCATCTTTGATCAGTCTTTGAATCCTATTTGAATTAATATGACCCAAACGCAAGTGCCAAAGATATGCATCACTAGTAGAAGGAAACTTTCTCTTTAATGATTTCACATGAGAGCTATTATCTAATTCAGAATTATATAATTCATGCTTATTAGGAGTTAAAATATAAAGATCATCTACAATATTGCCAGAACAGACAAACACTTTATCCTTCTTTATTATAACATTGTCTTTTAGGATAACACAATATCCATGTTTACCTAAGTAAGTAGCAGAAATTAAATTCCTACGAACATTAGGTACATACAAACAGTCTTCTAATATTAAAACTTTAGATACAAAACACAAATTATAAATACCAACAGCTACAACTGAAATCCTGCTCCCATCAGCCAAAGTAAGAAAAAACTCCCCTTCTTTAAGCTTTCTGGTCTCCTGAAACCCCTGCAAGGAATTACAGATATGATTAGTATAACCTGAATTCACATACCAGGAATCCGTGGGATTTTATACCAAACATATTTCAAGAAGGAATGAACTTTTCATACCTTTATTGGCAGCTTTGAATTTTGGACAATTCCTCTTCCAATGTCCTTTCTCACCACAATGGAAACATTTTCCTTTGAGTTTCTTTCCTTTGTCAGCAACCCTTAAGACAATTTGTTTACCCTCTTGCTTGGTGAAGCCCTTCTTCTTCTTGTTCTTACCCTTGCCTTTCGACTTAGGTTGAGAAGTAGAAGTTTCACCAATATTGGCTTCAACATTAGAAGTACCAAGGATGCCTTCCGCCGCTACCAACTCATTCATTAATTCAGACAAAGTATAAATCTTTTTGTTCATATTATAGTTAAGTTTGAATTCCTTGAATGATTCTGGTAGTGACTGGAGTATCATATCCACTTGGGATTCTCCATCAATATCGGCACCTAAAACTTCCAATGTATTCAGATTAGAGATCATTGTAAGACAATGCTCCCTTACTGAACTACCTTCAGCCATTTTGGTATTATAAATTTGCCTCATGGTCTCTTGCCTTGCAAAACGGCCTTGCTCACTAAACATCTCCTTTAGACTTAGCATAATGTCTGAAACTAGTTCTACATCCTACATTTGATGCTGTAGAACATTTGAGATAGATGCTAGGATGTAGCACTTGGCCATCTCATTAGATTTCTGCCAACGATCATATCGTTGTTTTTCCTCAGGAGGAGCATCTAATGAAGGAAAGCTAGGACATGATTTAGTAAGCACATATTTGTGCTCTTCAGCAATGAGAACTATGTCCAAATTTCTTTTCCAGTCAACATAGTTGTATCCAGTCAGTTTGTTTTTATTAAGAATAGTTACAAGTGGGCTAAATGATGCCATGTTCAAATCTGAAAATAATAAACATGAATATAATAAGTAAACTGGACATTATTTATTTAGCATATAAACATATAGTATGGAATCTTAATGAAATCATAAAATAATATATGCAATGACAACCCAATCCATGTCTATAATTCCTTGGTAGCAAGTTTATTATAAACACATTAATTGATTGGGAACTATTCTCATTATTAGTGCTATCATGATAACTCTTATCAAACACTAATAATATGCCATATTACCTTTGGCCTCTAAGTAAAAATGACAAAGCTCCTTTGGGAGGTTAACATTATACTTAGTCTAGTATACACCATTATCTAAAATCATGTGTAGCCACATTTCATCTCCTTTATAGTGTTTAAACTTGTAGTACCATGGAACAAAACACCCTCTTTTGGGATCGCGAGGCATATATGCCAAGACGACGTGCATGTCCACACTACTTTAAACGGGTAAGTTCAATCTTGTAGCACTATGAAGTAAACACCCTCCTTTGGGATCGCGAGGCATATACGCCAAGACGAGGTGCTTACCCACACTACTATGAACCGATAATGGAGGCCGTGAGATGCAACCCTTGTATTTCTCTCCCACTAGATGTTTTAAAAGAAAGGTATTTAGTTTTAAAACATGTATAATTTAATTACACATAATCTTACTCCTTTTACATGTGAAAACACTTAGAAAAAATTCTGATTTCCCAGATTTCGATTGATCGAATGTGCCCCTCGATCGATTGAAAAAATTAAAAAATTCGAACTCAACCTTCTGATTTGTTCGATCAATCGAAAGTGATTTTCGATCAATCGAAAATCGTGAAACTTGAATTTCCAGAATTTTCCTAAGGCAGTTTTCTTCGTTTTTCATGAACAAACATTCAACATATGAACATTACAGACATATATTGATGTTAAAACTGAATTCTATTGATGCTATAGCCTTAAGATTCAATTTAACGTACTTAAATTTAAATTTAAACAACATCATAACATCAATTTCAGTTTTCATCAAATCATAGTTTCAACAACATGTAGAAAATTAAAAACATAATCTTCTAACAATATGAAACTATCATCTCTAATTCTAAAACTCACAAAACATGTTAAACAGATTGGAAATTGAAGACCGCTCTGATACCAATTGTAGGAAAAATGCAATCAAAGTGCGTAGCGGAAAAATGTAATTGACGGATCTACTTCATTCACAATCTATAACATGCACTATGTAAATTTCAGAATTCAAGTATAAGAGAGCGTACCTTGAAGCGGTGAATTTCAAAAACAAAGATCGAAGCACTTGGGAATACTTTTAATCTTCACTTCAATTCCACTAACGCCCAAGAAGTGTGGACTCTCAATCGGTTACAAAGGGAGAATTAGAGAGTGACTTACACTCACATACGCATTTCACAATGTTGTTATTCTTGCATATAATTCTGAACGTTTTTCCCTTTGTATCTAACCAATTATCTAATTGGGCTGGCCTTTTGAGCCTTTCTAATTGGGCTTAAGTGTGTGGCTTGGAGTGGGACCAAAAGGGACCAATAAGACACTAGCTCCAATGGGCCTTGGGTTTTTCTGTCAACTCTTAACAAGTCCAAAGTTACCATTAACTATATTTAATACCACTATATAAATATAGTTGCACTCTAGGCCTTATCTATAAATTATATCCCAAGACTTTATTGTATATGCAACCCCTTCATAAAATATTCGTAGTAATACAAAGTCATAAATGTGGACTGCCACTTTGTAAATTACTACATTTTAATCCTTGAGTACCCGGTTTAATCATTTTATGTTATTCACCATACATTTTTGAAATCCAATTTCATAAATATATACTTTAGTCTTACTAAAGTGGTTAGGCCTAACTCTCTGAATAACAAACCCATTAAACTTATCTCAAGAGAATATTTTGTATCTTCTTCAAGAGACTATGAATTCCATTTTGAGAATATATGTTCCATCAACACTAAATGTGGCTACCCAACATACTGAGGTTTTGACCGTTACTATAGATCTCACTCCTGATATATCAAAGCAACCTACACCTCATGATCAGGTCCATTATTCTCTCAAGATTAAGAGTTCATGCAAATACAAGTCGTGAGATTTATTATTCAATTGACAGTTGTTAGGAGAATAATAAATCTCACAACGGTCCAGTTCAATATGTCTTAACTCTTAAAACATATCAACATATCAACTAGAAGTCTCCACTTCCATGATCAAGACAAATCATCGTAATTGATATGTTATAGTCTTCGCAGATGAAACGCCCAATTTCATCACCGACTACGAATTACAATTCTGAGTTTACAAAGAACTTGTAACTTATGTCTTCTGTGACTAAATCACATACTATGCATCTCATGGACTATATGATAATGTCCGAATATTCATGTTACCATTATTTCAGATAATAATAAAACAACTTTATTAAACACAATATTAAGTCACACATAGACTTAGAGACTCGAGTTCCTTCAGTGAACTCAAGACTCTAAGACTCGAGATGCTACTTAATTAATACGTTTGCTTTTTGGCCATATAATGAAATTGTTTGCAAAAATTGCTCAAATGGTATTAGAATTATAGTTAAGTGATTAAACTCACAATCGGTAAATTAACATGGTATCAGAGCATGAGATTCTAAATTCGATCCTTGTCTTCACTCTACCTCCCATTTAAAATATTAAATTCCCACTTGTTGGGCCCCCACTTATTAAGGGGAAAATCTGTGTATTTACTAAGTTGTTTCTAGGTTTTTTGTTTCAATGGAACTTGACATTAATTAAGAGTATCAATTTTCACTTAAAATTGTTTTGCACAAACTCGACATTAATTAAGAATGTTGAGTTCCACGTGTCAATTTTTATTTTAAAAAGCCACATTAGTCATTGCCATAGTTGTAAAACACGCATGGAACTCGACACTACTAATATCGAGTTCCACGCAAAACTCAATATCACCAATGTCAAGTTTTAAAAAAAGGTATTTTGTTAAATAGTTTCAAAATAGCTACATAGTTAAAAATAAAGGTTAAATAATAATTTTCCCCTAAAATATGGTTCTTCAGAACTGTAGGGGATTCTTATTTTTTATTTTTTTCATTTTTAATAGAGTTTCAATATATGACGTCTACTTTTGATGATTGTGTTATTTATCATTAGTCGATTTTTGATATAGGCAGAGATTGAGCCTAGATCTCTTATTCGGGAGGAGTTTGGATTTAATTTCAGGGAAAAAAAGTAAGCATGGTTGGGCTTGCAAAAGGCCTAACCCATTTGACAATGAGACAAAAAAGAAAGGGTTTTGATATCTATTACTACTATTTAAGGGGTTTTCTCTGTTTGGATTTCTCAATTTTTATGCCTAAAATACCCTCATCATACTCACTTACAAGTTTTAAACTAATGGGGATAAAAATGTAAATTAAAACTCCTATACTTTAAGACCCACAAACTCATATACACTTTGCCAGCTTCTCTCATTCTTCTTCAGAATTGAAAACATTCAGTTTAGCTCTACATCCTCTCTTTTCTTCTTCTTCTTCTTCTTCTTCTTCTTATGCTTTCAGATTTGGTTTCTAAACAATTTAAACAGACTTTATCATAGGCTCTAACGGCTTTTCAGGTTCTATCTTTTGTAAGTTCCTCTTTCTTTTCTTTTCTTTTGTTTATCATTAACTTTCTTTTATTCTTTTCTTTTGTTTATCATTGACTTTTTTGAGTTCTTACTTGCCATGACTGCCAAGTATTCATAGTTTGAGGAGTACTTACTTTTGGGTGAATGTGATTAGGGATTTAATGGTGTTTGACAGTTACTTATTACCCATGGTTGACTTAGAAATTTCAAAATGGAGGATTTGTGCTTGAACTGGCTACTTGAGAAAGGTTATTGGTAAAGGTTTTTTTTTTTTTTGGTTGTCCTGAGGGGATTACTTTACGCTACTAGGTTTGGTTTTATTTATTTATTTTTTATAGGAATTTATGTTACTTTTTTTTAGGGGATTATGTGGCTACTTGGTTTCCCAATCAAACACAAACTCTAATAAAGTATCTCAGAATCATTGATGGTGGATTTATAGTAAACTCTTTAATTAATAACACTCACGCTAGCTACTTGGTTTGTTGATTAAAGTTTTTTTTTAAATACTTGGTTTAACCCTAATCCTTTTATTTTCTCAGGTTGATGTACGCACAAGTTTATTGGATTGCATTGAGGAGGCATTGAAATGAAATATTAGATAAATTCGGGTGAAATATTTTAAAAGAATTATTTTAAAAAAATTTCTTTTGTAACGGAAACTATATTTATCATTTGTATAATTCTATGTGAAAATTCAATTTACATTTTTTTTATAAGTATTAATTTACTACTTCATAAAAAATGTTACGTACCTTTTCTCGGTTTTAGCTCTTTTAAAATTTTGTTATGAATGTGTAGTAAGTGGCTAACTTTTAGGACTAAAAAACTAAAATTTTGGATTAAACAAAAATTGATAACTGTTATTAAAATTTTTTATAAAAGAACAACAATACAAAAAAAAAAAAAAAAAAAAAAAAAGAGGTTCCAGGAGCCTTTCCTTTTAACACAAAAAAAAAAAAAAGTTAGTTGCAAAATTTTAAAATTTTCTTTTATTTACTTATGTTATGAATGTGTAGTAAGTGGCTAAATATTAGGATTAAACAAAAATTGATAACTGCCATGCATAAAATTTGTAAAAAAGAACAACAACAACACCTGAAAGAAAAAAAAGTGGATGCAGTCTTTAATAGAATTACAGAACTCAAAGGATAATTAAACGGATATAGATAAGCACTATGTGATACAATTCCAACACTAACACACTTAAAAGACTTCCTAATGATAAGGATAATCATAAGTTAACCTCTTATTCAAAACAGTAACAGCTGAAAAGAAAAGATAAAGTGATCCACATCTAATATGGATGAGTGCCATAGCACTGCTGCATAGTTGTCACCATTGAGCGGACTTTACAGCCCATAGAGATTGGGATTACTATAGTTTTCAATCACAACGAAATTTAGGGGTGTGATGAAAAATTATTTCACCTACAAACATATAATACTCATCACAAATAATTTTTATTTTTGAGATTGAAAAATATAGTAATACCAAATTATAATGAATGTAAATTATTAACTTTTTTTTTTTTCAAAAAAATAGAAGAGTTTCTCACACGCGTGAGCAAAGCTAGTTTATTTTTAGATTTATACGGGGTGAGTGGAGGGAAGGAGTTAATTTTTACTTTTTTTTCCCTCCCAAATCCCCTATTATTATCGCATTCGCACAACGCCTCTGAAAATTTTCAACGCTTTGGTTCAGAACAAGCACTACGCTACGGTTTGGTTTCAACTTCAAGAACAGTCAAACTAGATTTTGGGGTTGTATCCAATGTGTTTACTTCTATTTCTAACATTTTGATCAAAGCCCATGCCATGTGTAAGAAGAATTATGTCTATGGAGGGTGCACTCCAGGTGCTCGATCAAATGCCTGTGCCTAATTTGGTTACTTTTTTCGTAGTGTAAGCCGAACCCATGACTATTCTTTGTTTTTAGTTCACAGATTTGGTTATAGTAGGCAGACGAATCATTCATCATTTATTGGATGGATTCTTCTTCTAGTACAAACAATACTAACACCAATAATAATAAGAAGAAGAAGAAGAGAGGCAGTTGTTATTGCATGATCTTGCCTCCTCATCCTCCTCCCAGTAAGAAAAACAAATCCGGAAAGGCAGCATTGCTTCATCTCAAACCTCTCATCTCCACATCTGAGTCTTCATCCCACTCTTCCATTTCCATCTCTCTTGAGCCAAATCGACCCTTCACCATTGGTCGCAGCACTCGCCACTGCAATTTAGTCTTTGATGACCGCCGTGTCAGCAACCAACATTGCTTCATCCTCTTCGATGCTTCCCTTCTTAAGCTCTATCTTCTTGACAGGTCTTCTTTGAATGGAGTTTTTGTCAATGGGGTTAGGATTGGAAAACCCGAGGAATTGTCTGCAGGCGATGAGGTTCTCCTTGTTTGCGCCAAAAATCAATGTCTTTGTTGCTCTCGTCTTCGCATTGGTTTTATTATTCTAAGCATTGTTTTTGAGAATAATGTGGAAGAGGATATGCTTGTTGTACAAGCGTGCAGCAATAATCGGAAAATTAACAAAAGGATTGTCGCTTATAATCCCATAATTGGAAGGGCAAACTCTCTTCTAACTCGCTGTAGAAACATATTACAAAGTCATGACCCCATTTTGCATTTATGTGGTGCTGCTATTTACAATGGCAATACGACTGATATTTCATCATTGAATTCTTTGAGCAAAGACAACAATGCTCCTCATTTTGATGGAGTTGTGCAGAATATACCTTGCTGCAATTTTGTTCCGCCACCCGGGAAGAATTTTTATTTGAATCGCCTTGAATTTATGCACCACACTCCATTGAGTCATCATCCTGTTGTTTCCTTGCTGGAACTTCTATACCCTGTGGAAAGCCTCTCACGATTGTTTATTGCGACATTTACAAGCGACATCTTATGGTATGATTACCCTTATCTTTCCATACTTTGCCTTTTCTTTTATTATATTATGTTGTCTAGTCAACGCTCCCACCTCCTGAACTTTTTAATGTTTTGAAGATAGTGGGCTCAGAGTTTATTTCTGTTACAGATTTGGTGTTAGGCTTCTAATTGTGTCAATCAAAGTCCCAAACTTATGAGATTGTCTCAATATATAACTCCTATCCATATTTGTTTATTCATTTCTGTTATGTTGGGTTGTAACAAAGTATAGAAAAACTAGAAATTGATGATAAAATTTTATGTTTCACCTAGCTAATCAGTTTTGATTTTTTTTTGGTAATCACTTTCTCACTCCAAGTGAAGTTTTCTACTTTTCTCGGTTTAAACTTTAAACAGAGCCTTCTCTCTCTACCCTTTCTATTCAATGGCTAACAATTTGATTTCTGAACAAGCCCTAGGTGAAATACACAGTTTAATGAATGGTTTCCTACTTTTAATTGTTTAATTATTACCTAGACATAAATGAATAACGGAGATGAACAAAGACTTCAAATTGAAATGCTTTCTTAAATTTGGGACAATTTAAAAAATTAAAAACCTAGGATTTAATCTAAAACAAGGTATAAACTCTATGCGTTTTTATGTATACGGTCCCTTTCTATTTCATGAGTGATAATGAATTTCATTGAAGAAAGCACAAATAGGGGTGCAACCCTAGTACACGGGATGTATATTGAACCTTTTTTTTTTGGGTTTAAAATTTTAAATAATGCACCAATTCATTTTGGGTGTATATTGCTGTTAAGCTCCTTTTTTCTTTTGGTTTCCATTTTTATATTATGTGTTAACTCCTGTTGCTTTTCTGTTTATTGTTTTGAAGTCTAAGTAAGGTTTCATGATAGGTTTTTATCATACTGTGAGATTCCTTTCCATCTGCCAGTTACAATTGCATGCCATAACACTGAGAGATGCTGGAGTTCAGGCCCTGATAAAAGATCGTCTATTCCATACCCGGAATTTCCAAACTTAGTTGTAGTGTAAGTGTCATACTCTTGTTCTTCATTCTTTAAAGAGGAAATGTGTGCTCAGATGCCAATGGGCTCCAGCTCAAGTGGTAACTCCATGGTTGGAGGGTGATTTCATGATTTTGGCAGCATGCCAAAGTGTATCTTTTATATTAATAATTTATACTTTTCTAATGTAGTCCATGGTTGTAATAGGTATCCCCCATTCCCTGAGGCTATAGCTTTTGGTAAAGACTGCAAGAAACAAGGCATTGCTTGCCATCATCCAAAATTGCTTGTTTTACAAAGACAAGATAGTATTCGTGTTATCATTACTTCTGCTAATTTAGTGGCAAACCAGGTGAATACTAAGCCAAGGATCTTTTAATTTATGTTTTATGAGGTGTTTGTTGCATATTTTGCTAATAACTTTGTTATATGAAACGAAAGACCGTACTATATGTCAAGTACTTTGTGGCTGCTTAACAAGTATGATACCGAATTTGAATGTCTTTGTGTATACTGTACACTTATTATTGAAATGTTCCTTGTAGTTCAAGAGTTTTAATCTCTTGAATGTTTTTGCCCGAGTTTTTTTGGAGGATTTGTAAGCCATTATCTAACTCACTGGAAAGTTTAACTGGATTTGGTTGTGCCCTTTTTGTTTGATGCAATTATTTTGTATGTGTTTGCCTGATCTGGCCAACTGATAGGACAATGTTAAGTATGTCTTGTAAGATTGTGGCCTTGATGGTCTCTATTTGATTGTTATATCAAATAAATGAAAAAGGGTCAACTGCACAAGCATCACCATATGTTTTTAATTTTTGTGAGGAGCAAGAAAGGCCAGTGATGAAGAGGATAGGATTATCATATGTATTAAATCATGCAACATTTTTTTGTTGTTGTGTAATGCTCAAGTCTTTCAGGTTAATTCAAATGTTAACATGTAATGCATTAAAAGAAAAATTGGAAGACAAGAAACTGGAAGAAAATAATAATGGCTAAGCTCTAACGTTTTGCAATTGATATGTGCCATTTTTGTTTGCAGCGTGCTAGAAATTTCAATAGAATGTGTGGTTTCTTGCTTTCCAATTTGAAGGAAAGCCTTTGGTAATGGAGACTGATTTATATTTTTGCAGTTCTATTTTCTCATGTTAATTTTAGTTTGAGTTATCTTGGTAAAAACTGTTTTATTATTTATTTCTATATGTTTTATCTTTTGTATAGTGTCACTCATTGGTTGTTACGAATTTTCAGTGGAACAGAGTGACAAACACTGTTTGGTGGCAAGATTTCCCTTGCACAAGTTCACCTGACTATTCATCCCTTTTTAGCCATATTTATCATGGGGATACAAATAAAGATTCAAAACCTGATTTTGCTGCTCAGCTGGCTGGATTTATGGCGTCGCTTTTGACTGACGTACCCAGTCAGGCCCATTGGATTGTTGAGTTGACAAAGTATGACTTTGGAGGGGCTAAGGGACATCTAATTGCTTCAGTACCCGGGATTCATTCTGACAGAGTTCCCTCTATGATTGAAACCATGCAATTTTTACCTGTGAGTGTTGTCATTTGTGTTGAGTGCGTGCTTGTGTTTCTCAATTGTAAAAAGCTGATTTTATAATTGTTAAAATTTCCTTATCAGTTTAACTATACATGTATTGATTTATTGGTTTGTTTGATTAGAAGATTCTGACTTTTCTTGTATATGAGTGTCTTCTTGGAAGTTGAACATCAACCTCAATCCTGGATACCAATCAAGCTTTTCCAATATTTTTTCATTCTATTGTATTTAAATCATAAGTTTGTCACATTTTATTTCTAAATGTGCTGTGCATAGAAAGGTTTTTTTTATTTTTTTTCATAACTGGAAAGACTTGGCCACCGTGTGTGTTTGAAGGATGTCTGATAAGATGGGTTTAATTGTGTCATTTGGCTCTCATGACAGGCTAATCAAGCATTTAGTGTGAAATTCCTTGGTTTTGTTGAAGCATCTGTTGTTGGTTTAAGTCACCTTTTTCGAACTGCAGCAGACTCAAATGGTGCACAGCTTAAGAAACTGGCTGCTTTTCTGAGGAAATCTTGTGAAAAAGCATATGGGGTTTTGGAGATTCTTTTAATAAGAAACAAAAATGTGCCTGCAGATGCAAATGCTGTGAGCGTTTTTGTTCCTAATCCCAATGAGTTCTCAAAGGGAGGTAAGATGTACAATGCTTTATTAGGTACATGTCTACTATATAGTTTTATGCTACGGGATGGTAAATAGGAGAGGATGTGTGTTTTTTTGGTTTGGTCTTTGAGTTACGGATTTCATAAGGGAATTGTATTTGGCTGTGTTGAGTGCTTGAAAATTTTATTTTATTGGCTCTCAGTCTACCTAGATTTTGTTTCTTCTCTCTCTTCTTCTTCATGCTTGGTACTGATTTTTTCTGTCTGCAAAATATAGGTGGGAAGAGAGAGAGAGGGGGGTGGGGGGAGGAAGTGGTGCGTATGTGTGTTCTGTTTACTATGGCTTTCCCCTGTTGTTCTATGAAACTAATTTATAATGATTAAAAAAAGGGTTCTCTGTTGCGTTTCTATCATGATTTTGGGTGTTTTCCCGTTGCACAATAACAATAGGTGTATTGGATATAATTTCTCAATATAATAGGCATATCACCAGTAGCCGTTGGGGGTCGCTGTAGGGGAGGTACATTAATAACTCGACTGCTAAATGCTTATCATTATCTTTATGTAGTAGGTATTTCTTGTGTATGGACTGCTCTCTGGTGGGGCTTAGTTGCAGTAGGCTTCGATTAGAAGATAATCTGGGATAAAGGTAAAAGCGCCTCTGAGGTGTTATGATTTCCATGCTGCCTAAGATTTAGGTGCCATTGTCCCCTTGAACGAGAATAACATTAGAAAGCACTTGCTTTTATCATGACTGAGGCTCTCACATGGCACTAAAGAGAAGCTGATGCAGGGCAACCAGAACAATTGAACAGTAAAATTAAAAGATAGGAAAATAAAGGAATATGATCTAGGAGTCAGTACCAAGGCTTGGCTTGGAGTCAACACCAAGCGGGAGAACTACTACTAGTCAGTACCAAATAAACCAAAAGGCCATTTTTTTCATTTATCAAAATATCAACCAACTCCAAAAGGGGTACAATAGATTGGTTATACAGGGAGAACTAAACTCTAGTTCAAATTGGCGTAGGAAACCCTAATTACCTTATTACAAAAATAACATTGCTTCCAAAAATTAAAATACTAATAGTGTAATAAACTACTAGGATTTCACTTAAAAATACAATTGATTGGAAAACATAGATAATACTCTCTCTGTTCTAATTTGTTTGTCCTGTTTCAAAAATCTAATTTTTAAAGGGAACATCATTTATTGTCTGTCCTAATTTGTTTGTCCTGTTTCAAAAATCTAATTTTTAAAGGGAACATCATTTATTGTCTTGTTTGCTGTATAAAAATGTATAAGTTTCCAAAACTACCCTTAAATAAATTTATCAAAAAAGGTTTTGGAAATAATGTAAAGGCATAATAGGAACATTAGTAATGGTTTTTAATAACAGGACAATATTTTGGGACATCCCAAAATGGAATAAATGACAAACAAATTGGGATGGAGGGAGTACTAAATTTAAATAATGGGAAAATTACAACTTAACCACTTGTGGTTGTTCAAAATTTAAGTTGCCTATCTGTGGTTTAAAATTTGGCACTTTGCCTACCTAAGGTCCATTCCGTTAGGGGTCCGCAACCCACCTTTGGACTTTCTCCGATAAAAACATAAAAAATATAACAAAACCAAAGAAAACAAGATCAAAGAGTGGCTTTGTAAAAATTTAGAAACATGCTCAAGAACTTCAATAGAACACAAAAATTATCCAATTGAACTATTCTAGCTAATGCTAACACTCTCTGCAACAATTATACATATCCAAAACCTACTAACCTTTCATACAAATTAGAACAACAATACAATAGAACTAGCCAAACACAAAAAATAATCACTAATCAGAGATAATGGATGGAAAATTATACAAAATCAGTGAAGAACAATGAAACATGAAACCTGAAACTCCAACCCCACCTCTCTATTCCTTCCTCCAACCCTCCATCTTTTCTCTTAACAAAACAACAAACCCACTAAAAAAATCCCAATACCTTTCTCTAAACAAAAACAACAAACCCACTTAAAAAATCCAAACTTTTTACATCATCTAATGATCTAGTCAAACAAAAACAAAAATAAGAAGTGAAAGTACCCAGCAATAGCATTGTGAACTGAACAAATGTGTGTTTTGTGCCCATCAAAATTAGAACACACTCAAATGGAACCCAAAAAATTCCAGGTGGTCCTTGTAGCAGATTGTGCTCCAAATCCCTATTGATACTATCGAGGATGAGATGGTGAAGATACCGCCTCAACACAACCCAATCTTCACGTTACACGCCTTCAACAACACAAATCTAACCTTCATGTTGTTTCCCCTTCTAATGCCAGATCGGAGAAAGAAAGCAGAGATAGAGAGGGAAAGCTTGAGGAAAGAGGCGGAGCAAGGAGACCCACCACGGGTTTGGGTTGGCATGGGAGAGATCGGGTTTTAACAGATGGGGGGAAGGGAATGCCACTGCTGTTGGTGGCAGCGGCGATAAGCAACGGAGAACAAGCCTTTGAGGCTTTCGGCCAGTCCTGTTTGGCTGTATGTAGGAGAGAGAGAGAGGGAGAGATATGGTTACCTTGTGAGAGAGAGATAAATATCCTGTTGGTACAAATTGATATGTTAGAGAGATAAAATAAAACATCATCTTTACAAGCCTAAATTGCCAGTTTTTGTGTTCCATTGAAGTTCTTGAACCAATTTTTACAAAGAGCCACTCTTTGATCTTGTTTTCTTTGGTTTTGTTATGTGTTTTTTTTTTTTTTTTTTTTTTTTTTTTTAAATGGAGAAAGTTTAGAAGTGGGTTACAGACCCCTAACGAAGCGGACCCTAGGTGGGCAAAGTGCCAAATTTCAAACCACATGTAGACAACTTAAATTTCGGCCAAACCACAGATGTGTAAGTTGTAATTTGCCCTTAAATAAAAGCCTTCTTGTGTCTTCGCAACAGAAGCAGTTGCCTGAATAATTGGGCTCTCCCTTTGATGTGCAATAAAGCATTTTTGTTTTTGTGGTAAATGTAATTTTATTTAAAATTTATCTAATTCTACTGATTATGTGGAAGTGGAGCCATGGATGATCTTATCCCAGCTCAGGATAGTTTTTCTTGTTAGCATATTTGTCATTACTGTTATCTTTATCTTTCTTCAATGTGTGTTTAAAATTATAAGTATTCATGTTGTTAGCTAACCAATTTCTTTGTTTCTTGCACTAGATTGCATGCAGCTTGGCTTTCTGCCTAGAAATATTGCAAAGTGGGTTTCTCCACTGTGGGATATTGGATTCTTCAGATTCTCTGGATATGTTTGTCCTAAAGAAGCCCTTGCAGCTGCTTTAGGCAGAAACAGTGTGAAAGTACAATTGATACTGCATGTGTCTCAGGCATGCTATTTCTGCTATTTATTGGACATTTTATTTGATATGCAACTTGCAGCTTTATATAAATGGTGGCATTTTCAGTTTTGAAGTATCTACAAAAGACAAGGTGTTGACTTGTGCAGGGGCTTCATTTTCAAGATATATCAAGAATGATGCAACCTGAACATGTGATTTCATTATGCTCTCTCATTGCTTCAGTTCGAAGGTGTTCAGGCCTTTGGCGATTGCAGGAGGTAATGGTAAATTCTAGATGAGTTTTTTTTGGAATGAAGAACAATGGGGGGCTTAGAAATCTTAGGAGGGCCGTGGATCTTCTCATTCCCTCTTCTCCCAATGCTCCTTTGCTAATGGTTATCGTGTCTTGCACAACCACTGCAACAAATGTGATGACTTACCCCTTTTAATAGTTGACACAGAACATGTTTAAATTTTCTAGTGAGGCTTTGAAATAAATTGAAGGGTTGGTTTGAGACTTCAAAAATGGTGGCAAGTATCTTTAAATTTGTAAATCCATTGTTTCAGACAATGGAGTTTTCAGATCTGGTGTCCTAAATAATTAAACAACCCAAAGAATTTGCTTGATTAATAAGTTGGTTGCATCAATCAGTTCGGTTTGGTGAACCTCTATTCTGTTACATTATTTTCAGAAGACTTGATATATATCTTCTAATTTGCTTCATTTCTACTAGGTCTTAGGTCAATATAGATGGCCAGAATCATTAGAGTCTGATTTTATCTATGGTAAGTGTATTTTGCGCAATTTTAATTTTTATGCCAAAGTTTTTAAAAATATTTCCTTTCTAACATTTTCTTCTTCTTTTTTAAGGTGCATCTTCCATTGGGTCATCAATGAGTTCACAATTTCTAGCTGCATTCTCAGCAGCTTCTGGAAAGAGATCATTGCAATCCTTTGAGTCTGAAGAGTCCGATCCAGAGGTGACTTATTAACTTTTTTGATTTTCTATAGACATGCTTGACAATTTGAAGATACATTGATTTTAGCTGTTCACTTGTACTCTTGATAGTGGGGCTGCTGGAGTGCTAGTCAAGAATCAAAATGTCCATCCATCAGGATCATTTTTCCCACAATTGAACGGGTGAAAAATGCATGTAATGGAATCTTGCCTTCAAAACGCGTTCTTTGCTTCTCAGAGGTATGACAGCTCTCAATAGATTATTTATCTGATTTTCTTTTCACTATCCTGTTTATAAGTCGAGTATTAAATGGGTGAGGTTATGGGTTCAAGGCCCACAAGATGCATGTATAACTTACCAAACAAAAAAAAAAAGAATATTAAATGGGCTATGTTGGGGTTGAGTCCTGGTTGGTCAATAAGCTGGTCTTATGGCTGCATTTAAAGGCATTGGCAGCTACAAGTTGGACGGGATCCTAGGAAAAGAGAGGGAACGGGATATCATAGTTATCTTTATATTTCAAGCTTAATACTCCCATATACCTGAAGAAGCCTATATTAAAATTGCAGAAGATTCTCCTCCTTTTTGTTTATGCACCTATAAACTAATTTCCATATTGTCTAATCCATGATGATTAGTATAATCAACTGTTCATTTGATTGGAATATCCATAGTTATTAATTATATCTCGCACATGATACATTAGTATGTTACATATAAGTTTGTACGTAGAATTTTCCATATTTCTCATAAGACTGGCCATACAGCTTGTGTTCTAACTTATAACTTACATTCATAATTCGATTATCTTTACCAATTTGTAAGAAAGAATACCATAATGTAATATTTTCTCGGAGTTTCTTAAAATCGCAAAAAAGAAGATAAATTTAATTAGGGGGTCTCTTTTTATCTTTTACATTTGTTTCTCACTTTTATTGTTACATAAATTTAATGCGAATTTATATGTTCTGTTATGTGGCCGATCGTGATTAGTCTGTTAAGGATCTAAAGTCTACCCCAAAGTTTTGGGATTAAGGCTTGGTTGTTGTTGTTGTTGAGTAATTATTAGGTAAATTGAAATAGTAGACATGGTATTCCTCACCAATAAATACAAGCCAAATATAAGATTTGACCTTTTCATATTACTTCTTTAGTCCACGTCATATTTTTATATTCAAAATCATGCATTTATTGGAGTGGACTACCATGTTATTTCACTTCTAGAGTATCTAATAATTTTCCGTTGTTATGTACATTGAGAGACTTTTGAATTGAGGGATAGATTCAGTTTTCAAAATGTTGAATTTTTAAACTTTTGGAACACAAAAATATGCTGAACACATCATATATTTCAGAGTCTATTTTTTATTTTTAAATGAAGTATCTAAAAGTGCATATTAAAATACTTCTTCCTTCTCATTTTGTTTGTCCACCTTAAAAAATCCATGCTTTTAAGGGGCATCATTTAATGCATTGTCTTTGAATTAAAAAGTTATTAGTTTCCAAAATTGCCCGTTTTATGTTAAACTTAAAGCAATGAAGTATTAACTTTTCAAATAAAATAAACGGTATTACGGTAATTTAGGAAAGTGATGAAAACTGTATCTATTGGGCTTTTCAAAGTAGACAATAGGACTTCTCAAAATTTAATAGTGAATGAATAATCTAGGATGGAGGGGGTATGAATATGATAGATGGTTGTGACCACCATTATATTTCAGGTTTGTAAACATATGTGAGCAGTCTATGTCTAATGTCTTTCCTTTTAATCAGTCATACATTTTATCCTAAGTTTGTTTATTTGTAATTTTCTAAATAGAGAACATGGCAAAGGTTGAGGACTGCAAACATACTTCATGATGCTGTTCCTCATCCCCACAATAGAGTAGGACATCCAATGCATGTCAAGGTAAGAATATTTCCTCATTTTAAATGAATTGAATTTTTGTTTTATTGAGAATGTTATGAATTTGGTATCTGTTTTCCTTTTTCTTTTTTTAATCTTTTGATGTGGCATTATCATGAAAGTTGATGCTTTGAAGAGGTCATGTTGTATTTATATTAGTACAATAAATAAGTTTATGGTTGAGAGGATGTCTTATTCTCCAACTATTATTTGTATGAACCCTAAACCATTTATCGACATGGCTACTCTTATGAAATTAGATTGGGTAACTCAAAATAAGTCATGAGATGAATTAGGCAGCTGCTGGAAGAATGTGTGGCATAGAATGCTTGTTTTAGGAATGTAGTATAGAACCTTTTAGCATTAATGCGTAATTAACTTTGAATATTCTGGAACATAAGGCTTTGTGCCCTTTTTTCTTTCATTGTAGCCATCAGTGGCAGAGCCAGCTAATTTTTTGGCAAGGGTGCCCCCCTGTGAAAATTCTAAAAATAAAAGGTTATATGTATGAAATCCTATATAGGGTGGGGGTTCTTCAAATCCCAAGGGGCCATTGCAACTGATAGCCCCAGAATCCTCTTCTTAAGTCTCATTTTTAGTGACTGTACAAGAGTAAGATGATTTAATCCTGGACCATGAGTTTTATAACTTGCTTCCTTTCTCTCTCCTTTTAAAAGTCCAACTTACCATATTCCTTTATTTTTCCATGACAGCTGAGAATTTAAGACTGACTTTGCTTCTGCAAAAAATAAATGATGATGCTAGATATGCACTGCATCTTCTCTAATGATTATCAGTCATCATTTGCTTATTCTTATGCTGAATCTCTCATGTACTTATTGGGATCTAGTTGTGTTCACCTGTCATTTTCTGTTGTAAGCTTTGGTTTCCTTGCAATCTTTATAATTTGATCATCATCATCTTTTATTTTTTTATTTTATATATATATATATATATATGTACGTATGTATATATTCTTTTTTATATAATATGAAAAAAGTTTCATTAAAGTGCAAACCAGATCAGATTCAAGCTGTGATGCAGCCAGCTTGATATGATTAAGAAGGATGTCTTAAGTTTTTTTGCAGAATTACTATTTATCCTGTTTTGGGAAGTATTTTTGCAGAGTTACTAGTAAGTCTTAAATCTTAATGTGAGTCAAGAAAGCTTATCTGACCTTTTGGCTTCATGCTTTTGGAATTAGGGATTAGTTATTATGCAAGCTGTCCTAGAGAATTCAGTGCTATAGAAGTTAGATCTGGCTAATGTAAAGCAATCTGTGCTGATTAATTTATCTATTTGAGAGAATTATTCTATAGCCCTACTTTGGATATGTGTCTTTTCATGTACTTCTATTTTCCTATTTCTTGCCCTTTATCAGTTCCAAGTTCCAACAGGTCTTTGGGTACTGTGGATTGCATTATTTGGTATCAGAGCCCGTGGGATTGACTAAGGTGTGATTTCTGTGAAAATGGCTGGTTGAGGGCATCGTAGAAAACCTATAGAACAATTGACTGATCCCAATTCTGGTGCCTCTGATGTTGAACAGTTGAACAACCATTTCTGAGATTATCCTCATTTTGGCTGTACACCCTGGTATAAGCCTACTTGAAGCCATCCTCCACATTCTTCAATAAGATACAAAGAACATGCCCACTGAAGCCTCAATTTTGTCCAACACCCTTCTATCCCACATTAGCAGTATGTTCCCTTGCTGTATGCAAAGCTTGTACCGCCACCTAGTCTATAAAGGGTTACCCAAGGGCTTCTAAGTTCTAAAAATATACTGCTCCATTTTATGAATCTTTTTCTGTTGTAAGCAAACTAAATTACATTTCTACTCCTTAATCACATTCTTCACCACTGCTCTCTTGTTGCGGTTGTTCAACCCTTGAAAGTTCCATATAAGAATTCACATCTTCATAAAGACAATTTTATTATGCATGCCCCCAGTTCTAAAAAACTATGCATGCCCCCAGTTCTAAAAAACACTATTCACAGCACAATGGGCTGATGTCATCCTTTCCTGCTAAATTGTCAAATGCACTCCCCAGAAACCATTCCAATAAGTTGATCTCCCCAGCTTTGCAACCAGACAATGGTGTGATTATTGAGGGGCTCGGTAATCGTGAATGAAGCTTTCATCACCAAGCAGTACTCTAGGTTCGATTGCAAACCCAGAACCACCTTGGAGTTAATTGGGGTCTTGGTTGACCCAAGGCCTAGGTCAATTTCATGGTTCGGGGAAGGGATTGATCCACCAAGTGGACTGCCTGCTACTCTTTGGGTCTCCCTCACCACTGAGCTTTATCCCCTTGACTCTCCTTCGTTGAGATTTCGTTAGCCTGCTTGTCAATAGTCGACTCAACCTCATGTGTCATTCCCTCATTCTCCTCTGCCTTCATTGCTATCAACGAGCTTGTTTCCACAGTATCACTATTGGAACAAGCCAATATCCCCAATATATGCTCAAACACCAAGTTACCCAACAAAATGGTTAGTCCTTAAAATTTTGGGTCAGTTTTAGAATCCTTAGTTGCGTGTTTCGTTCCAGCAGGCTCACTTATTTTATTTGGGTCGGTCTGGTAAGCCAGATGCTTGCCTTCTTGTTCAACTACTACCCATAGTATTTTGTTTTTAAAGAATTATATGCATGGATTCACAGTTTTTCTGGGGTTTAGAGGTTTGCAGTTGTACTTGTTTGCAGCAAACAGCCACTCTACTTTGTTTTTGCCCTTATGTTGGTAAAAGCGCAAAGCAATAGGCCTTTAACACCCTTTGCTTCTAAAGCAAAATGTATTTGCATAAGTGCATCTATGATGCACTTTTTGGAGCTTTTTCAACAACCGTGGAGCACACCTTTTTTTTTTTTTTTTTTTTTTTTTTTTTTTTTTTTAATTTTTTTATAAAAAAAATATTTAAATAAAAAATCAGTTATTAGAGATCGGGGCTTGTTGCGATAGCTAGTGCCTTCCACCAAAAGCGACAAGTCGCAGTTTCGATAACAGGAATCAGCCTCTCCAAACTAAATTGGGGGTAAAACTGTCTACCATGACCTTTCTCAAACCATGCAAAAGTGGGAGCTCTGTGCATTGGGTACGTCCTTTAAAAAAAAAAAAAATCAGTTATTAAATGTAATCACGAGATCTTACTGGTATTAATATACACTCTTGAGTTCTTGTACACTGATCAATTTTGTGTATGATATTATATACATAAAGATCACCCCTAACTTGTCCCACCACCACACAGCACTATATGGAAAACTCCCAAGCCAATGACAAGGTTTCCCTTTTCCCGTTACAACGTCTCTCTCTCTCTCTCTCTCTCTCTCTTAATCCAGTGGTTAGTTTCTTTTTGTTTTTTAAAATTTTTCTTGGTCTTTGTAGTTAACCCCGAAATCCAAACCGCCCCATATTTTTTTCCTTGATCTTCCTAATTTCTCTTGAAACCCACTTTTTTTTACATCTCCCTTTTCATCAAATAAGAAATTTACTCATGAAAAAACAAATATTTATATCTTATATATCAAATATCATGGTTGTGTATATTTTGTTAATCACAATAGAATTATATAAAATGCTATCTTTCAATTTTGTTGGATTAGTTGATCCTTCCCAATGGGATAAGAGAATTCCTATTATTCTGTTGCTTACTATTCTTTTTGCTTCTCTTAATTGAAGAAATAATTATTTGATTGTTGTATTGTCCAGTAATAATTGCGTCAAATTTACTAAATTATATATATTTTTTAAAATTTGCACATTACTTCAATTAGGTCTGCATTTGCACTTGCTCCTTGGCTCCAAGATGCATTTGCGCTTAAGTGTGGCCCACGGTTTTACCAACACTGCCATACCCCCCAAAGGAATGTCAACCTTTTTTGAACACTAACTACTTCCTCTGATCTAGCGGTAGGCCAATTCCAGTGCCCATTCAAGGATAAAACTTGAAAATTTTGCAGACGAATTACTTGCTGGGTCATATTTGATTCTATGGCCATAGCTTTCCAGCAATTTCCCATCTAGATGCCAATGGTCATGCCGCATGAAAATATGTTCACCATCCCCAACTTGATGCTTCAAAAGTGGCCTCACTTCCTTCCTCAAACAGAGTATCTTCCTACACCCCATGAGCTGTTATCCCTTCAAAAAAGAAAAAAGAAAAGAAAAAATATATATACACACACACATGTATCCAATTAAAAAATATTGAGTGATGTAAGTGTAACATTGTTTAAAGTTACACAAAATATAACTTGAAACCAACACACACACATATATATTTGCTACTATATACTTCATTCTGAAGTATTCCCCAATGCTGCTTCTTGGCACTGATTTCTTCACTGTCACTTTCCATCTTCATCATGTTGTCCCTTCTTCTTTAAAATGCTATATTTCAGTTTTATATGATTCGTTGATTACCTGATTGTCATATTTCATTAATAATTGATTTCAAATTTACTACATTATATTTCAAAAAATGTACGCTTTATTTCAATTAGGTGTGCGCTTGCAATTTGCCCCTAGGCTCCAGGATGCATTTGCACTTAAGTATGGCCTACACTGCGTCACTGCCATACTTGAATACTAATTAATTCATCTGATCTTGCATTATGCCAATTCTAGTGCCCATTAGAGATAAAACCTGACAATTTTGTGGAGGAATTACTTATCAAGTCATATATGATTCTATAACTATAGTTTTCTAGCAATGCCATTTGGATGCAAATGGTCATGCCACTTGAAAATATGTTCACCATCCCCTACTTGAAGCTTCAAAAGCAGCCTTCTTTCCTCAAATGGAGTTTTTTTCCTCCAACCCCATGAGCTGTCATCTTTTTTTTTTTTTTTTTTGGTAAAATAATATTTCTTTATATACTTCATTCTGAAGTAATCCCTAATTCTGCTTCTGTGGCCGTGATTTCTTCATTCTCAATTTCCGTCCTCATCATGTTGTCCTTTCTTTTTTATTTTATCTACATTTTAAATTTACAACATCAAATCAGGTACAGAAAGGATTCAGTTTCTGCTTAATGTTTTAATCAGTGTGTAAAGGAAGAATAACAAAGCATATGCATATCATACACTGCTGTCAGTGCAATTACATGAAGTACAGTAAGAATGCACCTCTTTGAGTTGCACCTTTAACTTGAAGTTTGCATTTTATCTTATGTTCAAGTATTGGTTCAATCCTCAAAATTGTGGTCACCTTTGTTGATATCATCTAATGCTTGTAGACATTGGTGTATATAAAAAGTATGCTAATGTGTAAGCAGGTGGCACGGAGACGCTTCCAGTCTAAGATGGATGCACCTTCCTCTGGTTGGGTTTACTGTGGGTCACATAATTTCAGTGCAGCTGCTTGGGGACGACCAATTTCCAATTCAGGTAGTCAAGCCAATAGACTTGAGAAGGGCAACTCTTCTTTGGGTTTGAGGCTTCACATATGCAACTATGAACTTGGGATCATATTCATCTTTCCCCCAACAGAGACGAAGGGTGACACTGGCGAAAACTGTACAAACTTGGATGATGTTGTTTTGCCTTATGTTGTGCCTGCTCCAAAATATGGTTTCAAAGATAGGCCAGCAACAATGCAGGCTATGAGGGAGGCGTTAGCTGAACTTACTAAGCAAGAGAGAGAAAAATTTGCAGAAATAATTGCTACAGAAGAAATGGTGGAAGAGATCTTGGATGAAGAGGAGGAGGAGAAAGCAATTGAGGAAACTAGTTATGCTGTAGAGGAGAAGGAAGATGAGAAGGCTTATGCGGAGCAGTTGTGGAGCCAAGTTGACTCATCACAGAGTTGCTAATGCTGAATAATTATTAAGGGAAAGAGTTTTGAGTCACTGTTGGGAGCATATACGTATAAATATCAGTTACAACTTACAATTAAGAATATGGCTAGACATTGATTTTGGCTCTCGTTTGTATTCTTTAGTTATTTGCTCTTTTCCTACAAAAAAATATAATTTTTCCTCCATCCCAAATGGATGGTTTGATAGAACATCTATTTGAGTCCGTTTGGAATCCGCTTATTTTGCTGAAATTGAAAACTTTTTGCTGAATGTACTGTAGATAAAGGTAAAAGTTAGCTGAAATAGTATAATAGGATTCATGAATAGTATCAAAAAATGCAGTGAGACTTTTTGCCAAACGCACACTACTTCTATATTTTATTTCCACTTGTTGTAGGTGTGTGACTGTAGAGTTTTTAGGGTAATTTCATCTTAAAATTTTTAAAATTTTATCCATTTATTTTAAAATGAGTGGATAAGATTTTAGTTTTTATTTTTATTTTTTTTGAGAAGAAGATTTCGGTATTTATTAATTTAAATAATTGGTGACTATTATCATCCGGCCGAGGGTCCTACTTTAAAAATGTTACTCTTGCCCAATATGAAGTTCCACATACCTTCTTGTCTTTCCATATTCATTATTGTTTATCCCGGTTATTGATGCACCACTACACAGAGTTATAAACCTCAGAGGTCAGAGCTACCTCGTGGAATTCACAAAGTTCAACCCCAAAAAAAAAAAAAAAGCAATTCCAACATTTTGCATTCTTTTCTAAACTCTCTACTTGTATTACTTTATTAGAATATGTAAAGTAGTATAAAAATGTATAGTTAATAGGCGAAAATACACTTTTGGTCTCTACATTTTGGGCCAATTCTCGATTTGGTCCCTAAATTGATTTCGCTTTTAGCTCAATCCCTAATTTTAGAAAATCATTTTTATTTTAATCCTTACCATAACCCAATAACAGAAAAATCTGAGGTGGTAAACGGAGTGTATAGGTGGCATGTTGGATGCTGATGTGGCAAATAAAATAATATTAAAAAAATTTATTTTGCTTTTAAAAATGACAAGTCAGTATTTTAATTAATAAAAAAAAATTTAAAAAGAAATTTAAACTAAAAAAAATTCAAAAAAAAAACTTTTTCAATTTTAAAGATTGAGAAAACAATTTATAGAAAACTATTTCAATTTTTCTTGAACTTTCTTAAGAAACAAACATTAAATTAACACCCCTTCTCATTCTAGGTTGGCGTGTCTGTGTTTGTGTTTGTATCTATTTCATTTTCTTCTTTCTTTTAAGATGAACCAAAAAAGAAAAATCAAAACAAAAAGAACTTAATAAATAAATCTTCTTGGCGAGTGTTTTTGTGTTTGTATCTTTCTTCTTTTCTTTTTCTTTACACATGTGTGTTTCCTTCTTCTTCTTTTTTCCTTTCAGATCCTCTCTTTCTCTCTCTCTGGGTGCTTATTTGTGTTTGTATCTTTCTTTTTCTTCTTTCTTTGTTCAAGCTTTCAATCCTCCTCTTTTTCTCTCTCTCTCTAAACCAGACTCTCTAATCTTTGGGTTTTCCAGTTTTCCGTGGGGGTGGGTGGTCGGTAATGGAGGTGGAGATCGGTGGTCGAGGTGGAGATCGGTGTGGCCATGGGTCTTGGATTGTGGGTTTGGTTGGAGATGGAGATGGCTGGGTTTGGTTGGAGATGGCTAGGTTTTTCTGGGTTTCAATGGGGGTGGGTTGTGGCCGTGGAGATCGGTGTGGCCTTGGAGATTGGTGTGGGTCTGGGATTGTAGGTCTTGGATTTGTGTTTACAACTTTGGTTGGAGGTGGGGTTTTTCTAGGTTTCTGTGAGGGTGGGTGGTTAGTAGTGGAGGAGGAGATCGGTGTGGCTGTGGGTCTTGGTTTCATGTTTACAAATTTGGGTCTTGGTGAGTTTGGTTTCGTGTTTGTGGTTTTTTTTTTTTTTTTAATATGGATTTGTATGTTTATTTCTTGGATTTATTCGGTTTGATTTACTAGAGGTTTATGGGTTTGATTTCTTGGATTTATTTAATTTACTAGATGTTTATGGGTTTGATTTCTTGGATTTATTGGGTGTGATTTGGGGAAGAACATGGAGCATGAAGTTCATGTTCTGCGGAAGAAGAAGAACACTGTTCTTCCAAAAAAATAATGAAAAGCAAAAAAAAAAAAAAAAAAAAAAATTTAAGTTGTTTTTAAAAAATTTATTTCATAATTTGTTTTTTAATTGTCTGAGGTGGCTTTTTTATTTATTAAAATGCTGACATGGATGCTGACGTGGTATTTATCAATGTTATGAATACCGTTTCGGACCCCATTTCGGTTTGTCTAGTGGAACGGAATATTTTGGTACCGACTAATTTTGGTGTACCGTTTCAGAGTGTTTCAGAGTTCCAAAAAAATTATATATATATTTATATATATAATTTCATATCCTATTACTTTTTATATTAAAAAAAAACATAAAAGTTATATTTTCATACATTTATATAATTTGTTATTTTAAAGTTAATCTAATTAATTCATTTAAAATATTATTATTTTAATTAAAATACTAATTAATTTTTTTAATGCAAAGGCAAACTGCCCAAGCCAACTCTATTTACAACTTTTATTATTATTATATTTTCCCTCACCCACCATATTTCACTTTCTATCTATTTTTAATTTTTTTTCTCTTGTTTTCTCTCATCCACACACGTACACGTCTTCTGTATCTAACCCCTTGATATTTACACTACTCACTTTTGAATTCTATCCCATCTTTATGAGATCTACACATTAACTGACACACTATCTTATCTTTTCATGACTACATTTTTCTTTTTATTTTTTTACTCTCACACGCAACTTATCTCAGTTTTATTCTCAAGTCTATTCTCTCTCTTCTCTATTCTCCTCTCTCTCTCTCTCTCTCTCTCTCTCTCTCTGATGGGTATCCAAATTTGTTAAGCATGACTGCGTGAGCCACATCATTCCTCTAGTTCTGATACTGTTATTCTTCTACAAATCATCTTATGAAGCAAAAGACTGCAGTGTGTTTGAGGAAAGGAACGATGGGATTGATTTTGGTTTGTTCTGAAGATCCAAGTTCAACTTTATGTGCAACAAACTCATACCGGCCGAATCTTTTATTTCGGGCGAAATGAACCGAAATAGCCCGGAACTGTCGAAACACACTAGAACAGGCTGAAATCTTACCCGAGGTGGAATAGAGGGGCTTGCCATTCCAGTTTGCTTGCTGGTACGGAACAGAATCCATAACCTTGGTATTTATTAATGTTATTTTAATAGCCACATCAGCATCTAACATGCCACCTATGCACTTCGTTTGCCACCTCAGGTTTTTTTGTTACAGGGTTGACAATAGGGACCAAAATAAAAACGATTATCTGAAATCAGGGATTGACCTAGGAGCGAAATCAAATTTAGGAACCAAATTGAGAATTGACTCAAAATGTAGGGACCAAAAGTGTATTTTCGCCTAGTTAATATTGTAACTGTGTAAATTTACACTAACACTATTTATTTTTATTTTACATTTAATTTTTAATTCTTTCTTTACGTATTTTAATTGTTGAATAGTTATATACTTTACTAGAGGTCATATAGACACATACCTTTGGTGGAACAGATCACCAAATTGCCGGATCTTATTCTTTACTTGCTTTACGAACTCCTCATGATCTCGTTTGTGGAATGCCTCCAAGTCGCAGGAGAGGCTACTAGAGTCTCTCCTAATTTCCACGCTCCAAATTCTAGGGAATAGTAGATGGTGTCCTGGAGAGATGACTTATTTTGAGAGAGCACTAAAAAACTATACGTATGTTCACTCACTGTATCTCTTATTAATCTGACTGATGTAGGAGTATTTTAAATACTAGTAGAGATTCACTTACTATCAGATATATGTGATCCCTAAAAGATCTCATCTGTTAAGTTTAAATTACTCTACTACTGATATTGATAACTCATACCAATATCAGTTAGTTTAAATTTAAACTTACTTATCAAATAACCCATGTGGACGATCCATGGGCCATGGTTTATGGGTTGGATCAAAACCAGCCCAATTTCTAACATCTCCCACTCGTCCATACTGCGTACTACAGTCAGAACTGACTCCTCTCAATCTCTTGTCCAATCCTCTCTTTATACAGAAAAATGGAGTGTGCGACCTGACGAGAAGGTGTAGGGTAGGAGTACTATATTAAGTCACCATCTAAACTAACATAGTACATCGCTAATAATATCTCGTCTATGCCCCAGATTATTTGATCACACCCGATCAAGTTTCTTTAATCCCTTATGAGTTCAAAACTCAAAGCAACACTTGATCTTATACCATATAATATGCTCATGATTATGTTGAAAAACAAATTCCTCATAATCGCCCGGGCTATGAGGCATAAAATAAATGGTGTGTTCTAAATAATCTTCCCCAAACACTCATGTCAATTCATTCACACTTGACCGCTATCCTAGACATGCTTCGTGAGACCATATATATAATGGTCCTGAGATGACATGCTAAAGTAGCGACATCAAACATTCACTTCATGACATAGTTCTAGGTCGAAAAAAGGGCACAGAATGGACCATATAATGGTCGACTAGGGCTCACATAGTGACGGAGTAGGGATCTATCCAATCACTCCCTTAATTGGTCGGCTATAGCACATACAGTATAAATTGTATGCTACGGTGGAGCTCCCACTCAACTGGGCTTGTCACACTCAAACACCGTACAAATCTTAGTCCAATTGCCACAAAGGCAACCAACCTGAGTTTCTCATCATAGTTACACATTAAGTTCCTGTCCAAGATCTCACATTTGGCTTTATTCAGGCTTCATGAAGTTGTGGATACACTTCAAGTGCGACTCCCATAAGTCTCATCTTAGCCTAGCTAAGGCGACATTCATTATATTATCTTGCACACCTCCCTAAGCGTCAAGATGATCACTTATTTGATTTAACAAAAAACAAAGTGATCACTATGTCTCATCCTACTCGCTACTCAAGCGCTAATGTGATCGTCTATGTGAGTAGAGCGATCTAAGCCTAGTGACATATTCTCAAATAATGTGTGCTCAATATGCAATATCAATCACATCACAAGATGAATCAAAATGAATAACATCATTATTGCATAAAATATGAATAAACATAAATGTCCCATAAGGTATCCAAAAACATATCAAATCCTACAAAGTCCCAAACTCCTAACATGAGCCTGAAAGGCATTTCTAGCAATGGCTTTAGTAAGTGGATCAACCACCATCCTGCTAGTGGAGATATGTTGGAGGATCACCTCTCCTTGTGTAATAGCAAGACGAATGTAGTTATAATGAGTCTGTATGTGTTTGCTTTTGCTATGATACTTAGGATCTTTAGCATGAGCCTAGGCTGCCATACTATCACAATACATCTTTACAGCTTCATCTGCAAGAGATGTCACCCTTAGGCTTTGGAAAAATCTCTTTAACCAAACAGCTTCTTGTGCTGTTGTTGAACAAGCAACATACTCAGACTCCATTGTGAATAAAGCAATGCAAGACTGTTTCTTACTGCACCAAGAGATAGCAGCACCACTAAGTAGAAATGCATAACCTGTAGTGGACTTGCGCTCATCTCTAACACTGGCCCAGCCAGCATCAGAATAACCTCTCAATCTCAAATCTCCACCCTGATAGCAAAGAATGAGATCCGATATCCCACAAAGGTATCGAAAAATCCTCTTAACTGCTTGCCAATGAACAAGTCCTGGATTACTTTGATAATGACTAACCATACCAATTGCAAAATAGATGTCTAGTCGAGTACATAACATAACATACATCAGACTTCCAACTGCACTTGCATAGGGAACTCTTGCCATTTCTCTCTTTTCCTTTTTTGATTTAGGGCAATCTTCAAGGCTTAATGTATGTCTCTTCTCAATTAAAGTGTCTATGGGTTTGGAATTATGCATACGAAATCGCTCTAAGATCATTTTTATGTAAGTTTCTTGAGACAAACCAAGAAGCTTCTTTAAGCGATCCCTGAAAATCTTAACTCCAAGCACATAATTAGCCTCTCCCATGTCCTTCATTTCAAAAATAGAGGACAACCACCTTTTGGTGGTGACAATCATCTCCATATCATTTCCAGTCAACAAAATGTCGTTTGACATACACATAATGGTCTTCTTCCATCATTTCGAAACCAATCGAAATAATAGCCTTATGAAATTTGAAATACCATCGTCTAGACGCTTGCTTTAGGCCATAAATGGAATGCTTAAGGCGGCACACTTTGCGCCCTTGTTCCTTGACCTCAAAGCCAATAGGTTGATCCATATAGATCTCCTCGTCTAGTTCTCCATTGAGAAATGCAGTCTTTACATCCATTTGGAAGAGTTCCAAATTTAAATGTGCAACAATAGCTAGAATAAGGCGAATAGAGACAAATCTCACTACTAGGGAGAAAGTCTCTTCATAGTCTATCCCTTCTCTTTGGGTATAGCCTTTCGCCACGAGACGAGCTTTATATTTGTCAATTGATCCATTTGCCTTGCGCTTTATTTTTAAAACCCACTTGTTTCCAATGGTCTTGAGCCCAGGCGGAAGGTCAACCAACTCCTAAACTTGATTCTTTGCCATAGAATCCATCTTATCCCTCATAGCAACTATCCATTCATGTGAAGCAAGTGAAGCTAATGCTTCCTCATAGGAAGTAGGCTCATCAAGGTCCAGTGAATCACAAATAAAAGATTCCCCCTCAATCTCAAAATGACGACGGGGAATAGTTCCATGTTCACTTCTACGTACCTTGGATCCTTGTGTGTCACTATCTAGCGGTTTGCTCCCACTAGGAGCCAAATCACTTCCACTATCTTTGGCGATTTCAAGATGAAGTTGTGATTCTCCACCCTCGCCTAAAGATGGTATGACACCTTTAAGTTCTTGCAGCTCATAAAGCTGAAGATCTTGTTTTGCTTCACTGATGCTTGGAAAATCATCTTTAATGAAGTTGACATCACGAGACTCTATTTCAGTCATTCCACCATCAGAATGTTCACCATACATTACATACCCCTTTGAGCTTTCTGAATATCTTATAAATATTTTCTTACTTGCTCTAGGGCCCAATTTCCCATACTTATGGGAAGTACTGTGAACAAAACCTGCACAACCCCAAGGCCACAAGTTCTCCAAATTGGGTTTTGCACCAGTCCATAACTCATATGGTGTTGTGGGAACTGACTTAGAAGGCACACGGTTAAGAATGTAGGCAGCAGTCAACAATGCATCCCCTCAAAATGAAATTGGAAGGTTAGCTTGCGCCATCATTGATCTAACCATCTCTAATAAAGTACGATTCCTTCTCTCTACAACACCATTTTGTTGTGAAGTACCAGGAATCGTCAATTGCCTGCGTATCTCTTTTTCCTCACACAGTTCCTGAAACTGCTTAGACAAATATTCGCGACCCCTATCAGTTCGAAAAACCTTTAGGTTTCTTTCTGATTCTCAACCTCTGCCACAAAGCGCTTAAAGCAATCTAATGCTTCAAAGCGATGGGAGATCAGATAGACATAACTGAAACGTGAATGGTCATCTATAAATGTGAGAAAATAAGAGGCGCCATGGCGTGCCTTAACATTCATAGGTCCATATATGTCCGAATGGACTAATTCCAAAGGATGAGTTGCCCTTGGAGCCTTACCAAAAGGCTTCCTACAGGCCTTTCCAGCTAGACAAGGTTTACACATAGGTAGGCTTACATTAGTGATAGACCCCAATAGGCCTTCTCTAGCTAGTCTAGCCAATCTATCTTTTCCTATGTGTCCAAGTCTAGCATGCAACATTACGAAATCAGAAACATCATCATTATGAGCAATAAAAGAAAAAGAGTAATGATCTAAATCCAACATAAATAAATCATTAGACAAATAACCATGTCCACACAAGGTTTTATTTAAATAAAAATCCAACTGAGGACCATCGAAACAGAAACTAAATCCAAGTCTAAGCATAGTAAGTATTGAAAATAGATTACATTGGACACCAGGTGCATGAAGCACATCATGAAGAAGTAACGTACGTCCCAGACGCAATTTGAGCTGGTAGGTTCCAACTCCTATGACTTCTTCTTGAGCTTCGTTACCCAAAATAACGTATTGTGTGCCTGTTGGTATCTTTTTGTAATCCACACACCCAACTCTATCTCTGGCTATATGTTTGGTTGCTCTTGAATCTACAATCCACACAGGAATAGTATGAGCAACAAAAACATGTGTACAAACATAAGTAATAGCAGAGTCGTTAAGAATGAATACCTTCTTCGGCTTAGTGCACTCATGAGTGAAGTGACCCTTCTTACCACAGTTGTAGCACTTGATCTTTGCCTTGTCCTTCTTAGCACGCTTGCCTTTTTGGCGCTTTACTATCTTGCCTTCTTTAGGCCCAAGGTTACCAGCTCCTTTGGCATTCCTCCCTTGTTCTTTACATTTAGGCCTGAGTGCCTTCTGTTGCCCAGATTAGGCGACAAGGAGGGTGTTTTGGTGCGCCCCCATGCGCTCTGCCTCAAGCTCGAGATGACGATAAATATCAGCAAAAGTCTTGATATTCTCACTATGTGTCAAAACAAGCTTCATTTGCCCCCAAGTAGGTTCAGGCAGTGTACGTATCACTGCTGTGACTTGTTGTTCATTAGAGAGATTATTGCCAATAGCCTTTAGGTCACGGATCAATGCAGACATTGTCCTTAGATGTTCAGCCATGCTATGCTTTGAATCCATAACATATTGCTTAAACTTCAAAGTAAGAGCTCGTAACCTAGAGTCAATCTTAAGCTGGTTCCACATCTCTTGGGCATTTGGGTAGTCCTCAAACTCCCCAATAAGATCATTGTGCATGCTACTCAACATAGTGAAGCGTGCACAACGATCTTTCTTAACCCAAGACTCAAAGGCCTCTAAGTCACGGTGATGTTGGGCAGTATTCCCATTTTCTGGTCGCAACATCACATTGGTTGGGCTTTTAAGGACCTCTTATTCATTAAGTAGATATTGAATTTTTCTATGCCACATATCATAGTTGGTTTCATCTAGTTTCTCTCCCTTAGTTAGATCAGCAACTACATTCTTAGTGGCCATGTTCACTACATTCATTACACAAGTTGACATTAGCACATACATTTTTAAATTTTATTTCTAAAAATCCAACTAGACCATGATATTCCTTTCTACATAGTGAGATCGAAAATTTCGCTAAGCTCATAATCATCTCTCACTATGTAAATTGGAATAACACATCTAATTGATTTTAAATAAAATTTTGTGAAGAATAAAACATCACACCATCCACATATTAAATCATACATATAACATGTGTCCATACATCTTTGTGCAGAGCACATTGTGCATGGGCTCCACTATAAGCCCTATTGGTAATTTCATACAACATGCTGAGACAAAATTTGAAAATTATAGGTAACTGTGAAACACGTCCCCTTGCATGGCTTCCAAAATTAAATTACATAGCCTTAAATTACATTGCCAAAAACAATGGCCCAAAAAAAAAAAAAAAATTGCCAAAAATATTGGCCCAAAAAATTACATATTCAAGTACCCTACTACAAAGATTCTATTTGTAATTAAAAAAAAATTGGGGATGCCACGTTACCAAATAATTTCAAAAATTGTCTTATCCATCCACAATAACAATAAATAAAAATATACATGTTGCAAAAATTACCAATACAATCTCTAACTATAGAGATGAGCCAAAGAGTCTCATAAACCCTTTGGACACATATTCATCAATGCATTCATATTATATCAATTCAATCATATCACAATATGTTAAAAAGACATCATAAATTAATTCAAAAATTAATAAATTCCATGCATAATTATACAGAAAATTAGAAAACTAATTTCACAATTTTCTCATATTTTCACAATTTTATTTTAACATCACAGTTAAAAAAAAATTTCATCACAATTACATGTATTAAATATATGTCATACTAGAAAAGGAGGTCTAATAAACAAGAACGTTTATAATATAATAAGAAAGCCCACTGTGCATGTTATAACATTTGATTTTCATATAATTTTCTGTATTGTCATAACTTATAAGTTATTGCTACGTAAGCAATAACTACAAAATCCATATCTTGCAAAGTTATCCTCTGTAAACTACTGCAAACAAATCCACATAGCATTTGTAAACAATAGTGTCAGACCCACATAGCCACTCAATGTGTGGCTTATTTCATTGCACAGTTTCCTTTTTGAAGGAAACAACAAGTATAAGAATTTGTGTGTAACTAATACACCAAGTCACCAACGTGGGGCTCATCGCTTTAATTTATGGATAACCAGTCTAAGCACTAAGCAGAATGGTACACGCATGGTAAACTACAACAAGACAATTTTAAATGAGTGAAAAATGTATTTTCTTTTACTGTTCATCACAACAGTTTTTCGGATTACATGTAAACATTCAAAAAATTACAGCTTTTTATTTCTCTCTCTACATGCCATAACATGCTTCTAAAATTACAGATCTGAAAATTAAAAATTACTTAAACTTTTAATTTTAGCATGCATATAGGATTACATATATCAGAGATCATGGCATCATTCAAGAGTGAAAACAAGCATAAAATGGCTCTGATACCAATGTTGAATAGTTATATACTTTACTAGAAGTCATATAGACAAATACCTTTGGTGGAACAGATCACCAAATTGCCGGATCTTGTTCTTTGCTTGCTTTACAAACTCCTCACAATCTCCTTTGTGGAGCACCTCCAAGTCGTAGGAGAGGCTACTAGAGTCTCTCCTAATTTCCACGCTCCAAATTCTAGGAAATAGTAGATGATGTCTCAGAGAGATGGCTTATTTTGAGAGAACACTAAAAAACTATACGTATGTTCACTCACTGTATCTCTTATTAATCTAACTGATGTAGGAGTATTTTAAATACTAGTAGAGATTCACTTACTATCAGATATATGTGATCCATAAAAGATCTCATCTGTTAAGTTTAAATTACTCCATTACTGATATTGATAACTCATATCAATATCTGTTAAGTTTAAATTACTCCACTACTGATATTGATAACTCATACCAATATCAGTTAGTTTAAATTTAAACTTACTTATAAGATAACCCATGTGGACGATCCATGGGCCATGGTTTATGGGTTGGATCAAAACCAGCCCAATTTCTAACACTAATGATGAAGAAAGAGATTGAATGATAGTTGTTATGTGTAAAGACAAATAAACAAATTAAAAAAAGGAAGAAAAATTAAAATTTTAATAAAATATTGTTTAAAATAAATAATTCAATGTGAGGTTTTTGAAAAATGTAATATGTAAAATAGGAAAATGTAGGTTTTTGTCTTAGAACAGTCAAGAATTTTTTCATGAGCTGATCCGAATGTCTGTGAGACGGTTCAAATTTATAAGTACTATGAAATTATGAAAAGAAAAAAAAAAAAAAAAAGATGGTGTGAGTCAGTAAAATAATAGTAAACTCATTCATTAATATATTATTTAGATAGGAATACATGTACCCATTGTTTTGGTAATTGGGTAAGAAGAGGCTAGGAGGAGTCCAACAGATGAAGTTGGCTGGACAATGCAGAAAGAGCAACATCCACAGCATCATTGGTTTGTGGCACTTGTAAATTGCTTATTGCTCCACAACTCAATAACTCGCAACGACTTGATTGGTGACACCGTGAGAGAATCTTGTCTCTAATGGCCGCCTTGTCTGAACCCTTACGTAGGGCCCCTATGAAGGAGCACAAGTGGGGCCTCTTGGTTTCCCTCATCTTCTTCTGCCACCTCACCACTTCCTGCTTAAACTTGATTGGGTGGAAATATGAAGGGTATGAAATTCCGTGTTGCCTCGACCCACCTCTCCAAGTCCAAGGTTGTGTCTTTCTACGGTCAGCACCGACATGTTTTTGACAGCTGGCAGGTTAAGGAGTCTGTTTGCTCCGTACTTCATGTCGTTGTCGCCCTATGAAACAAGAGTTCGTTTTCGGATTCAGGTACAAGTGCGGGATTCAGCAATTTTTGAAAAAGTAGGGTGCGGGTGCGGTGATTAAAAAATTATCAAAAATATTTTTATTTGTATTTTTTATATATTTTTACTATTAAAATATTCTTAAAAAACACATTATATGTCCTTGATTCACAAAACAAAGAAAGAAGAAGGCAAAAAACACAAAACAAAAAAGAAAACACAAAAGAAGTAACAAATATTCAGAATAAAATTAAAGAATGACAGATTTAGGATGTTTGGGCCTCATTCAAAGCCGATATCAGCCTGTTTCGGTCAGTTTCAGCCGCCGGCCGATACATTTCGATTTGGCCGATATGACCTAATTTTGGCTGAATCGGCCCAGTTCGGTGCGAATCGGCCTGAATCGGCGTGAATCGAAGCCGAGTTGGCGCGAATCCATAAAAAAAAAAGAAAAAAAAAAGAAAAAAAAGAAAAAAAAAGAAACTTAGACCTGGCACCGATGAGCAGGCAACCGCATCGGTGGCCGCACTCCACATCGGGCCGCATCGGACTTCGGTGCGGCGCCTTCTCAGCCGCGTCGGTGCTTCCTAGGTTGTCGGTCCTCATGAAATCCCACGCCGTTCTTCCCAACACCAAGAAGTGGTCCTTCCCCTTCTGATTTCGCCACGACTCTTGACTTTCTATGTATTCAGCTAATCGAACGGCTAAGGTGTCCCTTGCTTTTAGATCAGACTCAAGGACTGTACTGGATGCGTAAAGGCCACCATAGAAGGGAACGTAGAACAAGTTGGCACGCTTGGGATCCCACGTGCGACATGGGTGGTTCTCCACACGTGCGTGGAAAACCATCTCGGCTATGAATTGGTAGGTAGCGAACCATGTTGAGGTTGAGGTTGAGGTTGAGGAATTATTATTATTATTATTAGCAGAAGAAGAAGTAGAAGAATATTCTTGTGGAAGTGGCCAAAGAGGTTGGCCTAGGCCACAATTGGCTACGTAGGGGCACATGTCGGTGTAGATGTTTAGGTTATGGCAATCTTTGAGAAGACCCAAGTTGAACTCGGCTGGCAATGAGTATACATACACTGACACGTTTTCAAGATTGCAGGTGGGAATAATATTGGGGGCAGATTTTGTGTCATTGACTAATGTGTAGTGAGGAGGAAGGGTACCGTGGGGTTTAGTGTTTGTGGGTGGGAACCAGAAGAAAAATACAAGGAACCATGCTAAGAGAAAGACAAAAAGGAAAACATTGAACAACCTCAATTTGTTTTGAGTATTCATGGTGGATGTGAAGTACTGGGTTTCTTTGTTTTTGGACAATTTCTCTGTTTCCTGCTCCGTCCATGGAGCAGTACCTGCAGGTACCTGCTTTCTGAAAAACATGGAGAGAGAGAGATTAATTGGAGTGGTGAGGGAGAAATTTTATTTATTTATTTTTTTCTTTTGTAGAAAATCACAGTGTTGTTACTGTTGTAGTTGGGGTTTTTCTTTTTCTTTTTTGTTGATAGGGTTGTAGTTCCGACTTTAGAGGGGACTTTTAAAATAAGAAGCTCTAGAATCTAGAGAGAGAGGAGAGAGAGAGCAATGTTGGCTGGTGAGAAATTCATGAATAGAGAAAAGTCAAGGTAGAGACAGCTTCAATAAGACAAAGGGCTCCGTTTCTAAGCACATGCAGTCCTTTACGTGTCACTATCTTATGATAAAAATAACGCAACTAAGGCGCATAATTTAATCAACCATTTTAAAAAAAAATGTAAATCCATTTTATTATTAAAGAGTTTTACTAATATAGCTCTCAGGTTTTACTAAAGTATATTCTTTTAAAAACTTTTTATGATAAAAATGATTAACTTTTTATGGTAATGATTAAAGAGCACACATTAACTAGATCCAATTACTAATTAAATTCACATTTTTTTTTTTTTTAATATCTTGGTAGTTCAGTCAAAATCTATGATATACTATAAATATAAAACCCAAAAATGTTTAACACACAATATTTTGTTACATGATCTATATTTATACCATCCATTATAGTATTATTATATTATATATAAAAGTTGAATCTGAACCATTGTAAGATGCATGCATCAATAACAAGTGCCTTTCGGTTACTCTTATCATATTTTATCACACGGCTAGTGAGGCCTCGCAATTTTACGCGTCAAAATTAGAATATATATTTTTAATTAAGTTAATTTTATTATATTTAAACCCTCATATAGAATATTATGTATCTAGTAATTGGAGGATGCAAGATACAACGATGGTATGTATATTTTTATCTAAGCATAAGACAATGACACGTGTCAAAACACATCTATTCCTTTTTGGTAGTTCATTAAAATTATATTTATAATTTATATAAAATAGACATTTAACTTTTGGTTGATCTCATAGATGTTTGAGTTTTGATTGATCTCATAATATTTGCCACATAAACTTTTGAGATCTCACAATTTCAGACGTTAATATTCTACTCAATATTTTTCTATTGAGTTTAAAATTTATTCTATGTTTAAACCCTCAATTAGAATCTTTCCAACATATTATATTTTGTTTAAATGATAGCATAGACAATTTCATATATAAACACAAGGCTAAAATGAAAAACACACTCTTTAAATTTTACCATAATTTATTTCAGTTCTCTAATTTTGTTTTCGTTAATTAATTTCAGTCTTCTAAATTTCAAGTTTATTCAATTAAGGTATCTTTGTCAACTTTTGTTAATTTTTTTTTTATATTCTGGAAAATATTTTTCAATCATTAATTGAATTATTTTAATTTAAAAAATTGGGAAAAAAAATAAAAATTTGGACAATTAACCGCAACATTTAACAAAAGTTGATGGAAATGTCTTAAAACTTAAAACTTAGAGGACTGAAATGAACGAAAAGAAAAATTAAAGGATTTATAAGAATTCAAGTGAAAATTAGAGGGTAGATTTTGCATTTTAGCATAAACACAATCATAATAAATATCTATTAATTATTACCATAATTATATATTTAATACTTCCATATAAAAACATAATCATAATAAATGCTTATTAATAACAACACTTATCAAATTTCATATTTAATATTTAATATACAAACACAATCAAAATAATTGTCCATTAATAACTATCATAATTATAAAATTTCATATTTTTATACAAAATAAAAGAGAAAATAATTCACCATAAAAAAAAAGAAAATATTTTTTTGGATAAAATTGAACTTTCTTGTGCATTGCACGAGTTGCTAACTAGTTATATTACATTATTATATTATAAAAATTGCATCATAACAACCGGAGAATGCATACAGTAATGACACTTTTATTTTTATTTATTTATTTTATCAATCCAATTAAAATATATTAAAAACACCTAGTTTTATTGTTCTTCCCATATATGTTTTTGTTACTCCTAATTCAAAAAACAATTATTTTATTGATAAATGATATCAATATATATATATATATATATATAATTTGATACTAACAATTAAATGATTCATATAACAATGACACATGTCATCTTGTCAAAGTTTAGGATAATGACACGTGCCAAACCATATCTATTCCTTTGTGGAAGTCCAATTAAAATATATATTTTAAAACCTGACAGTAAACATGCCAAAATTTATTTTTCTCTCCATATAGTTTTTTTTTTTATCCAAAAATAAAAATGTATTGCTAAATAATATATATAAATATATATATATATATTTGATAATTAGATAGTTTCAATAGGAGAGGGGGGATTTGAACCCTTGATATCTCCTTTGGAAATATTAGGAGGTGTCAGCTAGTTAAGTTATAAGGCTCTTGGCTTGATGCTATTTATATTAATTGTATTACAACTAAGGAAAAATGCTCCAAATTTTTTTTCTTTTTCTTTTAAAAAAACATTTTCATTACTTAAAAAAAAAAATACATATATAGCAAAAAAGTAATGCATAGGGCACTTTCCTAATGTTTATAATTTGAAATTAAAAAAAAAAAAATTGATTTAGGGTATTAGTGGGAGTGCTTTTATAATTTTAGAGAGAGAGAGAGAGAGAATTTTTTTAGAGGATAAGTTGTAGCGCTTTCTGATATCTTGCCATTTAGTTTGTGTATCTCTTGTAAAAGTAAAAAGTCTGTTAGGCTAAAATCTCGTAAGGGCTAAGCAAAACTTAGGGTTCCAAAAAAAAAAAAAACACTGGCCTGAAATACCATGAGGGCAATCTAGGCAAAAATTAAGGCTCGAAAAAAAAAATTAAATAACTGTTAGTTCAAAAAACTTGCAAGGGCAGTCTAAGCAAAAGTTATGATAAAAATAAAATGAACAAATTAAGAAAAAAAGAAGTCAATAAGCAAGGGGGCCTCACAAGAAGGATACATTCAAATGAGTGAATATTTCAAAAGTTATTTATAATAAATCAAGTATTGGATTCCATTTTTTACCATGTTCTTACTATGGTCTTGTTTTTATGTCTCATTCTCTCTGAACTCTAACTATGAATTCTATCCTCCATGTCACCCTCGTTATCCTATATCACTACAAGAAATCTGTATTATTATGGCGGGTGCAAAAAATGCCGCTATATGTCGCATATTGCGGCGTTTTTTCGGACCGCCACTGTAAATGGGGTCTATTGCGGCATTTTATTAGACCGCCATAGTAGCTTTAGTATTTTACGGCATCCTATAGCGGCGGGACATAGAACCGCCGCAATATATATGTTTTAGCGGCGTTAACTTAGATATAGCGGCGCTCCAAAAACCCGCCGTAATAAATATATCATTTTGCGCAGATACTATAGCGGCGGTATAGAAAACTGCCGCAATATGTGAGTTGTAGCGGCTTTGAGATGACCGCCGCAATAGGTACCTATTTTGCGATGCGTCTTCTTAGTTATAGCGACGGTTGAGACCGCTGCAATAGACCTTCTAATTCCCCGCCTCCCCAAATTTTCCCTTTGTTTTTTTTGGCTTTTCATTTTTAGCGCCTTTTCATTTTTGCCAAAACCACTGTCTCTCTCATTTCACTCCCAAAAACCAAACACTCTCTCTGTATTCACTCACTCACTCTCTCTCTCTCTTTAAATCTTCAGAGACCCAAAATCCCACCCAAACACCCAGCTCAAACACCCAACTCAAACACCCAGCTCTTTCTCTCTCTTTCTTTCACTCTCCCTCTCGATCTCTAACTCGTAGACCCAAAATCGCTTCAGTCCCACCACTACTGCCACCTCCACAACAACCCCACCACCACCACCACCAAACCGTCGACTCAGTGGCCGCCACCTAACAACCCCAATCCATGCCGTCGCCGCCACCTAGCAACCCCAATCCACCTCAATTCACTCCCAAAAACCAAACACTCTCTCTGTAAGTTCTCTTGATCTCTCGAATCCTATGATGTTTCGATTTTTTTTTAAAAAAAGGGATTTTTTACTTTTTTTTTTTTTAATATCTGATGATGAGAAACAAAGTTCAATGTGCGTTGGTTTGTCCTTTATCAGTTTATGGGTATCCCTGTGATGTGTTATGTTTCGTGTTGCCAAATATGCGTTGGTTTGTTAATGAAAATTATGGGTATCCCTGTGATTATGGGTATTTTTTGATTGTTAATGAAAATTTTCTGTTTTGCCCTTATTTTTTATTTTTATATATATTTTCAATCTCGGCGTCTCCATTTTCGGAACCAAAATCCAATTTTACTCTGCCTGAGAGAGTTAGAGAACCTACTACCCACTACTACTATTCAGCTCTTCTCTTCAACAGGTATTTCAAAACCCACTTATTCCAACTTTCATATAGTCTTAAACTTGTTTTAATTAGATTATGTTATTGTACACTCACATGCACATACTTATGAACTATATGCCATTTGAATTTGGTGAGGTTTTATTAGATTGCAGAACCCAAAAATTAAAAAGACAAAAGAATCTTATTATTACAATATTACAAGAACACCTCTTGATTTCAAGAATACCACTCTTTGCTAATGGTTTCTAAGTCCTTTGCTTACTCTACTAGTGTGTTGTTAACCTTGTACTTGTAGTATTTAGTATTTACAATTGTCCTTATGTTGGGTGATACATATGAACAATTGTCCTTATTTATGTTTGCCTATGTTCTGTCAATGTTATTTGGCTAAAAATGATTTTTTTTATGGGATGCTAAAAATGATTTTGATTATGCATGAGTTGTAATAGTAAATGATTATACACTGCATTGGCCAGCTTGTATAAAGCAATACCAAAATTCAGTAGCGGTTGCATTCTTGTACTTTTTCCCTTTTCCTTTTGAGAAGTGACTGTCTTGTCTGATTTTTTGATGAGTGCTTCAACATTGTACCACAGGCCATTGTCCACACTATAGTCTAGAAGTGGATGATAATCTTTCTTGTGTTTAGCAAATTCTTAATGCGTTTAGCAAATTCTTAATTTGTTTAGTGTTCATTTGTTGCATCTTTTGGTCATGTGGAATCTTTTGGTCTTTTGAGTTGCATTGGCTTACCTAGGTGAAGTGAAAATGTGCAAGCTTAGCTACACTCTTTACTTGATATCAACTTGTCTTTTACTTGTCGTTGTGCTTATATACTTGTTTTTATTTTAGACTTTGACAATTGATATGGAAGGCGAAAAGCAAATTTGTGCCCGCTTTCCAAGAATGTAACCTTGGAAGGAGCTTCTACAGAACATGTGGATCAAGAAACGAGCCAAGAAATGCACGAAGCTTCTACGCAAGGTATGGGCTTACATGAACATTTTGCTATTAGTTTGGTAACTTAAAAATTCTTTTAGGAATATGTGTTGAATATACTTGTTCAGATTGAAATTCTACTTGTGACTTCTTTTAGAAATAAGCATAAAAGTGATGAGAGTTGGGTTTACATGATGAATTGGGTATTAGCCAAGGGATAAGGCTGAGATCTCTCTATGCCATGGAATCTATCTAGGTCTTGGATTCTTGTTTGGGGGTTAACAATTTGATTAAGAACATAATCATAGTAAGTCTCACCAAAATCAAAATACTATTAAAAAATAAAATAAATAAAGGAGTAGACTCTATGCATCGTCCAATATTGCTCTTTGCCACCTATCCCTTTTATAAGTTTGCAATTTGTTAATGCAAACTTATAAAAATAATAGGTGGCAAAGAGCAATATGAGCATAATTTTTTGTCACAGAGAATACTCATATTCCAGTTGTCTTTACTTCATGCTTCTTTGCAGTTATGTTTGTTGGCTTATTTATTCCAATCTCAATCCTTATCCTATATACAGGGGCAGCCATTACTATCAAATTCAATATATTGTAAGCTTAACTGATAAATGGTCCAATTGTTTTCTGTAGTGGGTTAAAAATGAAGAAATGTCATGATAACTCAATACAATGAATTTCTTTATTATTGATGCTAAATCACAATCCATATTCAAATGCTTGATCAATTCCAATTCCTTCTCTCTTTCTCACACACTCCCATTATCTCTTCTTGGGATAATGGGTGGAACTCATGATGGTTGTTGTCAAGTCTGATGTCTCAGCCCCTACCCTATAAATATAATCCCTAAAGTCAAAATGTAAAAACTAAGGCCAGATTGCAAAAAGACCTCGTGGGTTTTGAGTGAATTGCAAAAAGATCCCTTGTACATTAAATTTTATGATATTAATCCTTAGGCAAAAATATATATTCAATTTCATATATATTTACTTACTTTAACGATATTGTCTCCTTTAAATTTCAGATGTGCAGCCACCTGTACGTGCCACTTGCGGGCCAAGCAAGTACTTGGATGTTTGGGATCTTCCCGACAACCAAGTAATTGAGTTGCTGCTAAATAGTATGCATCAGCCGGTTGATGAAGGGGTGAGGGCTTTCACTAGTTTCTTGGGGACAATTGCGCGGAAACCCCATATGTGCCCGATTAGATATCTGACTTGAAGGGACATGCCAGAAGAACTTAAAGAAGAGTGTTGGTGTGTTGTAGAGGTATTAAAGAACTTATAATACTTGTAATTATGACATTTTGTACTAGGTTATACATAAGTATTTGAGCATGAAAAAATTTGTAATTTGCTAACTAAACTATTTGATTGTAGCGAAAATATGTCATCTCTACTAATCCTACTGCATATGCGGCTTTGAAGACATTTACCTTACAGAAAATTGGGAAGGCTTGGAGGGATCACAAGTGTAGGCTAAAAACATCTCATTACATACCGCATCCAAGAAACAAATCACGGGTGAAGAACAACCGACCCAAGGGATGTATACCAGAAGATTGGGATGTTCTTTTTGAGCATTGGTATACTGATGATGTAGTGGCATGTTTGTTTTCTCTCTCTCTCTCTCTTCTCATTTTTTAATATTATGGTTATGTTTATTTTTTCAAGCACAAGATAATTTTCAAATTTATTACATTGTTATTTTTAAAATGCGCCCTTCACTTCAATTAGGCACATACTAGCATTTCTAGCTTGTTGACATAATAATTAGTTTCTTGCTGAAATGGCCTGAATTTCTTGGAATGATTAACATGTGAATGCAGGACTTTTGTGGCTGTCTTTGCTAATTATGGAGTTTTCTTCAATTACCAAAGTTGTGCAATAGCTTCTGCTTTTACTTTTTGGAGTAAATTTTAGTTTTGAACTTTTGATTATGATACTGATTGTTTAATTGGCTATTTTATTTCAATCAATTTTAACATGCATTAGGCAAAGCTCATAGATATGATATTTAAGTTCAATGAACTCTAATTTAACTACCCTTATATCCATAATAGAAGTTAAACTTGTCATGATATGCGGTTTATCCATGCATATGAAAATTCTCAGAATTCTGGCTTCTCTAGTGTCGACAATCAATCCTAGTCTAGAATGTTGCTTTTAGTGTATTTCTTTTGGTTAAATGCCTATTAAGATTGAATTGTCTGATGATAGTGGGATTGCTGCTAATGCTCATCTAAGTTGGGTGTAGTTGTTTTTCCTATTTTCCTAGGGAGCTTTCCTTTTGCATGGTAGATATTCTCATCTCATTCTCACTGCTGAAGATGAATTCGTGATTTTTATCACTTTGTGCATATAGATATTTGGAGGACTTGCTTCTTCTCTTTGTATATGAAGATTGCTTGAGTTAAATGGCAGTCAACCGTAATTGATACTTTATCCTGCTTCTGTTTATGGTTATGCATTATGATGCTATGCTTGTTCACACATATTAGTTTGTTTCAGTTTTGTTGTAAAAAATTGTAGGTTGCTGCGTTTAAGCTGTTGGTTAGCAATTTTGTTCTAGGCCACTTCCATGCAAAACTTTGAACTTGAAGGGACTTCAGAGTTGTTTAGTCTTGAGTTTTTTTATTCACTTTTCATTTTGAACCTTGTCCTAGTATATACAATTTAGTAAGAAGTGTTTAGGAGGAAAGTATTTACTATGGCAACAACCTACATATTTGAAATGATTGACAGAATGCTATTAAGCTACCCTTGATGCACTCTGCTCTATAGAAATTCTATCTGGCAACCTACATAACTTGAGCTATTGATTGCAGCAGCTAGATGCAGATTATTTTTTTATATTCTATCATCTTTCTTCTTAATTTTTGGAAAAAATCCTAAAATTTATTATTATGTCCAATGACTTGTTGTTGATTTGTGTTTGTTTTCCCTTAAGCTCTGTTGTTGTCCAGCCCTTGAATTTACTTAAGTATGTTAATGCAAGTAAGAAACTCAAGTGAATGTGTTTAGTCAAGACAAGTAAACATGTTACTTGGATAGAATAATATACCTGTATATAAACATGTTACTCTAATTGAATGTAGATAGAGTCAGAGAAGAATAGGGACTGTTGTTCTAAACAGGAGGACTTACATACTGCTGGTTCATGTAGCTATGCTGTGCACGCTGCAAAGAAGGTAATAAGTATTATGACTAATTTTTAAATGATTCGACTTATCTTAAGTTTATGTGGAACCGATATTCATCACTACATAAATATGCTGTTCATATTGCAGGCAAAAGCGGATGGACGTCCTGCAGAGCGTGCAACATTATATTCAATATTGCATACTCGTAAAGATGGATCTGCAGTTAATCTTGTAGTGCAAACAAAAATGGTGAGTAATCCATTCTAGTGCAGCATTATGTGGTACTTGTTGATTTCATTTTGAACTTAATGCGGATTAGTGCTTCTTACGCTAGTGTTACTATATTTTTTTTTCTTTGGTTATATGTACATTTGATTTGCAATTTTTTGTTAGAAGTAGTTGTCTCATACCAGTAGTTTTCCCACATCAATGGTTGGAAATAGTTTTCTGTTTGTAATTTCATTGCATGAAAGAGTGCTGTTTGCTTGTTGTTTGGTTCATTTGTGGGGTGAGAAATTGAAAGAATACAGAAGGAAGGATTTGGTCTTATGGATTTCATATTCATTTTATGGTATCCAAAGTTTCATATAATACTTTTCTCTTATGCTTTAAAACAATTAATTTTCATTGTCACATGCATTGCTTATTGCTGTATTAGTACATAACACATATATCCATTAATTTGTCCTCAAAACCTTTACTTAGCCAAAAAAACAAAAACAAAATTGTGGTTTAGAAAGCAGAGCAAGACATCAGCTCTTAATTACACTCTCTTGCTAATATATATTTTTTGATAGGTAGTTCTTGCTAATATTAATTGTGGAACCCTTCCTTTATATCTTGAATCTGTTAAAATCATTGGGGGTATTTCTTTCATGAATATTGCTTTCTAATCATCATTGATATTGTTGTACATAGACATAACTTTGGAACTAATAATATGTTGGGATTAGTGCCCTTAAATCCTATTGTATGATGCTATGTATGATATTAAGTATGACATTATGTATGATATTATGTATGACTTAATATTGTGATTGATATTAGTTGTTTTATTATTATCTAAAATAGTGGTAACATGAATATTTGGACATTATCATTTAGTCCATGAGATGCATAGTATATGATTTATGTGATTTAGTCACAGAAGATATAAGTCACAAGTTCTTTGTAAACTCAGAATTGTAGTTCGTAGTCGGTGATGAAATTGGGCGTTTCATCTGCGAAGACTATAACATATCAACTAAGATGATTTGTCTTGGTCATGGAAGTGGAGATTTCTAGTTGATATGTTGATATGTTTTAAGAGTTAAGACATATTGAACTGGACCGCTGTAAGATTTATTATTCTCCTAACGACTGTCAATTGAATAATAAATCTCACGACTTTTATTTACATGAACTCTTAATCCTGAGAGAATAATGGACCTGATCATGAAGTGTAGGTTGATTTGATATATCAGGAGTGAGATCTAAAGTAACGGTCAAAACCTCAGTATGTTGGGCAGCCACATTTAGTGTTGATGGAACATATATTCTCAAGATGGAATTCATAGTCTCTTAACGAAGATACAAAATATTCCTTTGAGATAAGTTTAATGAGTTTGTTATTCAGAGAGTTAGGCCTAACCACTTTAGTAAGACTAAAGTATATATTTATGAAATTGGATTTCATAAATATATGACGAATAACTTAAAAGGATTAAACTGGGTACTCAAGGATTAAGATGTAGTGATTTACAAAGTGGCAGTCTTTATTCATGACTTTGTATTACTATGAATATTTTATGAAGGAGTTGCATGTACAATAAAGTCTTGGGATATAATTTATTAATAAGGCCTAAAGTGCAATTATATTTATATAGTGGTATTAAATATAATTAATGGTAACTTTGGACTTGTCAAGAGTTGATAGAAAAGCCCAAGGCCCATTGGAGCTAGTGTCTTATTTGTTCTCTTTTGGTCCCACTCCAAGCCACATACTAAAGCCCAATTGGTAAGGCCCAATGGCTAGCCCAATTAGATAATCAGTTATAATGAGAGAAACATACAGAATTTTGAAAGAACATGAATTGGTATGTATGTGAGGGTTAGACACTCTTTCATTCTCTCTTGAACATACACATATAACTGATTGAGAGACCACACATCTTGGGCATCAAGTGGAATTGGAGTGAAGATTAAAAGTATTCCCAAGTACTCTTCATCTTTGGTTTTGAATTTCACCGCATCAAGGTACACTCTCTTGTTCTTAAATTCTGAAACTTACATAACACATGTTATCTATTGCGAATAAAGTAGATCCGTTAATTTTCTGCTACGTACATGCATATTTCCATCATAATAAGTCTAAAAAGGATGTATGATTAATGAAAGGAAAAGGAATTCATTTACCAATCCACTCTCAAAAGGATTTGGCAGAATTGGAAAATGATTGTTATTTGATTTACGGGGCTTGTCAGAAATTTTATCATTTTAATTTTAAAAAGAGCTGCTGTTTAGTTGATTTTATTGGCAATGGTTTTGGTGACTTTAGGTCTTGGAGATATATACCAGTGACATTCATGTGATGCTTTGCTAATCGAAGTAGATCTTGAAGTTTATTCTATTCATTATATTGTGTATGCTTCTCAACATAATTTTTGTTGTCTTGAATCAAATGATGTTGCTAATTTCTAATTGTTTTTTTTTTTTGTTCAAACCCAAATATTAGGATAAAATGAAGGAATTGTTGGCTGACCCTTCGAATCAATTGCAATCATCTGACATAAGTGGTAGTATTGCATGGTCACCGGATGATGTGTTTGCCAAAGTGATGGGTAAGGAGTGCAAAGGTCGTATTTGTGGGGTAGGATTTGGTCCAAGCCCAAGTGGCCGAAGTAGCAAGAGTGCTCTCACCGACATTCAAATATGATCAAGTCAAGCAAGGGACGACGAAGTTGCAGAACTGAAGGCTTCCTTGGCTAATATGCAGGAGAAACTGTCATCTTTTGAAGAAATGAAGGAAAGACTTAGCTAATTCGAAGAGATGGAGCAAAGAATGGCTCGCATACTTCAACAAATGCAACAAATAACTTCACAATGCAGTCAGGTATGATAAATGACTTGTAGAATGTAATGTCTTTTCTTTGAAGAATAACATGAACAAGCATAGAACATGAACATGCAATGATGCATGGTGCTATGATGCAGTGAGATGAGCAAGGTAAGCCATGCATATGAACATGATGAACATGCATTTGTTTGTTTAACATAAAATGGTTGAATATCATGATAAATATGCCATGATGCTTTGATGATTGAATATGCATGTGATGATTCTTTATGCTATTGCCTTGTGAACATTATTGTATTGCTTGGTGCCCTTGTATATAAAGCATGTATTGCTAGATGAATGTTAGGTGTGTGGCATGATTGAACTTGGGACAATATTCCATGTTTGCATGTTAGATGCATGTTAGTGTGTGTGTGAGTCTAGAATAAACATATTAGAGGACCCTTTGATGGGATTAGGATTTGGAACACAATGAGTGCAGACCAATCCACAGGTCGGGTGGGGTTGGGTGCCTAACACCTTCTCATCCCCATACCTAAACTCCGGACATATGCTATGGTAAGATCAGTCCTTCATATAAGGGCGCTATATATATGGTTCCTAGACCTAATCTAGGTGGCAAATCCATTTACACCCTTCATTTGATCCACTCTAGGCCGAGGCATATTTTCTATGAGAAAACTACTATCGCGCCACCACGATGGGGGCGCTTGCGCCCACAGTGGTCCCTTCAATGTAAATGCTCAGGTATCAATTGGTCTTTTTGGCGTAAATGCACTTGTCAAGTGGCCCTTTTAGCATAAATTCCTACCCAATGGGTAGCATTGAAAATTGCCCAATGTCGTAAATGATTGTGTTGTTTGTTTGCGAAAAATACACGAGGATCTGGGCCCCAATTCTCACAGGCTTAGTACTTTGGCACAAGACTTGTGGGATTTGGAACTCAAGTCCAAGTAGCTTTTCTTGGACATTTCCTTCCAAGATAGTCAGGTGAGGAGGATTTTGTGGGAGAGAGTGATATCTGATGTGTGCATGTTTTTGTACGTTTCTTTGGAGTCTTAGTGATATTTTGAAGGGTTTCAAGGATATGGGACGAAGTCCTTTTCCTTGACTCTCTCATTTTATTCTTTCTTTCTCCCCTCTCCCTTACTTAACTCTTAGATTTCTCAGAATTAGCAGTTTGAATCTCTGGAACTCTCCCCTTTTTCCCTTAAACTTTAAAACTGGCCCCTCTATTATGCTTTGGTGTTCCTTTTATAATGGACATGGTCTGGTACCCCAAGAGAGGACGTCCTTGGTCTGCTGGGTAAAACCATGTTCTCTTACAAGAATCTAAAAGACTGCATTGGGTAGAGGTTTAGCTTAATTTGGCAATTATAACTCAAAAGGAGTATTTGACTTTAGTTATAAATGGAAGGCACCTTCTTGGAAATGGATGACAGCTTTGATTGAAAAAGACAATTGAGAGGAAATTGTGGGGAGATGTCATGCACATGGAGGAACTGAGTTTTCCATTGGTTCATGCATTCCAAGCAAATACATTAACCAGGGGAAAACTTTAGGATCCTTCTTACACCAGAAATCACTCCCCTATCGACCAAACCATTTCTCCCTTACTACCAACTCGGGATCCTATGGGCTTGGACCATGAGTTACAAAGATGATACCTTGTTTGCTGGATATTTAATGATTTTTGCTGGGAATCTGAACATACACCTTGGCTTTCCCATGTGTCAGCCAAGGTCTTCTTCCTAAGGCTTTAAAAGGACACATCAGGGTCCTAGGGCCTTGATGTTGACTCTTCTTGGTTTGGCATTTTCCCAGAAATGGCATAGATTCTTCTTTGCAATTGGTGAGCTTGGAAAGGCTCTGACCATCCTCCTCTTTGCTGCATGTCCTCTATGTTGACCGAGATCCCTCGGTTCCTACGTTAGGTACTAAACCCAAGGATACCACTCATCCTTTTCACTTTTCTTTGCCTCTTGATTTTGATAGGACATCTAATGAATCTTTCCTTCTTTCAACGATACTTGTGAGTGGCTTGTTCTATCTTCTGGGTCGCCCATGTCCTTCTCAGGATCTTCTAAGCCATCCACATCCTTCTCAGGATCTCCTAGGCTTTCCCTCAAAGGATCTGCTTCCTGGAGGATAGGGATCTCGCTCGTGGCCTAAGTTTGGGTCCTTTACTTTTTTACTTTTTCTTTCTTCTTTTTCTTCTTTTTGGGCCTTTGGTCCTCATGGTCTTTCTTAACTTCACAAGTTGAGCCTTCTTTTGTCAAGGCCCATAGTCTTTCTTTGCTTTTCATGGAATGGGCTTTACTGTCAAATTTTGGTCCTTAACATTAGCTTCCCGAGCTCGTGGGTTACCTGTAGCCCACGTGCGAGAAAATAAATTGTTCTTGGACACTTTTCTTGTTTGTAGAATCAATGTGTAGACCAAATAATTCTTGAGGGAAACTTCAAAGGAATTGCTACACTTCCTTCATGAAAGGAACTAACATGTTGCCAAAGATTAGAATTCACCTTTATGTTAGTATTAAGCTATAGATTGGTATTTTATTTTCCCACAAAACAAATCAAATTTGTTAAGCCGACAATGAAGTATGCATATATAGCCAAATTATATTGGTATTGCATTTAATGCTAAGAGTATATTTCTAGTACTAGTGTTTGCTAGCAATTCTAAGATATACTTTGTTGGGAAATTTAGACCCCGGTTGATAGAATTAACAAGTTTTAAACTCAAGTTGTTAATTAGATTTCTTATGAATAAAACGTGTTAAAACAAACAAACATCAATATCATGTCAAAATCATGCAGCGGAAAAATAAATAAGACAAGATATGATGACCCAAGAAAACCAATGAAACAAACTAGTTTCACAGTAAAAAACCTGGGGGGAAACCTTCCTGAAAAGCAATCCACTATAATGAAAAGAAGTTTCAGATCTAGTACAAAACCTTTGTCCCTAGACTCTACAATCCCTGTAGATGAACTCACAGCAGAAACCTTCTACCGCTTCAGAACCTCTGAACTCTTCAATATATGAACGTCACCCTTTGATGATGCACGAATCCCAGTACGTGACTAACCAATTGCACAAATCCCAGTACGCGACTTCAATCACCAACTAGAAGAAGATTGTTGGCTGCAAAATTCTTCACTTTATCAACAATGAAGATCAAAAAGCACTTGGTTACAAAACCCTAAGGTGCAAAGACGCAGTAGCTTCTTTTAGAGAGAATAAGGCATTAGTCACCTTTTGCATATGTTCTCCTTGTATTCTCTCATGTGACGGCCTCTAAAATAAGCCTTATATAGGTCTAAGGTTGTGAGAAAAGAAACCCTACACATACATGTCAACATGGGCCAAAAATCAGATTTGAAAATCTGAATTCCCATAACCTCGATCGATCGGGAGGTGTCGAAGAGGTGTCGAGCTTTAAAACTTCAAACACAAGAGATGAGGCTCGATCGATCCACCAGGTGTCGAGAAGCTATCGAGGGGACAGAAGCTTTCTCGATCGATCGACCAGCTATCGAGAAGGTGTCGAGATTGCGATAAGAAACACCTTAAGAGGCTCGATAGATAGCCTAGCTGTTGAGAGGTGTCGAGCAGCTATTGAGCTTTAAAAACTTAGCACTTCTTCACTTGTTTCTTGGACAGACTTGCATATCTTCAACACTTGATTTTGAAACACAGTTTCTTGAAGTATTAAACACATCCTAGATCTACCCAAATACAAGTAAAGTGCGTTTTCTCAAAGGATTAGCCAATTACATAAAAGAATGACATATGTTCTTAACAAGTGAAACACATATGTCCTAACAATCTCCCCCTTTGGCAATCCGTGACAAAACCAAAACAAACAAATGAACATATGAGAGACGTCATAAATCACTCAACTCATATTCACTTGTTGAATACAATAAAATCTATCCTAACACAAACTCTTAAAAAACTTTACAAGAAGAGAGTTTATGGCAAGTAGACTTTGACAACCTGTATTTCTGAAACACTTTAAACAAAACTCATCAAGGCATCATAGTGTGAAACAGAAATAATAGATTGCATACAAGTATAAGAAACATGTGTATAAAGAAAGAAAAGAAACAACACATGTAAAGGTAGGTGAAGAAGACATACATCATCAAAGATAAGCACAATGAATGTAAACATAGTCACAAGACTGGTGTACAAGAAGAAGGAAGTAAGCACTCCCCCTAACAAGATGAAACACATCTCCCTCTTACAGAGGCATGTATTTCTCCCCCTAACATGTAGAATCTTAAAAAAAAGAAACCACATCACAATTTCTCCACAAATTCTCTCCCTTTTTGTCATGATTGACAAAGGGTACAAGAAGCTAGAAAGCTTCACCCGAGAAATATAAAGATGATCAAAGATGATCAAAGGGGTACAAAGAATCCATATAAATGCATGAATGTAATGAAACAAGATGCTATGGATGACAAAATAATAGAAAGATGCAAAACATATGAAAAACAAATCTCTCAACAAGAAAAATGTTAAGCACATAGATCCCAAAACACACATACACACTAAACAAGTCTAACCAATTTTATATTTCAAAAACAAGTCAAGACAATTTAGTGAGCATACATTAACACATGTAAAACCTTGTGATGGCCAAATCACATTGTACCTGCACATGTATCAAGAGTGGCAAAGAATATTGCGTGTTGTGTGTGAAAAACATCGCAAGATTGCATAAGTGTATACATGTTATGACGATTTGAGATATGAGAAAATCACTTTAACTCACACACAATCATAACTGTTTGATGGGGACTATCACCGTCAAGGTACATCATATAACTCCCACATCTCATAGAAAACACGCTTGCAATCATATTTAAAAGCATTTTTGATCTTTTTGCTTTTGATTTTTCTTTGCATATTTTCTTTTTAAGAAAATCATTCATGGGCATATAATAGATAGAAAAGAAATACCCAATAATGTTAAGCATTTGACATTCCAATTTTGCTATGCCGAAGCACACAAATGTCATTCATGATTGGTGGGCAACAGTGGTGAGATGGTTATTTATGACTTTCTCTTAGGATTTTCTAGTCCTTCCCGTCAAAAAGAGTGATATGAGTGTTAAATACAAGAGATAACTTAATCTTACTCATCATAAACAAGAGCCACAAAGCTCACTTGTTTAGTTGTGCATAGAGATGCTCATCTAAGCTACAAGAGATACAAAGTTTAGAAAACTTTGTTTCAATGGCCATCCAAGGTACACAAGTACCAATGTACACAGAACACACACTGTTTTTGTATTTTCTGATTTTTCCTTTTTATTTTTATTTTGAAAACAAAACAAAATAAAAACTAAACAACCAAACAAATACAGACAAACAATCATGAAAGCATGAAAGAAGGATGCATATGCATGAAGGCATGATAGAAAGATGCAAATGCATGAAAGCATGATTCCAAAAGCAGATAAGAAATCAAGCAAAGACAGTCCTACTTTAGATAGAAAGAATTAAAGCAGAGAACAAACAGAAAAGACAATTAATTCTTAGGCTCCTTTCTCACCCACACAGCACGAGTCTTTGGCCGTGAAGATGAAAAGGCACGTGTCCTAGTATGTCTACTAAAGGACATGGAAGAATTAAAATTCTCCTGAAATTGAGTTAAAAAGCTCAAAGCTTTTAATAACTCTCCAAACAAAGGTGTAGGTCCTTGAGAGGAAACCTGTGACCGTTTGGACAATTGCTTATGAGGATACAACTTAATGCAATTAGGACGAATGTGTCCAGAAACACCACAATGGTGACAAATATGAGTAGTTTTAGAACTACTATGCTTCCCAGAAGAAGGTCTAACCTTAGAGGTTGACAGAGACCTCAACTTATGACAATTTGGCCTAATATGACCAACAATATGACAATGATGACAAATGGGGACAAAAACAAATTTTTCATTCAACCTAGGAGGAGTTTTAGACATAGGTTTAGAAACTTCAGCGTTAACATCAGAATTTTTACCTTTGTCTATCCTAGCAATATTAGCCTTCAACTCTTCATTATTCCTTTTAAATGGAGGAATATAAAAATCTTTTTCTTTTGAGTTAGGCTCAACAACAAGTTTGGCACTAGTTAATTTTTCAATTTCAGTTTTAAATTCAACTAGTTGCTCTTCCAAACTCTTAATTTTGTCCACCTGAGATGAAATTTGATTTTTAAAATTCTCATTCAAATTATTGGCTTAATCCAATTTTGCAATCAAATCATCTTTTTCAAGTTTGACCTTTTTAAATTTTGACCTTTTTAAATTTAGCTTTTAATTTTGTAGAACATTCAAGGGATTTCATACAAAAATTATAAAGCTTGCAATAGGCATTTTGAATATCATCATCATCATTCAGCATAAGATCATGCAAATCAAAACAATCAAGAGATTCCATGACAATGGGGATCAAGGATCACACTCAGGAAATAAATCCAATCAGACTGTACCCGCTCTGATACCACTTGTTGGGAAATTTAGACCTCGGTTGATAGAATTAACAAATTTTAAATCCAAGTTTTTAATTAGATTTATTATGAATAAAACTTGTTAAAACAGGCAAACATCAATATCATGTCAAAATCATGTAGCGGAAAAATAAATAAGACAAAAAATGATGACCTAGGAAAACCAATGAAACAAACTAGTTTCACAGTAAAAAACCTGGGGGGAAACCTTCCCGAAAAGCAATCCACTATAATGAAAAGGAGTTTCAGATCTAGTACAAAACTTTTGTCCCTAGACTCTACAATCCCCGTAGATGAACTCACAGCAGAAACTTTCTACTGCTTCAGAACCTCTAAACTCTTCAATATATGAACACCACCCTTTGATGATGCACGAATCCCAGTACGTGACTAATGAATTGCGCGGATCCTAGTACGCAACTTCAATCACCAACTAGAAGAAGATTGTTGGCTGCAAAATTCTTCACTTCATCAACAATGAAGATCAAGAAGCACTTGGTTACAAAACTCTAAGGCGCAAAGATGCAGTAGCTTCTTTTAGAGAGAATAAGGCATCGGTCACCTTTTGCATATGTTCTCATTGTATTCTCTCATGTGACGGCCTCTAAAATAAGCCTTATATAGGTCTAGGGTTGTGAGAAAAGAAACTCTACACATACATGTCAACATGGGCCGAAAATCAGATCTGAAAATCTGAATTCCCGTAATCTCGATTGATCGGGAGGTGTCGAGGAGGTGTCGATCTTTAAAACTTCAGACACAAGAGATGAGGCTCGATCGATCCACCAGGTGTCGAGAAGCTATCGAGGGGACAAAACCTTTCTCGATCGATCGACCAGCTATCGAGAAGGTGTCGAGATTGCGATAAGAAACACCTTAAGAGGCTCGATAGATAGCCTAGCTGTCGAGAGGTGTCGAGCAATTATCGAGCTTTAAAAACTCAGCACTTCTTCACTTGTTTCTTGGACAGACTTGCATGTCTGCAACACTTGATCTTGAAACACAGTTTCTTGAAGTATTAAACACATCCTAGATCTACCCAAATACAAGTAAAGTGCGTTTTGTCAAAGGATTAGCCAATTACATAAAAGAATGACATATGTTCTTAACAAGTGAAACACATATGTCCTAACATACTTTTTTTTTGAAAGTAGCATACAAAAATCATGTTGAATGCATATTCAATCTCAATATAAGATAACATTGTTTCGTTAACAAGACTTTGTTTGTTTTACAAAACAGGTTGAGTGAGGGAAGCCCCCATGAACTTTGCCAAAGATATTCTATGCATTGTAGTACATGCTTGCTATGGCTAGGGTGAATAACACCAAGATGTTTGCCACATGAAATTTTTTAGTCCATGGATAGTGACTTACCAATGGGACCATGATATCGCAAATCATTGAATCGTATAAACATGCTAATATAGAGTCCAAGAATGTCATACAATCAAGGCTAGCTACTCTTCTCAAAATGTATTAAGAGATTAGAAACTTCCTTGAGGACATAGCTTAGGAGGCTTCAGTGAAGGACCTTGCTCTTTTGGTGGATGCTTTTGATCTTTGCCTCATTCTTTTTCTAGATTGTGAGAGATTGTATAGTATTTCAAATTGTAGCATATATCATACCGCTAATTATATTGTTGTTGAATTGCTACATACCATATAGTTCATGAGCCAAAGAAAATAATAATGGCTAAAATTATGTGAAGTAAAGTTTCCACTATACTTCTCAATTTTCATCAAGTGAAAGATATATCTAAGGGAAATTTTTAATCTTATTTTAGCCCCCAGTGTATGCACTGGAAAAGCCAATTTCCAAATAAATCATAGTAATAAGGATTACTTCATGTATATGAAACCATGCAAGGATCTCAACCATGTAAGAATTCCAAATTTTGATTTTTTGATAATTGGTCATGTAAGAAGACCAAAATATTAGGATTTTCATTTCAATCCGCATGAATAAAGTACTAGTGCATGGGTGATACCTCTTGCACAACATTTTGCAGTGTTTTGATATATTCAAACATGGTATTAATGAGTGGGCTTAGCGAAAAGGTACATTTCTTTTGTTGAATTGAAGTACCTCTAAGCCTTTGGTGAATTTTGCACCTTGTAGGAGGAGAGAAATGTTGCTAGCTAGTTTGCAATGTCATCAACTAATCTCATTGGGTAGAGATTTGCAAAACTATCCACGCCTTTGTGGCTTCGAGTGATGTACTCTTAGAATTTTTTAAGTTATGCCTTCCTTGCTTCCACATAAATCTTGAGATGATTTCCTCAGGTTCCCTTGAACTGATTCCTTTCAAGGAGGTCAATTTTATACATTTTATACATCCACTTTTGGGTTTTCATACCCACTCGAGGCTCTTTTTCTTTGCACCCCTCATTAGGCCTTGCTTACAAATTGCACCCATTGTTAGGACATGCTATGGCTTGTACCCATTACTGGTACGTTCTTAAGGTTTGTACCCATTACTGGGACATGCTCATAATTTGTCCCCATTGCTGGGACGTGCTGCGGCATGTACCCATTACTGTTACATGCTTAAGGTTTGTACCTATTACTGGGACATGCTTATAATTTGCTCCCATTGCTGGGATGTGCTGGGGCTTGTACCCATTACTGGTACGTGCTTAAGGTTTATACCCATTATTGGGACATACTTATAATTTGCGCCCATTGCTGGGATGTGCTGCAGCTTGTACCCATAAACTTTTGCTCTTAGCCAACTTTGGGCCATGTATTTAGAAAATTTGTCTTGGGCCAAGTCCTGGGCCAGGTACTTGGAAGATTTGCTCCTGTTCCAAGTCCTAGGCCATGCACTTGGAAAACTTGTTTTGGTCCAATGTCCTGGGCCAGGTACTTGGAAGACTTGCTCTGTTCCAAGTCCTTGATGGAAATATGCATGTACGCAGTGGAAAATTAACGGATCTACTTCATTCGCAATTGATAACATGTACTATGTAAATTTCAGAATATATGAACAAGAGAGTGTACCTTGGTGCGGTGAAATTCAAAACCAAAGATGAAGAGTACTTGGGAATACTTTTAATCTTCACTCCAATTCCACTTGTGCCCAAGATGTGTGGTCTCTCAATTAGTTTATATGAATTTGTTCAAGGGAGAATTCAAAAGTGTCCAATACTCACATACAAACCATTTCATGTATATTACTCAAAATTCTGTATGTTTCTCTCTTTATAACTGATTATCTAATTGGGCTAGCCTTTTGGGCCTTTCCAATTGGGCTTTAGTGTATGGCTTGGAATGGGACCAAAAGGGAACAAATAAAACACTAGCTCCAATGGGCCTTGGGCTTTTCTGTCAACTCTTGACAAGTCCAAAGTTACCATTAATTATATTTAATACTACTATATAAATATAATTGCACTCTAGGACTTATTAATAAATTATATCCCAAGACTTTATTGTGCATGCAACCCCTTCATAAAATATTCGTAGTAATACAAAGTCATTAATATAGACTGTCACTTTCTAGATTACTACATCTTAATCCTTGAGTACCCGGTTTAATCCTTTTAAATTATTCATCATATATTTATGAAATTCAATTTCATAAATATATACTTTAGTAATTCTTTACTAAAGTGGTTAGGCCTAACTTTCCGAATAACCGAACCCATTAAACTTATCTCAAAAGAATATTTTATATCTCTGTTAAGAGACTATGAATTCCATCTTGAGAATATATGTTCCATCAACACTAAATGTGGCTGCCCAACATACTGAGGTTTTGACCGTTACTTTAGATCTCATTCCTGATATATCAAAGCAACCTACACTTCATGATCAGGTCCATTATTCTCTCAGGATTAAGAGTTCATGTCAATAGAAGTCGTGAGATTTATTATTCAATTGACAGTCGTTAGGAGAATAATAAATCTCACAGCGGTCCAGTTCAATATATCTTAACTCTTAAAACATATCAACATATCAACTAGAAGTCTCCACTTCCATGATCAAGACAAATTATCTTAGTTGATATGTTATAGTCTTCGCAGATGAAACACCCAATTTCATCACCGACTACAAATTACAATTCTGAGTTTATAAAGAACTTGTGATTTTTATTTTCTGTGACTTTTCACATAAATCACATACTATGCATCTCATGGACTATATGATAATGTCCGAATATTCATGTTACCATTATTTTAGATAATAATAAAAAAACTTTATTAAACACAATATTAAGTCGTACATAATATCATACATAGCATCATACAATAGGATTTAAGGGCACTAATCCTAACAGTTTGAGCCATGCACTTGGAAAACTTGTTCTTGTCCAGTGTCCTGGGCCAAGTACTTGGAAGACTTGCTCTGTTCCAGAACCTGGGCCATGTCACTTGGAAAATTTGTTCTTGTCTAGTGTCCTGGGCCAGGTACTTGGAAGAATTGCTCTATTCCTAGTCCTGGGCCATGTCACTTGGAAAATTTGTTCTTGTCTAGTGTCCTCGGCTAGGTACTTGGAAGATTTTCTCTGTTCCAAGTCTTGGGCCATGTCACTCAGAAAATTTGTTCTTGTCCAATGTCCTGGGCCAGGTACTTGGAAGATTTGCTCTGTTCCAAGTCCTGGGCCATGCACTTGGAAAATTTTTTCTGGTCCAATGTCCTGGGCTAGGTACTTGGAAGATTTGTTTTGTTCCAGTCTTGGGCCATGTCACTTGAAAAATTTGTTCTTGGCCAAGTTTTGAGCCATGTGTAGCTTGTTCCTAGTACTGGGACATATCTATAATTTGTACCCATTATTGGGCCATTGAATTCTTCATTATATAGAAAGGTTCCTTCGTAGCCCCCATTCTCTAGTGGGGTCACTAAACTGATTTCTTTTATTTTCTTCAAAAGGTTAAGAATTTGTTTCCTTTTCCAAGGGACTTCTAAAATATCTTCTCTTGGCTGTGAACAAGTCCTTCGTAGAAATACTCTTCTTTTATGGGCTATCCAAGGTTGCTCTCACTGGTGAACCGGTGGTTTGGGGGAGTTCTACCAAGATAATTCTGTTATGGTGCTTTCTTCAGGTGGGGGCTCCTCTTACGAGGAACCTGGAAGAGGAAAGCTTCCTCTAGGCATGCATGTTAGAGGCTGACTTGACAAACTCATAGTCTATTTCTTTCTAGGGAGCTCCACCACTGCTACTTTTCTAGGGATCTCCTCACTTAATGGATACTTCTCTTCTTCAGGGAACTGGGCCTAGCTCTTAACAGCTTTGAGGGGTCCTTAGACCTATGTAGTAGTGGGAAAGTAATATTAGCCACTAGGCCACTCTTTAAGACATCAAGGGCTGATGGAGGAAGGCTTTTATTGGATGGGAGCTCGTCACCAATAGGATTTGGCGGGCTGAAAAGTAATGCTTCAGTTTTTGAGGTACATGATTGCTAGACACCATTTCTATGCTGGGATATCTTGTTTTGGTGTCCTTCAACGCTCTGTATGTTTGGGAACAAGATCCCATATATAGTAATAGTGGTTTTGCCACGAACTGGTGCCTATAAATGACCCATGATCCATCGAAGTTACATGAAAGGAATTTTGTTGCTCAGCTCCCCATATGAAAGCATTTCCCTTTTTTCAATTGTTTGGATATCCACTAGTGACCAAGGCTGGTCCTAGTGTGAACCTACTATTGTATGGAACTTTTTCCAAGAAGCTCTTAAGTTCCTTAACTGTGGTAGGCCTCTTTATGGTTGATATCATTGTTGCCTTAGTTGGATCTATGAGGAGATTGATGTTAGGTAAAGGAAATTCATCCTTTGGACATGCCTCGTTTAAGTTGTGAAAGTCCACACAAATAAATCTTCATATTTTTTCAATAGCTCTACCAGTTGCTTTTTTTTCTTTTTTCTTTTTTTTCTTTTTTTGTGTACTGATAACTGACTGTTGATGAGGATAAGGCTCAAGTTCCCTAGGTCAGCCCCCAGGTTCACCTCTTCTAGTTTTTCCTTTAGTAGGATTTGTTCCTCCCTTTCCATATCCTAGGTTCCTCCGGGATCTCCTTCTGAGCTATCAAGTAAGATGGTGGTCCAAGATCTTCCTGCAGGCTACATTTAGGTCCTGCGCACCTTCATGAACGATATTCTGCCTTCCCTCCAGGTTTCTTCTTCTTCCAGGATGGGAGCCCCTAGGATCTTGGCGATGGGATATTCTTCAGCTGAAACCAACTCATCCTAGAATATATTTTTTCTCAAAGTTTACTTCGTGAGCCTTAGGTTTCCTAGGTCAGACCCTAGGTTCACTTCTTCCAGTTCCTCCTTTGCTAGGATCTGTGCCTCCCTTTCCATATCCTTAGGTTCCTCCAAGATCTCTTCTTGGGCCATCATGTAAGATGGTGGCCCGGGATCCCCCGGTAGGCTACGTTCAAGTCCTGTGTACCTTCATAGGCGATATTCTACCATTCCTCCAAGTTTCTTCTCCTTCTGGGATGAGAGCCCCTAGGATCCTGGAGGTGGGATCTTCTTCTGCTGGAATCGACTCATCATAGAATATATATTTTCTACAAAGTTTACTTCGTGCTAGATGAAGGGATTTAGGATTGGCAGCAATATTTATGGGCTTCCCATTTAGTCCCTTTTTCATGCACCAATGGTACGTTAAGAAGATCAGTCGATGCTTGTAGAGTCACGGTCGCCCCGTAAACCTCTTTGTAGGTGTCCTTCAGTGGACTCTGCAGCTCTTTCAAATCCTGTTATTTCCATGGGTGACCCCAATTGTTGAGCTGCAATAAATGATGGATGCACTGTATAGTTGTTGAGCTTTCAATAATATAGATATTGCTACTAACTTGCAATATAGTGTTGCTATTGATTTTATTCAAAATATATTCAAGCTCCTCCGCATAATAGGCTTTAGCCCCCAGGATGTGAGGTAGTTGTTGAATCATGCTTGATCCAGCTTCTCTTGATGCTATTGTGGAACTTCTATCCATTGTTGAGCTTTTAATAATATAGATATTGCTACTGACTTGGCATATAGTGTTGTTATTGATTTTCTTCAAAATATTATTCAAGTTCCTCCACATAATAGGCTTTAGCCCCCAAGACGTGAGGCAGTTGTTGAATCATACTTTACCCTATTTTACTTTGCTGGAACCATGGAACTACCCCACCTTTGCTGGAACCAAGGATCCATTTAACTTTGCTGGTCTGAAGGAACTGCTCAGCTTTACTGGAATCAAGGATCTCCTGGACTTTGTTTGGAATCAGGGAACTACATAGCCTTGCTGGAATCAAGGAACTCCTCAGCTTCGCTGGAATCAAGGATCTCCTCAGCTTAACTGGAATCAAGGATCTCCTTAGCTTTGCTGGAATCAGAGAACTACTCGGCTTTGCTAGAATTAAGGATCTCCTAAACTTTGCTGGGATCAAGGAACTACTCAGCTTTGTTGGAACCAAGGATCTCCTCAGCTTTGCTGGGATCAAGGATCTCCTCAGTTTTGCTAGAATTAGAGAACTACTCGGCTTTGCTGGGATGAAGGATCTACTAAACTTTGCTGGGATGAAGGATCTACTCAGCTTTTAAGAATCTACTCATCTTTGTTGGGATGAAGGATCTCCTCAGTTTTGCTGGAATTACGGATCTACTTAATTTTTTCGGAGTCAAGGATCTATTCAGCTTTGTTGGGATTAAGGATCTACTTAGCTTTGCTGGAATCGAGGATCTCCTCAGCTTTGCTGGGATTAAGGATCTATTCAGCTTTGTCGGAGTCAAGGATCTGCTAAGCCTTGCTGGAATCAGGGATCTCCTCAGCTTTGCTGGAATCAAGGATCTCCTCAGCTTTGCTGGGATCAAGGATCTCCTTAGCTTGATTGGAATCGAGGATCTCCTTAGCTTTGCTAGAATCAGAGAACTACTTGGCTCTGCTGGGATGAAGGATCTCCTCAACTTTGCTGGAATTAAGAATCTACTCAGCTTTGCTAGGATGTAGGATCTATTTAGCTTTGTGAGGATGAAGGATCTACTCAGATTTGCTGGGATTAAGGATCTGCTCAGCATTGCTAGAATCAGGGAT